>OY796866.1:24183665-25400332 GCA_963680765.1 Agrochola lychnidis
GAAATACTGAAATCTACATACTAGGTAGTTACTTACAAAAACTTTTGTCGTAATTCTTCCTAACCATCAGCAAAAGTTAGATACCTATATCAAGTACCTACGTTATATTAAGCAGTAACATTACAATACTCAGAGCGAACAAATTATGTAAATTGAGTATTAAGAGTGAGTCCCGACCTGATCTGGATCTCAGGCGGCGGCGGGCGCGGGTGCGGGCGGTTGAAGCGCGGTATAATGAACCATTAGCTGAGGGCAATGTTACGATCTATGCATTTTAGTGTTAAAGAAGCGATCGGATCGATAAAGTATCTATAATGATTTTCGGCTGACCTGCTTAATAAAGGAGACATTTAGACTAATCAGTTGGATTACAGCACTAAGAAGACGATTCTTTCGAAACTGTTCGTTTTGACCTCAGGAAGGCAAAGGCGCATTTCTATGAATTCTTTATATGAATAACAAACGTGAAAGATCATAAACTTTTTTACTCAAAGGATCCCAACTCCAACAACAAAACAAATCCTCGAAAAGATTCAATTTCAATCAAATCAAAATTCTCATATCATCAATAACGTTCACGCCCTCCATTGCACGCGCGTGCAAAGAAACATGACGTGTTAAAACATTTGACTGCGCTCAAAAATTGCAAGTCAGTTATGTTTTTAATAATTTCCGGACGGCCCCTGACGTCAGTTTGTGTCAACAAGGGACCAAGGTATGGAGACCTCTACTATTTTGAACATGCTTGACTGTACTGAATATCGTTGCTGACGTTGCAATGTGCGAAGTTTCACTTAAAATAAAGGGTGAAGTTGTACGTGGGGTTGTATGTAGGTTGCAAAATTGTCGTGAAATGGTTATAGTAAGCATAGTCATTATGAAAGACTAAAACGAAAATAAGAATTAAACTTGCGGTATGAAACATTGTGAAACGGTTAATTCACAAACCGACGTATGACTCCCTATCGCATCAATAAGATATCTTACTAATTGTGTCTCATTTGTTAGTCAACGCTTAATAAATTAAATATTGCTGAAAATCGTTGTCTGAAAACCTCATGGTGACCTTATTCTGTTATTGTGTGGTACTGGTTACTAATATCAGATTCCATTCTATTCGACGATAAATTCGCACAGATCGCGTAAACCGAACTCCAAATAGTAACAAAATGAAAGCATCGCACCAGGGGAGGTCAACCTTCAGTGGATTACGATGAGCGACAGGGGTGTCCGGCCGTGTTGTGCACGCCACGCACGTGCCCCGCGATTTGAGGGACCGTAATGAAGTAGGGTGACACCCCTAGTGCGTAGCACCACCACACATAGTGCGATGCGTTAGATATAATAGAGCGATAAAGTAAAATAAAATTTATGTAAATTGCTACGGTGAAGGAATTGTAATTTTAATAAGGGTTATTTTGAGGGGTGATGAAGGTTTTCGTAGAAATGTTTTTACAAAAACGAATTTACCTTCCATTAAAAGTTGATAAGTAATGAATTTAAATTCTACGGTGCACACCTATGTTATTATCACCACTTATCTACTAGCAATGGTTTTATACAAAAAAAAAAAATTGACGTACCTTTTTCCTTACGTAGAAAGTCGCGTATCAACCACTGGACAGCTTCCTGGTAGAATCTGCAACAAAAGTGCAATTTGTTATCACAGTATTGTGCGTGATGGCGCCATAAATTGGTACAATCATACTAAAGCGTTCGTTTGACGGTGTGTCGTGGGAGATTTGCTCCAGTGACAGACAGACGAAATAAGTACCACCGGTAGGGTAGTACAACTGAGATCGGGAATGAAGCACACAATTACTTTTGGTCTGTTCACACATATCTATACACCGGGAATCGTGTATTATTATGGTCAGCTTTGATGGTTTTTGCCATTTCTGTAATTTTACACGTTTCTTGGGCGTGTGAATGTGGTCATAGGAGTATCAGGGCTACCAAATAAAACCATAATGTTTCCTCAACAATCACGATGCACATTAAAAAAATATAACAAAATTAGGTACATGACGGGAAAATGCATTTCTCACGTTTGCGTCTACACGTTTCTTTACCACGATTTAAATTTATATGCTCTACACAAACATTACAAAAGACAATTACAATACAAATTTCCTCTATCATAATCCTCACAAAATCCTCGTTTCCAAACACAGGCTCGGGCGCACAACTGTGACAAAACGACGCAAAGAAGTGTGTCGCAGTGGCAAACAAAAGCGAATCAACTTATTTTGTAACTAGTGTTGACAAAATGTGAAATTGAAGTGGAAAATGAGCTGGCAGTGAGCCAAATGACGGAACTACGTGCGATACCGACCGGGTTATAGACACGACACGGATATTTATGTATCACTGTAGGTAAATTCGAGCAAGAACATCAACGTTTTGTAATAAGGCCCTAAGGGCTCCATATGAGCTTGTCACTAATTATTTTTTACCTCCCTTTTTGATAGCTACCAAAACCGCCGAGATCAAGGTTTCTATTTGGGTTTTGTGAAGGTCGGTCATTAGTATATGGCATTAGACCCACTTACCATATGTCGCCGCAGCAAACTACAACTGTAATCACTCCACATACTAGCTACATTAGTGGCCATTAAAAAGTCCTTCAGTTTGTTGCCATCTCCCACTTGTTTCCTGAATCTGTGACTGCAGTACTATGTGAAACCAAACGGCGCGTCGTTTTAATAAGATAATTTACCTGAAACCTATTGAAAGCATAATGCCATGCGAGAATAATTTTATAAAACCAAGCGACTGTCAATACCTCACAAGAGTTACTTTAGTAAATAGATTTAGCCTTGGTATCCAATAACTAGTTAAGTACCTAGTCTTAATACCTTAATACTTTCAAAAGCAACTGTGGAGATCACACTTTGACATTTAAACTTTCTGTTAACTATATCGTCGACCGTAGGTTCAATTGAGGTAAGGGACAAAATACCTAAAATGAGTTGAGTATACAGTTTTGGTCAGAATTTTTCGCTCTATCGAATGGTGAATATGAAAAAATTCTAACTTAAGAAAAACAGACCCGAAAAAGGTTAATAAGAAAAAAAGTTATGGGCGATTTAGTCCGAAAAAAAAACTTTGTCGGCCTCTCCTGAAAAATCGTATATTGTCCCATACCTCAATTGAACCTACGGTCGACGATATAATGTGTTGTGATAATCACTTCAGAATTTGAAACAGAAACTAAGTAATTGTGTTGCTCTGAAAAGAGTAATTTTTATTAATCAATATGCCTTTAACATTTTACATCTTACTTATAAACTTAAAACTAGGTACAAATCTCACCTGAAAAGAGAAACAACATTTAAAGCTAATATTTCGAAAATTCTTTTTAGTTTTGTTAATTTACTCTTCAATAAGTTTCACTCGCACGTTTTTAACATAATCTTTTGTCATATCCTATTGTATCGGTTGTATAGAGTTTCTACCATAGTCTAATCTATCATACGTAAAAGACAACACGCGGGAAGTTTAAGATTAAAGAAGTGTGAACTTCGTTTACAACTATATAATAAATCTAACTGAAACTGTTTACTAGAACGCCAGTGTACGAGACTTGATAACTATCGGCTGTAAAACCATTCCGTTACGTTGTTTACCCGCGACTGTTCAACTACCCACGTTTTATGAGCCAAATCGACGGGAACTCATCAAAGTTTTAGTTGATTTGCCTGTGAAAATATAGAGCTCGTTCAGTGGTGCTATGTAACTTGATGAGAGAGCTTGGTGTTATTTTAGTAGTAGGTATTTTTGAACACAGGTTTGGTTATGTACTTTCTGGATTTTTGAAGTGAAAACTGCTTTAGGCGCGTTGTTCATTTTTGAGATGAGACTAAATCATTGATTTCGCGACCTGTTACCGACACCATGGAGTTAAAGATTTTT
This sequence comes from Agrochola lychnidis, assembly GCA_963680765.1. Classification (NCBI taxonomy): domain Eukaryota; kingdom Metazoa; phylum Arthropoda; class Insecta; order Lepidoptera; family Noctuidae; genus Agrochola; species Agrochola lychnidis. The sequence continues at coordinate 24,187,581 of OY796866.1, forward strand.
TTTCAAGTTTTCACTTCTGTCAGCACTCCCGGAGTGCCACTGTTTTTTTTATTATTATTAATGGAACGTTAGTTGTAGGTACCTATACGATTCTTGTTAGGGACAAGCAAAACCGACGTGGAAAACTAATAAGCCTACTTAGGGTCTTCGACGGTGATATTGACATTTTAATTCTAGTAGTACGGATTACTATGATTTAAATATTAATGACTTTCTTAATTAAATACGTTAGCTAGGTATGTCATGGCTAGGTAGACATTCACGACGAATACGAAAAGAAAATGAACGTGGCATACAGTTCGGAGCAGAATGAAATATTCAATTTTGAAAGAAAAAGTCTCACGTCTGAGCAAATAAGTAAAAACACCCGACCTCCAAAAAGAAACAAGGCGCAAACGGAGACAAACATTTACGGAACAAAATTACCCACTTAAACTAATAAATCACAAACCTAAACACCGTTACAAAAACACAAAAATAAGCGACTCAAAATGTGTACAAAGCGGTTAAATAAATAGAACAATAAGAAAAATGGCAGTCTTCGAGGCACTGCGAAAAAAAGAGTCCGTAAGAAAGTCAAATAAAGTAAAAGACATCGTCGCCCGCGGTCAGTGGTAACAGCTTATTGTACCTACCCTCATTATGCCGGTTATTTGTTTAATTAATGGACGCCACACCGGCGACGAACAAAAGCTTTTCTTAATTTTTTTCAGACGAGTCTCGTCGCCTTTTGTGGTTTCAGTTATCTTTTAGGCTGTTTTTTTATGAAAAAGAGTACTTCTTATTGATGTTTTGCGAAATGTTTTCGACTGAAAGAAAGTGTTTGATAGTTGTGTAAAAGTGTCCTAAATGCAATATCTCCCCTGTCAGAAGTGCACAGCTGAACATTGGCTATTGGTAAATTAAAATTGCACCATCTTTTCAGCATATTAAATTAGAACCATTGAAGAACTTTTCCCCCCCGACCCTTGCTCGATAACGAGGTGCCAGCAGTTGTTGCAGCTGAGCACGTAGCTTTAAATACCCCGAATAATAATCATGATATAAATATAAATTTGATCCAGCCTGTCCCCTCTTGCTGTCCTCCCGTCAGCGATGCCCTAAGCCGAGGTCCGTACCCCACAGGGGGTGCCCTTAGCGAGCATTCGCTTAATTTTAATTTAGAATAGTTGAAAAAGCTCCTGGCTGGAGGCTCTAAGTGTAGAAGCTTATGGCACCCACAGGAAAGTCCGGTTAAGCAGCCAAGACCTTAGTGGTCAAAACTGCGAGAAGCCATTATTAAAAAAAAAAAAAAAAAAAAATGAAGAACTTTTGATGAAGCGGCAAATAATTATGAGATTTAATTTCATGTTTTACATGTTATGAATTTAATTTTGACCCACATGTGCACTGCAGAACCAAACAGTGTTATAAATCTATAATGTATAACTAGTTGATATTTGCAATAATATTAATTGAGACAAACGGCCTCGTTAGCGCCAACAGCAAGCGGACTGACACCGGGCTGTAGCACCAACAGCAGACTGACGCCGGATTGATACCTGGACACAAAACTGTATATTATTTGTTTGTTTACTTCCGATAATTTGATCAATAACGAGGGCAACGTCTATCTAGTTCTAATATGAATAATAGACTTTCATTTATTTTTCCAAGGGATTTCCACCTTTTATTTTAAAGTTTTCCTTTGCAATGATACTAGAATTTGTAAAATATTTACGGTAACTACGTCTCCACGAACCTTACCACCCCAAAGCTCTGTTTAACCTTACTACATCTACAAACATTTGAGAAGTAAGCGCACATTAAACGACGTACACAACAAAACTCGTACGGTACCCACAAATTTCTTAATTAAACACTTTTTTTCACTAAAGGCTAGTTTAGATCGGCGGCGAGGTAAGCGCGAGGCGAGGCGAGGCGCTGCGGAATTCCGAAAGAAGCCTTTAATTAATGTCGTTGTGAGATCCTTAATTGCGATCCGACGTCGCTTTGATACGCAACCGCGTCACGGCTCACGCCTCCGACCTACTCCAGGAGCCAGATTAAAGGATAATAACTTTCACGATACTGATATTAATTATTATAATTATACTTTTGGTGGAATAAGCTTCAATTTTGGTTACTATGCAAATATACGGTTAAAGAAATTATCAATTCAGATACCTTTTATTTGTATATTGCTAGAAACTATTTCATTACACAATAACATAAAAATGTGTACAACATTTTTATGTTGTTGTGTAATGAAAAAACTTTGCCTAGGCCACATTCAGAAAATCTCAAGAATATAGTGAATTAAACAAACCCAATTAATTAATTAATGGACCCAAAGCTAGTTAGTTGACCTACCTAACGATATTTGTCTTCCGTTTAGCCAACATTTAATAAGAGATTCGGTCTGTACGTCGTGGTTTTGGTAAAGATATTAAATATCCATCTAAACACACCTAATTAAAAAACCAAGCCACAATCTAGCTTAAAATATCCTCCAGCTCCTAGCCTCGTTCGCGATGTATAAACTTTACCCTTGAAAAAGTTGTAAAGGGTTTTTTGTGGCAAGTTTCACTTCACACCTCGTCGAGGCACGGAGGCAGGCGTTGCGAGGCGAGGCGCAAATAAGCCCGTGTGTAATTAGGCTTACAAGAAAATTAACGCGACGCGTATGACGACGCTCTCTTCGTGAACTTAAGCGCTGCTTTTAATGTGTGTGATTTTTTAATTTTTAAAAGGTAAATTATTTTATTTGGAATGTTAGGGGAAGTTGTAACGAGGCATTGGCTGCGACGGAATTTAGAATTTCAGTTGATATAAGAAATTCAGTTTCAGGCAATTTAGGAAGACTATTTATACTATGTTACGGATGCACCAATAAGGTAAATAATTGTCACTATTTACCATGCTCATTTGTAGCTTACACAACCTCAGGTAGGTATTATTTGGGGTTAGGGGTATTTTTGATTGCTTTCTTGAGATGCTTGTTACTACTGATTTGTAGGTAGGTACCAAGATTGATGAAAAAACCGCAAATAACCCTTTTTTGTCTAAAAAAACTGGGCGTAGACATTCCTGTTCATCCAGACATAACTACACACGTTCCACATCTCATAAAACTGCACTAAAAACAAAAGACGAGCGTGGCCGAGGGCGAGCCGAGTGCTGCCAACAGCGTCCGGAATACAAATGTACAGCACTTGTTCCATCGCACTCCATGAATATTAAATTTATAATCTCTGGTCGCAGCCCTGATTTATTAAAGCCAGCCATTCTACACACAATCGCCCACGCTGGCACTTTACTATCCATTGCTCATTTTGTAAGCAAAGTACACAATAGACTACTTAGTAATCCATCAATGTACGAGACACCAATATTGGACATTGTATTTTCCGTAGAATATGAATATTAATTTTATATAATTCGCGGTGGGAACGCTGATTTATTAAAGCGCCACAGACTGAAAATTCAACAGATAATGAAAAGGAAACAGATTTGTTTGGTGAAACAACCGCAAGTAATCAGTCATGGCGCGGTGTTACTTAAGTGGCTATTAACTGGGGACTGTTTGTGTTAGTGCTGCGTTTGTACACTTTTGAGTTTAGATTATCTTAAGTGAGACTGGGAAAGTTTAATACCTGTAAAAGGATTTATTTAAAGAAAGAAACTGACCACGACACAACACTTGTTTTGGCACCGAAGATTCAGAGCTTACAGATAGAAAACCAAGAAGTGGTGTTGAAAGTAATAATCTTCTCTTATCACTAGTAATCACATTAAAGAAATGAGGAAATCAACCTTACTAACACATACATAAGGTAATACACGCGTTTCCTCGAAGGGTTGGGCAGAGTTGTGTCTTATGTATTTGTGAAAATAAACAATTATTAACGAAATTCTGAACCATGAACGATGTAAAACTAAGCCAAATGTTTAAATTGCTGTACAACTGTGTGGAATGCAAAAGAGATACGACCTCAATAGAAACACAGGTTGAGGTCAATGTATTGCCCATAAAGCCTATGGTTTGTATGGACACCACCGTTATGTCATGAAACTATCAACTGACCACTGAGCCGTGTCGGAGGACCCTCGCGCGCCATTACGGTGTCGGGTTACAAACCGACCGACGGATGCCGACGCTGCCGGCCACCGTACCGCAATGCTGAGATGCCGCGACTAATATCAGCTGTTGAGTAGAGTATGTTCCGCGGTATTTAAGATTACATATAGATTATTATTGCTAAGGAGCCTGAGCTTCTTCGGCTGAGAATGTTTCCATAGATAAACTAGTCAGGTGATTTTAATGATGGATTAAAGGAGGCAACCTGAGAAATCATTAATTACACACTAAGTATGCCTGTGTCTGTCACATGTCCCTTGGAAAATATGTGGAAGGAGATTTGATTAGCGGAAAACATCAGTAATGGAAGCTGCATTGCTTAACTTGAAGACGTTACTGAAACAGCTCGTGGCTAAGTAATAATAGCCGCACGGTTCGATACATCAGGTTAAGCTGCACTTGCTGGGGTTGGTCTATTTACATACGGAAACTCCTCCGTGCTTCAGAAAGCACGCTAGGCCATTGGTCCCGGCTGTCATTCGTGGATCTTTGACTGTCGTTACGGGTCGTCAGAAGCCCGAAAGTCTGACAACCAGTCTTACCAAGGGGTATTGTATTACCCAGTTACTGGGTTGTGGAGGTCAGATAAGCGATAAGCAGTCGCTCCATGTAAAATACGGTATTCAGCTGCATCCGGTTAGATTGAAAGCCGACCGAAGCGTTTCTTGTGCTTCTTTTTAATAAATCATCATTTTCCCCTTACAAACAACATTATGTTATCTCTAATTTATGTTTAAAATCGATTAATCAAATTGTCATTGAACATTTTATTTTGTCATATTTTGAATTGTGCATGGCTTGTATTTTTACTGTATTTTGATTATATATTGTTTATCTATCTATGCGTCTATTACATATTATTATACCCACACAACCCAAAAACATACAAAGAGCAACCCACCATTTCTCACCATGTGATGTATACCGTGGTTTGCCGCTCAGTGTACCACGATGACCGCTCCACGCGGCGCACTCATTCAATCATAACGCGTCGTTTAACAGCACACACAATAACGTAATTAGATATATTGTTTAGTTCAATTATCTACTATAAGTAGGTAGACTAGTACTCAATAGTATTTACTTTTTGGGGCTTGTATTAGTTAGTACGGATTGTACCTTATTGTTGCCCTGGTCCTTACCGACCCTGACGACCCCATTACCCTCCTCCAGGAGAGCAGTAGGGAAACCAGCACAGTGTACAAAAACAGACGCCTCCCGTCATTCCGACTCCGACCTCGCCGCCGAGGTCCTTTGCGATCGCGACCGCGTCCCCGAGTAAATGATACTCCCCCCGACCCTTGCTCGATAACGAGGTGCCAGCAGTTGTTGCAGCTGAGCACGTAGCTTTAAATTCCCCGCCTAATAATCATGATCAAAACTTTAATCCAGCCCGTCCCATCCTTGATGTCCTCCCTCCGATTGACGTCCTAAGCCGAGGTTCGTACCCCACAGGGGGTGCCCTTAGCGAGCGTTCACCTAGTTTTAATAAGCATAGTTGAATAACCCCTGGCTGGAGGTTTTAAGTATAGTAGCTTAAGGCACCCACAGGAAAGCCCGGTTAAGTAGTCATGATCTCAGAGGTCAACTACGAGATGACCAAAAAAAAGACCAAAAAAAAAAAGTTGCCCTGGTCGAAGAACTCGGCTGAGAATGAAATTCTGAGTTCAATAAGATACTATCACTAAGAATTAGACGCAATTTTAGGTATTAGTTGTTCCATCCAAACCCAAAAGACTAATTCTTAAAAAATTAATTTACCTACTGTCGTGTCGTCGTGGTTTCCGGAAACAGTAGCGGTAATGGAATATTAAAAAAAACGGTTAGGCGATAGTGTGCAAATGGCGTCAATAACTGAACCTAGTGTTTTCAATCAAATACGAGTGTAAAACAGTACACCAGCTCGTACCCGAGAGAATACACAGACGTCACGACATGTAAACTCGTGTGACTGAAAATGTGTTTGTTCCACTCTTATGATTTCTTTGTTGCGGGACTACATGTATGGATCTACATAGATTACACTTCCTATTCATCGTCAGTCAAAACATTTATATCCAATTCGATTACAAACTAAATCGATTTCAATTAGTCAGGTATCGAATTATAGAGATCGGTTTATCCGCTCCCGTTCAGCCGGATCATCCGTTTAAATAGATTATTTACACGGTAATTTACAAAGAGAAACTGTTACAAACCTATGATTTGGTAACGCAAATATATTAACCGGTTATCGGTTGGTTAACCGATGATAACGAGCCGCTCGGGTTGTGTTTATGAGTATTCATTCGATTATGATCGAGTAATCCCGTTGAGTGGTATCCTGCGGATATAAGGGACTTCTCGTCCGTGACAAATATTGTTGATGGAGCATTTTGTTGACACATCAGTAAGATCTCGGGATTCTTGCTGAGGAAGATAATTTCCTATAGAACGTATACATACACGCTCTTCCTCATTTTTTTGTGTTATAATCATTGATGCGTATCTTTGATGAAACAATTCTAAGGAATAAATATTATTAGTGATTGAAACAAATTGTTACTTTATACCCGACTGCACGACAACAAAGTCAGGTTTATGTTACCCATGCGCATCTAAATTTATGTGTCTGTGTTTCGTTGTATGTGAAATTCAAGAAATCAATGATGGAAAATCATACAATTGGTGACATCAAATCGGAGATTTAACTAAAATAACTGCCACCAACTGCATCAGACTGCTTGAAACGTGAGCTTGTTTTGAACGTATTAATTGAGTCGGGTTTTTTTTGTCGTGACATTATGGTTAAAACCCTATACAATAATCGTCACCATACATCAGCCCTCTCTATCGATATAAACTCTGAAAGTAAAACCATTTCGTCTAGCGACAACTTCTGTAAAGCGTAAACATGCTAAAGTTTACACAGTATCGACTCTCCGTGAGTGCATGTTAACACTAACACTCGTTCAGGTGTAACTAGCATCGGTTTACACTAGTTTACAGCAACACTTGAAGTGACGTCTACGAGTGGGACTTTAGAGTGAGGTTTATTTACAGAGGACGTGGTGTAGAGAGTGTCTCCTTACGTGGCAGTAGGGAAAAATATACCGTCAACGGGATTGGTAAAATTGAACTAAGTACTATGCTATTCATCTACATTACGTTGTTTCAACCCACTGGTATACTGATTGATTACAAACAAAGCTTATGAAAACCCAAATGCTATATTTATTAAGGTCATTACCTAATTCATTGGTGCTTGGTACGACAGCGATAAAAGGTGAGTATACCGAGTCGACTCTGAACGCACATTACACAATAGGGACTTCTCCAGGGGTGGCCATTGGAAGACCGAACGTTTGTTGCATCGCTGGTGAACCGACAGATTGAGGGACTGTCTTAAATCTTGAAAAAGATTAAATAAAAGGACCTTCCTTAAAATAATTGTGGATAAATACACCAATAATTTAAAAAAATAAAACGACCTGTGACATTACCTTCGAATAGAACAAAAATTTATATATTTTAAAAGCTCATAGATTACTACACATGTCAGATTTTTTGCAAAATCTCCTGTTGAGGTGGTAACGAGCAAACATCAGAGCTTTACAGTAGAGATTAAACGGAGCTTTTGTTTACGACGCCATTTTGTTTTTATTTATAAGCAGCTCGCGTGCCGCCAAATGTACTGAACCAACACTGAATGTATCGTACCTACTTTTGTGCGAGCTACTGGAGAAGTGCCTTGCTAAATGATAGGGTATGATATAACTTGTGAGGATGAGAAATGCTGGTAAGACGCGTTTATTGTAACACAACTGGAAAGCAAGAAGCTTTTAAAAACCATTGAGTGGTTTTTAAAAGCTTCTTGCTTTCCAGTTGTGTCTTTTTAGGTTTATTTCAGGTTAATATTATGTTGTTGTAACCGGCTCAGAATCCAGAATTTCATTATTTTAAATACAGCGAGAAACTATCAAATACCTGACTAAGATCACGGGAGAGAGACCCTTACAGACAACAGCCGACAACAAATAAACACAATGATATAAGCCAGTTAAAACAACAGGTAGGTACTGTGTACACTAAAACGATTTTACAATACCACTTTCATAAAACGCTCTTGTGTATTCTACGTGCGCCACATAGTACCTACACAGTTCTACAAGTGCTAAGGTATCACGTATCTCGTGAGTCTGCACTAGTCCTGATGTGAGCACGTGCTGTTTTATATCCTCTGTTCTAGTGTTTTATTGTAACACGACTGTGCACATTACACGATGCTGAATTATATGCGGGTACATTTGTTATGAAATTATAACGAATTTGGTTCTAGTTGAACATTACTGTATATATAATTCAGCAGTCAGCAATACTTTTAATGCAAGGTAGGTAATACAAACATACATGCTTTCTTGTTTACTTTGATATACTTGTTTAAACAACCAAGGAACTCACACTATGCAGTGGTATAGATACTACGCACACTAATGCGATTCGTGCCAAACCCTAACTACTCCGTTCTCATTAAGCAGAACACAAAAAACGCGCCAATTTCCCAGTAAAGGTAAGGCAACACCAGTAAAACTGTCAACTTACTTGCCATCTGTCCGTCACTCAACACCGAGGAACCAATAATGTGACGTCACGGGAGGGTCGCTCCCAGTTGCTCCACAAAGGGTACTCTGTTAGAGTGACCCAAAAGAAAAAAATAAAATATTTCGTCACCTGGATATTTTTTGCAGAATTTCTTTTATTTCCCCATTTCTCGAAACTTTATAAAATGTCATACTTGTATTAAACGGTATATTTAGAGAGTACTTACGTGTAGTTTCAGACCAAATAAAAAAAATTGACATAGCGCTGCGTACAGTGAAGCATGCTAAAACTACACCTCCGCTCTGTGTATACACGCTCACACGCACACCAACCATTTACAATCAAACTACACCTCACTCATTTCAAACATGTTTACGAAACCGGCTTCACGTTACTGTTGACAGCGCTAGTCTTGGTTTTTTATTTGGTGTATTACTCAGATAATTTTTAAATTGATGAGTCAATCAAGGTAGCTTTTGATTAATCAAATATCAGTGATTAAAACTGTTGTCTAGAATGTTATAAACGAAAAATGGGTGACTATAAGGTAGATATGGAGATGTAACAGTCACACTCAGTACGAATTTGATGAGGAATGAATCTGAAGTTAAAACAAGGACCGACAATGAACTTGTATGAACTGGTAACAATCCACACCAAGCTCAGGACACGATCGAGGTGTGAAGCATATAATGTGACACATTAGACTTGTCACACCTCCCCCTGTACCGAACAGGATCGAGTGTCACCCTTACGAGACACTTTACGAACATACGCATATTGTAAAGAGGAACTGTCTGCTTTTATTTTTTTCGGTAGAATAAAAAGCTTTCTACCTAATTTACAGACAATTTTTTATTCATTTATGAATTTGTGTGACTTTCATAGTACTGTCTAAGTTAAGACACCAATGTGAACGAGAACTTTTTGAGGAAACCAGCATTTTTTTCTGAAATTACCAACCGGCCCTTGATCTATGATCGGTCCTTCTCTATATGTATAGAGGCTTTTGCTTTGCCTGTGGGACAGTTTCAGGGTGATTTGTAGTAGGACAGTTAAATGATGTTTTAGGTAGACATTTTACGAAATTTTTCTACAAAACAAGCTCCAAGCGAAGCCCGTCGTATCGCTATGTGATACAAAATGCAAATTGTTACGATATTGAGTTTGGATGTCAGCATACAGTAAGTAATTGGAAATATGATGTTGATATAGGGAAAACGATTTTCGGTAAAGTGATGAGCGTTTTTCTTTCATATTTGGCACGTATATCGTATTCATAATACGTGTTACAACGCTGGAAATAATCCCCGGGGCAGATAAATCATATTTATTTGAATGTGATGTGATGGCATTATTTTATGAGAAAAATAAATGCTTATTTTTTACGTAAGTACCTAAAAATAAACGGCCCTTACAATAACTTTATTTTAAGAGCCTGTTTCATTAGTTAGTCTGTTGAACTTATTGACATTAAACTGGAGACACTGTGGCGATGGTAAGCAGACCCATAATATTATGAATAGAGCAAATTTAAACGATGGCACAGTCAGCAACAAAATATGTCGATTAACACTGATAATTATAAATTGATAATTAAAAATTGTTACAACATTATTCGATATCATTACTTTTCAGCGATTCATATAATAGCTAAGAGTTATCTAATACTTTTATTTCAGTTCAGATTTGTTATTGAGTTCTCTGTGTTACTTTGGGTTTGCAAAAAAAAAAAAACAACCGACCTCCAAAAAAAACACTACAAAGTGAAAATTTTAATTTCGGGTGTCGGTGTCTTGGGTTTTGTATTTTCGTTTTTTGCCACCGACTTCCGAAATTAAAGTTATTTTTCACTTTGTAGTGTTTTTTTGGAGGTCGGTTTTTTTTTTTTGTAAAAAGTTTTTATTTTTCACTTTTTAGTTGTGGTACCTACCCCACACACATTCGAATACCACTATCTGCTACCAATGACAGAAACTTGTCATATCATCTACATACTAAGTGGGAAAAAAATACGTATTTTGTAGCTAACTCAAAAACTATCCAAGCAAAGTTAATAAAATTTATATGGGACCAATTCGAGAGCACACCCTTTCAAACAAAAAAAGAATTTTCAAAATCGGTCTACAATTGACTGAGAAATCGGTGGACATACATAAAAAAAAAAAAAACAAAACAAACATACGCGACGAACATATATCCTCCTCCTTTTTGGAAGTCGGTTAAAAATAGCTTAAAACGTGTGGCACTCGGGGACTGCCGCAGTAAAGCTATTGCATAGCATTTGTAACCTCCATGACAACGTTCGTTGTCATGGGAACCGTCATTACATGGTAGGCGGAGTGGGGGGTATTAGGTTTTATTTTCGTTACGTTACGGAATTTCTTGATTCGGTCGCCGCGCTCAAAGCCCGCGATAAAAGATGTGCAGTAGCTTAACAGGCAGTGACTCAAATACAAATAGAATGCAAATAAGGATGCCACACAACGTCGACCAGTCTTATGCCCGTTTTCACCGACATCCCCTAAGTTTAAAGGATCCCTTAGCATGGTTAGGGGGCTGTTAGAAGGTGGCAGGTGGTTTACCAACAGTAAGGGGTCAGTTAAAACGTTAACTTTTAACTGACCCCTCACTGTTGGTGAAACAGAAACCACCTTCTAACAGCCTCCTAACCATGCTAAGGGATCCTTTAAACTTAGGGGATGTCGGTGAAAACGGGCATTAGTCACTTAAACTTAGGGTGCAGCCCATCCCTTTCAAGAATATCTACATAAAACAACATTGTAGGCAAAAGATTTTAAGCAAAAAGAAACGCATCTGAAAAGCCGCGGCGTATTATAATAAGTAAAAGGGTGAGCTCGGCATTAGCGTACGCGTCGCTAGTGATGTGTAGTGGCTTGAATGTCATGGGATATTATTACGTTCCCAGGACATAAAGAAAAAACAAAATATACATACATAATAAACTCATGCCTGCATCCAAGGAGGTCGGCAGAAATTACAGAACGCCACCTGCTACGCTCTTAACATACTCCTTTTGCTTCGTTTACGATACAACTGGTCATACACTCAAGCCGTTTGTGAAAGTTATTCGGTTTGCAAAATTGCAATAACTACTACATAAACTGTTTTCAGATTGTAAACCAATATCTTTAACAAAATAAGTAACTATAAATTGCTAGCTAAATAATACACGCCATCAGTAAAGTTCGCACATAATACGAATATAGTATAAACAAACACAGTTTACAGTGCAGTTACACAGATGCAGAAAACATTTCCTACCTCCTTTTTCCCAAAGTCTATGCTTCATTTACAGTCCGTTGAAATTCCAACTGCACATAAACCTCCGGGATTCCACATCCCGTTCACATTAGACAGCACTAGTCAGCCAACAGCGGGGGAGAGAGGTGGATCGATCCCCGCAGGAACCCTACACAGGTCGCGAGGTGTCCAAGTGTTGCAACCGTTAGCACCTCCTCGCCGCAGCGGGGAAATGGGTAATGTAGTACTACGGATATTTAGTTACGACATTTAGATTAGGTCCAATAAAGAAATTCGTGTGGGGACAACTAAGCTAACTTATGTATTAAATAAAAGATATTATTCTAATATTTGTTGAAGAGGACTTAGTATATTATTCCGCTCAGGCAAATCGATGCAACTCCGAAAGTTCGAGCACAAGAAAATTAAGAAAAAACTATTTCCAAAATAACAACCGGCTTCCATTCGGTTATTTTTTCTTGTGAAAGAGTTTTTATTTTTAACGATTTTGTTGCCGTACCTATCCCACACCAATTCGTATACTTGATATGACAACAAAAATATAATAAATAAATAAAAGTAACGGGAAGTTTTACAACATCATCAAAATACAGGTGGATTAAATACGTATTATTGAAGCTAACTCAAAAATTAATGAAATTGATATGGAACCACCGCGCAAGCTTCCTTTACCGAATGAATAGTTTTCCAAATTGATGAAAATATCGATGAACATACACACAAACGATCTCAGAACACCCTCCTTTTTTGAAGTCTGACAATCAAAAAGTCAACTAAGTACCAAGAAATCTTGGAACAGAGGTGAAGCGTCTACCTACAGTCAGCCTGGAAAGTGTGATGCCTGATTTGATTCATAATCTCAGATAATTTAAATTCCATTGCCGTTTACTCAACTAGGTAACTAGGTACTCCAACTTTGTGTACCTATTCTAAGTAAATCGAGTGCATGTGTGTATTAGTGTGTACATTGAGTTCGTTACTCCAAAACTTGATAATTATCTCAGATTCGGAATTCAAATATAGGCGAGTAGATTTAAATTTCTAGGTAAGTGGACATCTCTAATATGAGTCTCCAAATGGAACATTCCCGTAGCAATGTATGAATAATTCGAACGAATGAAAGCCATTAATAATTATGTAAGCGTAAAAGCGCTTGATGTTTTTATGGGCCCTTTATCCTTTGTATAAAGTCAGCCGCCTCTAAATCGGAAAATGATTGTAAATCAGGGCTAAACGGTCGCGGCGCCGAACAATAAAACAATAAAAGGGTTAGTGCCACCCCTAGACACTGCGATGCTAAGTGTACACTGGAAGCTATGGCAATGATGTTTCATTTAACTCGTCATCTTGTTGAGTGACCTCGCAATACCAAAATGAAAGGTATTGAGTTGGAACTTTGACCCCTGTCATACAGGATGTCGTAGTTCAGGGCTCGAGACCTCATTGATGTAATGTGTCCTGAAGTTTTGGAAATAAATTACTATTACTATTAACTTGTATTTTTGGACACCTGTCAAAGTATATTTTAAATCTTGCAGCTTTTAAAGCTTGTAGGCTAACTACCCCTGAACAAAGCAAGGTCTATTTTCTTAGTGCTATTTATTTTCGTTTGGGCAATCCCAGTCTTTCTTTAGCAGACACACAAAAAGAGACGCGCACTACTTGTACAGCTAGAATCAAACTGCCACAGAAACATGAACTACAAAATTTTCCTTACAAAACTAAATTGAAGTCTTCGAGTTTCCAATAGTTACAGTGAGGGAGTTTTACATAATCCTGTAACACGACGTGCGATGTCCCGCGAGACCGCGCTGCCTCGACCTACCAGCTACTGAACATACGAGTATAGTATACAACCGCGGCTCCGTTCACCATTTTAATCATATTTTCTCCAGATTTATCGTTCCCTCGTTAATAAAATATGAAACCTGTCAAGTTTTTCCAAAAATATCTTCATTAATAAGGTGAAGATTTATTGATATTCTTCTGTTATTGGATTTTTTTGGGTATGGAACGTTTGAATGTTATTTAGTTTCCAATAGAACTCTTCATTATTATAAAATTCTAATTCAGAAAAACATGATTTCAAAACAGGTATAAGAATGAGGATTCCGAGAGAAGTGGTAAAACGTCTTAGTAGCCAATCAGCTAGCGAGATTTGTACCCAGTATTTTGGCATAGGACACTGGCAGGTATACCTTCCTTCCAACTACAACTGATCTAAATAATTCAATTCAATTCATGAGTGACGTCACGGACGGTTTACGGTACACATCAGCTGTTCGTGTCTACACTATTCTAAAATAAAACACCATTCTATATCGCGTGAAATTCGTATTTACGTTAGCACAGTAGTGTAATTTACGTGTGTGACTGTTTGCAAGACAAATAAACAACAGTTCGGTAGTGTTAGTCCGTAAAAACAAACTACATTTTTCTGTGTACTTTCTATTTTGGAGTGACTTGGAAGTTTTTTGGTGCTACCGGTACCTCCTTAAGTGTCTCTTTTTATATTTTTGACAACTGTCTATAACAGTGCCACAGATCTGCACATTGAAATCTATAATTTTTGTGTAGCAGGCGCCATCTAGCGCCGCCAAAAGAGATTTCAGCAAAGTGTGCGCCATCTAGCTACACTTCGACTTACCATAATGGTAAAGTGTGCAGCCTGCGGAAAGTTTTTATCTGCGAAAGGGGGCGCTACGTGTAGTGACTTTTCTTGCCACAACCGATATCACCTTGCATGCCTGTCGTTGTCCGATCCAGCGCAGATAAGTAGGGACTGGCTGTGCCCCGAGTGCAAAAAAAAGTTGCCCAGGGGGGATAATAGTGCCACACCCGTTAAGGACCTGGGTAGTGGTCCCACTGTTATTGCAGCAGCAGCGTCGGCAACAGCAGCGTCGGCAACAGCAGCGTCGGCAGCGGCAGCGGGGGTTGCGGTGGCAGCGTCGGCAAAGGCGTCAGTTCCGGTACCTCTCCAAGGCGCGATGATCAGATCGCCTGTCGCGGTGACTCAGATTCAGGGCACTCTGACCAAGCCCCTTGCTGCGGTGGCTAAGGTACTATCTCGGGCGGAGAGTGAACAGGGTACTGATGGAGAACCCTCGCCGGATACGCAACTGACTCTTAGGGAGGAAATAAGACTCTTCCGATCTGAGCTACGGGAGGTCCGGGATGAAATGCGGGAGTTTCGTCGGGAGATGGCAGGCCTGCACTCAGCTATGGGAGTCTGTACCGAGCGGGTTGACAGCCTGGAGGTCAGGATCGAGAATCTTGAATGTAGGCAGAACGCTGCAGTGCCAGACGGCAAAGTGGGCCGTCTCGAGCTGGTAGTTCTTCAGTTGCAGCTCGAGCTCAACGACCGTGAGCAGGACTTACTGGGCTCCGATCTAGAGATCACCAACATCCCGGAGCTTCCTGGTGAGAATGTGATGCACACCGTCGGGCTGGTCGCAACAAAGCTTGGGGTGACTCTCGAAGAACGGGACATTGTGTTCGCCCAACGGGTGGGCCTGCGAGCTGGACGAGAGGTACAGACAGGTTCTACGGGCAGCGCGAGTCCGGTCGGCGGAGCGAGCCCAGTGGGAGCAGCGACGGCGACAGCGCGCGGGCGGCGCATCGTGGTGCGCCTGACGCGGCGCGCACTGCGCGACGACTTGCTGCAGAGCGCGCGTGTGCGGCGTGGAGCCACTACCGCAGACCTGGGACTCCCAGCACCCCCGCGTCGCTTCTTTCTAAATGAGAGGCTCACCAAAACGAACAAACACTTGTTTTACCAGGTGCGTGAAGCTGGCAGTCGTCTCGGGTGGAGGTATACGTGGACGAAGTTTGGTCGCATTTTGGCTAAGCAGGGTGATGGCAAGCCTACCCACTGCATTCGCTCTGAGGCAGACATGGCGCGTGTTTTTAGCTGTGAGGTACTCGCTGAAAAGGAAGTCTAATAACATGGCTCCTAGCGAGCGCCATAATTTAGTCTATGTTATTTTAACACTTTATCTTTTTATATCTGTTTTGTTTATAATTAAGTGTTTTAGTTTGTCTCGTGCGAGGCCAGCAATTTTCTTGTCTCAGTATACTCTGGTTTCTTCTAGTGGCTCAGCTGCTCGACCGGTGACTACATATGTACATTTTATAAGTATCACACTTCCGCTCACTATTTTCATGCCATCAACATTCATTATGACATATTTATTCTTACAGACTTTATATAATATAACACTTTGGCTGTCCATATATATCTCTGCAATTATTTACAATAGTTCCCTTTTATTATTACGAATTACACCTAACACTATGTATTTCGGTATATTTATGTCTCGTATTATTAAGCAAAACTCTACACTACATACTACTTACGATACTATCTACAATGAACATACTACTACTATTCTATACACTACTATTATATTTTCCACTATTTACAAAAAATGAATAAGACAAAAAATCTAAAAGTTGGACTATTTAATGCGGGGTCACTTGGTACGCGCCATGAGGAGTTCCTTGTCGCTATGGAGAGCCTCTCTGTAGACATCATGGCAATAAATGAGACCTGGCTCAGACAGGGAGAGGAGGGTCGTGCACCGACAGTACCGGGCTACCGACTACGGCACGAGCCGCGCGCGCGCACCGTGCGCGGCGGGCGCGGGGGCGGCGCGGGCTTCTACGTGCGCCGCGGGGTGCGCGTGCGCGCCGTGCCGCACCCGCCGGCGCCGCAGGTCGAGCAAATGTGGCTCAAGCTTAATATTAACTCGCATTCAGTGATCATCGGCACTGCATACAGGCCGCCGTGGCTTGATGTCAATGTCTTCCTGGATGCGGTTACTGATTCTCTATCCTCTTTTGCTAACGCGGACAAGGTTGTTTTACTTGGTGACTTCAACATTAATCTCTTAAACCAAACTGACAACAAATCTAAGCTACTGAAAAATTTTATTCACTGCTGTAAGCTTAGACAAATCATTGCTGAGCCAACCCATTTTACTGATAATAGCGAAACTTTAATTGATGTTGTGTGCACTGATGCCCGTGTGTGTGGGGTCTCTGTGTCACACATACCGGAGCTTGGTCACCATGCAGTTATATCTGTTGAACTAAATTTTAAGTTAGAGAAACCATCCCCTCACTGGATTACTTTTAGGCCTCTTAAAGATATCCTTCCCGCACTTTTTAATGATGACTTAAATAGAATGGACTGGGAACATATTGAAAGTCTGGAGGATGTGGATTCCATGGTGGCAATGTTTAATCAATATATTTTGACATTATTTGATTTGCATGCTCCCCTTAAAAAAATCTTAATAAAAGAGAAATCTTATCCCTGGATAACTGACACTGTCAGGGAAATGATGAGGCTGCGTGACAAGTGTCACGTAAAGTCCAAAGCTACAAAATCCGAACATCATATTAAATCATACAAAGAGTTTAAATACCTTGTTAGAGCTGCTTTTGATAGTGAGAAATGTGCATATTTTAAAACATATATTAATACTAATATTAAACAACCTAAGAAGTTATGGAGCCATATCAAATCAACTATAGCCACCTCAAAGAGACCAGAGCATAGTTTGCCACATTTCTGTAACAACCCAGAATCTATAAACCAACACTTTTTGGATGTACCGGGCAGTGGTAAGGTCACTACGGAAGATCTAACTTATTTTGAGCACCATAGACACAGTAACGGTCACTTCCGGCTTGAGCCGGTCCGGCAGGATGTGGTGCTGAGAATCTTGCGCAGTCTTAAGTCCAATGCGCAGGGCTCTGACCATATTTCTCTGGAGATGCTGATGTTGACACTTCCTCGAACACTTGCAGTTATCACAGCTATCATCAACAGATCCATAGTCACCTCTTCTTTCCCGGATCTGTGGAAAATGGCAATAGTTAGACCAATACCAAAAGTACCTAACCCCACCAGCGTGAAAGACCTCCGTCCGATAAGTCTACTGCCATGTCTGTCCAAGATTCTTGAAAGAGTTGTCTCTGAACAATTCAGGGCATATCTTGAGCACCATAACATTTTGCCGATGGCTCAATCCGGATTTCGTAGGGCCCACAGTACAGCGACAGCTCTCCTGGATGTAGTTGGTAATATTCTGGAAGCCAGAGACCAGGGTATGGGAACTCTGCTTGTCCTACTGGATTTTTCACGTGCTTTCGACTCCATTAATACGTCACTTCTTCTCTCCAAGCTGTCTTACTATGGGTGTGACGTAGAAACAGTTAAATGGTTTGGAAGTTACCTCAGTAATCGTTCTCAGTTTGTCCAGGTGACAGGCGATAGCGGAGACACCATGTCCTCTGGTCCGAGGCACGTGGACAGAGGCGTACCGCAGGGATCGATCTTAGGCCCGCTTCTCTTCATTCTGTACAGTGCTGACATCACCAATTGTCTGATCAATACCAAGTTCCATCTATATGCCGACGATCTGCAGTTGTACCTCTCCTTCCGCTCCCAGGATGCTGCTGAAACTGTAAACAGAGTTAATGAAGATTTGGACAGAATCTCGGCGTGGTCCAGAAGAAACTCTTTGGTCCTGAACCCAAGTAAGTCCAAGTACCTTGTGATGGGATCTAGGGATTTCCTGAACAAAATGCTTGCTTGCAACCTGGACCTCAGGATTGATAGTTGTGATGTGGAGAGGGTTCTGGAGGCTCGTAACCTTGGGGTAGTTTTTGATGGGCAGCTGCATTTCGAAACTCACATATTGGAGGCCGTGCGTAACTGCTTCTACCGACTCAAGCTCTTATATCGTGTTCGTCCCTACATAAGTGTGGATATGCGTGTCATGCTGTGTGAGTCACTTGTTCTATCCAAGCTGAACTATGCTGACACTGTGTATGGGGCCTGCATTCTCGGTAGAAGCGAAAAACTTATCCAGCGGGTGCAGAATGCTTGTGCAAGATTCTGCTACAATGTCCCACCACGATCCCACATCACTCCCTTTTTAAATAAGGGTAATTTGATGAGAATGTCAGCGCGCAGAAAGCTTCACCTGGCTACCCTACTCTTCGGCACAATTCTCACAAAGAAACCAGACTATTTATACAGGAAACTCTCTTGGTCGCGCGATGTGAACAAAATTAAAACCAGAGCATCTTCGTACCTCATGTTGGCCTCATCGCACAGAACTGCTGCTTTCCGTGGTAGTTTCAAATTCGCTGCCTCTCGTTGTTGGAACGACCTGCCACCTCCTTTTCGTGCTATAAAGACAGTTGGTACTTTCAGAATTAAATTCAAACTATACTTACTTCAGCTTCAAAAGGATACCACATATTAAACTTACCCTTGATATGCACGCGTCTGTCGATGGTGGCGAATGTTTGGCAACGATTATGCTCTGTGGTTTACTGAGACACAGCAGTTATTTCACATTTTGTTTTATTTTTCATAACATTGTTTGTCATAGGTGAATTTTGAAATTCATAAACCACTCAATCACTCATAACATTAGTTTATCTGTATTTCTCCAATTGCCGTTAACTGATTACCACAAAACACTTTTCATTATAATAAACACTGTACTATTGTAGCATTCACACAATTCACTAAGTATGCCGTAATGTTTTTAAATAAGTTTTTTTTTTTTTTCCGGTGTCGGCGTCTGCGTCCCTTTACTTGTCTCAACGATGCCTAGCTAGACTACCACAGATACATGCTCTGTGACAGATACTAAAGGCATAGACAAGTAACTGATGTTACGTCGGGTACAGACACGCGGACTACTTATATTTTATTATTTTGTGTTTCACATTTCTATTTTTATTTTATTATATATTTATTTTCTGTATCTATCTATCCGTGACATCACTGCGGGCCCTATCAGAATACCAGCACTGCGACATTTATTTATTTTTAAGTGTCGCAGCATTATGCTGAGATAGGAGCCTTTTGGCCTCGTACAGGACCTTCTGCTTTTATTTTAATTTTGCTTTGTTTTTTATTATTTTTTATTAATGTTCTTATTTAAGGTGTTTAGTTATTAATTTGTGATTTCCTGTGCGAGTCTCAATAAATACTTTTTCTTTTCTTCTTTCTTCTTTCTCATTACAAACCGTCTAAATTCTGCTAACGGTAAACTGTTGTGCACTACCTATATGATTGAGTTATTCGAGCAAATAAGATAGTTTTCACCTGCTACGTAGGTACATAGAATAGCACTGATTTCCCTCTTAATGTCGCAGCGGAAATACTAAGTTACATTGAACCACACAAGGTTAATACCGTATAGATTCACATCACTATATTACCGCTTAGCCCACCGTGGAACACAGCCCTACCACAGTTATCAGCGATCGAACAATACCCGGATTATTGCTTTACTGCTCAAAATGTTGAACAGCCATAACTCTGCTACTTACAAGTTTATACGGCCTTGCGAACCGAGTGTGTGCGTGTTTGTTTGACTTTAATAATCGTTTGTTTTAGTGAGTATTAAGAGAAAATTGTATATTATGCAAAATTTTACTGAGAATAGGAGAATGGATACAATATCTACAGATTCTCTGAAATTTCTTTTGAGTTTACTCCAAACTCGGTATTCTTGTGGGTGTTATGGCAACTGCATTAAAACTTTTCATACTAAATTGCAGTCACCTTCTACAAACATGTCACGGACATACAAACATAATACTGTGTCCTTCAACAGATTAAGTATGTTAGTAAGAATAATATATTTTCAAGCAAGAACAGTTTTCCCACTTAGCGCCTCTAAAAGTCTCGAAACTTCGTTATTCACCAAAATTATTAGCTTCATTATAAACATCTGTCATCATCTACCGTTCTAAATAAATAAATATTTATTTTGTGTAGTTTTTGCAAGAGCAAACATCCCGTAGGCAATCGTAGCATTCGTAGCAATCAGCCGTAGCCGCGTAGCAGCGTCGTAGCACCGCGCACATGGTGGCCGCCGTCGCCATGGCAACCGGGGTCAACGACCCACGCAACCACTGCACAACCTGCAGTCTTTCTCAATTCTCACACTAATTTACCTTTCCTTATGTTTGTACTTAGGAACATATTATGAAAGTAGTATAAAACTAACAAGTGTATAAATAAGTAAAACTTACCTTGTTTATTACAGTTGAATTACGGTGAAATCACGAAACACAATAATTATTTAATGAGCTTATATTATTATATTTAATTTATTTTTAACACTTACTTAATGCTATTTCATAATTAACCTATAAAATCTTACTTTTACTTCGTATACAAATCTCAGGCCACCGACGTAACACAACCTCTTTGTTTACCTACAACTCTACGTTACATAACTACGACACTGGCTGTACACACAGTTTCCGAAGTCGAACGTCACATTTCGAATAAAAAATCAAATTTTAAAACACTGAAAAGGGAACAAAAACGTTCGCGTGCCGGTACATGTCAACGAATGCGGCCGGCCGGCGTGTTCCGAACGCACAAAGCAGCAAAATTATTTTGCACTTGTCAAACCCAAACACAGAACCACGTCCGAACGAAAACAACAGCCACGACGGTAAACTTAACTTGGCCGCAGTATACTTTCGGATTCCATTTTCGAAATTTGCCGCGGAAAACTGGCTTTTCCACTGTCGAGGTAAATGCCAATTTCCTTTTCACAACAGAAATTCGATCCAATTTCAACCTTAGCGCCTTGTGTTTGAGTCAAAATTGAATTTATATTTCGTTTGCAGACAATGCGCCACGCAATGACGTTTGCAGCGAAAGAGAAGGCAATGACGATCTTTAAATGAGTATAAAAGAGAAACCAGATCCCGAGGGTAGGTAATATTGGGGTGCATGTGAGCCCAAAAGGAATGTCAGGCTTACCATAAAGAATCGATCTTGAAGATGTTCGCTATTGCTTGTATTTTATTGAAAAATGTTTCAGTGGCAATTTATGATCATAGTATAATGTTTATCGAATTAATTCTTTTCTACATTAGCTATTGCGAACTAGATATGGTGAATGGATTCTTAATCGATCCTACAACGTAAGGTAAGAAATTGAGCATACGTGGATAACCTTCATAAGAAATAGTTTTATAGATCTGCTACCTATCTTACACGGTTCTTTTAAGCACTTTAATTCTGCACAACATCTTCAAGTCGTAGAATTGCATGAAAAAATAACAAAAAGCATTGCCTATACTAATAAATTCATGGCCACGTAATTAAACTGAAACTTACACTTGCAATCTAAGAACATCCAAACAGTCCCGCGTACTTTTAGTTAGCAATCGCAAGGATTTCTTTTGAGAGAGGGTCGAGGGTACGAGCGGGGGCTGCGTGGCCACGCGGGGGGACCACCAGCATCGGCAAAGGGAATCCGTGATGAGCGCGCGTCGGATCGGGCACACTCACACTCGCGAACTTACAACTATCTCGTTTTTATGAACTCCTGGTACTTCCCAAGGAGTTAGTCGTAGATGATGTCTTGGATTAGCTGTGTAACTTGCTTACTATGCTTCTTATTTTTATAAGTTCCTGGTAGCTAAAGATGGTGTATGTAAATTATTTTGCATGGCATCAAGTTTTTCTAAAGATTCTTATTTTATGAGGAGTGTATTAATTACTAAAGCACTGTACGGTTGATGAATAATAAATATTAGGCCGCGTTTACACCAAACGTAGAGTCTACTGCCGACTATGAGATTGTAGGAAAAACAATGGACAGTCAGTGGCTGGTTCAAAATATCGACGGCCAACTATTACGTTTGTTGTGAACACGGCCTTGTACAAGACCATTCTTATAACTTACGATATAGTTAAAAATCGTAGGGAAAAAGTTTAGTGCGAGCTCTTAAATAGATAGGTAAATAAATCATTAATTGCGTACATAGCAATAGGGAATAGAAAACTATTAGGCCATATTAGTATCTGGTAATAAGAAGTCGCATTTGAATCTCAGTGAGTAACAGAGTATTCTCCCAGGTTGTTGTCACAAAGAAAATATTTCTTATTATATTCTCGTTTCATTTCCAGACCGATATATAAATACTAAGGATAATGACAGGCTTCCATTACAAAAGATATTAGTAATGACGAGATGTTTCATTAAGAAACCAATATCCTTCGTTTAATATAAGTACGACATTATTAGAATATCTTTACAAGGACCAATATATTTTCTCATATTGCGTATCATAAATTTCATGCCAATACATAACACATTGTCACAGTAAATACTACGCCATGTTGTCTTAATAAACTGGCCCAAAACAACTCATGAACTGACAGGCACTTGGCACTTATTCAATGTTCATGGATGACTGGCAATACTGAGTAACTTCCTATTCCTCTTCAAAACGAGCAATGGATGCAATTTCTCTGCCGTAACTTTGGAAGAAGCCTTCGACAATATTGATTGTACAAATACGAATAAATGACGTGAGTGCACACGACATACGAATACATATTTCCGAATCAATGAACAAGTCGCCGATTTGAGATCACACGGAGACGGCACAAAGGAAGCTGATGTTTTAAACGTCTTTTGATATTCCGAAGACCCTTATGATAGTGAATGTAATGTTTTACGATAGATGGTTACGGTTGATCAACTTGAAACGGATATGTCCAGTAGACGTAAAAAAGTGTTTTTGGAGGAATCTTCAGAAATGAAAAGCAGTTTTCCTTGCAACAAGTATACCTAATATTTCGCTCGTGAAATCGGACATACAGTTTCATTTATGTTGTTAGTTGTAGTCATTACTCATCTGGTTAAAACTAATTGGTATTTCTTCAAAGTGTTACATCTTGTGAGGTAGAAATACGAGCGAGCGTCATCATAAGACCAACTGTAGGTAGACAGGTACTTCATCAACATCCTTCAAAAGCAATAACTAAGACCGAACGAACGAAAACACGAGTAGTATGTGCGTATATAGTGGTAGGTGTACTGCAAAACTCTTCTACGTCATGAAAAGCTTGAAGAAAAAGCATAAAAAGCTTGCAAAAACATCACTGTAATTTTGTAACCGCGGAAATTACATTTCATGAGGCTTTACACTATTTTAAAAAGGTTTGTCAATCGGGCCACGTTGTAAAGCCGAGCACTTTCTATCATAAGTAGGTCTGTTACTAGAGCTAATTTCGAGCGAGTCTGACGTCACGTGACGTCACATCACGTCATATCTCGCTATCAAAGCTCGGGGCTAATTATCGCTGTATGGAGCACTCTACGTGAATATGAAGTGGCGAAGAATGGAGTCTTTTATCCTCGGTACTAGGGAATCATGTTTGTCTAGGAGGCTAATAGACAAGGATGAGGTTTGTGCTGTGTGCGTGTAGAACGGTGATGTGTGAATTTTCGTAGAATGTTGTGGGTTGTAATTAATTAATCTTGTGTTTATTACCACAAGACATAAGTTGAATGAGTAAGTAATTAGATCGAAGATCTTGTTTCAAAATCATATTTTGAGATTGCAGAGATTTGCTTACAAAAATTCAAAACTATAATCTTGGTGATTTTGCTTCAACGAACAATCCAATTAACCGGACAATTTAACACAGAACTCGCCGCTAACGAACAAAATACTGTTAAAACAAAACAGAGTATCTCATTCCGTACATCTCGCAAGTTTTTCCTGAAGACTACAGGCAATAGTTATAAGTGGCCAGTCGAAGCGGCGCGATCAAAGGCAACGCGGCGCGGATCAAAGGCGCGGTAATGGCTTTTTAGTGGGGTGCACCAGAGGGGGGCGACTTCAAGTAGTTAGGGCGAATTGGTGGACGAGACGACGTGGAGTAAAGGGTACTTGGGATTTTGTAAAAAGCTTAAAGATGATGTTCTACAGATAACCGTGAGTGTCGCTAATTTTGATCTTCTCAAGGAGACCCAAGGAGATAAAAATTAGAGACACTTGAAATATCGGTAGCAAGTGGCGCTAGTTATCTGATACAAAATCTTTTTTTTAACAATCTAAAAATAAAAAAAAACAACCGACCTCCAAAAAAAACACTACAAAGTGAAAAATAACTTTAATTTTGGAAGTCGGTGTCTTGTGTTTTGTATTTTCGTTTTTTGCCACCGACTTCCGAAATTAAAGTTATTTTTCACTTTGTAGTGTTTTTTTTGGAGGTCGATTGTTTTTTTTTTTGTAAAAAGTTTTTATTTTTCACTTTTTAGTTGTGGTACCTACCCCACACACATTCGAATACCACTATCTGCTACCAGTGACAGAAACTTATCATATCATCTACATAGCAAGTGGGAAAAAAATACGTATTTTGTAGCTAACTCAAAAACTATCAAAGCAAAGTTAATAAAATTTATATGGGACCAATTCGAGAGCACACTCTTTCAAACAAAAAAATAATTTTCAAAATCGGTCCACAATTGACGGAGAAATCGGTGGACATACATAAAAAAAAAAAACAAACATACGCGACGAACATATAACCTCCTCCTTTTTGGAAGTCGGTTAAAAAGTAGAACTACTACACAATTACGCCAACAAAACAGTAAATCTATGTCTGTCAGTAACATCAGTTGCAGGCTTTGATCAAAAGTTTACATGAACTAAGTGCATTAAAAAAAAATCTTATCAGGAACAAAACTAGCTGGGTAGGTAAGTAAAGGTCCAGCACACACCTTAAAGGATTTTTAAGAGCTATAATATAATATTATCTTCAATGTGTGACGAGCTTAAGGCTATTGTAAGTTATACCGTGTGTCGTGCTGCACGCGTTGTCGGCTGTCGTGCGCGTCGTTTAATGAGTGTCAGCGGTGTCTCGCTCGGTGTCTGACACAGCAGACACTTCAGCTTTGTTATTAATCGATCGTTAAAATATTAATAACTAGCGACCCGCCCCAGCTTCGCCCGGGAATAAACCGGGTTATTATACATATAAACCTTCCTCTTCAATCACTCTATCTATTAAAAAAAACCGCATCAAAATCCGTTGCGTAGTTTTAAAGATTTAAGCATACATAGGGATATAGGGACAGAGAAAGCGACTTTGTTTTATACTATGTAATGATGACTATCTACAAAATTATATTTTTTAATCCATAACTTTACAATCACGGGTATCTTCAAGGAGGATGACATAAAAGGAAATGATATCAAAGGTAGATCGCGAGTACCTAGGTACTTGCGATCTACCTTTGATATAATTTCCTTTTCCAGGCAGAAAAATGAGAAATACTTTATTACCTAGGTACAGTCAGCTGCAGAGAAATCTCACCCCCTAGCAATGTAAAAATGTATTGCTAGGGGGTGAGATTTCTCTGCAGCTGACTGTACCTAGGTAATAAAGTATTTCTCATTTTTCTGGCAAGAAAAGTAATCTAATCTAAACTATAAATAAGTAATATGAAACCTCAAATCTTTATTTTATGTAGCAGTTAATGAGAGACAATATAAACAAAAGGAGAAAGAATCTTTTTTAATCGAAAGCTATTGAAATCTATTGGAACTCACAATCCATCAAAACACGCCCTTCTAACCAGATTACCCTTCAAAACCTAAGAAACAGCCACAGCATCATACACAAAGATCTAGCCTACTGAGTATAAGGCAGTGAGCACATTCATGAATAAACAGCGCAGTGGTCACAGACGGCGTGTTTACGTCTAGAGATTAGCGCGGCGCGTCTTACTGCATGCGTCCTCAGCCTTATTCTGAGATGTAGGCTGATAATGCGACTTGAAACTGGAATGTTCTTTGGAGTCCCAAGAGAGACAAAAGAGTTAGAAATAATCAAGTCAAGAAGCTTCTTACAAACATTATTTCTCCAATAAAGCAAACAACATTGTCCCACGATAACACTATCATATTCATAATATAACGCATAAACATTCAAACTTATTTGCACCTATTAGATAAATATGTAAACTAACAGTGACATCTAGAAATGCTAGCCCATTTCAGTGTAGTTTAAAGCCTTATGCGAGCTGCTGTGGGTAAATATTATGAATACTGTTATCATTGTAACTTATTTCCACATATTATGTATGTGTCTCATCTAAATGTTCAAACAATGGGGCATTTAATAATATCAAGTCCAGCATGTCCTATTGTCTGCACACTACAGGAACTGATGAACGCTCCTGAAGGTGCCAAGCTCGTAGTCAAATTTTGAGCTCTATATAGATTGTCATTGACACGAGAAAAAGAAGAATGTTCAAACCTACAAGTAGGACTTCGGCAAAAAAAGAGACTTTTAAAGAGTGCTGCTGGTGACTGGTGACGATTTCAAATTAGCGACCTAGCTAATAATCTTTTAATTCTGGTATAAGCTAAATCTTTTATAGCTTATGCTATTAGAAAAAGCCCAGAAAATAATTTAAGTACAATCTTTTTTTTTTACAAAGTTGCAGATCCTGCTTACTTTCAGAGTCCTAATCGAAACGATCTATCCGATATCTTAGATCTAAACCATTTCCCCAAAGCACTATTTAAACCCTTGTATCCTCACCGTCCTGGGAGTTCAGAATAGGGCCGCAGAGCCGCGGGCGCGACCCACATCCTTTCACCACATTTGTGCTATCTCTGTTTGACATCGCAATCGTCTCGAGACGCCGCCGCGAATGAACGCCGCTAAAACTTCGCAGATCGTATCTCACAAGATCATGTATGGGTTTAACATGAGGGAATATTCAGGATACGGGTTTGAAGATGTTTGTATAGACATCAAGGTCGACCTGTGTCACAGATTAGACATCTAATATAAGCTTCTATGTGTTTGGACCCTCTGAGATAAATCAAATCTTATTTGATTCAAACCAGTTGCAAATTATCCTAAACTCTCTAACTGCTACAAAACGTCTCTGTTTCGAGGCAGGCCCAAAAGTTTTAACAAGCCAAAGTTGATATAGTATACTCAACTCAACTTAACGTACACTAGATGTAAAAATACTATATTTAACTGGTTGCATCCCAAAAATTATGACCAAACAGAAGATCTTTTGCACATACAGTCGTAACATCTGATATGTCACGCAATCCACTTTCACCACTTACACCCCCACACACCCCACACACATCCCACACTTCACACACACTAACACCCGAAAGCACCTGAACGTTTTTGTAATCCATTTCTTTTTTTTTTTCTTTTAGCTATTGTTTCTTTTATTTTTTTTATTTTTTCCAAATTAATTCTCTAGTTCAAACTAATAAATAATTGTTTGCCTTACTTGGGAAGAGACTGGACCCCACGACACAGGGAATCCTAGTGTGGGGTCCAGGGAATTTGTAAAAAACTAGCACCTAAGGCTCCTATGTAATTTGTTACTCGTTTTTATTTTTATTGTACCGTGTTTTTGTAAACTGAATAAAACTTTTTACCTTTTACTTTTATATAGAGCTTAGAATAATAAAATAATAACATGGATAAGATTCAGGACAAACAGTCAGATCCTGCAATTTAATAAGGAAAAAGTTAAAAATGTAAAATAAAAACGACATAACTAAATAATAGCCGCTCTTGTGTGAGTAAGCTAGAATCGAAAGCGGAAAACGAATTCACAAGAATCTTGTTCGTCTAGTTGCCTCCTAGACACCTGCATTCAGTCTAAGCAGCTCAGCTCAGGCTGGGCTGTAGTTGGTGCTCAAGCGCGAATATATTAGGTACCGGCACTATGTTAGAATATATTACCGGCTCGTAAGCAATGGAGCCCGGAAGACAAGACGAGGTAATCTGCTCCGATCCGACGCAACAACGAATGAATGAACGGATTACAGAATTCTTTATTGGATCGAGATAGCTTAGAACTTGCCTTTGGAGCTACCTATAAATTGTTTATCTTTTTTCATGTTTGTTTGTAATATTATAATAAAAAAAAAAACGTGTGGCACTCGGGGACTGCCGCGGTAAAGCTATTGCATAGCATTTGTAACCTCCATGACAACATCACGTTTCCCATGATAACATCACGTTGTCATGGGAACCGTCATTACATGGTAGGCGGAGTGGCGGGTGTTAGGTGTTATTTTCGTTATGTTACGAAATATCTTGATTCGGTCGCCGCGCTCAAAGCTCGCGATAAAAGCTATGCAATAGCTTAATAAATAAAAATCATTTAATTCAGAAAATAGGAATGAATGTAAACTTAATCAAAAATTTGTACGCTTGCTTGCAGGCAGAATACACTGACACTTAGGTTATAAGATCTCACCTGGACCAAAACAATGTATTTCTGGCAAATAAACATTTGATTTGATTTGATTTGACAATTTTTGTCCATATTTTGTTATTACCTTTTACATTCTCTTAAAACTATGTTAGTCATGACTGAAAGAAAATAAATTGAAATTAAATGAAATAATTGAAACTAAATTAAAACACGGTAAAATTAAATAATTCGAAATAAACAACAAAAATAATGTTGCAGTTATTTATGAGCACATTTTTCCCATATTTTCCATTAGCTGGGCTTTTGTGTAGACTTTGTAAAAAACAATCGCCATACGTCCACCCTATAAAAATGTAAGGCCGTTTTCTGTCATATCACCATTTACCTTCAAAAAACGCGCTATATTTTCCAAAGGTAAAACCACACTTCAGCGTACAGTCGCTCACAAAAACATTCGCTCGCCGCGTCGCCAAACATCGGCACATCAGCCAGGCAAGTGAAGTGGAGGTCCAATTAGTTCCCTCAGGCCACCGCATCGATAACCTCTGACCTTCGATTATGACACGACTAAATAAAAACTCCTTTGATAGTAAAACCGTGAAACTGAACGCACATAGTGAGTTGGGAGTGAAAGTTTTGTACGAACGCTTATACATCCGTGATTGCTGGGGGAGAATGTAAAAATACTGGAAACGGATTTGTGGAATACAAAATCCGTGACCGTACCTTGGGGACGTGTTTTTAATGGTTCGGTACTGGGTTGAAGTGACTTCAGCTTGAAAATCTGTGGTGCGGGTGCGTAGCTAACAGGAACATTGATTGCCACCTGGTATACCTATACCACATATGGCTTAAATCTCATTTATATTATGATTGGAAATACCTTCTCCTTACAAGTCAAAATCAGCTTCACCCTCCAAATGATTTCCGAAACCAGCAAGAAACACAGCACCCAACCTACCCCAAACATACACAAATATATACGCTAGTCGCTGCTGACAATAGATATAGAGCCCATTATTAGTTTCCACATATTAAACGCAGATACCAATATTTAGTTTGACTCCCTCACCCTCCCGAATACCCGATAACTCGCCTACAAGACAATCATACACAATTACCGACGAAAACTAACGCAAAATTATTATTTACTTTACAAAAACTCTAATATCACCCTTATTACTTTAGCAACAAAGTCTGTTTTAAGAGTTTTGATATCGGGTACAATCACCCTCGATATTGACAGAAGACACAATTTCCGGCGCTAGGAGCAAACACGGTATTCCACACAATTTGTTCCTAATTGCAGACGTGCTCGACTGTACTGCGCGAAATAGTGTGACGAAGTCTTATGAAGCTAATTCACTTTGCTGCCTCAGCTTCAAATGAACAAGTTTCAGGTGTAGATAGGTGGGTAGATAGCATTATTTGCAAATTAAATTCAATAGGGCAGCCAAAAAGAAGATCGTTATATACGGGTGGCACCATGCGAAAACTGTTACCATGGATTCAGTACATGATACTGAACCTCCCTGTGCGGAAATTTTTGGTCGGATCTGCTGTTTCATAGAAAAGGACCGTAGGGTAGACTGGGTACGGAAGTGACAATTTTCATTTGACGACCAATAATTTTGTTTGTGTGGTAGTTAGCTGTAAAAAAGAAGTTTTGTATTGTGACGAGTAGATTTGCCTACGTATAAATACTAAAATTGTGTTTCTAAGTACTATGGTTAACTAACAGGAACGTGTTAGAAAAAAAAGAGAAAATGTCACAACCGACCACATCCCAAGGGCGGTTGTGACAGTACCTGGGGTTGGTAGTGACAGGTTAAAAAATAGACCAGAATGGTCATCAATCACTTTTATTGCACGAAAAATCCATTCTACTCGAAAAAATTACGTTTACGTAACTACATTTACGTATTTATATAACGTAAAAACATTTAATGTTTATAAATAATAAGACACTGTAGCATCTATAGCTATTAAAATATATAGCAGTTTGATTGCTTATAACTAGTACTTTAAATAGTCGTAAATTACAATCAGACCAAAAAGCTAACAAAAAAGTTCTAACTATACAATACGGTAACAATGTCGAAATACAAACTATACTAAATATTCGTCACAACCGTACCCAAAAAAATTGTCACAACAGTACTCAAAGTCCACCTTCGCAAAAAAAGCAATCACTGTGGCCATATAAAATAATGTACGTACAAAGTAAGCACTGCTATTTAACCACTAATGTTTAACTAATAATGAAAAAGAACACTCATTACTGTATCTGTAAACAAATAACAACAATCATTAAAATAAATCGATTAAAAATAGTTACTTTTGACTGTTAAAAAGTAATGAGGGCCTCTGCTAACATCAGCGTCGCGCGTTGGCTGACGCAATACTGAGAAACACGTTCAGAGTCGCATAGCGCTCTTCTCTCTCCTTACACCCTCCCCGGTATTCCTTATAGTTTCGCTAATATTGCGATTGTCACAACCGTAACCTGTCACAACCGTACACAGTCTACCCTACGCAAAATACGCGCTTTGACGTGGAGTTGCTGATACCAGCCCGTATTACCTTTTACCTATTCATAGAGAAGTGCACGCGGTCAAAATGTATAGAACAGCAGATTTTTATTTTTAAATAACCGACGAAAAATTTCAACGCAGGGCGCTTCAAGATCATGTACTGAAAATCCATGGTTTCAGTTTTCACGTCGATGTCCCTGCCACCCTGTATACATTATAGGTAGAAAATATTCAACGTAGATCGGTAGAACATAATAATATTATTCGATCTCGTATCATCGTTACTTAGAAATTGAGAGCCATGTATGTATTCTATGAGCCACTATCACAGATCACTACTTCACTACATAGGTCGATGTGGACCTACTAGCGCCATCTATTGGCGCGTTGTGTGAGAAAAAACCAAACGTTAGAATCACATCGTTTTTTTTTTCCGTTTAAGAATGAGTTTAAACTTGTCATTAACTGAGATAAATATTCGACATCTTAGTAAGCAAAAAAAATAGTAATACATTTTATTAATTTGTTTATAGTCTTGTTCATAATTTAGGAAAGCAAAAAGCAAGCGTACGGCCTGGAAATTGAACCATGGATCACCCTACACGGGCTATGGAAAGATAATAATAAATTTAAAAAAAATAAAAAATTTAATTCAGACAATTTTTGTCCATATTTTGTTAGTACCTCTTTCTTACATTCTCTTAAAATTATGTTAGTAATGTCACGCTGTGTAAAGCTGCGAACCTTTGCACCACTGACGCCGCGATAGAGTACCTAGATGAAATAACGGAACACATTTAACATTCGTAGCATCAAACCCAATAATTACGTCAGACAGCCGACCGCACATTGGTTGGCACACTTTGACCTTGACTTAGCGGAGTACCTACAGTTCTAATAAAATTAGTGGTCAGCATACACATTAATATATGTATAGGTTTTGTTACCACTGATTCGGACGGAGACTACACATACTTTGTTTATCAATAAGTATACCAAGGTATTTAGCTACGTCATGGGTCTTCTCCAGCTGTTGAACGATAAAATTAATGAGAGAATAAATATGCTTACCAAAACCTATTTGGCAAACGAGATAAAACTGGAATAAACAAAAACTATCTGAGAACCATTGCAAACACACACGATGCCAGTTTCTTGCTTGTAGCACATCATAAAGAAAAAAGAAAGAGTATTATTGACCACATGACTCGGGGTAGATCACCTGGACATGACAGCTTGAGCGTTGAACATTTACGGCACGCGGGCAGTCATTTACCAAGAGTATTTGGTCATGCTTTTCTCTCTGTGCGTGAGTCATAAGTAGCTATCTCCCTCAGGACCTCATGAGAACTATAGTCATACCAATTGTTAAATGTAAAACAGCAGATATTTGTGATAAAAGTAACTATCGTCCCATCTCCTTGGCAACAATTCTGGCTAAGGTAATGGATAGTCTGATTAACAGGCATTTAAGAAGGAACCTGAACCTGCATCACGCGCAATTTGGCTTCCAACCTGGCCTTTCCAATGAGAGTGCTATTCTCTGTATGAAGCACACGGTTAGGTATTATTTGGATCGTAGGACACCGGTTTATGCTTGTTATTTAGATTTATCCAAAGCCTTTGATCTAGTTTGTTATGAGGTCCTGTGGGATAAACTGCGTAAGCAAAATGTGTCTACGGAATTAGTGGAAATTCTGAAATTTTGGTATGACAATCAATTAAATGTCGTAAAGTGGGCGGATTGCTCGTCTGAGGAGTACAAGCTAGAGTGTGGCGTGAGGCAGGGGGGAATTTCCTCGCCCACGCTTTTTAATGTTTATATGGATAGCCTGATTGGTGAGCTCAGTAGCACGCATGTAGGTTGTCATATTGATGGAGTCGCTGTCAATAATATAAGTTATGCCGACGACATGGTGCTGCTGGGCCCGTCAATTAGAGCCATTCGTCATCTACTTGGAGTTTATGAGCGGTATGCTGAGAGTCATTGTCTCAAGTATAATGCTGCCAAGAGCGAGTGTATGTTTTTTGGTCTGGATGATAAAACCCCTCATGAACCTCCACCTCTTTTTCTGAACGGTTCTCCTCTCACTAGAGTGAAAAAGTTTAAATATCTAAGGCAAATTATCACCGATGATCTTAGGGACAACGAGGACATTGAACGTGAACGCAGAGCGCTGGCAGTCTGGGGTAATATGTTGGCTCGCAGGTTTGCTCGTTGCTCAGCTGAAGTCAAGTTAGCGCTATTCAAAGCATATTGCCAATCTTTTTATACGAGCAGCCTATGGGTTAATTATACTCAAAAGGCTTACAGCGCTCTGCGGGTACAATACAATAACGTCTTCAGGGTGTTGTTGCGGTTGCCGCGATTCTGCAGTGCGTTCGCCATGATTGCCGAAGCGCGTACGGACGACTTTTATGCAATAAGACGCAAGCGTGTGGCGTCACTGTTGAGCAGAGTACGCGGCAGCAGCAATGACATTCTGAAGTTAGTTTCAAGTAAATTTCAGTGTCCGATGCACTCGCTCTGGGTAAGCATCGTGGTTGGGACGGTAAAATAAAATGTTTTAATTGTTATTTATATTTATATTCTTACCTACTAACATAGTTTATAAGCTCTTGTTGTTACTAACCATAATGGATCATGTTATCTGACATAAATAAATAAATAAAATTAAAAGAAAAAAAAAATGACTACCATCGTCTAAACACAACTGCAACTTTAATAGACTGATAATTAAATCGCACCGCGTGCATCAGGCTTTATCACATCGTATGTACCTTACCTATACCTACCTAATATAAAATATTGTAAGTACCCTAAATGATGCATAAAAAAATGTTCTATTTACGGACTCGGTAAATCGAACATTTTTAAACGTTTTAAGAAGGATGATGTTTTTTCATTAAAAAATATAAGTTTAAAAAACTTATTCCTTTCGTGTGGTTAGTGACTAACCTGGTGTCAGTTTTAAAGCCGCCAATGGGCCTCTGACTTGGCTTCACATCCTGTCGAGAAATATCTCTCAGGTATCTTCACGATTTTTTCCTTCACCGTTTTTGAAGCAAGTGATAATTATACAATACCCACATGAATCCGAAAAGTCAGAGGTGCGTGCCTTGGGTTCGAATTCGAGACCAATGACTTGGCAGTCCGACGGCTATCACTGCCCCATTAAAAAACTATATAAGTAACCCGACTACGGAAAAATAAAAGTGATCTAAAAAGTACGAAACATGAAAATATATCAGACAGAAATCAAGACAGGTACAAAAATGGTCAAGGTCGCATGCCTGTGTACCATGTGGGTGCCAGATACCTACAAAACTATAATGGCATGCGACGACGACGACAGCTTTACCTTCACCGTTTTTATACCTATGTCTTGAATTATTTCTGATATAATTACGTATTTTCTTGTTTTGTACTTTTTAGACCACTTTTATTTTTCCACAGTCACCCACATACAGTTTTTTATACAATTTATTTTATTTTATAATACTTTTCCGTTTTAACGCTTGATATTAATATGAGCTGTAATATTTATATCTGTATTGTGTTCGTGAAGATCTTTCTTTTGATACTAAACATGTCATGATTATCCCAATTTCATTTTTTTTGAGGTCAGAAGTTTGCGTGAAAAATCTACCATATTAAATTTTGAGAGAATTTATATAGCC
This sequence comes from Agrochola lychnidis, assembly GCA_963680765.1. Lineage (NCBI taxonomy): Eukaryota > Metazoa > Arthropoda > Insecta > Lepidoptera > Noctuidae > Agrochola > Agrochola lychnidis. The sequence continues at coordinate 24,222,851 of OY796866.1, forward strand.
TCTGTTACCCGGACCATTATGACGAATCTATTCCTACCTATTCCTCATTCATCAAAATCGGTTCAGTAGTTTAGGCGCTACGGTGGAACACACATAAATACAAACATACATACATAGACTGCTAAAATCATAACCCTTACGGCTTTGCCATAGTCGGGTAAAAAGGAGAGAAATATTAAAAAGTGTGCGTCGGCCGGGAATCGAACCCGGATCAACTGCTTGGAAGGCAACTATGCTGACCATTACACCACCGACGCCACAGCTGATTGGTCCAAATAACGAAATACATAGGCTAGGCTGGTACATGACATAATGTAAATAAAAACCGGTCAGGTGCGTGTCGGACCATGCACAATGAAGGGTTCCGTAGATAGATGGGATGAATTTATCCCAAGAACAAACTTAACAGTGTAGAACATTTTTTTTCAACTGCAAATGTAAGTTGGTCGATTATTACTTGTTAACTTGTAGAGACTACTAAGCTGTGATAGTTTTCCTTTTAATTTCGTTATAATATATACCTACCACTGCTGTGAATTTTTCCACATATCCAGAACCAACTATTTAGCTGGCAGGGGATGGGGGCACTTGACTCTAACAAAAACTTGCACTTTAAAGCTTAATATTTCGCAAACCGATACCTGAATCCATAAATGGTGTCGCGAAACTCGAAATATTTTTGAACGACCTTTCCAACGATACCCCACACCATGGGATAGACGATGAAAAAATACATCCCCACTTTACGTGAAGGGGTGGGACCCAAAAAAAAATATATTTTCGTGATTTTATCGTAACACTTTGTCGGCGGGATTAATATGTATACTCTTGCCAAAGTACAGCTTTCTATCTAGCTGCGAAAAGCGGGACATGGCGAAACTATAAGGGTCCCTTGTTGACTACGGAACCCTAAAAACCTATGAAATTAGGATAATTTGAAAGTTCTCTTTTCTCGCTTCGTTAATTACAAGATAATTAAATAATTTTAAGTAAGTAATAAAGTCAAAGTCAAATAATTTATTTCAATTAGGCACATAAATGGCACTTTTGAACGTCAAAATTTACAAAGAAATAGCATTGATTTTTGTCGCCCCTTCCAAAAAGCAGTTTTCGTAGGGAGAAAAATGGGAATGAAACTCCACCATTACTCTTTTAAATGTTTTGCAATATTTTATATCTAAACTTTAATATCCATCTGGAATAATATTACTATTCCACAATAGGTAAAAGAATTAAAAATGAAGCAATGACAATAAATTAATTATGTGATATACATACATACATATTCACAAACATTGTAAAAGTATTATATTGTAGATATTCTTAAAAATTTAACAAGTAATACTAATAAGTCGGTGTGTGAGTTGATGTAATCACAGAATGTACATCAATGTTATAAAAATAATAATAAATATTATACAATTAAATTGGCAACCAGTTTGATTTTGTTTAGACTCAAATCAAATTGTCCTATGGAGCAAGACCAGCATGTTTACAAAGTGTACTTTTAACATGAGTTTTAACTAAGTCACTACAAACGACTGGTTGACACTTCCCGTGACCCAAGGGCTGGCTTTTACCTTGGCCAGAGGCTAAGCATTGCCGTACAACGAAGTAATGCCGCCAGTCTCTTGGGTACATTACCAGTCGACAGTGATGCGGAGGAATTTTTCGACGCTATATTTTAGTTTACTGATAGTTTTAGTTAGATTAGGATATTATATTTTTAGACCTGTCATATGTATTAAAAAGTATACCTTTCAATTATGATGTAGTTAAAAAAGCAATTAAGTAGATTTAAAAGAGGTTTATCTTTTTACGAGTACGAAATGAACGAATGTGTAGAATCTATAAGACAGATGTGCGTGACGAGCGTCGGGTTTAACAATAATAAGTCACAAATCTATAAATATTTCCCAAGTAGCACGCCGCGATAAGGACTTGATAAAATTCATTCATTTCTGATAAGTTCGGAATTAAAACAAATACACACGGCTACACATCAAGCTATACATTTCCAGTTTATGCTGATCTCGTATTGTATAGGATTTCCGTACAATGCGAAGTCAGCTTATACTGGAATTTATAGCTTGATCTGTAGCCGCGTGTACCTAGGTTTAACCATGTTACCGAGTTATCGATGAGTTCTTGTATTCAAGACAATAATAACACTCTTCTCTTAGTACGTATTCTAAAACGGATCTAAATAGAATTGTTATCATCTAGACAACAGACAGGATAGTTCTCTAACCACGTCTCGTCACGTAGACGAACTCCGTAGAGCCTTACTAATTAATTGGGGTTATCAAAGAGCACTACCTAGCTCGCACAAGTACCAACTAAACGCTGTTTCCTTTTGTGACGTCCTTACTTGTGTACTAAAATAGACGATTATACTTCACCAAGCCTAGACTATGTAGCCATCGTTGCGTAAGTGCCGCGGCACACTTATCGCGTAGCTACTACTGACGTCAAACGTCGGCGCATCACTATCAAAGCTAATTAAAGTTGCAATGACACTACAACGCATCTTAACTTAACCCGTCGGCGGCCGTGGTGAGACAATGCGACCGCGAGGGGCCGGGGGGCGAGAGTCGCGGGCCGGGCGGGCGGGTTCTGTCGAGTGCGCCGCTGTAATCAGGGCTAATAGAAGCGCGTATGCTTTGATCTGCACCTCAAAGAGACGAGGGCCAAACTCGCGAGACGAGCCGCGGCGATGATAAAAATTTAGAGGCGGCGCGCTGACTCGGAAGTGATTTTGGCTAACGTTTGTGTGGCTGCAGAGAGCGTATGCGTATGTGAGTATGTGACGCGACAACCTTGATTGCATAGACCGAGTTTAACATCACAGATCACAAAATCGTTGAAAAATTTCAGCTTCTACAAATAAAATGAGGTTTTTGTACGCTGTTCATAGATGGAAAAATTCTCAGCTGCCCAACTTCCTGAAATAATTCCATAAACCTTCAGTAAAGCTAGCCTATTATTATATACTGCTTTAGCTACACTACTTTATTATCACCCTCTTGCCCGTGTGAGCCCATGTTCCAATTTAGTTGTGGTCGGTGCAGCGTAAGGTATCCTTTTCTTCCATATTTCTGCTAAGCGTCACACACAAAGACGAGTCCCTCCACCTCTCACACATCTCGAAGACGAAAAATTGCTCACTTACTAACCTCTTCATAAAATTGTTCCAAAAAAATTTCACCATTTTTAGAAACGAAACAAAATCAGCAGCTCTGCCGGCTCCTAGCCCTGTCGCGTCACAAGGTAAGGCACAGAAACGGTGAAGAGTTTAAGCGTTGCGAGTGCAATATTGTTTTCTTTCCGCTTTGCCGGCGCGCGACTGGCTGGCGTGTAATTGATTCTTTTGTGGTATAATTGCGGGCAGATCGCATCGGGCCGAGTGCGTGGCTCCACTCGCCCCACTCGCCCACTCGCCGCGACCCGACCGCCATTCATATTCAACGGTTAGGTGACGTTTAGAACTCAGCTTTAATTGGTTTTCTTATTTCTGTACAATGAGGCCCCTCGTCATGCTCGTTGTCTTCGGCGCGTTGAGTTTGATTGTTCGGCTCTAGTGCTAATTGTGGAATTTGTGTGACTTTGATTGGGATTTTTGCTTTGTTGTGCTACGACTGTAAGGGAGGGGAACCTCGTTTTATAAATTTGGAAGTCTATTCCGGCACAAAAGAGCCACAGAAATATATGACACTTTTGTAAGAGCATTGAATATAAAATCAATTAAACTCATATTTCGCACGTCCTGTTTCGCTCACCCTAAACACATGGCCACACCCATGTAATACAAGCCACAAATACCCACAAACATTATAAAATAATAATACCACTTCAATATCAACGGCGAGTTTACGATATTGAATCATGAACGATCACTTTAATCCGAAGATATTAAACGACAAACAGTCTGTTGACTTAACCCGTCGCTATCTCGTTTTACACGTGTTAACAAACACGGGATGTGCTGGTCAGAATGACCATAATCCACTTATTGACGATATTATCTCGAACAAACATGAATTTTTCGGCAGTGGCCCTCGACAGTGATTGATACAATCGCATACATTTGAACAGAGCCCGTCGTAAATGATAGCGATGTTTGATTTTTATTTTTATTAAATTTCGACTATTTTTAGTTAGGGTCGAGCTTCCGTTATGGGACTGATTATTTTGTGATAGGTTTAAATACAGTTTTAGTTATTAGTATGGTCCTATGTAATATTGGTCTATCTGCAAGCTGGAGACTCCACCGATGATTCGAATTCGTAGATATTGTTCAAGCTGATTTTGCACCAGACTTAAATAAAACCAAGTGGAGCCTGGCTTCTAAAGTCTATGTGAAACCAAGAGATAAAGATAAAGCTTTTGATGCAGTCATACCTAGTAGTAGACACTGTATTACATTAACAACTGTTAATTCATCCCGTCCACAGCCTAACCTCGTCCAAATTCCAGATATCGAGCTAAGTTTGAGAAACACCAATCACTCGACATTGTCTTCAACTGTTTACTTAAACTCCTCTTAAAGGAACACAGTGTTACACCAAACATTAACCTTGACACCCATAAATAAAGGGCAAATATACTGAAATCAATAGAAACATAAACGCGTCAGCAGCGCAGTTCCCGCGCCACTCCGGCGCAATGAAAACAAACTGATAGAATTATTATCGACATACAGGCCCTCTTATTTTACAATTATTTAGTAAATCCTACTAATGTATGGTGACGTTCACAGAAACCAGACTGCTTAGCGCAATATATTTGTCGGCGAGACAGTTAAGAGGCCATGAAATATCGGTACATCTGTTAAAATAAACGCCCTGGTAAAATTATGATAGTCCGTGTACGGGCCGTGCCTGCTTATTGCGCAATTCTAGGTTAATGTGCTCTCATTTTTAGCTATAAATCCTATCCCCGACTCACTAGATTCTCTTGGGTAGATTAATAGTAAGAATGCAACTCGTCTAATCTCTTCATGATAAATGCATCCTTGCTTCATATATCATAAATTCATAACATAAAGCATTCCCACAAAAAATAAAAACATTTTTACATTTTCATATAATTCCAATGGCCTCCAAATATGATTCACCATCGTCCATCAATAATGTATGCCTCAAACGCGAATTTCGTGCATAATTCGATAGAATTTAAAATCCATTGCGCCATATAGTGCAAATACGATTTTTTGCGTTATTAGGCTGTGTTTGTTCGTTGCTGAACTAAATGTGATGTAAACTATCAATCCATGGAATTTGAGTCACCGTTTGCATTCATGACAGCCGAATGACGGCCGGCCGGCTGCCGATCCGGCGCGATCCGGCGCGATCCGGCTGCTGTACACACATTCCTAACAACAGTGCAATGGAAGCTGTGATGCGTTCAATAGTTATGCTAAACTAAATATTATGTTTGCGCAAAATTGTGGGTACATTTTCGGGGTTGAAAAAGTGTTTTTGTCAGCATGGACGTGGAATACGGATCTACTAGGTGGAAATAAAACTGTATCTTTAACTCAGCTAATATTTATGAACACTTATCTGCAGCTATTGTAGTTCGTGGAATTTGTAGATTGCGTAATTTACATTCCCTACTTCATTTCCTTTCTTAGTTCTTCATTAACGCATCTATCCTAAGTTGCTCCGCTCGCTCTACTGTACCTAGATATGTACTCTAAACAAAGAAGGTACCATTTAATTGAACAACACAATTATAATAAAGTTCGCATCTCCATTATTCAAAACACAATTCCGAATTCAAACCGCCCATGAAACGTTGCGCCATAGTTTGACGGACATGGCCGACAAGTGCCGACGCGCGGGTCGTGCCACCGCGGTTGACGGGTTGCAATTTCCGAACTGTCACGTCTACGATCTGCGAGTTAACTTCCTAGCGCTAAATATCGTACAGTTGCGTTTTGGCACCGAATAATTGAGAATTTGTGAACAATTGCCGCGTGAGGCATTATCGCGCGAATTTGAATGTTCGGTGACAGCTGCAAAATGCAATGCAACTGTAATGAATGATATACCTACATCTACACTAGTTTAGTCAATTGAATGCAGACTATTTAGAGAGATGTAGGTATTCTGCTTGTTATCAAGTCTCTAGCTTATTTACTACGTAGGTACGTTACGTTACTAGGCACCTAGTTATCATTCTTCTATGATTTTTTAACATTAAACTATCGTACATTAATCGCACCTAATCATTTCAGTTCATTAAAAATCTGAACGGATATTTTTCATTCTACTCTGTATTTACACTATTTCCTACTTAGGTAAGTACCTATAAATAAATCTTGGGTACTGGTATAGATTTACCTACTTATTAAAGAACAGCTTCTAGCACACAAAACATGCTCAGCAAAAAAAACAAATATAATGCACACTGTACACACCCTACAAATCCTATACAATGCGAAATTAACTCTGCAAACATTGGCACAAAATTCAACAAAACAGAACGCCCCCGGGTGGGCTCGAACCACCAACCTTTCGGTTAACAGCCGAACGCGCTAGCCAATTGCGCCACGGAGGCTCTTGGTTTGTTGGTCGAAATAGTCATGCGCTACATAAACACGCGAACAATGAATGACAAAGATAGAAATATTAATAGAAGCGTCTACCTGAGTTTAATGAAAACCTGTTTTGTACCTGTGAGGCCAACTTCAGCCCGAAACACAATAAACACTGTGTTTTATCCTCAATACGAAGCTCTGTGGACACCATACGTAGTTGGAAAACCATTTCTTAGTCAAATTCAAGTTATTTGAAGTAGAAGCTAAGTTATGTGATTGAGGTTATGTTGACAAGCTAAGGTTTGAGTTTACGATTTGCAAATCTAATGTTTTCTATAAATATGTGAATGAAGTGACAAACTGTGAGGTGTTTATTTTCTTGTGGTAATCGTGTCGACTAGTGTCACATTTTATTCACAGTTTTTGTGTACTTACAAGTGCTATTTTCCTTGTTATTATTGTGTTTTATTGCTAATAACACTTTGTTATTAGGTATCTAAATTCAGTGGTTGGTATAGATAGGTACATAGTTGAAAACTAAGTATCTATTTTTGCTGTTATCCGGCAATAGATTAGAGAAAAACGTCACAAACACTCGTCAAAATTTATCCAATCAAAAAGAAGCAGCAAGTACCAATGGCGAATAGAGTGACGGGCACTTGTTGCACTGCGTCGGTTGAGCGGGCCGGCTTGCCGGGGCTGCTGCGCGACTTACAGCGACTGTCGGAAGACCAAGACTCTGCAGATATCGTCTTCATCCTCGGCACCAACGAGGAAAAGGTCTACGCTCACAAAATAATTTTGATAGCAAGGTAAGAAAATGCAAAAACAATTTTCCCGTACCGGGAATCGAACCCGAGCCTCCTGGGTGAAAGCCAGGTATCCTAGCCACTAGACCATACGGGAGATAAGAGGTATGTTAAAATAGACGTTCAAAAGCGTAAACATGTACCTTCTGACAAAAATAAACAATTAGATTTATTTTATCGTGTTAGTGAACAATATCAAAATGAGTTCCCTATTCGTCCAACTCTATTTATAGCATTGCAAATATGGGCTTTTCGTATCAAACCTTGTTCGCCATGCGGTATTTTTGTAAGAAAACTTTTTACAAAAAAAAACAACCGACCTCCAAAAAAAACACTACAAAGTGAAAAATAACTTTAATTTCGGAAGTCGGTGTCTTGTGTTTTGTATTTTCGTTTTTTGCCACCGACTTCCGAAATTAAAGTTATTTTTCACTTTGTAGTGTTTTTTTTGGAGGTCGGTTGTTTTTTTTTTGTAAAAAGTTTTTATTTTTCACTTTTTAGTTGTGGTACCTACCCCACACACATTCGAATACCACTATCTGCTACCAGTGACAGAAACTTATCATATCATCTACATAGCAAGTGGGAAAAATATACGTATTTTGTAGCTAACTCAAAAACTATCAAAGCAAAGTTAATAAAATTTATATGGGACCAATTCGAGAGCACACCCTTTCAAACAAAAAAAAAATTTTCAAAATCGGTCCACAATTGACGGAGAAATCGGCGGACATACATAAAAAAAAAAAAAAAAACAAACAGACGCGACGAACATATAACCTCCTCCTTTTTGGAAGTCGGTTAAAAAGTGACTACATTTTTGGTGGCTAAAAGCCAGGAAATGAATATAAAAATCAAAAGAAATCCAAATTCACATACTTTTTCTGAACTCTGCCCACCCGTAAGCTAATGAATAAATACGAATTACAATTTTAAGGAACAAACCTTTAATTTACGAAATCGTCGAAGTTTGTTCAGAATTGTTGGTAATTTTATCATCTTTATGCGCGGGCAAATTGCGGACCTTTCACCGCTGCACCATTCACTGTTTCAAATGCAAATGAATTTTGAGCCCCGAGATGTGAAGAAGTAATTTGCTTGATGAGGTGCGCAGAGCTCCATAATGCGCTAAAAGGAAATAAAGACTGCAGAAGTACAGAAATTAATATTCATCACAAACTGTTTTACATTTTCCATGTAGTCAGGAAACACGACACACAGCGCCATCTCCTGGGAGCGCTGTAAAACTAATTTCAAATCTAGCAACTAGATGGCGCTAAATTCCAATTTCAATTCATTTGCATCGCATCAAATCCTTTTCAGCAAGTCTGCGTAATCCAAAGTAAAATCTGAATCGGAAACTAATAAAAAAGATCGCCACCGTCCGTTTCGAATGAATTATGTATAGTGTCGAAAGTTATGCAGACCAAAGATGGGGGGATATCGAAAAGAAATCTGTCGACGGCAAGCAATTTGCATGTAAATAGGCAGGGTCCTGTTCTCGACATGTGGTCCAGTTGAAGGGGGCCGGAAAAACGGCAAGTTTGCGAGCAACTCCATCAAGTTATGCGTAAAGTTGGCGAAACTCGCCGAATGTGTTTGTTAAGAGTAAATTGGAAAAATAACTCACTATTTGTGGGAGCTTCGAGAACTTTCCTATTCGAATTGATATACGACTCTAGTTTCGTACTTTTTATCATTATGTGATGTGCTGTTATAAGGACGGAAAAGAGCATCTTTTTTGTTACGGTATCTATTTTGCTACGAAAATGTTTTTTTTTTTTTGTAAGAACTAGCTTCTACCCGCGACTTCGTTCGTTGGAAGTCGTAAGACACCACAATATACTAAAATAACAGCCACATTTTATAAAACTTTTCTGAATATTACATTAGTTGTTTCGGTCTCAGGCTCAACAGCCATAAATAAGTAGGTAAAGAGAGCCAGGACTGGTGACGCGGGACCAAGACACGTAGGTACAGTTGTTCGTGTGTCGTGTCAGAAGCAGTCGTCCTGAGGGCGATAACCGCAGCCTTCTGTAGCAATTTCCCATTGCTTTCGAAGAATTTCGTTTTTATTAATAAAAATATAAACGCCTGCGTTCCATATTTTTCTTGCCGACTGTATTAACCTAAGACTGTTTTTTTGTAGCGACAACGTTTTAAAATACCTTCCCACATACTCCAACTGAACGAAACGAAATTTAAATCATGTATAAAACGCACACTATGCTGCCAAGCATATTATAAGTTGGGGGATTACATCACTGATAAAAATGCTTGGCTCAGCGCTGGTCCAGCTCCACAAGGGCGCATAAACTAATTAATTAGCATTCGAAAGTATTGTTGCAGCTGCTGAAGATTGTAAAACTATGTATCCCTTGTATAAATTCAATCTCTTTGTATTGTATAATTGCATATCACATGTGTGAGCACTGTGACCATGTTGTACATTCCATAAAGCTACCATTTACTGGGTACGTCTTTCATTGACTTGAATGTGCCCTGGCGGCTGAGAGTATGTCATGCTCACTCAAATGTCTCGCTGATGGCGGCGTGTGTGTTGGATCATTAAGTTCCCTTCTAAATGGTTGAGCTAAATGGTGCTGAGCCATGCGTCATGTTCGTGAACGGGCGCCGTCAGTAGGGACTGGTCATCTCTTAGCTGCCACCGTTTATTTTAATTTATTTATATTTTTGAATTGTTATTATATATTTTTATTACGGACGCTTTTAACGTGCACGTCTTTCTACATTTTTCTCACATGTATAAGTTCAACACGAATGATGTAACAAATATTTTGTAACAATATTTTGATTTAAAAGAGTGTCCGTGGAGTTTCTTGCCCGTTCTTCTCCATAGGTACCTACTACGCTTTGGAATGGGCAACTAGCTTCATTTTTCGGACTGACCGACCCCTTGACAATTCAAAAGTACCTGTAATGGGTTTATTTGAAATAAATGCTTTGAGTTTGAGTTTGGTACCTTGTTGCCCCATCTCAAAAATACAGCCTGTATTATTTACTGCTAGCTCCCTAAAGGTATAGAATAATGATAATAATTTAAAAGGTTACATCTGTAACTATCTGCAACATCTACTTTTTGAATCGTCTTTTTACAATTTGCGGTATAAACCATAGAAGAATACGAACATAAAGAAATATTGCTCATCCCCTACGGGGGATGAGCAATATTTCTTTATGTAGCAAGTAGCGTCATAATTTAAGCATATCTAAAGAATCTATAAGCTATTATTATTATCTATGCAAAATTTGAACAAAATCTATATGATAGTAGGTACCTACTAATAGTGGCTATGTAGTTTTGCGTGATGATGGAAAATACATTCAGACAAACCAACAGATATCAAATCAAAAATCATTTATTCAAACTACTCGTAGGCTGAGAATCAGCACTTTTCGCGCGTCAAAATTACATATGACAGTACCACAAAACTCCCGCCCTTCCTACTGCTTTAGCTGAAAAGAAGTGGTGCAGTAAACTCCCCAGACCCCGGATAAACAGACAAACAGAAGAAAAATCTAAAAAACTATATTTTCGACATTAGAATCGTTCCCGGACCTCGTAGCAATTAAGTTAACTTTTTTTATTATTCAGTGACAGTTTCGATTATTACGAACTCGCACCATGGTTAGTCTTCTTTTCATCGTGGCATGAAGTATTCAACAACCTTCACCACTGCGAGCTTGAACAACAGTAGTCAGAAACATTTGTATCCAACACTGCTCCCACTTTCTAATTACCGTTCAAACAGTTTGCCTCAACACCTAGAATGCTTCGTAGTAACTTCATAAAGTGTATCAATTAAGCGTTCAGTTGCGAGCTACACAAACAGCGGTGATTATAAACCGCGCCCGCACCAGCTGCTCCCATGATTGATTCAAAAAGTTGCCAACTCCCGCCCGCGCCCGCGTCGCAGCCAGCGTGATCAATCATCGCTAAGCTTGTTTCTTATTAATTTTATTAATGCTACTCTGTACTGGGATGTGGAGCTGGAGCGATACTGTAGCGAATACTTGACATTTTGCTAAATGAGAGGTGGTATGAGAGGAACTTTAGGCTACGTTTGGTACATCAACTTGCTTGGTCGATTCATGTTTGTCTTTATTGTCCGAAAGCTGTCCTAACAAACATTGAAATACTGAGAATTGTAGGGCAACAGCTATTGCACGATTCAGCAAGATATCTAAAGAATGCATGAATGGGTTAGAGTAGGTACCTCTATAGGTCATCATCATCATCTGCCTAGCCTTTTCCCAACTATGTTGGGGTCGGCTTCCAGTCTAACCGGATGCAGCTGAATACCAGTATTTTACATGGAGCGACTGCCTATCTGACCCCCACAACCTAGTGACTAGGTAACACGATACCCCTTGGTAAGACTGGTTGTCAGACTTTTGGGCTTCTCTAACTACCCGTAACGACTGTCAAAGATTTACAAATGACAGCCGTTCTATAGGTAAAAAGTGTTATTATAAATTATGTTTATGTACTAAAAAAGGAGCTACGTCTGCTAAGAAACTGCTTTGCAGTTTGGCAGAGATTGTAAAGTACACACTTTTTCATTAGGTATTTTTTCTTAATTTATACTTCAATACATTACCTAAACACAGAATATATTAAGTTGGATATCAATAATGAAACTTCCGAAGTCGAGAACTGTTAGCGATGCATTCTTGCTGTTGCATAACATCTTGAAGGATCTGTCGATAGCACTCTTTTTGGTACATATTTTCACAATGAAGTTTATAAACTAACACCAGTCCAACAAGAAAGCAGTCTATACGATCCTTTGAGAAGTTGCTCTCCTCTCGAATTGCAGCTGCTAATAACAACACTTACTGCTCACATTATTTAGAAACTTCTAGTTCTCAACTTCGGCCACGGCGCAGCGGCCACTTAATTTTGTTTATAGTCATGGCAGTTTTTGTTTTCCCCCCTTTTCCTTTTTAATCAAGCTCCGATGCTTCTTTGCTGTTAGTTTTGAAAAATGTAATATTTGATACTTGTTGCTTGATTGTTCTTGTTTTTGGACGTTTCAATCCCATAAAAAACAAACTTGGTTGAGCGTTAATGTTGATGCATAATCCGAAGGTCCTGATTATACTTGGGAATCCCGGTGAAACCCTTAAATGGATAAAATTGAGTTTTTATGGATAATGAAGCGAGAAAAAGAAGAAGCACTTGAGTTAGATCAAAAGCAGAAACTTATTGGTGCCTTTGAAAGAACTGTTCGAAGCCACTGCTAACGCTGTTAGTGTGGACACTTTGAAGAAGAAGATTGGTGGTTCCAATTAATAAAGCACACACCTTTATGTTTGGATGAGGAGGACCATGAAGCAATTTTCATTGCATTTCAAAGGCCCAAAAGTTTTTACCATGTTGTAGGTACTCGTGCCAACTTAAACAGTTACAAAGCCCAGAAAGAGAATGAGTCAGCCTGTTTCACATAAATCTCACTGAAAGTCAAATTAATTCTTCATTAGTGCTCACAATTCGACTTTAAGTGAACAAAGTGCAGCAAGCCAATCATTCCTTTTAAAAGCTCCTTAAATCGAGCAATTTGTCTTAGTTCATCAAGCAACACTTATTCACACTTCACATCGACGGCATGTGCAGGATCGGTCGAGTATTTTGTCTTTGTCACACGTCCACGTATCAGATTGACGTGAGAAGGACAGCCCATATAGAAATCTTGACGAATTTTGGTAATTGGTGTTACTGGTTCGAACGCCTGTACAGGGGTAGTGTTAGGGTCACCAGAGATTTTAATAGAAATTAAGGTTCCATCCTTCTAAAAAAACACAATAGGTATTTAGGTTCTGATTGGTAAAAAAAATAGTTAAGGGGTATGTAGATAGGTCAAGAATCCTATTAACATCGTGTTTTTTTAACAGTTGTGGACGTTGTGGTTTATTTTGTAAATTAATTGTAGGTTTATGTAAATGCTTCATTATTGATACGAGACTTTCTGCCCCAAACTCTGCATGTTACTTAAGAGCAAAACCATTAAAAAACGCAAATTGAGAGCTGAAATCGTCAGTCTCTTTAAATATTTAAATTAACTTTCTATATTACAACGTAGATATATCAAGAGTGGTTTCATCCATATTAATTTCAGTAAGAAGGTATTGATCAATTTACGGAATACCCGGACTGTCCCACCAGCACCGTTTACCTTGCCACCCCTTACTGGGATAATTTGGGACTTAATTACACCGGTACCGGGTGTGCGGGGGGGTGAGGCGGCAGAGTGCGGGCGGTCGGGGCGGGGGGTTGATTGATGATTCAATGAGGAGGGCGCTTCGCCCGCGCTGAATTTATCGCGTAAGCACCCGCTTGTTTACGATTATGTACAACTTACAGTTTGCCGTAATGTATGTGTTGCGATACGTCGGCGTTCAGGAATTTTGATGAAGGATACACTGATATTAGGCAGGCGTACCTACCTACGGGACGTTAGTACAAGCTTTTGGTCGCTCGATGAAAAAAGATGGTTCGTTCACATACTTAGCTAACATTCGCATAATCGCATTCTTGTGCCTGCAAAGGTGTATAACGGATACAACATGGTCTTCACTTACCTACCTATTGTTCTAGATGAGATTTGACAATACCTATTTACACAATAATGAAATTAAATGAAATTGTTTATTCTGTAAATAGAATATCGGAATCACTTTTACACGTCATATAAAAAAATATTAAAAATAAGCTAGATGAGTTCGGCGTTTCCTATCTGACTACTCTAAGAAGAAAGACCGAAACAAACTCAGAGGTCGCAGTCTCTTTTAAAGTCCAGACATAATTTTGGTCAGGCCATATGAGGACCATGTAGATTATTGTCTGAAAAGGTCTTTTGAGGAAAGAACCACACATATTTGAGCATTATTCAGTAATCGTGGAGCTTAACTCGGAACTTAAGGAGCTCAACTCGACGAGCAATACGAAAGAAAGGTCGTTTGGGTAGGCCGCAAAAACTATTCAAACTGCCAGACCATCACTAAACTACTTAAAAACATGAGCAGAGGCAAATCTCCCGGACATGACGGGCTCAGTATTGAGCATTTCAAATATGCTGGGGTTCATCTGCCAAGAGTTCTGTCGTTGTTTTACACCATGTGCCTAAGTCACTCTTACTTGCCAGCAGAACTAATGAAAACACTGGTTATTCCCATAATTAAGAATAGGACGGGCGACATATCAGATAAGTCAAACTATCGACCTATTATATATCTCTCGCAACCACAATGGCAAAAGTGCTGGACGGTATGATTGATTCTAGCTTGAAGGAATATCTATCCGTGCATGACTCGCAGTTCGGGTTTCAACCTGGACTGTCTACGGAAAGCGCCATAGTAAGTCTCGAACATACGGTCCAGTATTACACTGATCGTAGAACGCCGGTATACGCCTGTTTTCTGGATCTCTCCAGAGCCTTCGATCTGGTAAATTATGATGTACTCTGGAGAGAGCTTGAGGATAAGGGTGTACCGACAGGAGTTCTTAGGATCCTACAGTACTGGTATGGGAACCAAGAAAACGTTTTAAAGTGGTCCAATGCACTCTCTGAGACGTATAGGTTAGAGTGCGGTGTGAGGCAGGGTGGTCTGACATCTCCTAGGCTATTTAGCACGTATATAGATGGCCTAATTGTGGAACTCAGTAATATGCGGGTCGGATGTAGCGTCCATGGTGTAAAAATAAATAGTATCAGCTACACTGATGACATGGCGTTGCTGGCGCCGACGGCGGGTGCCGTGAATGAAATGTTAAAGGTCTGTCAGGCATATGCTGCCTCACACGGACTTGTTTATAACATTAAAAAGTGCGAATACATTGTCTTTGGGGCCGGCGGTGAATGCCCAGATACTATACCTGGCATTACCCTAAATGGCTTGAGCGTCAAAAGAGTGACAAAAGTCAAATATCTAGGGCATTTTGTCGCTGACGACCTTAAGGGCAATGTTGATATTGAAAGGGAGCGTAGGGCATTAGCAGTCCGAGGTAACATGTTGGCCCGAAGATTCGCTCGGTGTAGCATACTTGTGAAAGTAACACTTTTTAAGGCATACTGCCAGTGCTTTTACACGGGGAATCTTTGGGTCAACTATACCAAAAGAACGCTGGATGACCTACGCGTTCAATATAATAATATTTTTAGAATGCTGTTGGGACGGCCACAATGGTGCAGCGCGTCTACTATGTTTGTGCAAAACCGAACTGACGGCTTCCACGCCGTCATTCGCAAAAAAACTGCGTCGCTGTTGTCAAGGTTGCGGGCAAGTGGCAACAGCATTTTAAAAACTTTGGCAGAGAGTATCGACTCTCCGATTATCAAAAGTTTTGTGACAAGGACAATCACTAAACATTAATTTGGGGGTGTCCTTTTCACAATACTAATAATTATTCTATCTTCTTCTCTCTATTGTACTGTACTAACACTAGTAATAAGTTATTTTATTGTTTACTAACACGCTGGATCGTTGTTGTCCGATAAATAAAATAATAATACCCCACCGTCGTATCTCTACGTTGACGTCGTGGTGAAGCTTGCGCGCTCCGAACTCTAGGCCTGTGCCAGTAGAGTTTACTTTGCCGGAACAGGTCTGGGATTAGGAGCCAGACCAAGTGAGATACAAAAACCCGCAGGGCAGCATGTGGCGAGCTGTTGGGCAGTAGCGACCCCACGGACCCTATCTCCCGGGAGAAGTCTTGTTCCTCACCTCTGGCTTGCCTTTATTGGCCGGCTGGGGTGAACACTGACGAGGAACGGTGCTCCCGCCTCATTCTTGCCTTAATTGGCTTGAGTGGAGATTCGCAAGAACAAACGTGCTCGGAGGAAGGAAGTATTCCAGTAAGATGCTGGTAGGGATCTTCACCGTACTTCCGGGATTGTCCTGATAGCCGTGGAATACCTCTCCACTCCTCATAAGCACCTCAGGACGTGTTGCCCCCTTGTCGCTACGACACTATGTGCTAGCGACCGTTTTCGGGGGCCCATTATTGAATGTGCAAGTCACCCCCTGCCATTTTATCCGTGTGTATATAAAACATAGATCAGGCAGGGGCCATAGTCCTTCCATAATTCTAGGTGACCAGTCCACTTTAGCAACCCAAACCCATAGTCCGATATCTTTGTTTCCATATCTTACAATAGTCCTACACCAACCGGGGGTTGTCCTTGGCTGCACTTGCATAGTGCGAACAGGGATAATCGTCGGTTGGTCCATCATTTCTTTAAAAACGTCTAAGGGGCCTCTGCGAGTTGGCTTCGGCCCCTCGTACGCCTTCCAAAGGTCCGGGACCCTAGGGTTCCGAGAAATGTCAAAGACGTAAAAAATTATAATAATAAAACTAGAAGAGAAATAAAAATAATATCCACATAGTCCTCACATTCACAATAGTTAAAATAATATAATACTTTACAAAGTAATCATGTCATTTTGAATATAATTTTCAACAATGTCAATGTGTTCATAAAACTGGTATATTTTGATTTTACATAATAATTAAAATTTCTAGTTTTATGGTTTTATCACAAGGCTTAGCAGAGCAAGCAGTTCAATCCCAAGCTTTTTTATCTTCTAAATAATCTGAAATTGTATAGTAGTACCCTTTTTTACAAAGTTTGGTTTTAATACAGATTTTAAATCGTTTAATGGGTAAGTTTCAAATGTCAATGGGGAGTTATAGACCAATACTTACTTACCACACGTCTTGAAAGCACACCTGTACAAACATACATAAGTACATTTATTTCAGACATTCCAATGTCGCAAGTTTTCCAACTTGTCAAAGTAGGTAGCTAAAGTCGCACGCGATGCGCTAACAATATAGAAAGCCTGCCACCTGTGTGTACCAATTATAAAATTTCCACAGCAACAATGTACGTACGTGTGTTGAAATTCTATGAAACACTCGCTCAAGTTAAACCGCTGAAACACTAGACATATTTGTTGGAATAAATGAGAAAAGTTGGCCGGTGGAGCGCGGGAAAAAACAATGCGTGTTGTTGAAACAAACGCCATCTATCGGCGAGGTAAACAAACCGACACGAATCGTAATTACAACTCACGCTTCCACGCGAACCACTCGTTTGTGGTGACCAACCATTATTGGGACATTTTTTAAGAAAATTGTACTATGTATATTTTTAACTATGAAAAGAGATTTACAAAAACTGCATCGAATTATAAATATTATGATAATATGATGTCCCATGGGTACCTACAAGTTACATTAGGTACTTTTCTTCACTTTTAACTTTACACAAATACATTTAAATGTACCTACTTTAGAACTGAAAATCAGTCTGAGGTACATGCCATCTTTGGGAGAAACCCATTCCAACATTATTCAATCTGTAGGAACATAATATGCACAATTTAAGCACGTTCTTAGAATAAAAATACTACAACGTACCTATTTTATGTAAAATGTTAGTGTAATAGTCTGTGTCTGATAATATAATCTATCCACACTTTCTCTCCAGTCGTAGTCACCTCAGCAGCAAACAAAACGCGAGATTCAAATCAGTTCAACAATACTACAGGCAACAATACGCCGCGTAGCGACAAAACGCACAATACGACATCAATTATTTAACACGTTACGAATACTTTTTACCACGGAGAAATGTTTCACCAAACAGGTTGAAAGAAATAACTTTTAGATATTTTCCATAAAAGTTACAGATAGGTCCTTACCTATCAAAAGTGAGGGAAGAACTGAAACCTAACGCAGGTATCTTCTGTAAAATCTTGACAAAAACATAAACCCTTCTGGGCAGGTGGTAAGAATGGCTCCAAAATACAATTATCTACTAATTGTGGCTAACGTTTAATTAATGATAATTGCTCTGTTCGATACTAAATCATGAATGGCTGACTGAGCATTGCTATTATATCGATTTTGGCAACAACAATGTCAACAGACTAACAAAAGTGATAACTTGATAAGTCACGAAATCTAAAAGACACATACATATATATTATACATAAACTCACGGCTTCTACCCATGGCGGTAGTTATGGCAAAACAACAGAAAATCAAAAACACTTCAGCATTTGAATTATTCGGTAGTTTTATCCGTAACTAAAATGCAAAATTCGGTCTATAAAACCGTTCTTGTAAAAGAAGGTGCGGTTACAGGGTGTAATGAATGGTTTAGATTTTTATTACAAATCCTACAAACTAATTTTGGACGACGACGACACCACCTCGAGTCTTGACTTACCAAGCTCAGACCAAATAAAAAACCAAGACATAGCGCTGCAAACAATACAGTGAAGCATGCCAAAACTACACCTCCGCTCTGTGCATACACGCTCACACGCACACATTTACAACTAAACTACACCTCACGAGCTTACTATCAATGGGGCCCGTCATCTATAATAAAATATCTCATGCCTACAAAGAAGTATCATTAATTGTATTTAAAAAGAGACTAACATCCTTACTAATAGATAAATGTTATTATTCTGTACAAGATTTTTTGAATGATAAGAGTTTATAATGTTATTTTAATTTACCTATTTTGATATTTTTTGTTGTTTTTGTTAATGTAATTAAAATAATGAATATTATCATTTGTAAAATATAGAATTAAGATTGTTGTTTTTTTTGTTTTATGTAGGAAGGCTGCCGTTCCACATAAATGTACTTTTTAATTTTTGTTTATTTGGTTGTATAACTTGTAGTTTTTTTTTTTAATTTTTGCATGCCGTAAGGTAGAGTGTGTTGGAACTGCTTTTACAATGTTAACACCTGATTTTGTACCCACATTCATTGCAAAATAAATTATTCAATTTGTATAATCCATGGTACTCAATTTACAATAACTTTAAAAATGCTTCTAAATTATACAAAAAACTTTTTACAAAAAAAAAACAACCGACCTCCAAAAATAAACACTACAAAGTGAAAAATAACTTTAATTTCGGAAGTCGGTGTCTTGGGTTTTGTATTTTCGTTTTTTGCCATCGACTTCCGAAATTAAAGTTATTTTTCACTTTGTAGTGTTTATTTTTGGAGGTCGGTTTTTTTTTTTTTGTAAAAAGTTTTTATTTTTCACTTTTTACCTACCCCACACACATTCGAATACCACCTGCTACCAGTGACAGAAACTTATCATATCATCTACATACTAAGTGGGAAAAAAAACGTATTTTGTAGCTAACTCAAAAACTATCCAAGCAAAGTTAATAAAATTTATATGGGACCAATTCCAGAGCACACCCTTTCAAACAAAAAACAATTTTCAAAATCGGTCCACAATTGACGGAGAAATCGGTGGATATACATAAAAAAAAAGAAAAAAAAAACAAACATACGCGACGAACATATAACCTCCTCCTTTTTGGAAGTCGGTAAAAAAAAGGGAAATGTCAATCATGTTGTTGAATCCCAAAGAAAATGTATCGCGCGTTGATGTCTTTTTAATGATCAAAAGCTGGTGTCGGTAACAGTGTCGCGAGTTCAATTGCTTTTCCCATCTCAAAAATGCCCAACGCGCCTAAAGAAGTTTTCTCTTCCAAAAGAGGAAGCAACTCTTCCAAATATATTTTTTTTAACTAGTGAGCCCAAGTGGCTGTGAAGCAGGACCAGCATTAAGCCAAGCATCTTTATCTACGATATAATAATCCAACTTTATTATGCTTGTCTACATAGTGTACGTTTAATGCAAGTTTAAAAAAAAATCTCAATTCGTTAAACAACGTCACTGTTGACAGCCCGTCTTGGTTTTTTATTTGGTCTGACCTACCAAGTCGTAATTTTACATTACACTCGTTCAGTTGATGATATTTATTTAACAACCAAAGTTTTCTTCATAAAACAGTTGACGGGTTATCGGTGTGACAATGTAAGGATCAAACCTCATTTTGTGGCACGTCACGGTGGCGCCAATGGACGTTGCTCGTAAACGCGGGTGAATGTCGCACAAATGACATAAATCACAGTTTTAAAATGTCCTTGAGGACATTATAAAACTTTGATTTATGTCTAAGTGATCTAAGGTCGCGCTACATCGCGCCAGCACTTAGGTGGCTGGATGCAGATGGTAATAAACCGAAGTTATGTTGGTAGCAAAGAGATCCTCCGTCGTTTTTATTTTTATTTTCACTGTGTTATTTGTGTTTTGTGTTTCACGAACTGTGTCCAAATAAATGTTTTTCTTTCTTTCTTTCTTTTCTTTCTTTCTTGATGCAGTATATATGCATTGTTTCTTCAACTTGGAAGCCAAGTAGCTATAAATAGATGGACAATCTTTCGATAAATCAACAAAACGTGACTTGACTTTAACGAAGAAGAACTGCCTTTCATAACGCGTAATGTTATTTAACTTATAATTTCCAACACACCACACAAGTTGTCACATTCAATAACAAAAACCAGCAACTTATACACAATACCAACAGCGGCACGTGTTGCGATGACAGCTGAGCGGAGAGAGCGGAGCAATTGTGAGCGCAACCGCAAATTGGAGGCGAGCGGTTGCAGCAAGCGACGCGCGGCCGTCTGCCAGTGACGTCGCGCGACGTTCCACACCGCTCATTACCGCTTTATTATTTGTAGAAAAATGTCGCGATAATCTGGCGCCGCCCGCCCTTAAGTGAGAATCTTGTTGCGACCTAAGCTTTTGTGTGAAAACTGTTTACAAAGGCCTCGCCACTCCGGATTATGCCATGGAGGTATCTTTTTTCTGAGAGCTTCAAACGGCTGAAAGGATATTGATTGTTTAGAGGCATTTCTACTTACGACCTACGCTGTATAACGGTGGAAGTGTTAGTGATCAAAATGTGTTTTGAATAGACCGCTCTGAATATTTACAAATGAATCATTCAGCTACTTTCAGGTTGCCATTAAAAAATGCAAAAGGAACGTATCATTTACTTTTATCGCAAAACTTTAAATGAAAAATTTCCCGCTGAAAAATATTCCAAATCACGTATTTACCATCGTAAAATCAGCCATTCAACTCATGCATGCACTCGCTTTTCATTTATCTGTAGAAAAAACACATTCAGCGATCGTGCAGTGTAATTTACAAGATTGAATTACACCAATCAGGATTAACGAGTCGATTTATACTCGGCGGCGATACGTTCGAAAATAACACGAAAAAACACAAATATGGCGTTCATTAGCTTTGAGCTCTGTAATTTGAACGTAACTGTCGCGTGCTGTGAATGGCGCCAAAATTAGAATGTTGCTAGAATCGCGTGCAGATTACAGTCTTTAGAATGCAGTTGGCAACACTGAACACTGTACCAACTGAATTAACTAACGAGATAAGGCTGAATGTTGGGTTATTTTAGTTTTTACTTTTTTCCTGCTTGCTGAAATACCGAGGTCTCTAGGATTTTACTCTACACGCTACTTTGTTACTTTTGTGTAGGTAGGTACCTGAGGTTGTAAATCCGTGACGATCACGGAGTTAGAACCTATGACATGAAAAAACAACATTTTACAAAAACTACAGAATATCTCAAGCTAAACTTGAACTAATCTAATTCCCTGAAATAAGCCGCGTTAAAATAAACAGTGCAAGAAGTTGAGTGTGATTAATGTCCTCCGCATCAGCAGCGGCTTCAGTCGGCTTCAGCAGCAGACAGCCGACGCGACGGCTGCGGCCAGCCTACTATTAATCGTGATCGGTAGTAACACTAGCCTGCTTGGGGAGGAAGGAGAGTCCCGCTTTTAATACGTGTGATGATAGGGAACCGAATGCTTCACTCAATTAATACGATGAAATTTGACTTGCCGCATTAGAGTGCGATGAATGGCGTGTCGTAATTCAAGTCTCGGATAGTGCCGGAAGAACCCTTTTGCCATGGCCGGTTTTCTTTCCGGGGTTGATGAAGGAGTGCGTCAGAATCTTACCGACAAGAACTCGATCTATTCGTGGTGTTAACATAGGGTTATAAGTTAGAGATACATTACCGCATCTAGGTACCTACCAATAATTATTCTAATTCTAAAACAAATCGGCTTGTCCGTCATCTTACACAAAGTCTGGTCACGACACTATCTATGACGCAAATTGCGCGTCAACGTTGTCGCAATGTCGCGTCGCGTTGTTGCGCGCGGTCGTGACGTCATCAATCATGGCCGCCGCGATACAGATTGTGTTTAGAAAGCTTGTTTTTTGCGCAACAAATTGTAAAGTTAATTTTATTAAGTGCGAACAATCCCCTTGTCGGTCGTGTAATTTACTTAAGTGTGATGTTGGTTATTAAATACGAGACTTAATTTTTATAAGGTCGTTTGGTTTTTGAATTACAAAGTAAGATTAAAGATTGTCTCAATGCTGTGTAGGTTGCGTTTAATTACATTGAAGTAATTATTTAATGCTTGCTTGAATAACTCGCGAAGTTTTTCGTCCTTCTTTGGCGTTCCTCGCTACTGATCATGACTTCCATCATTTAAGTATTTGCTGGGACTTAGTCGATCGTCTGATGGCGAGGTCTGTTGGCTCATTTTCCTAGCTAACCATATCCAGGACGAGTTGAGGTTGAACCTTTCCTAACAGAATGGCCACTGCTATCAGGTGTACTACAACGATTAGTCCGTGGTAGATATATAATGTACTCCTTTCCAATTCCCTTTCCCCATAAACAATGTGTCTCCAACACGAAACATGACATAACACCACAATATATTTTGCGTAAGTTTAATCTGTGTTCAAACGCAGGCGCGATGTTTGTCGCGAGTTGCCGCGTTTGGCTCGTGAAAGGAAACACTATTAAAAGTTGGCCGTCGCTATAAAGCCCCGTCATACGATGTCACAGAAACCACACTGTTAACAGTTCAGATTAAAGCTAATAATGAAGTTGTAATTGTGTGGTTTATGTGTTTTATTAAACTGTAATTGAAAGTTTATTGATAGGAAAAGTTTTGTATTACCAATATTGGTTTTGATCTTTTCTATTGTTTATGCATCAGATCGAAACTTGGAACACCATTGCAATCTGTAGGGTCCGACCGACGGAGAATGGAAATAGAGCTACAGTTATGGCGCTGTCCAGTAAGCCAGAGGTCGTTAGTCCATCCCCAATAACAAGAGTGAACATCCTTTTGAATTAATATTTTACCTACTATTAGAAAAAGCAAAAACATTTTTGTGCGCATTGAATGGAGAAAAATCTGCGATGTTCCTAATGTTTAGAACAAAAGTAGGTACTTAATACAAGCAGTAACATAAGAACTAATAGATACGTGTGATTGGAACAGACTAGAGAAGGGCCTGACGTTCTGACGCACGGTCTGACGTCCCGACGCGTCAATTACCGGCAGCAGTCATGTTCGCGACTCGACAGCTCACGCGAACTGTAGTTAATCGAGTTAATCAAAGCACAGCCGCCGTAGAGTCATGGAGGCATGGCCGCACGGACGTAACTAAGTTAGGGATGTAGGCTACTCTGCTTTGTGAAATGTGAGGCGGATCTGTTAGTAAAAAGACAAAGAGCATAGAATACAAATGTTTTAGGTCCCTACCATGGGCGCGCCGGCAGGTTTATTTTAAGTAGGGTGCATCTTCAGCTCCACGAAACGAGCTCGATCATTTTTGCAGTTCACCTCGAATATGTTAGGGTATCGTTTGTACATTCATACAAGGAGTAACTTTGTCGACTTATGCAGGAAAGAAGAGAACGTAGGATTCAAGAGCGAGCGAAGCGAGCTCGATAATTTTTGCATCTCGATTCTCGCCTCGAATGGGATAGGTTTTATTTTGTCCATTCATACAGAAAGAGGACTAACTGTGTCGGTTTATACAAAGAAGCTTAAGAATTTAGATAGAATAGGATGCAAGAGCGTGCGAAGCAAGCAATGTTAGCACCCCGCTTAGGGCCGATTAGATTTTCGGAAATAGCAGTTCGGTACTTTGTCGACTAATGCACAGAAACAATTCCAAAATTGTGATATGGCAGAATGCAAAAGCGAGCAAAGCGAGCTCGAAAATTTTAGAATCTCGACTCGAATAGGTTAAGTTCCCTATTATTGTGTGTTAGGCGTTTTCGGATATTTCTTTAGTGTTCTAGATGTTTTACATGTAAATTTTATTTTGAAGCCATATTTTGATGCAGGTGCACCCCCTTGCACTCTGTTTTCGGCACCCAGGGTTCCTACGTATTCATAGGTGAAGGGATAGATCGTGTGACACAAGTTAATAAGCATCGGTACCTAACGTGGTTTTCTGGCAGACGGTTTAGGTTAGACAGATACCTTCTAATAATACAGCTGGCTAGACATAGAGATTATTAACATTCGTCAAAAATAAGCTTGCTTACGAAAGATGTTTTCATTCTGAAAGATTACTATAAAATTCAACAAAAATTAAATGCTTTTCTATCACTCACGGACAAAAGATTTCTTTTTTATTCCCAACAAATAGCCCAATTTTAATTAGTCTGCTTTACCTATGAATTGTTCCGTCTAAGTACTGTTATTACTTCGAATACCAATAAAAAGGATTTCCCAGCAAGAAAATCCGTGTAATCCTTTAAAACCTCGCTGCTTACGTCCACGTGTTAAATGGAAATCAACAAAAAGTGGTGTAAGTGAGAGCTGTTCGCTCCATTAGTCACCATCTGTTGTAGACGGCTGCGGGTGCTACCGCGCCAGAGCTGGGAATCCGAAGGGTGAAGAAACGACACTCCTTTGAGAATGATAGGTATCTGCCTACTTGTGCCTTTTTTTTTCAAATCAAATAAGTTATTTACTTATAATGGGGCGTGTCAGACTCTTACTGACTAAAACCCACCCGTGTTCCTTCAGTTGCCTGTATGTTGCCAGGGGCCACGGTATCCCTTTCGGACTTTCCCGCGATCCCGGGAAGCATCGGCGGACCCCGTCAGTTGTGCTGATATCTCTTTGAGGCGCGTGTGGTACACAACGCGCCGTCGACCGGGCCTGGTCCTTATCGGACGACGAGCTGCCCATTGCTTATCGTCCGCAAGCCCACGCCTACGGTGGCCGGGAATAGTCCTGGGATTCCCGACGTCCTGCGCCTCTCCTGCGGCGGCTAGGGACGTGAATGCGCAAACTTTGCCTCTCCCTCACGCGTTCCACCTCCTCCTTCGCGAGCATTACTGCTTCGCAGAAGGAGGTGACGGCTTCCCATGCCCTCTCGCTCCATACCATGGCCTGGACCAGGGCCGGACGCGAGAGATCACCGCCGCCGATCGCCTCCGCGAGGACATGGCGGTGCGGGCCAAAGCCGGGCAGACCTCCACCGTATGCTCCACCGTGTCTTCCAGGCGATCCACACAATGGTGACACCCGGGAGTTTCCTCCCACCTTATCCGGAACAGGAACCTCCCGAAACAACTGTATCCGGTGAGGACCTGCGTGGAAGGTGAGGAAGCTGTGGCGCCTCTCTAGCCACTCCTCAAAGAGGGGCCTACTTATGCCTAACAGTGGATAAGTCCATGTTTAGGTCTTAAACTGTAGTAGGTGACAAGAATTGTAAAATGGTTGTCGTGAAAATCAATCGAGTGGCTTATCCTGATTTTGACAGAAATGTACTGACGAGAAATTCAAGGTTTCAAATTAGAAAAGTTCTAACAGCATTATAATATCTGTCAAAGGTTATAGTTACTACCTACCTATGTACTTGAACAGACAGCTGTGCTGCTGGGGAGTTTGTTGCGCCACTTCTTCTTCCCAGCAAAAGGCACTAGGAAGTGGCGAAGGGTGGGCGTTTTTGGGGGACTGTCTTATGTAATTTTGACGTTGGAAAAATGCTGATTCTCAGCCTAGTTTGAATAAATGACTTTTGAATTTTGTTTTTTTTTTTTAATTTTTGCTTGTAGCGGGGTGTCAAGCTTATTAGTCATTTCGGGGGGTAAGCTTGTTGTTAACATCGTGAGGAAACCGGCATTCCTGAGAGATATTTCTCGATGGCATGTGAAGCCAAGACAGAGGCCCATGGGCGGCTTTAAAACTCTGATACCAGGTAAGTCACTAAACACACGAAGCTTATTAAGTAGATACGGGTTATACCTACGGTACATTTAACCGTCGCGTCTGCTAAAACTCTTTGAGCAACACTTGGTCCGCCGACCAAGATTAATGATATCCGCCGAGATTGTGGACCATCACACCGCGATGTACTCCGCTGAATTAATTATAAGGACACAGCTCAAACAGTGATTAATTGCAAACAAATCGCACCGCACTGTACCACTGTAATGTGATGAGAACTTGCGGTAGTGCGCCTCATTTGGCTGGGAATTTATCACTTTAGAATCTTCAATTTATTTAAACAGCTTTAGTAAGAATTTTATAAAAGTTGATTACTTACCAATGCAGTGGGGTAATTGCGTAACACATTTACCTACAATGGCCATTCAGTTTGACAGTTCAACATCGTTCATTGCGTTATTTACGTTGTTGAGCAGATGAATTTTTCAAACATAAAACAATGGATTAGCAATTTCCTTCAAAACCTGCCTAACACACTTTCAATCACAATCAGAAGGGATTGTGATTAAAAGTGTGTTAGGCAATTGGAGTGCAGGTGATTATTTCCTGTAATGTGGGGATTGGCGAGCTCGCCTGATATACTTACATTTTTTAGGGTTCCGTAGTAAACAAGGAACCCTTATAGTTTCGTCATGTCCGTCTGTCTGTCTGTCTGTCCGCGGTCTAGCTTCGAGATCCTTAGTACTAGAAAGCTGTCATTTGACATAGGTATACATATTAATTACGCCGACAAAGTGGTAAAACAAAATTATTTATTTATTTATTATTATTATTGCAGACTACAATGGTCTATAGTGTTAGTAACAAAAAAGCTTAGCCTATGTTAGTACTTAATAACTAAAACAGAACGGGTCCGGTTTGTAAGCGCCCACACTAGCGGGCTGTCTGCCCGGGCGGCTATTGATTGCAGGATAGTGTTGCGACTGCCACGCAGCCTGCCGAGTAGCGAGGCAGATTTCTTACGCCACAGTGCCTCAAAGCCGTCAGTGCGTGCGTCTGCAAACATTGCCGAGGCACTACAGAAGCGCGGCAATCGCAACAATACCCTGAATGCATTATTGTATTGGATACGCAGAGCATTGTAAGCCTTTTGGGTATATGTGAACCACAGGGCTCCCAAGTACAGTGCTGTACAGTATGCCTTAAAAAGGGTTATTTTAATTGCGTCTGTACATCGAGAAAATCTGCGGGCCAGCATATTCGCCCTAACTGACAATGCTCTGCGCTCCCTTTCTAGATCTATATCATCCCTCAGGTCATCAGCAACCAATTATGAAAAACATTTTTTTTTAGGGTACACGTAAAGTGGTGATGTTTTATTTTTAATTTTTTTATCCCATAGTGTGGAGTATCATTGGAAAGGTCCTGCAAAAACATTGTGAGTTTGGGAAAACCATTTTTGGATTCAGGGATCCGTTTGCAAAATATTAAGCTTTAAAGTGCTAATTTTTGTTAAAGTCTAGTGTCCCCCCCCCTGCCAGCTAAATGGTTGGTTTTGGATGTGTGAAAAAAATCACAGCAGTAGTTTATATAACGAAATTAAAAGGAAAACTATTACAGCTAAGTAGGCTTTACTAGTTATCGAGTAATAATCGACCAACTTAACTTTACAGTTGCAAAAACATGTTTTCCCATACATTCCGTATGGGAGAACATGTTTATCAACTAAGTTAAGTTTGTTTTTGGGATAAATTCATCCCAACTACGGAACCCTTCATTGTGCGTGGTCCGACACGCACTTGGCCGGTTTTTATACTTATGTTTTGGACAAATGAATGATCTTATCTTATCTTTTGTAGCTTCATACTGTCTTGACTCCGACTTAACTCGGGAAACAATATGTAGACCTAAAAAATGCAAGTTTATGAAAAGTTATGAAAAATCAATATAACACATACACACACATAAAACTTTAAGTACCTAGCTATTAATTTAAAATGATTTAAATTAATGTTTTTATGTGTTTATTACTTACATGATTGTATTGGTTGAGGGAATCCACAGGATAAATCTAGGTATCGCGGGATCATATTTATCGATGTCTGCAAAAAACATAGAACAAATTAAAGCAGACAATGATTA
This sequence comes from Agrochola lychnidis, assembly GCA_963680765.1. Taxonomy (NCBI): domain Eukaryota; kingdom Metazoa; phylum Arthropoda; class Insecta; order Lepidoptera; family Noctuidae; genus Agrochola; species Agrochola lychnidis. Next base: position 24,251,298 of record OY796866.1, read on the forward strand.
ATCCTAATAAATTTGCCATGTTGGTCCGTGGATGAGTGACCATGCATGCATTACATATCGAGACCCTCCGTGTCTCGGAAAGTATCTATACGATAAGCCGTTTGACTCGGCTGTCTTAAGTAGATCTAAGACAGTCGTTACGGGTAGTCAAAAGCCCGAAAGTCTGACAATCATTCCGTAAAAGGGGTTTAATTTGGAAAAGGCTAAGTAGATAATGAATAAATCAAAACACAAATTACACATAAAATCACATCAAGTTATGTTTAAGTCCCATGTAATAGGGGTGAGCCTAACACAACAAACTAACAGACGTCAATACTAGATAGAAAAATTACAGCAGATCTATTATTGTGGCTCCTCTCAAGTTCCGCCGAAGAGCCACTGAGTTACCGCAAATAAATCAGGCAATGAACGCTACAGCGGGTTTACAATTAATTGAGATCGGCTGCACAACTTAGTGGCGGTCGTCGGCAGCAGGATGCTGGACTTGGTACACCCTTCAGCTACTGCGGGACGTACTAACAGGATTACAGGAATGATTTGTTACACCTAGTACCATTGGCAAGTTTAGTTCACTTACAGATAACTAACAGGTAACCGGTTCAGTCTATGTGGCAGCTACGGAATATGGCAGGTATAGCTTCAATAAAATAAATACCTAAATAAAAATATTTTATTGTCAGGCATCAAGGCCCATAGGGTGTTAGAGTATGACATCTTACTTAAAAACTATATTACTAAAACTATACTAATAAACATTAGTGCCGATTCCCTTGTTCACAAACTTAACTAAATTTAAGTTCAGTGCATCTTTTTCTTTCTATTTCACTAAGAAAAGGACAGAAGATAAATTTTAGTTTAGTCCTGTCAAATTAATCAGCGCCTGGCACTACTCCATACAAATTAAGACGTGATTAAAAACTTGCCTACTAAAATTACGTCAATTTACGTCAAGCGCTGATTAATTTGACAGGACTAAACTAAAATTTATCTTCTGTCCTTTTCTTAATGAAATAGAAAGAAAAAGATACACTCAACTTAAATTTAGTTTAGTTTGTGAACAAGGGAATCGGCACCAGTGTATCTTTTTCTTAACATGCCAAGAAAATATAATTGAGTGGTACAGACGCCAGTAAATCAAGCTACCCGAAACTGTCAAATTTTCCCAATCAACTTTGAACCTTCAGCGCTTCACCGCTTCAGCGATAAAGTTGAAAATCTATTAAATAAATTTGACAGATTGTAGTAGCTTGAAGTGCTGGCGTCTGTACAAGAAAGTTTGCAAAGAAAAGTTTTGAGACACAAAATGTGCAAATAGAAAGTTTACGTATGATTGAGGTTTTCACGATAGGTACTGTTACACAGTTTGCTTAATTGTAGTTTATTATCAGCAACTATTTATAGTATGAATAATTCTACCAGATCACCAGCGAAGCGTCTGTTCATGTTATAGTCAGCCCTAACCTATAATATAATAACGATACTCCTACATATTGAATAAGTACCACCTAAAATCAACTCGAATCTTAGAATACCTGGAGGTCCCTTGAGGCCTTGAGATGTGAGTAATCGTCGTTAACTGGGACAAAACATGTTGAAATATTCACCGGAGCGACCTCACATTGTGGTGCTCACTACACTAATGGCTGCCACTCCTGGGGCCAGGGTGTAATGGTGCAGTGCTGGATTATATATTATTTATGGTACAGATACCTACTAGATGAGTGATTGATAAGGAAGTTTAGAAATAGAGGTCTTTAAAATACGGCCACAACCTAGCTAGTACTAAGTACCGTTTATCGACGATAGAGCAGATAGGACACCCAGTGGAAATTTAATTTTTAGGGTTCCGTACCTCAAAAGGTAAAAAATGGAACCCTTATAAGATCACTCTCTTGTCCGTCTGTCCGTGTGTCACCACCGATTTTCTCAGAAACGGGTAGACCTAGCAAGTTAAAATTTATACCAGATACTGAGGTCTATAGTCCCTATTAGGTGTATAAAAATCAAGGTTTTGAGTCCACATGATAAAAAATATGGGTAAATTTAGATTTTCCCGAAAACTTCTTAATTTTCAACTTTTTTATTTTTCGGAATTTTCCCTTTACTTGTGCTATAAGACCTTGCTTTTAGCCAAAATTGACAATTCTAGGTCAACCGGAAGTACCCTATAGGTTTGGGTCGAAAACCTACAACGTGTAACGAACCTCAGACACCCCAACCGATTTAATTCAATTGACCTATTTAAAAAAAAAAAACATTTAAATAAATTTAAAGGTTTTATGTGCTCTTTTAGTTCGTAAGATTCGTATTTGCATTGAAATAAAAGCTATTATTATCCCGCGTATGAGATTTAAATTGGTCGACAACAATTTGTTTTTGTTTACCTATTTTGGTGGGTTTGCGCATGTGATGGCTTGACCTATTAATAAATAGACACGGCAACGTTTTTAATGAATATTTTTTGAAAAATGTGACCTATATCAAAAAGTGTTTCAATTGATTCTGCTCGTTATTCTGATCAAACTATTTTCAGGTTTTGCGCATTTAACGTTACACGTTGTATATGATAGTTCCCGTTGACCTAGAATCACGAAATTTGGCAAAAAGCAAGGTCTTAAAGCACAAATAAAAGGAAACTTCCATAAACTAAAAAACAGTTGAAAATTAAAGTAAATTTTGGTACTTACAAGTTTTCACGAAAATCTAAATTTGCCCATATCTTTTTACCAATCAAAATTATACCAATTTTATTATGGCGGTATAATGGGTAGGTATGGAACCCTCGGTGCGCTAGTCCGACTCGCTCTTGACCGGTTTTTCTTTATTCATGAATATAAGACAACCATACAGAGTAACTTAATAATAAGTCCAGGATGGACCAAAAATCGTTTAAAGTTATTTTGACAATAAAATTTAGGCAGTTCAACAGTTGGAGAATGTGAAATGGTTTATGGTAGATTGTAAAAAATTGTTTGGTTGTCTTTGGACTGATTCGCCCTATCCCCTCGTACTAGTGTAAAACTATATCACGAGCGGATAGTCTTCCTCAACCTTAGAACAACAGATTCCCACAAGGTTCCAGTTACAAGTCACACAGTTAAGCAGATTGATTACATACTGTTCAGGTAACAAATTATGTACAGTTATATCGAAAGAATATATTATATCGAAGAAATATCGAAAATAGATAGGTCTATTAGGGTTAAGAAAACCTATCGCATGAATGATCCGAACTCACAGCTTCCGTTTCTGTTCAGCATCATTGTGACACTGGTGCCGATTCCCTTGTTCACAAACTAAACTAAATTTAAGTTCAGTGCCTCTTTTTCTTTCTATTGCATTAAGAAAAGGACAGAAGATAAATTTTAGTTTAGTCCTGTCAAATTAATCAGCGTTTGACGTAAATTGATGTAAGTAATTTTAGTCGGCAAATTTTTAATCACGTCTAAACTTGTATGAGACTGACAGGCACTGATTAATTTGACAGGACTAAACTAAAATTTATCTTCTGTCCTTTTCTTAATGAAATAGAAAGAAAAAGATGCACTGAACTTAAATTTAGTTTAGTTTGTGAACAAGGGAATCGGCACCATTGTGTCTTAGGTAATATAATTGAGCATTCATAATATGTAAATGAACTGCTTTAAGCGACGTGCAGACAGGCGTGACGCGAACGGCATGAAACGACACCGGTCACTGTTATTAGTTACCGTGAAGGTTTATTAGAGTCGCATCGTGCCAGTCTGCACGAGGCTTTATTTTTGTATTTATTAGGAATCGGGATTACATCATTACCTACAAAACTTTCTCTGTCACTCATCACAGCGACATTAAATTGGCTTACTTCTAACAACTAAACTGACAAGACAAACATCTCTCAAGCGATCCAATTAACGTAACATTACGCAAACAAGGTGATAAATCACCGCCACTGAGCGGAGTCACTTGAAAATTGAATTTAGTCAATAGCAAATCCAATCAGCAGAGTTCCAGGCACCGGCGCGGGCGGGCTTGTCTAATCAACGCGAAATAACGAACGTGTCTCGATACTGATACACGACATTAATCTACTCGTAATCCGTCAGCTATTGGGATATTTCGATTAGAAATTGGTACCTACCTATAGTCTCCAGCTCCCATCGCACTCTTGTTCTAACTACTTACCTGCCTACTTAAAATTTAATTTTGCAAGCAAGGAATAGAGGCAAAACAACAATTTGTTTTTACTCTTATGTAGAACTTAATAAATTATGAAGGAATAATATACTTTCCCGTTATTAATAACATTCTCTACGGCCAATAATGTTTTACCGCGTGAAAATAACTTTTTCTGTACCTACCGATATTTTATTAAACGTGCCACGAGTGCACTCCACGCCGCCAGGGGGCGCTGTGCAGCTCTGCAACTTTCGCATAACTTACAAGTTAGAGCACAACTTGACAACTTTAAGTTTTTCCTAGGGAGCTATCCGAGCTATGCTCAGCGCTTGTAAATTCTTCAGAGGGGATTATCGGTTTTTAATTACCGACTGTACGATGGCTTGCCTTAGTGAAATATTAAACTAGCTGCTGTTAGCTAAGTTTTTAATAAAAGCTGCAATCTTTTTAGAGTACCTGAGTAGACACTATAAAGTTCAAAACTGTACTTAATTTCTCAAATAACGATATTTCACATCTTTAATTGAGATTAATAAGTATTTTCAAATATTCAAAAAATATAAATATTTCTTTGTTACAGATGCAAGAGTTTTCAAAACACAAAACGAGGCGAAGTTTGTCGGATCCCAGGATGTTCCGTAACGCCATCTATTGGCGCGCAGCCAACACCGATTCGAATGCCGCACGTCCAAGTTGAAACTTTCCGGCTTTTTATTCAGTATGTTTACACTGGCAAGGTGAGATTTTTTTTTTTTTTTTTTGAGTTTACTAATGTTTACATTGCTCTAAAAGGATAATTTGTAAATATTATGATAAATGACGACAGCGCCTCAAGTGTCGAATTAAAAAGCTTTTAGTTGGCGTGTAATTACAAATGAAATCACTAGATGGCGCAATCATAAGCTTTTTTTTTTGTTAATTAAAAACAATGTTTAATTCCTAAATAGACAATCTTCATTTACAGCTATTGCTGCAAGATTCTGGAGTTTTTGAAATGATGACCTTAGCAGCAGATTTAGGAGTAGAAGATCTTAGATCAGCTTGTGAAGATCATGTCACATCTACATTGAGCGTGGAAAGCGCTTGCACATTACTAGCGGCAGCTATGGAAATTCAAGATCGTCCAGGTACGTAATGAAATAAATAATCACGTGCAATATTATATCTAGAAATTTCAACAATCACAACAGATGCGATGGTGGTGTAATGGTCAGCATAGTTGCCTTCCAAGCAGTTGATCCGGGTTCGATTCCCGGCCATCGCACACTTTTTGTCGTTTTAATTTGTAAATGTTGTTTAGCACAGCAAAAGATTTTTCACGAGTCTCTTGCAAACGCTGAATTTTCTTCTTTTTTTATTACCTTATATCGACCCTTGATTCGAAGAAAATTGTAAGTCTTGATGCACTATTTTTCAATCCTGGTACCTGTCAAAGTAACTACATCGATGTATGTAAACATTTTTATTGTATAAAAAAAAGTTATCCAATATTATAGTATTGTAACTTTTTAAAATTAGACTCCAATTAATGAAAGTGTTAGCGAAAGAAAAACGTATTTAGAGTTACACTTAAAAAATCACAGTAGTTTTCAAGCGCCTACCAAGAATCTCAGTGAAACCGACGTATATCACCTTACAATGTTCTTTCACCAACTGAATCACGCTTGTGGCTTATAGAAACTTACATAAGTACGTTATTATTTCACCGAGATATTGTCACAACAGATAGAAAGGTACGTTTTCTTTTCACTTAAAAAAAACTAGGATGTGGATGTAATTGTTACGTTATTCTTCGTACAAGAAATAACGTACTAAAAGCAGCTTATAATATTGTGTGCGAAGTAACTTCGCACACAATATTATAAGCTGCCTTTCTTTCACAGATATTTTGTACTTTTCACTATCGTAACTCTCACAAAAATCTTTGATATTTTAGTCCAATTCAACCCATATTCTCAAGTTCACATTTTTTTTTTTTTTGTACTTTGGACTCATTATTGCAATAGAGGTTTCACATAAGTTGATTCTGTATAGTTTCAGCTATCCACACGTATTTTTTATTTTGGGTTAGCTGCAGCAGTTGTTAAGTTGGAAATAGCATAGAGCGTTTGGTGCGGAGAATTCTCCGTGACGGTAATAAGTTTTGACCAGTGTTGCCAGGGCCCTTGAGTCGTAAGTTACGTTTCGTTTCCTGAAATGTTACATTTTTGCTGCAAAAGTTACATTATTGTTTTTTTTTTTTACGTGTTTTTGGGGTCGGAGGTCGGAGGCAAATTGATGTCAGCAAAATGGCAGAATGTAAAGGAATCTATGATGTCTAATGGTGTATTAGGATACAACAGACTAGTTTCATTTGTTCGCAGCGCCATCTTTACTGTTGTTGCTATCTAGTCTGGCACCTAACTTATTCTATTAGTTTGAACCAATTTTGAACCAAAACTACGAGGTAGTGCATCTGTTATTTTTACTCTGAACTAACTACTAATATTCGATACGTATAGAATCTTCTTAACGTACTTGTTCTACTAAGTGTTCGTAAGAGGACTCTGTCTGTTAAAGGGCAAGAACCATGCAAGAACGCCTCAATGCAAAAAAAAAAACAATAAAGACCTTACATTATCGACGATGATTTGTCACAAAAACATATCACAATCAGGCATTTCTGTAGTTACGAAACCGCGAACGGCGGGTCCTCGCGAAGTAGGAAACGTGCACACGTTCAAGCAAAATCAAGTTTTAACTTGTCCTAAATACGTTTCATTTTGTCATGGCATTTTCTATTCATTGCCATCTCTGAGAGTGATATGGAGTGAAATACTTTTTGCGTGTGAAATACTTGGTGCGTTCAATTTGGATGCGTTGAATTGAAATGCGTTCGTAAGCTGTTTGCAATAAAAATCTAGTATAACAAATCTCGTTGTTCTCAAAAGTTACGAAAATTGCCTTAAATACAAAAATTACTTACAAGTTACGTGAGGGGGTCAAAAGTTACGAAAAATGTAAGAAATGTAACCTTCTGGCAACGCTACTTTTGACATCTGAATGGTTAGGCTAGTTACCGAAAAAAAAAATTATACCGATGGATGAGGATTGAAAAAAATATTTTTCTGTTTTTTTTTTAAACCTGAAAGTCTAACAGATACCCCTTTTATCGCGATTCAAAGTGCGCGAAAACGTGTTTTGGCTCTCCTGTAAACCCTCATTTTCGAGTTACAATTTTATTCGAATCGCAGGTCGATATGTCTACTATTATTTTTATTTACTTTTTAATCAATAGCAATATTCAAACGAGGCTCAGCTTCGGATTAGAAATCGACTAAATTATGCTATTTATTCGTTTTCCCATTTGTTGCACCTGACTATTGAGGTTTGCCACGAGTGTTGCTAGTACAATTGATTATGGGGGAAGCATCAGGGTAACCCGCAAAATTCAAATTTTCTAACGTTTTTTGCATTTTGCAGGTCAGTGTCAGGTTTTATGTTGATTAAAATATGATTCGTGAACAAACGTTTCGTTTAAAACTTTGGGACCTGACAAAATAAAGTCGCGTTGTGTTGTGATTTTTTTCGTGTGGTTATTGACTAACTTGCACCGGGTTTTGACGGAAGAATAGACTAAATGACAGATTAACAATCACAATCTGTCATTTTGTTGTCAAACCCGTTTCAATGGTTGTCATGCTTTCACATACAGGTGTCAGAGTTAATAATATTTATTATTTCGATATATCGATATAAAATTTCAAGTATCGAAAATGTATCAAATTCGATATATTTCCAATAGCAATATCATTGTCGCCACTGACTAAAACCACTGGGAGACTTTGCTTGTTTTGCTAGAAAAAAAAAAATATCAACAAGTGAGTGGGCTAAATAAATATGCTAACATAATAAAAACAAAAAAAAACTTTCTTTGTGGACTTTAATAATTGTATTAATAAGTTCATAAAGAAATATTTTTTGTTCACATTTTTCGCTTTCAAGGTGATTTAAGGCGAAAAAAAATCTGCTGTTCCCTACATTTGCACATGTTCGCATAATTCGTCAAAATGTATTTTTTATGGTTTTTTTTAACAAAACGGTGTAACTTTTAAACTAAATGATCTATCACAATAAAATGAACTCCATAATGATTGGAAGTAATAAGGCGTCCTCATAAAAAGTAAATTGACAAAAAAAAAACTACGCTCAATTGAAAATAAACAGTTTTTCTTGGCAAAAATCTGTTTTTTTTTTTAATTTTTTTACAATAATCGTAAAATTTCTCAATAAGACGCTCCCATTACGTTTATAAAAAAATATTCAAGGTGTCAGGGACATCGACGCGAAAACTGAAACCATGGATTCAGTAAATGATTCTGAACCCCCCTGCGCGCTGCGTTGAAATTTTTCGTCGGTTATTTTAAAAAAATCAGCTGTTTCATAGAAAAGTGCAATACCTACGCGGTCAAATGTATGGAACAGCTGATTTTTTTAAAATAACCGATGAAAAATTTCAACACATGGGGGTTCAGAATCATGTACTGAAACCATGGTTTCAGTTTTCACTTCGGTGTCCCAAAAACAAAAAACATTTTTTTTAATATTTTTGCTGTCGTTAAAATTAAGCATAGATTCCCTCATTTCGATATGTGCACATTATGAAGAATCACACTGTATAATAATGCACGATAGCACAATGTTATTCTTATGTCAGTCAAACGAAATCGACTAAATCGTCTTTGGTAAGTCACAACTGGCCACACCAACACACAGCGTCATATTCGACCACAGACAAAAATTAATTGACAGAACGCAAACCGCGAAGCCGGGCTTGAGTAGCTTTTGATAAAAGCAGAAATTGTTCCTAGTTTGTGCGAAAGAATATAATTCAAAATGGCATACAAAGGTCCACCGAAAGTTCAGAAGGTGATGGTCCAACCCATCAACCTTATCTTCAGGTATTTACAAAACAGAAGTCGAGTTCAAATTTGGTTGTACGAGAACGTGAATCTACGAATTGAGGGACACATCGTGGGATTTGACGAGTACATGAACATTGTTTTGGATGAAGCCGAAGAAGTTCACATGAAGACGAAGAATAGGAAGCAAATTGGAAGAATTATGATGAAAGGGGACAATATAACGTTAATCCAGAACGTAAATCCTAATGCGTCGGTGTGATAGGTTATGAAGTTTAGTTCTAAGTTCATTCCTCCGGATAAAAGAAGAAACTCATGTTTTTATTTTTGCAAAGCGTTGCCAAGCTTGTGAGTGCAATGCACCAGTGTCTACCTAATTAAAGTTATTTTAAGATTAATTGCCAAACGACTTTTATTTGCTTACTATTTAACAAACAAAATTTCATTGTGTACCATAAAAATATACAACAAAAACTTGAAAGTTTGAAAATGTTCTTGAATACAAAAACACAGAAAGGAACTAATGAATAAATGAGTGGGTAGCAGTGCAAAGTCAACTGAAGTGTGTGATTACTTTTTTTAAATAATATGTGGTGTCAGTGTTTTAGAGGCTAACACGAACAGACTCGAACTTGATACTAACATAACCCCGTACGCCAAATACGCGCTTTGTCTGGGTGTTGTGGACACCAGCCCGGATCACCTATTACCTAAAATCATGTCTGAATGCACAATTGAACATTACATTCTGGAAAGTTAATTGTTTATTGCATATGAGTGCCTAAAATATAGCAGCACTGTATTTAGTTCTTTTACATGGGGATATAATTATATACATAATAATATATTTAATACACAGTTTTGTGGGACTGGTCTTCCCTTGCCATGTTAGTTGAATTGGCTTAACACAATGCTTTAAGATAAGAAATGATTAATGTCTGCTTCACCATAATGTTTATAGGTACTCCTCTCAACATTATGCAACATAAATACAGCCAATGTATCACAAACAAAAGAGTAATTGATAAAGATAAAGATCATTTATTTGTCCAAAACATGAGTATACACACATAGCATGCAAGATGTTACAATTAAATTATATCACAGTCATGTTTTGCCTTAATGGCGTACAAATATAAGTAGGTATGTTATTACATTTAATCAATTAATTATAACTTACTCAATCCTGAAACACCATCTGCCAATTGTTTCTTTCTTCATAATGATGAGTGTTGATGATTCTGTTGATACCTCACCACTGGTGCCCGCCCGTAGCAGCCTAGCAGCATAGGTCTGTTGGGCAAATGAGATTACCTGTTGAACGGTAATACAACCATCTAACAAACCTCTAAAGTTGTCTTAAAGTACCAAGATCATTGGTAGTAGGAATAGTGATAGCAAGTCTTTTGGGCTCCCTTTTGTAACTTTTTTTTTTCATTAAAATCAACACATAACATGCCGCCAGCCAGTATTCCCGAAAGGTTAGGCAGAGGCGTTCAAAAGTTTACTAAAGGATTGACCTGAATAAATAAATGACTTGGGCTTCATCGTGTCGAAATTAAATAATACTCTACTAAGATCTTCACATCTTTTCTTAGTTCAAGTTTGAAAAATACATCTTGAGTAATTTTCTGCTGAAGTTCGGTGAAAAATTCTGCTGCAAACCAGGGGTTACAAATAGTATTTCATTGACATCAGTCAACAAAAAATGGTAAGTACTGGAAACCTGGAAAAACGAATACCTACTTATCGAACTGAAACCAGTTTTTATAATGAAAACGAGCTCAGCACTGATGCTAATGTTGGTTTCTTTTTAGACGAGGACATTGTAAAGTTTTTCTATTGTTTTTTTTTTTTTGTTGAAATGAAACTGCTCATCGTTCAACAGGCGGGAAAAGTGCATCGTCGTTCATGGAGCGCTGCATCGCGTTCATCGGCGACAACGCGGCTGACTGTGTCAAGACCAACGCTTTTCTCAACCTGCCCAAGGAAGCGCTGATCAAACTCATCTCTTCTGACTTTGTTAGTGTATTTATTAATTTTAGTTTCCGCCGTTATTAACAAAAAACTGGCCAAGTGCGTGTCGGACCACGCACAATGAAGGGTTCCGTAGCTGGGATGAATTTATCCCAAAAACAAACTTAACTTTGTAGTTGAAAAATATGTTCTCCCATACGGAATGTATGGGAAAACATGTTTTTGAACTGCAAAGTTAAGTTGGTCGATTATTACTCGTTAACTTGTAAAGCCTACTTAGCTGTGATAGTTTTCCTTTTAATTTCGTTATATAAACTACTGTTGTGATTTTTTTCACACATCCAAAACCAACCATTTAGCCGGCAGGGGGGGGGACACTTGACTCTAACAAAAATTAGCACTTTAAAGCTTAATATTTCGCAAACGGATTCCGAGATCCGAAAATGGTTTTCACAATGTTTTTAAAGGACCTTTCCAATGATACCCCTCACCATGGGTTAAAAAAATAAAACATCACCACTTTACGTGTATGAGAGGTACCCTAAAAAAAAATGTTTTTCATAATTTTGTTTTACCACTTTGTCGACGTAATTAATATGTATACCTATGCCAAATTACAGCTTCCTAGTACAAAGGGTCTTGGAGCTAGACCGCGGACAGACAGACAGACGGACATGACGAAACTATAAGGGTTCCTTGTTTACTACGGAACCCTAAAAATGTACAAGTGGCGACGCTCTAGTACCATTTATTGTTTAATAGTTTCCCTACTCCATAACAGGTGGCGCTGTACGTTTACTTTTTGTTGGTTATAAAAATTACATCAAAGAACTGAAATATCTAAGCTGAATTAATAAAAAAGTGTAAACAAATACCACAAAGAAACGTAAGTAATATAAAATTTATTTGCAAGATTTCGTCCTTATCAACACCACTATCGATTGTTGCATACAAACTTACGAAGGGCATTTTTTTATTGTAAGTAATAAAAATGTTTGAAGTGAAATGGTTTTCCACCTAAAGTACCTAATTATTATTAAAAAAGGTGTTATACCTCCTCCGTATCAATACGTCCCAAAAGCAAATGGTCCTACTAGCAAAACGACACTTTAGTAAAATGTCCTATTACCAAATGGTCCTGTTAGCAAAACGTCCTACTTGTAAAGTAACACTAAAAAATCATTATCGGATTTTACCCGACTGAGGCGAAGCCAAAAAAGGAGGGTTATGTGTTTGGCCTGTATGTATGTATGTATGTATGTCCGTTCCCTCGCAATTACTAAACGGCTGAACCGATTTCACTATAGTTTCGAGTCTCGAAGATTCAATCAGTGTTCTTTTTCTGAATATCTTTTTGCTTGCTGTGTTTTTCAGCTATGCTTGGAAGAAGAGGAAGTATGGCGCTGTGCACTGGCGTGGGCGAAGCAACGTGCCGGCGTGACACAGCCCACGGCACACTGGACCGAGGAGGAGCGAGCACGGGTCTGTCATCACCTGTCACCTCTCATGCAGCATGTGCGGCTACTGCTCATTGGTATGTTTCTATCTATATTTTAATCAACATATTAGGCTGATAGGCTTCTTCCACAGTGCGACAGCGTGGCGTGATCTATATACTAAGTTACCAGATTAATTTAATTCCGTACAAAGCGTCGTTTCAACCTCGTCAAGCCTAGTAGCCTGCTAGTAGCCTCAGAACTCATAGCTTACCTAACCCAATGCGCTCTCTCTGGCACACGCCAGCCTGTTGAGTACCTACGTACAGACGCCAGCACATCAAGCTACCCGAAACTGACAAATTTTCTCAATCAACTTTGAACCTTAGACTTCAGCGATAAAGTTGAAAATCTATTAAATAAATTTGACAGATTGTAGTAGCCTGATGTGCTGGCGTCTGTACCTCCATAAGTTCAGTTAGGGGGTGATTAATTGGATAGGTAATGGTTATGCTGGAAGACGAAGAATAAATTCTAGTTTAAATAACAATAATAATAAACCTTTACATGGGACTGAATGAAACATAACTGGCGAAATGTGGGTGTACCAGTACCTACTACAGGTACACCTAACCCTTCGGGATTCCAGGCGTAATGATATGTGTATGTAATAAACCTTTATCTCAGACTAGAAATTAGTGTTAGTAAAGAAAACCTTAAAAGTAATCCTACTTTTATAACATTAAAAATGCGAATGTTTGTTACTCAATCACGCAAAACCGGCTAAACGGATTTGGATGAAATTTGGCACACAAATAGTTCCTGGTAGTACGCTCACGTGGGATAATTTTTGACCTCGACCGAGTGTTAGTATAAGTTCAAATAATAATCTTATGGCAGGTAATCTGTAGCCGAACTTCACAGTATCCACGTAAATGTACTATAATCGTAAAAGTCGTAGGATGAATGAAGTCCAATCCAGTGACGCAACATTGGACAATCCTACATGCCGCACAACGTGCTCAGAATGCTATGGGATTATGAATAATTGATCATGGTATGCCTATGTTCCCTAACGAAGGTCCTTGTCACTTTACAGATAGCGCAGTGTTCGCGGAGGAGGTGGAGCCGACGGGCGCGGTGCCCATGGAGCTGTCGTTGGAGCGCTACCGCCGCGCCGCGCTGCACGCCGCGCCGCCGCCCGCGCCGCGGCCTGACAGCGACAAGAGGACGCAGCCACGGTAACGAACCCTCACTCGATTTGTAATAACAGCATATACTTATGCCAGCACCTTTTATCACTAAGGCCCGTTTGCACCTCTAATAATGATTTGTGGTGCAAGCGGGCCAGGTGCTGGTAAATGAGACGCCCCACCGATCAATAGGTGAATGGCGAATTACTAGCTTTATTCATTTAGAAGTATAAAGATTATGTATTAGGTACTTATGTTGAAACTGTTTGTACTCCCCGTCACTTGTCCTTAAAAAGGTTCATTAGAAAAACTGCGTTAAACAGCATTTGTCTGGCAATCATGATGAAATAGTAGATTGTTATACGAGGGGCTAAAATAACCCATTGCAAAATAGAAACCGAGTTATAATGGGTTTTAGCGCCGTGTGTTACACTCTACTTTCACTACGATTGCGAGAAAATAAAATAATCCAATACAATATTAAATAGGTAGTTTATAATAATTGAATGTACAATTTGTACAATTCTGGATATATTTAACGAAATGTTTTTTTCCGGCAACTTAGTTTCAGTCCTCTATGAAGATATTCTCACTAGATGATGACATTTTCACTGTTGTAAATTATATTACGGTCACCAATTCAATTCGTAATTAGAGAAATATTCTAAAGATTTCGCGCCAATGCCTTTTTATTTCTTCTGTAGCCGCAACGCAATGCACACATTCTACCGGAGAGATAACCGCATTTAGTTCCATTTTCAAAAATAAATGTTCTTCTTTTTTTTTGTGAATCAGCAAGTCGAGTCCATAATCATGATTATTCAACATAAGAATAAAGACTTTTTCGTTTTTCAAGGCTCGTTGGAACAGATAAAAATTAAAAAGAAATTACTTTTTCCCCTAGAGCAAGAAATGCTATTTTTTCCCCGCTCTGGTACTCTACAATGACGGCCTTTTTGAGACCTTTTTGACGCAGCCATGAGGCACACACTTTTGTTATTAAAACATTATTTTGAATTTTTATATTATGTTTCACGAGCTGTGTCCAAATAAACATTATTATTTATTTCTAATTCGGGGCTGTCTTTTGTAACTTTTAACTTTTCATAAGAGCTGATGTACAGCCTAATTTCAATAAAGTTTTTATGATTTTGCTTTGATATAAAGTTTTTAGCGCTCGCAATAAAAAGCATGAAGTTTTTAGTTTCTGTAAGAGGATAATTGTATAAAACTTAAAAAAATTGTTTCAGTTTGGCGGTAAACATGTTCACAGGATCGTTAATATTGCAGCAAGATAAGAGTGCCTTCCAAGCTGTTATCAACAACTGGTAATTCAATAGATACCCGTAATTGGGATAAAAAATTAGCCTTAATTTAATGGCTAACTATTAAATTTGTATATAATAATATAGTTTGTATGATTATTTATTTCTTTATTATTCTTTTATTTAATTTAAATACTTATAAATTATATTTTTAAATATTAGAATGAAGAAAATATAAAAACATTTAAAAATATAAAAAATAGTAGCCCATCGGTATCGGGAACAGGGTCCAAGCTACCGGCGGTCAGGGCTCCAGAGAGAGGAACCTCCTAACAATACGAGGCGTGTCCAGGAGTACCGCTTTCTGAATCAAGCCCTTGATCCAGCTGCCCAACGAGAGCCTCCTTAGGTGTTGGTCGAGGCTCTTGGCAATTAAGCCATTGGCTGATACGACTATCGGCACAATGATTGCTGAGTCCACATCCCACATGTCGACAATCTCGTGAGCCAAGTCAAGATACTTGATTTGTTTATCTTTCTCGGCTTTCACGAGGTTCCCGTCATGCGGGACTGTTATGTCTATAATCATTATGCGCCGCTCTACTCGATCCACTACCACTATATCAGGTTTATTTATTATTTTCTTTAATTATTATTTATGTAACACTATAAAATAAACATAGGAAATTGACATTATGACTTTTAAGTACAAAGGCGCAGAAATTACTTCGAGCAGACCTGCGGAAGAAGAAATAAAACAGAAATGTTGACAAGTTGTTGTTTGTAAAGTTGTGAGTGCACGTTGTACGAATCAATCTAGCTAATCGCTAAGAACAGGTTTTGCTTGGACAGTTCTTGTTGTTTTCGTATTTTTTGTTGTTTTTGTAATTAGTTTATTTAGAAGTATAAAAATTATGTATTAGATATGTTGGAACTGTTTGTACTCCCCGTCACTTGTCCATAAGGGTTCATTAGAAAACCAGCGTCAGACAGCATTTGTCTGGCATTAATGCTGGAATGAACCTTTTTGGCGCAGCCGTGAGATACACACATTATTTTTCACTCTTTTTTTTGTTTCACGAACTGCGTCCAAATAAATTTTCTTAATTTTTTATTTAAGAGTGTGTGAGAGAACTACGTTCAAAAACATTAGTCAGAGCCTTAATTTTAGGAAAAAAACATGTTTGTTTTCTCTTGTAGGTGCGGTACTCCGAAACAGTCATGGCGTCTGATATTCCGCGCGTCCACTCACGGCTACTCTGCTCAAGCTTTCCACTCACACTGCGATGGCGTCGCCCCGGTATTATTACTAGTACAGGTAATTACAACTGTTTAAACGCTCGACAAACTGTTAATGGAACTAGACCAAATCTTTTGTCCTAGCTATTCTAGACTTTGCCAATCTTTTACCAGTTGACCCAAGTTAATGCTGAGGTCCGAATATTCGCCTACAAACATACTACTTCCGTGATAATTATAGCGTTTAAAATTTTAGACCTCCTTTACTAAACGTAAACAAAGTAAAAGGAGTATGTATGAAACGTAGTAGTTCTGTAGTGTCTGCCTACCCCCATAGGAAAAAGGCGTAAGATTTTGTATGTATATTTACCAAATGTTTCGTCTTGATATGCAGGTATAGCGGTTTGATTGCTCTTCGTTGTTGCAGTTGTCGCGCGGCGAGGTGGTGGGCGGCTACAGCGAGGCGGCGTGGTCGGCGGGCGGCGCGGGCGGCTACACCCCCGCCGAGCGCGCCTTCCTGTTCGCTCTCAGCGAGCCGCCGGCCAGATACACGCTGCTTAAGAAGGCTTTCGCGCTGTGTTATCATCCGGAGTAAGTAGTCTTAGCTAAGTGCATATTATATGACACGGGCCAATGTTACAAAAAAGAAAGGCGATGCTCCTATACGTCCTATTGCACCCTTAGCGGCTGTGTAGTTAAGTTCAATGTATTTTAGATTCTAGAACTAAGAGATGCCACACCTGTTTTTATTGTACTAATGTTGACTATCTCTATCTTGTAAACAGTTGCGGTCCAATATTCGGAGCCGGCGCAGACCTCCTGATATCGAGCAACTGCAACAGCAACAGTGAGAGTTACAGCAACCTTCACTCGTACGGCGACCAGATGGCACCAGCTTTACTCACCACGGAGTACAACTTTACTGTCAGAGATTATGAGGTGTTTACTTACAAACACAACTAAATGCCGCAGCAACTGATAGGGATGTTCCATTACTTGACAGCGTTCTTTAAAATAATTATCAAATAAAAAACAGTAGCTGGAGCTACTAGTCGCTAGATGGCGTGCTCAAAAATATAATTCATCACTTTCTTTGTTACTTTTTCATTTAAGGTATTTGATCAAAATTGAAATATTTAAGACTACATATCTCAATAAGGTACTAGAATCTTAGACCATTCATTTAACATATAATAGATAATAATTATTATGATTATCACCGTCCATTCTTCTACAAGTGTTTGAATATTTTATTAAGATTTTTGTGTTATGTGCTAATAAATTAATAAATGACAAATATTTCATTTTAATGTTTAAAATACAATTTATGTAACATTAAAAACAAAAAACCTCAGGCTCCTTCAAGTCGACACCGTTTCTTGTAATAGCGCCATCTAAAAATCACATTTCCAACTAATATTCAAAGTTTCCAAGTTTAGTTCTCAAAATCTGTACTAGATGTCGCAAGTTACTGAGCCATTTGCAGGCGGGTTTTTTGATTTTCATTGTATTTTTGCATCACCTTTTAAAATAATTTTGTTTCTTTCCTGGCGGGAAATCCAACAAATTAGTTTGAATACATAATTAAGTATGAGTTGTGAATTTACACGTTGGGCTTTCCATATTATAATGAAGCGAAATCTGCTAAACAACTTGAAACTCAGCACTTATTGAGTTGAGATGACATGGTGATGAAGCCCACTGTGGTCTGTGTCTACCAAAAAATGAGAATATTATATCGATTCCAGTCGTATAGAATTAACTGTGCTGTTTATCAACTTACGAAATGTGCCCAATTCACGAGCTTACACAATAAATTAAAACTAATCAACAAACTGTAGGTCCCTAAATCTCAGTTACTTAGTTAGGTACTTTTATTAACGATGTGTTAGCAAGAATGTACTAGTTTTAAAGGTTTTGATCCTAGTTACCTTGAACAGTGTGTGAAGGTCAATGTAGCAGAATCATCTAAAATTCAAACTTTCTGCCAGCATTTTGGTGACCTGTAATACAGGTTTTTATTTAAACCTATTTCAGGCACCAGTCTCACAAAGTTAGCTCCTTGTTCGTGCACTATTGTCAAACACTAGCATTAAGTACATAACTTGTGTAGAGAAAATAAACGTCTTATTTTATTATTATTCTTTTATTATTATTTTGTACTTACCTTATGAATTTTGCCATGACAGTTTTCGATTAATTCCGACAGATGGCGTTAGTATTCACGAAATTTTTGCATGAAACTTATAGAACGAAGAAGCTTTACACAATAATTACAACTTAGGTACACTTTACGTTAGTTTGTTGTGTTTAGCGCAAAACTATTGTTATGAACCCCCTCAGTGCCGGTTTTAGTAATACCGGCACCCCGGCCGAGATTTCTGTGGCGCCCCCTCACTACTCTTGAAGAGTAGAGAGGTGAAAATTGTAGCTTTTGTTCCAGTTTAAGGAATAGGAAAATGCAGAATGCTAAAGCGAGCGAAGCGAGCTCAAAAATATCAGCACCCCGCCACGGAAAACTTAAGATTTCTGCAGAAAAGTTTGAGAATTCAGACTTCAGAGAACGCAGGGAGCAAGAGCGAGCTCAACATTTTTAATCACCCCGCTGCGTCTTTTCTTTGGCCCTTTCATATAAAAATTGTACCTAAGCTTTGTCGACTTGTACAGAAAAGTTAGAGAAAAACATAACCCTGTCTTTGCTGTCCCGCAATTGGGTAAAAAAAGAGTTAAATAACAGAAAAGATAGAGAAATAAAAGGCCGGTGGTTCGCGTTGGGCGCCCCTTCATGTCTGGCGCCCTGGGCGGGTGCCCTTGCGCGCCCTACCCTAACGCCACTACTGCACCCGCTTTGTCTAGTCATGTCATCTTTCACCCATGCAGATACGTATTCTTCGCAAGAAACCGAAAGTAAAAAGAAAGTTACGAGGTATCAGCCTGTAAACCGCAACTGAAAACGAGCCTTCCATTGATTAGGTAGGTACATACTAAACAATAAGAAGAGAGAGTATAATCACTCCTCAGAGATTGATTGATGATCGTATGAATGTTATTAGTTGATAACATATAAACGATAAAAAGTTAGAAACATTGCCAAACACTTAGTCATTTTAATCTATCTTCTAACTGGGGTCAAGCAAGCACTCGACAGGTCGGCCGCGTAAAACCACAAAATCATTTAAGTTGAGGAACTTCGGTCATTAAGAACCGCATGATGTGTTTCTTTTAGTATAGTGTCACTTGTATCCAACTCCAAGAGACTGTCAGATGAACTGACGACCTTCAGAAAGTAGCTGGGCTGAAACAAAGCCGGAAGTACCTATACTGTATCCTGGAGGTTGTGGTGCAACGTAGTTGAGAAAAAATATATTATTTTAGGTCAGACTTGTAAATATTGGTTTGCAGGTGAAATTTCTAGGTATGCTAACTGATAAACTGCAAGCTATTGAAAATCGCGATTTCAATAAGGCAATGTACATGGAGTGACAAGTGCCGCTAATGCCGCTGCCTTGCTACAGAAGAGCCCATATTTCTTTTGCTTTTATTCACAAGTTGTTTACATTCAAATAATCAAGTTTCACTGAACTTGGACATACAATAAATATACCCACGTAGCTATACGTTACATAGGTACCCACGGACCTACTGACCCGAATCTCGGATCGTAGAGCAGTCACCGCTGCCTGTTGCTATGCGCAAAACCACCAACACGGCGGCGTTTATAAAATTATAACTGGACATTATGGAAAGAATTGACAATCGAAATATTCGTCTGCAATTATAAGTATCTGCCAGTTGGCGATTGTGTCCGGGTTCACACTCCACATCCGGAATAGTTCATTTACCGCGCCGTGTCCGGTCGGAAGGTCGGACGGACCTACATACGGCAGAGGTGGAAGGTGGCCGATTTTTGTCCGGCATTTGGTGCGGTACCTAGCTCTTTGTGGCGGGCTCCATGTTGGTAGACGTCATGACCATCACGTGGTGATGTGGTCAATGAACGGTATCCACCTGACCTGGTCAGTGGTTGAGGAATCGTGCGATTGATTTTAACTATCATTTTAATAATTGACTTTTTGATAATTTTGATTTTTCGATATTATAATGACTTTTTGGGAGGATGTTTAAAAGCAGCACATAAACTGACTTTTTGAGGATATTATTTAAACTAATACCTGTCACTAAAGACAACAATCTTTAATATTTATTTCGGGTTTTATTAAAATAAAAGGAAGGAAACTCTAAGTTAAGTATGACCCCAGCAGTCATATAAATTCAAAGCTTTTTCTCAAATAACAGTAAAGCGCTAACTAGTTACCTACTTCAAGATCCCAGCGCTCAAGTTATTCTGAGATAGCTTTTTCCTTCACAGACTTCCTTCGAAGTTTCCAGTGAAACTGTGAAAGCCAAGGCTATTGGAAAGTTCATCGGAAAAACCCAAAGCTTTGCTTAAAGCTCAAGAAGGTATGCTTTCTGACTAAGTAATAGGTACATACCAATGTAATTATATTTTAATAGTTTTAACAGCAAACAACATACTACTCTTGGCCAAACGAAAACTCGAAAAGTAGGTGTCCCTTATCCACGTGTTTGCCATAAAAAATCCGGGCCAACGGTCTCGTCCGAACCTAATACCTATACACAGACATAAGTCATGGTGCAGCTATAAAAACTATATAAATATACTTCACGGACTTTAAAGCCATTTTAAAATATATAAACCGATAATTAGAACGGTTATTCTTAAACATACCTATGTTTATGAAAATTATGGTTTTAAACCGCAAATGAATCGGTGTAAAAATTAACTTCACTTTTTGCTGACACGGAACTGTTTTTTTATTTTTATTTAAATAAATTTAGTTTAATTTTAAATCACTGTAAATGAAATAAATGAAGGAGTTAAGGTAAACAACTGGTTTAAATATATAAAGTATTTATTAGTGAAACATCTTTTTTTTGTATGATCGCAATAGACAAAAATCAAATTTTCAAAACTTTGCGATTGGGCCATTTTAGGAACCTAGTTGCCCAAGAAAGCCCGTTATGAAATTATGAATAACTATTTAATACTATAGCAAGACTTGCAATTTTTTTACAATATTTATTTAATATGCTATTTTATTACAATTTAGTTAGTACTTTAAGTTAATTAATCAGTCAAAAATTTGGCTTTGGGCCTTTTTATGTCTATAAAGAAACTTGCAATGACTTTAAAGGGGGAATTCTGTTCTTATTAATAGGGTATTTGTAGCCCAAAAATAATGTATCCGTGCTCTTTGTGATGTGCCACCATTGACTTCATGTAAACCTCTTTTTAAAGATTTAAAAATATTAACTGTTCCTGGTATGTACATATTTGAATGCTGTAAATTTGTTAAAATGCACTCTGAATTATTTCAACGTCTTGGAGACACTGTTACATTTATTACAAGATATCCTGACAGGCTAATTATTCCTCCAATGAAAAGCCACTTATATCACAGAAGTTGCTTTCCAATGGTTATAAGGATGTATAATAAATTACCCAAATCATAAAGGGAACTGCCAATCAATCGTTTTAAAACAGCGTTATTCAAATGTCTCGTAGAAAAATCTTTCTGTTCTGTGAAAGAGACCTAAATTTTAAAGATTTACACTGACATTTTACTATTATAATTTGACAAATGATTGTCATTTTTATTCTTAATTTAATAACTATGATGTACGTTCCAATTTTATTAGCTTCTTATTTAATTTATGTAATTTTGCATGCTAGTTTTAGCGAATTGTTTTAGAACTTGTTAAAAACCCGACCAACTGTAATGTACTACAATTGTTGCGAATAAAATTTCATTTCATTTCATAAAACAATAAATAAACGCTTATTATACTAGGTACTTAATACTTAATAGCGTATGTATTAGATAACAAAATAATAATATCTTCTAATAAATTCAAATTTAGATAGAGACAAATTTTCAAATGTGGGCCATATGAGGAATATTGAAAATTATTTTTAATAAAAAGGAACTAAAATGTATAAGTACTTAGGATAAGTTGTTATTCTCTTGACATGTGCTGGCTGTAAGTTATGAAGCTGTAGGTATTCAGATTTTTTTCTCTTCGCAAGATAGCCATAAAAGCTGACTAAAGTCTAAACATGACATTTTGTAAGACATATTTCTATTAATTTCTATTAATATTATATTAAGTAGCTAGATATCTACTGTATCTAGGTAACTTTAGTCTTTACCAGGCTTTTGCCAAGTTAGATTCTTCATTGCCAAGTTGCATTGACAGACGTAGTTTATGCTATAAAAGCTGAGTATTAAGAAGATAATTTTTACTGAGCATCATTTTCATAACATTAATATTATCATTTTATTATTCGAGAGAGAGTCAGTTGCTCCGGGTTGCCATACCAATACAGACACAGTCGTGAAGAGTCCCACAAGTCTTTCAACCAGAAAGATATCGCCACCCCTTAGTGACTGGGTTGCGGAAGTTAGCAGCCGCTGCAGATGGCAGGCGACCCTGATGCGGATGGGTCTGATTGATATCGCCTTGCTCATCTTTCATTGTTACTCGGCTCGCGGTTATCATCACTTATCACCCAACAGCCGTTGTCGAGATAATTTATGATCAAAAACATGATATAATGTGTTCGTAACTTCGTACATGTTACCGGTAAACTTGAAGAGATTATTATTCTCATTTCGCGTCCTAAGTCCTAATTTTACTCAAGTCAGTATTACCACCACAACGGCTTTATAGCAATAAATTACGGTCCTCCAGTACCTACATAGGATTACCTACCTATAGAATGATTTCACTACAATACAACGTTTTTTTCACAAAAGACAAACCAGTACATTAAGACGTATTCCTAAACAACACCTGATAACTTCGTGGAACACCTTGTCGCCACCAGTGGCCTATAGATCTGTCGCAACTTGCGGAGCTATAGCGGCGTGCGGCCCGAAAGCCGCCCGAGCCTGTCTCCTGTTCATTCTTTTCTTCAGCGGTACGTCACGCTGCAAGACTCACTTCAATCGTAGATATGTAAACAGTCAAAGTGAGTCTTTACGGCTTTCCAACTTGAGCTGTAACATAATAAAATAAATATATAAACAAATGAAGGCTTCACATCGTTACCCCAAGGATCTTCCGTGACGTCGGTGATGTTTAACTCACGTGTCGACCAAGCAATCTTTAAATAGGGCAGATAAACATGGCTACATCCGGGTACCGACCCTTAACACCGATGGTTGATATCTTACCACTGGTAAGATAAACGAGTCGTTGATAGTGAACATTGGTTATTAAAACACAGGTAGAGACATGGTTGTTTGCAGTCGCTGGTCAACGAATAATGGTGCCGATTCCCTTGTTCACAAACTGAACTAAATTTAAGTTCAGTGCATCTTTTTCTTTCTATTTCATTAAAGGACAGAAAATAAATTTTAGTTTAGTCCTGTCAAATTAATCAGCGCCTGTCACTACTCCATGCAAGTTTAGACGTGATAAAAATTTGCCAACTAAAATTATGTCAATTTATGTCAAGCGCTGATTAATTTGATAGGACTAAACTAAAATTTATCTTCTGTCCTTTTCTTAATGAAATAGAAAGAAAAAGATGCACTGAACTTAAATTTAGTTTAGTTTGTGAACAAGGGAATCGGCACCAATAGGTGCTATCTTTTAAGTTAACATTAACTTCGCTCGATTAGTACGAACTTTATTTGTATGAGGATTTTAAAATTTTCCCAAAATGGAAGCTGTTTCCTTTCCACCAATTAAGGTTTTCCTGTAAATACTGGAAATTCAGACAGTTTCAAGTATGGGTTTTTTGAACGTTGACTTTCCTAGTAGTAGTAGGTACCTAATCTAAGATCATACCTTTAAAACCAGCTTCTATATTACTATTATCTTTAATTGTACAGTAAGACAATCCTCCCATGGCAGCTGTTACCAAAGATGGTTGAAATTATATCATATTATATAGTTTTTATGAAGGAAAACGCTGGCATCGTGGGCAGATGGTCTATTGACGTCAGACTCCCCCAGATCCGGGATATGATGCGAAGAGTCTGGGATTAAAGCAGCCGAGTGGTGACCGAGGATCGATAAATAATTAAACATCTATCAAGCGTCAATTTTGAGTCGTTGGCATGTGTGTGATGGATGGGAAGATCCTTCTCAAGTTCCTGTTCTTAAGTTTGTTATTGAAAATATGTAGGAGATACCTAAGTAGGAAATTGGAAGAGAGCATTTTGAACAAATTCAAATTATTTTATTTCACATAAACCTACAAGGGCACTTATGAAACATCAGAAGCTAGGTGCACGGTTCCAATTGGTCGCTTCCTATGGAGAAGAGCCGGCAAGAAACTCCACGGTTACTCTTTTAAAAATAAATAGTTTCTACATTGTTTTCAAATTACAGTGTTAATAGGTATGGGAGAACAGTGTAGGCCTATCAACAAGTACCAGGTACTTAGAAAAAATAGAAAATGGTTCACAAGTCTATAGCCTACAACGTTCTCACATTCACAAAATCTAAAAAAAATAACCTATATAAAAGATAAACAAAATAATAAAAATAAGGACCTATTTAAACCAAATGACATGATAGCCATTACAGCTGTAACAAATCTAATTTGATAAAAAAAAAAAAAAATAGAAAATTGTTGGTACATAATAATGAAAAGATTATGTCAATGAAGTATGTAAAAAATGCAGTTTTTAAGTAACTTTTATACCTGCACGCGTAGCATGACCACCGTAGAAACGAGTTTTGTCGACGGAAGACTAGACAGATAAACAATCACAATCTGTCATTTTGTCTATTCTTCAGTCGACAAAACTCGTTTCTACGGTGGTCATGCTACGCGTGCTGGTGGAAATTAGACCATGACCAATCGCCACCTGGAACACCAAGGAAATTGGGGTTCATCCTTAAGGTACCCGATCCTTGAGGGACCCGTCCTTTAGGGCCCCGATCCTTGAGAACCCCGATAAATTTGATTATCTTTTTTTTTGTTATTTTTGCCATTATCATGCTAGTGTACCATAGATACAAAAAGTGCTTCAAAGCCCATTAATTAAATAATATGTAAGTTTGGTTAAGGCAACCTAGTCTAGAGTTAAACTGACATAATTTTATGTTATTCCATATTTTAAATCCCTAGAAATACTAAAGACGAGCCAGAAAAGTGGACCCATTGTTAAAAAATCTACCTGGCCACTAACTAGTTATAATGAAACAATAGATATACCATTAAACCAATAAATATAACAATAAATCTGTCTCTTTTACGCATGCATAACAATGTACTTTTCTATCTCTTTCAATCATGCGAAATAATTACTAATAGCAATAAGCAAATAATAAGAAAGTTTAGTGAGTCACACGAAGATGTCGGCGGAAGGACCTTCTGGAGGGCTTAAGTAGAATCATAATTTGACAAGAAATAGATTGGGTGGAAAGTGGTTATTGCATTCCGGACATGACTGTATTTACAAGCTGCATTATGGACCTAAAAGCGGTCAAATAAGAGCTACTTTATTAGCAACTGTGTTATTACTTAATTCCAACTGATTAATAATTTTGTTAGTTTAACACTTTCGTTGCTATACTTTAAACGACATTGGCATTTTATAAATTTATCGGGGTTCTCAAGGATCGGGTACCTCAAGGAAAAACCCGGAAATTGTCGGGAAGCATAGTTCAAATTATGTGGAAAAAATATATGGGAACTGGTGAAGTCAGTTCTCACAGATCAAGTCATCATCATCATCATCAGCCTATAAATGTTCCCACTGCTGGGACACAGGCCTCCTCTCTGTGAGAGGGAGTGGGCCGTAATCCACCACGCGGGCCCAGTGCGGGTTGGTAGATGTCATATGTCTTCGAATTGTCGATTCTAGGATATGCCGGTTTCCTCACGATGTTTTCCTTCACCGTTTTGAGAGCAGTGGTGATGAAATAATTTATACAAAGTAAAGCGCCTGTCTGGGTTCGAACCTACGACCTACAACTCGTAAGTCGCGGCCGTAACCACTGGGCCACCACTGCTCTCAGATCAAGTCACTTAGTGTAAAATTTCGATACTTACCTAATTACTTAGATTTTATTTAGGTATCTTGCATCCAGTTAGACCGGATTACGACTCCTGCATAATAGTAACTAAGGAAATGACTAGACGGACGATGAGACGGTAAATTAGTAGCTATCTGTTTATGACCCTTGTCAGCTCGCAAACGCGGCGTCATCTCCCGACCATAAGAAATCGGTTAAGCACCTGCACCTGCACCTCTACACTGCCCACGGCAACTATCGCTCGCAGATCGGTTCAGTAGATCCGTGACCGATTATACTTAACGTTACGGTATTCCCCAGAACAATTGGGATATTATGATGGAGTTAATAACGGCACCATGGAATTAGTATGTACTTCTTTAGTGAACAACATAGAATCATCTGTCAACTAACTGGTTTTTAATAATAATCTGAAAAATCATTGGCAGTTTATTTATTATAGCGGTTCTGTGTTTGAAATTAATTTAAAGCTGTTTATGGTGGAGAGGTATATGAGAGTTCGAGTTGACCGCCAGGTGCCGCACCGCAAGACGGACGGCTGTATCTGTTTTGGGATAATTGGCGTCCTGATTATTGCTTTGGCACAGATTTGACGCAAAAACACGTGTAAGGTATCTTCTCTTTCGCTGCTCTTATCTACCAACATGAATGCTTGTGTTTTTAACGTCTATCACATTCATTCTTAAAAAGTTGGCAACGTCGCAAATAGCTGTCAAATATTTCGCCGTTTTGATTAATTTGGCAATATTACTGTATGGAAAAATGAAATATCGCTAACTAGTGAACTAAAATATTGATTAGAATTGAAATCCAATTCAAGTCATTTATTCAAACTAGGCTGAGAATCAGCACTTTTCGAACGTCAAAATAACATATGACAGTTCCCCAAAACGTCCACCCTTCACCACAATAATTAGTATGCAACTTAATTAGTAATAACTGTGAACCAATAAA
Organism: Agrochola lychnidis; assembly: GCA_963680765.1. Taxonomy (NCBI): domain Eukaryota; kingdom Metazoa; phylum Arthropoda; class Insecta; order Lepidoptera; family Noctuidae; genus Agrochola; species Agrochola lychnidis. Next base: position 24,278,504 of record OY796866.1, read on the forward strand.
ACAAAAGTACACATTCAGTGCATCTTGTGATAGAAGTGGATGATGATGAGTGGATGGAGAAAACTGAGGAAAGCAGTTGAAGCTGGCGTAACTACCGCATGTCATCGGTTAGCAATTTACTATTAGCTGTTCCCGAATTTCATCACGTAAGGCCATTGACGAAGTAGGCTTGGCATCCAGATGCGATCCTACTTCGTTTATGTCCTGGGAACGTGCTCTTTACACGCCTGTGCTTCGACCAAGATATAGAAATACCTTCATCAACTTAATAATAAAATAATTATGATTACCTACATCGCATAGTTACAAATGCTTAACTGCTATCGGCGCCAAAATCATGCAAAAATAAAGTTAAATCCTAATCGCTCGTATCAAAGTTATAACCGTGTGAAACTGGCAAAATCGAAGTACTTAATCGATGTTACAGTAAACTCCAATGTTTCCCGGGGTCAACGCGCGCCCGCGCCACCTTGCGCCGCGAATTATGCAAACCGCGCCACTCCCGCGCCCCGCCCTCGACTTAGCGCGAGATTGAATCATTAAGTTTTTGTGTAGATGCAATATATTGACTGTAAACGCTGTAGCCTGAATTTGCAGTTACACGTGCCGCCTCGATTGAATCGGGGACAGCGATGTCGACTGTTGATAACAATTTCCAGTTTTTGCAAAAAAGTTAAACTCTTCGATAGGGTTGAAACTTTAAAAACTCAAATTTATATCGGAGCCATTTCTATTATACCTATGCAGTTACTGTTATGTACACGTAGAGCGCGTTTTGTTTTTAACCGACTTCCAAAAAGGAGGTTATATGTTCGTCGCGTATGTTTGTTTTTTTTTTTTATGTATGTCCACCGATTTCTCCGTCAATTGTGGACCGATTTTGAAAATTCTTTTTTTGTTTGAAAGGGTGTGCTCTCGAATTGGTCCCATATAAATTTTATTAACTTTGCTTGGATAGTTTTTGAGTTAGCTACAAAATACGTATTTTTTCCCCACTTAGTATGTAGATGATATGATTAGTTTCTGTCACTGGTAGCAGGTAGTGGTATTCGAATACAAAGTGAAAAATAACTTTAATTTCGGAAGTCGGTGGCAAAAAACGAAAATACAAAACCCAAGACACCGACTTCCGAAATTAAAGTTATTTTTCACTTTGTAGTGTTTTTTTTTTGGAGGTCGGTTGTTTTTTTTTGTAAAAAGTTTTTCAAGACATGTTTACTTATTATAACTCGATTTTTATAATTGTGCGCTTGGAGCTGTCAAAATCGTAGGTTGTTAATATTGAATTCACCCGCCTGGTTACCTCCTCAGTGCCTCAACGCCTCTCGCTACGGTCTACACAACTCGTGTCGCCTCCACAGTTCTGTCTTATTATTCGTTAATTTGTTATTGTATTTTAATCACAAACACTGTCAAATTTTGACGTTGACAGGCGCACAGTTATAAAAATCGGGTTTATAACATTAACTTTTGATAAGCTGTAAATTTTTGCCTCCATCTTACAATCTATCTAGACTGGACAATCGTCTCTATTAGTGTACACCAGTGTACACAAATGGGGTTTGACCTATATGAATGAAGTCAAAGTCAAATCATTTAATTCAAATAGGCCCATGTATGGCACTTTGAACGTCAAAAATTACAAAATAATAAAATTGATTCTAGTCGCCCCTTCCAAAAGGTAGTTTTCGTATGGAAAAGAATGGGCAAGAAACTCCACCGTTACTCGTTTAAAATATTTTACAATTGTTTGTATATGTACGTACATTAGTTAAATAATTATTATATGTGAAGACGATGCACCTAGAATAAAATTACTATACCACAATAGGTAAAAATAATTAAAAAAAAAACTTTTTACAAAAAAAAACAACCGACCTCCAAAAAAAACACTACAAAGTGAAAAATAACTTAAATTTCGGAAGTCGGTGGCAAAAAACGAAAATACAAAACCCAAGACACCGACTTCCGAAATTAAAGTTATTTTTCACTTTGTAGTGTTTTTTTTGGAGGTCAGTTGTTTTTTTTTTTGTGAAAAGTTTTTTTTTTCCAGTCCCTGTAATTTGATATTTTTTTCTTCATTTTTACATATTTAACTTATTTACCTGAAACAATTTTTCATTTATCTGTACTTCTGGTATATTACGAATCTGGTATTCAGAGAATCTTGTTTTTTGAGAATTCGGTATTTTGAGAATCTGGTATTCTGAGATGGAGCCTTTTTAGGGTTCCGTAGTAAACAAGGAACCCTTATAGTTTCGTCATGTCCGTCTGTCTGTCTGTCTGTCCGCGGTCTAGCTCCGAGACCCTTAGTACTAGAAAACTGTAATTTGGCATAGGTATATATTTTATTTACGCCGACAAAGTGGTAAAATAAAATGATGAAAAACATTTTTTTTAGGGTACCTCTCATACACGTAAAGTGGTGATGTAATTTTTTTTTTCTTTTTTTAACCCATAGTGAGGGGTATCATTGGAAAGTTCCTTTAAAAACATTGTGAGTTTGTGAAAACCATTTTTAGATTCAGGGATCCGTTTGCGAAATATTAAGCTTTAAAGTGCTAATTTTTATTAGAGCCAAGTGTCCCCCCCCCCTGCCGGCTAAATGGTTGGTTTTAGACATGTGAAAAAATTCACGGCAGTAGTTTATATAACGAATTTAAAAGGAAAACTATCACAGCTGTGTAGACTGTACAAGTTAACGAGTAATAGTCGACCAACTTAGATTTGCGGTTGTAAAAACATTTTCTCCCATACATTCTGTATGAAATATATTTTTTTTCAACTACAAAGTTAAGTTTGTTCTTCGAATAAATTCATTCTAACTACGGAACCCTACATTGTGCGTGGTCCGACATGCACTTGGCCGGTTTTTTTATTTGCTACTTCGTTTTAAGCCAAGAGGTTACGGCTACACATTACGTTGCGCTGGCTAAAGATGAAAGAAATTAACATTAGCCTCTCCTCGTAAATAAGCTTAAGTTTAGCTAATCTTAACTTTATTTTCCCATCAATCCTTAGCCGTGACATACACATAAAATCTTCCAGGACCTTCCATGCTGAGACAGGAGCCTTTTGGCCTCGTACAGGACTTTCTGCTTTTATTTTAATTTTACTTTGTTTTTTTTATATTTATTTATGTTTTTATGAGCGTGTTTTATTTTAATTTACGATTTCCTGTGTTTCTTTTTCTTTCTTTCTTTCCGGAACAAATTCTCTAAATGATGGTGAAAACTGCGGCAATACCTGTTGTGTAGTTTTGAAGAACAACGCGGTTACACAGAGAGATAGCCACGAAGAGCGACTTCAATTTATAATATTTTATATTACAAAGAGACTCTGCTGATGCTTTATACTCAATATGTTCAACTTACTTGGATATTTTTGCATATTTTTAGTTTACTTTATCCGGGTTTCTGAGGTACCTATTCTTATCTGGGGGTTATCTATTTTTGTTATCTATTTTCCTCTTAGATCATTACCTAATAATGCATTGTGCCTCATTAGTCAAGGTTTGATAAGTTAAAAATTTTAACATTGTTATGTATTCTCTGTAACTTTGAACAAAGTAATCTGTACTTTGTTCAACAACGTACGTTGAACGTTGTACGTTGTTGAACAAAGTAATCTGTAGGTACTTTGTTCAAAGTTACAGAGAATAAAGTAATCTGTACTTTGTTCAAAATTACAGAGAATAAAGTAATCTGTACTTTGTTCAAAGTTACAAAGAATAAAGTAATCTGTACTTTGTTCAAAGTTACAGAGAATAAAGTAATCTGTACTTTGTTCAAAGTTACAGAGAATAAAGTAATCTGTACTTTGTTCAAAGTTACAAAGAATAAAGTAATCTGTACTTTGTTCAAAGTTACAAAGAATAAAGTAATCTGTACTTTGTTCAAAGTTACAGAGAATAAAGTAATCTGTACTTTGTTCAAAGTAACAGAGAATACATAACAATGTTGATAATTTTCTGGTAAATGAATAAAAATAACCAAATGCAGTAAGGATAATACTTTCACGTTAGACAGGTTAAAACTAATATTTTGACAAAAAGCTAAGAATTGAATCTTGAAGATTACAGAGTTCTTTTGTCGAAGAAACTAAGCTCCTTAGCATACGCCAGTAGAAAAAAAAATGTAATTTAACTGGCATAGAGACAGCCCGTTACTTGTATTTTGGATATTTTCATAGGTAGTGTCGTACGGTATTCTGTTGTGGGGAAATGCCACCAACATTCAGACTATCGTTATTTTGCAGAAAATGGCTGTTCTATCAATTTATAAATTAAGACTGAGACACTCTCAGAGAGAAATTTAAAGATATTAATGTAATGACTGTGTCTTCTCAGCATATTTATGAAAACCGTTTGGATGCACAAAAATAAAAATCCGTTTAAAAAATACAGTGATAAAATAAATATGCACTAGGAACTAACACTTCGTTGTACGGTGGGCTGCATCAATTGGGTACCCCAGTTGTATTAAATTTTAATACTGTACCTACAACAATGATCAAGAAAATAGGTCGTTCGTTTAGATGTTAATGCATGCATACCTACGCTTTTATAATAGACTTCCAAGCCACGTTCAAGACTTGATTTTATTGCAGTAGCTCACCCGTGAACTATCTCTAATTTTGTTGATAGATGATCGTCCCATCTGAATGCTTCCTTTGGCGATTTTGAGTAGGTCTCGTAGCCGACAGGTCTTCATTTATTCACTTGAAGAGCTACTCCAACTATCGTTGTAATGGCGGACGTCCTTTCGGATACTTCTTTTAACGTACCTTAACCTGGGGCAGATAATATATTTTCTTTCTCTCAACTTTCTTGTCTATTTCTCAAAAGTGTTGCGTGCCATGAGTTGCAGTCAGTCTATCGTTGATTATATGAGCTGTGGCGCAGAGTTTAAAATGGTTTTGCTTTTGAGGTTTTACTTTGTGGCTAACATTTTTATCGTGTTTTTAAAAACACGAATAAGAATGCTGTAATGCAATATTTATATTAGTTAGACAATGGTGCCGATTCCCTTGTTCACAAACTATACTTAATTTAAGTTCAGTGCATCTTTTTCTTTCTATTTCATTAAGAAAAGGACAGAAGATAAATTTTAGTTTAGTCCTGTCAAATTAATCAGCGCTTGACGTAAATTGACGTAATTTTAGTAGGCAAGTTTTTAATCACGTCTAAACTAGCTTGTATGGAGACTGACAGGCGCTGATTAATTTGACAGAACTAAACTAAAATTTATCTTCTGTCCTTTTCTTAATGAAATAGAAAGAAAAAGATGCACTGAACTTAAATTTAGTTTAGTTGGTGAACAAGGGAATCGGCACCAATACAAGTTAGGTATTTATTAGTTACCTAATAACGTTAAATTATTGTTACCAAGTTGTCGGCGGGGTTTCTTTCCCTTCGTATTTCCTTATCAGTCAGCGCACAGTTGACTTTGACGAAACAGTTATTCGGACAACCGATCACTTGTTAGATTGTCTGAATTTCCTACTTTTTATGAGTTATGAGTCTGTCTAATACTACTTGGGAACTCCGTTTTGGCAGTCATCCTCAAAAGTCTCGCCTTTTGGCGCCGAAACAAGAGTGAATCATATCCCGCGACGTCACGCATTGTTGCGCCGTGATTATGGTAACAAAAGTTCGGTTCTTCGGTCGGTACAGGCTACGGCTCAGGCTTCGTCTGGGACCGTTACGTGGAGAAAAGTGAGTTCCATGTTGGTTTCTGCTGAATATTCCTGATCACTTTAGAACAGGCATCTCAGAAGCGTTGCGAAATTGCTTATGAAAGCAGCAATAAATTTTTCAATTTCGAATATCAAGGCTAGCAATTTGCCATCAAAGTCAAAGTCAAATCATTTATTTCAAATAAGTATGACAATATTATTTAAGTAATTTGTGCAGCAATTAGTACCTACTCGGACAAACTCGTTCACAGGAAGCATTCTATAATTGTTATACTTGTTAGGTAAATACTCACAAGACGATCGATATGAGTAAATTAGGCATTCAAAACTAAAAGAAAACAGAATTTATAATTATTAATCGCAACAGAACACAAACGATGTCGGCATCCTCAGTTGTTATATAAGCAATGCCACGTCGTCGGGAAGGAATACCCCGGTCCCGGGTGAGTCACGGGGCCAGTGACTACTCACTGCTGTCTACATAACTACGTACCTAGTATACGACAGACATAGTGTGCCGATCCCTAATTGAACAGTCAGTGACACTTCGGCGAAGACACAAGTAATTCATTTAGCAGTCGCTGCCTATCTTGTGATGTCATAGAGTATCCCGTGTGTCATCAATGAGATTAGCACAATCCTTTGATTCAATATCAGCCGGGAACGACCTCTTTACTCATAAAACATTGCATCATCGTTGATCATCGTGTGTGTTCCTGTGGGTCAGTGCTTCCCAGAAGCGGGAGACTCGCTGCAGTCTTAAATCGAGGTTTAAGAAAGTTACCTAACTCGTGCTTTGACTTAGACATGTTCCCGTCTTTATCCTGCACTTGTAGTTGGACAGTTGTGCGAAAGTGACAGGAATAACATTTAGCCAAATTACGCACTAATTTACGTTAATAGATCTCGGCCTTAGTATTATAGCATTGAACTTGACCAAGTTAGCATCACCCAATTTGGAAAATGCGTTCAAGGACAAGTTCAAGCGTCCGACCGTGGCCTTTAGACGGGGTCTGTGACCCACTGGGTCGTGCACGTTAGGAATGTATCTCTCGAAGGTCTTTAGGTGGCTTTAGCAGTACATTTATGTAATTGTTATTCTGTTGCCCTTATCCCAATTTATTTAGGGTCGGCGCAAATGTATTTTTCTTCGATACTTCACTACAGTACGGTACCTACATTTTAACGTGTAGTAAGAATAGCGTCACGGAGAGTACCAAGTGTAGGTACCCCTGACACCCAATTGACCAGACGAGTCAGACTACGAGTCACATGGTTCGACAAATTTGTGACTTCATTTATTGATAGACGGTTTTATTTACCTATTTTTCCATTAGTACCTCAGTGCCTAACAGCCGCAACAAATTAAAGACAATTTGATTAAATAGAACCGTGAAATTTGAGCATTTCATAATTATAGTCCTCGATGGGTTTCCTCGGTCGGTTTTCCTAGAATTTCTTGCTTTTTAGCAAGAAATTCAAATTCAGTTGAAGATGACGCGCTTGACGACAGCATCGGGTTCATCCTTAAGGTACCCGATCCTTGAGGGACCCGTCCTTTAGGGCCCCGATCCTTGAGAACCCCGATGAATTTGACTATCTTTTTTTTGTTATTTTTGCCATTATCATGCTAGTGTACCATAGATACAAAAAGTGCTTCAAAGCCCATTAATTAAATAATGTGTAAGTTTGGTTAAGGCAACCTAGTCTAGAGTTAAACTGATATAATTTTATGTTATTCCATATTTTAAATTCCTAGAAATACTAAAGACGAGCCAGAAAAGTGGACCCATTGTTAAAAAATCTACCTGGCCACTAACTAGTTATAATGAAACAATAGATATACCATTAAACCAATAAATCTGTCTCTTTTACGCATGCACAACAATGTACTTTCTATCTCTTTCAATCATGCGAAATAATTACTAATCATCATCATCATCATCATCAGCCTATAAATGTTCCCACTGCTAGGACACAGGCCTCCTCTCTGTGAGAGGGAGTGGGCCGTAATCCACCACGCGGGCCCAGTGCGGGTTGGTAGATGTCACATGTCTTCGAATTTTCGGTTCTAGGACATGCCGGTTTCCTCACGATGTTTTCCTTCACCGTTTTGAGAGCAGTGGTGATGAAATAATTTACACAAAGTAAAGCGCCTGCCTGGGTTCCAACCTACGACCTACAACTCGTAAGTCGTAGCCGTTACCAGTGGGCCACCACTGCTCTAGCTGCACTGCGAAATAATTACTAATAGCACTAAGCAAATAATAAGAAAGTTTAGTGAGTCACACGAAGATGTCGGCGGAAGGACCTTCTGGAGGGCTTAAGTAGAATCATAATTTGACAAGAAATAGATTGGGTGGAAAGTGGTTATTGCATTCAGGACATGCCTATGTCTTTAATAAAATAAAATAAAACATACGTGTGTTTTATAAGCTGCATTATGGACCTAAAAGTGCTACTTTATTAGCAACTGTGTTATTACTTAATTCCAACTGATTAATAATTTTGTTAGTTTAACACTTTCGTTGGCAATTATACTTTAAACGACATTGGCATTTTATTAAATTTATCGGGGCTCTCAAGGATCGGGTCTCTAAAGGACGGGTCCCTCTAGGATCGGGTACCTCAAGGAAAAACCCGTTGCATCGTCGGAAAGATTTTTTTTGTTAATTGCAAGTATTTTATTAGTTTTTCATTTGCATTTTGATTCCTATGGCTTATTTTTCAATAGTCAGATAACGTTTTACTGCAAACTAAATATGATAGTTTGACGTTTTAGTTTCTATACTTACAAAAGCTGTCAAACCGCAATATTTATTCTTCAGGTAAAAGTTATCCGACTATTGATAAATCAGAACCTACTTTTACGCAGTTTTTATTCAGAGCGCTGATAAAGTTGCGTTATGATGCAACAGACTGTGGTCGATTGAAGGCGACCAGGACCAGCTGAAACCAATCATCGCCTCAAAACATCTATGGTCGATCGATGAACGTTATCTGACTGCTCCTGTGTGTTCGTCTGAACGATCGGCCGACCGCAAAAAAATTGCAACTTTATGTGCCTCAGCACCTAAATTGATTTCATCTTCGTCTTTGTGACTGACCTTGGTAATTAAAAAGTGTCTGTAACCGGTTTAATTAAAATAAATGCTTTGTGTTTGAATTTGACTTTTGCAATCGTGTTTGATGGAACTAGACAGGATCCTATTGCCAGATACTTAAAGAACATTTATAGAACCTTAAAACTTGTCAGTAGACTTTTACCTTTCTCATAAGCCCACAAAACAATGTATTTAAAAGCCATGCATCGCTGCGTGCCGACCAGCGCGTGCGCAACACCGTCATCTAAAGCTGGTGATATATGGCTCAAACTGGTTGCTAATTTAATTGTAAAATTTATTACTTTGTGTTTTAAGTATGACATTGATTTTACATTCTGTGATTACTTCCTTACACACTGACTTATTAATTGTAACATTTTAGGAAAATCGTCTACTTTTACAATGTTTGTAAATATGTGAGAACCATGTATCTGTCACAAATTAAATTATCTATCGTTGCTTCATTTTTAATTTTTTTACCTATTGTGGTATAGTAATTTTATTCTAGGTGCATCGTCTTCACATATAATAATTATTTAACAAATGTACGTACATATACAAACAATATTGTAAAACATTTTAAAAGAGTAACGGTGGAGTTTCTTGCCCATTCTTCTCCATACGAAAACTACCTTTTGGAAGGGGCGACTAGAATCAATTTTATTATTTTGTAATTTTTGACGTTCAAAAGTGCCATACATGTGCCTATTTGAAATAAATGATTTGACTTTGACTTTGACTTTGGCGGTAGAATACTTTCACTAAATCATGGCCATCCACTTGTCTCTACGGAACACGTACATATTTTGGGAGTTAAGGTGGCGTTACTCTTTCAAAGCTTAGTAAATAAAAGGTGTTGAATGCTTTTTTATAGCTTTTATGATCGAAGTAGGTAGCATTCATTGAATAATTCCAATTTAATAATCTGATTTTATTAAATGACTTTTCCCAAATATGGAGCAATACGGCCAGGACCTGCTCCTAGGTCGTATTGCTCCATAGAAGTAGGTAGCTCCTTTTCATCAGTAGCTTTCCAACTTACTGCTTGGTCGGTTTAATTTTTCCAGTCATCAAATACCAGATGGTTTAAAAGCAATTTGTTTTAAATTGTTCGGCAAAATCAAAACAGTAATTTATTTCCTTACTGGCTAGTTTATACTACCTTATTTATTAATATATACTTTATTGTACACCACAAAATAACCGCCACAACCACCACCACCACCCCCACCACCACCTTGCTAAGTTATACACACCTGAATCAGTTCAAAGAACTTATCAGACACATCCCTGGGAAACCACCTTCCGTAAAAGGCAAGGCAGTGGATACATAGCTGCATTTTAAAATCGAATTCCTTAGTTTTTTATCCAATATCCGATAACTAAGGGCTTTGAACCCGCATCAGACGATCTGGTAGTAAAAAAAGGTAGAATGGCTCGTCTCCTTAAGGGCCCGCGTGCGCCGCGTCACGTAGGGCTCCGAGTGCACGCGCGGTGGGCCCACACTGGACGGTGAAGGTGAATTCAGATGAGATTATTGTAATGTGCTACATAACTCTGTATTAGAGGGCAAGAGCGAAGGCGTAGTGAAAACGTGGTTCTTTGTGATTGAAGTCAGTAAGTATCTGTTAACTTTTGAATGTTCTTATGTGCGTTTTTATTATCTACACGTGTTATTAATTATTCTTCCATATGATCAAAACCCTTGCCGATCGGTACGTATAAAGATAGTAGCACAACGTTGTCGGTGGCGGAGAATGCTGCTGACTCCTTTCACATAGGTAATCTTTAAGTTCGTAATATTTGCGTGAATGTTTTCGCCTCATCCCATAAAAAAAAAATTAAAAGAAGATTAAATTTTAAAAAAAAAACAGATCTCACGATAAATAACGTTTTAAAGCAAGTGTAAGATTATATTGTACACGCGGCACACTGCTGTTCGGCCTTTTTTGTCGAAAATATAGTATTGATTTACTAAACGTAATGACTTGCCATCATAGATAGCTTGAGTCATCACCATATTTACATCACCTGCCATTATGCGTATTAGCCGAATAATTGGCATAATTGGCCATTAGCACCTGCTAATGGTCAATTAAATTCTAAATCTTAACTTGTTTAGTTTGTTTCCAAACTTAATTTTCTTGATTTAATTTATTATTATTTTATAGTTTTAACACAGCTATTTACATTAGGTACTAAATTAAAAGACTAACTAACTATCTGTATAAATAAAAATAATAAAAACAAAACGACATTAGGCGTCGAAGTATTCGTCCGCATCGCTGTCATCCGGAATTATTTTCTTGAAATACAAAATGATTTTCTTTTTGTGTTTGCTCCGTTAGAAATTTTGTAAAAATTGAACATTTAAGGGATTGTCTATTTGTCTGTCACACACGATTTTCTCCGAAACTATTCGATCGTGTGTTATTTTTAAACGGGCTAAACTGAAAACCTAGAAAGAAAAATTCCATGTCCTCCGTGTGGGAATCATACTTGTTTTGAAAGTTCTCGCAACACGAACTCGAAAATAACCTCCCTATTTATATTACACTTTATTTTTTAACTTTAGTTTTATTTTTCTAACGCTTTTGATGATACATTTAGAGTTTAGACATAGTCTAAACCCTAAATTCGCCTAAAAAAAAACTAAAAATCTCGTTCATATTTAAATCGAAACAAATTCGTGAACTTAAAGATTGATCGAAAACGATCAATATTGCTCTCTGCAAACAAAAATTAGGAGGTAAAGTATTCTCACGCATACGGCCATTTTTGTATGAAAAAGTCATTAGAAAATCTTCCCCATGAACAAATTTGGTTGTAAATAAAAACTTTTTACAAAAAAAAAACAACCGACCTCCAAAAAGAACACTACAAAGTGAAAAATAACTTTAATTTCGGAAGTCGGTGTCTTGGGTTTTGTATTTTCGTTTTTTGCCACCGACTTCCGAAATTAAAGTTATTTTTCACTTTGTAGTGTTTTTTTTGGAGGTCGGTTGTTTTTTTTTTGTAAAAAGTTTTTATTTTTCACTTTTTAGTTGTGGTACCTACCCCACACACATTCGAATACCACTACCTGCTACTAGTGACAGAAACTTATCATATCATCTACAAAGTGGGAAAAAATACGTATTTTGTAGCTAACTCAAAAACAATCCAAGCAAAGTTAATAAAATTTATATGGGACCAATTCGAGAGCACACCCTTTCAAACAAAAAAAGAATTTTCAAAATCGGTCCACAATTGACGGAGAAATCGGTGGACATACATAAAAAAAAAAAAAAAAACAAACATACGCGACGAATATATAACCTCCTCCTTTTTGGAAGTCGGTTAATGAAGCAACGGCAGATAATTTAATATGTGATAGATACATGGTGCTCACATGACAGTGACACAATGACCTTGTTTAGTCATGAATACCGACAGGATTCGTGATTTGGCGATAAACGAGGAGTACCTACACTATAGGGGTGAGTCGGTTATGTCACGCGAGCTCTAAGTACCTATTAGTGCTGTGACTCACTCGTGTCGTTTCCACTTTAATCTTCACGCTCTTGTCTATTAGTGAATCACTAACAATTAGTCACACTTTTATCTTTCTCCCATTTAGCGAGGGTCTGCCCCTAGCTAACTAGGAAAACAGGTCTAGGAAATGAATTGATGTGAACTTTCCTCTAGTCTAGTTAATTTTCATTTAAATTGACTATTTTATACAAAATTATCGTAATACCTACTTGTGTTTCTCGTCCACTGTCTAAGCAATTCATTATGTACAATATTTTTCTGTCATAAAACTATCGATCACTACATAAACTTGAATCGATTGTATAATACTCGCTCAAAAAGTGCAAGGAACTTAAATTTTTGCCAAAGAATCCCCCTATCATTTAGCCCCCCTATAATTTGGTGCTACGTAATGTGCGTAACGTACGTAACGTGATTGATGCCTTCACCTTAAGCGAGAAATAGCAGATTTTTTCAGAGCTCTGAATAAATGAATTGAAAGGTATTAATTGACTGGCACTTGTATTTTTTTATATTGATAATTTTCTTTTATAAATTGCTGAAAACCGAAAACGAAAATTGGACTAACTGTAGTAATATTTCGCCTATCCGTTCGTCCTATGTCTAAACTTTTAACTCAAACAAACTCTTAGAAAACAAATACAATAAATGATAGGTCTTATGCACGACGCTGGGACACATAAGTAATCTTATTTTGATATTAACACTTATTTTTACCAGACAGCAACAAAAATTGTAGGTACCTACGTATGAAATTCCGCTTAATGTCCATTGCTGTAACACTGAAAGAAAATCTTTCAAACTTTTAATAACCTAACCTAACCTTCTAAACATATCTTCTTACCTATTTTTTACGAGTTTGAAGTAACCTTTTCGATATTACACCATAGCGTCTGATCAGTGTGCAATGTTTACAAACAAATGCTGGCGTCATTGTCTCGTCAATAGAAGGGTCAATATGTCGGGAAAACCGTGAGGGTTTTCCGACGCCGACGCGTGCGCGGATTTCCCTGCGAGCCTGCAGAGCCGCCGCCCGCGCAGCCACGCGACACCTTCCTGTGGCATTTCCACTGCACCGCTAGCCGTAGCACGCGCCACTGATAACGGATTATAAGCTTTGTAGCATGTGCCAACTATAGTATAGATACATTTTTATACTTACTTTTTATATTTGCCATTGTGCCTCCCATTCGGGAATAAGTAACAGTGTTTTGAAATTGGATCTTACCGGTCAACCAAGGAGGTTGTCGACTATCCTACGGGTGCCTCAATAAATTAGGGCCTCCAGCCAGGGCGTAAATCTTATGAACTAAGGGCATCCCTTGCGCGGTACGGACTTCGGCTTTTAGGGCCTCCCCGGGGAGGGCAGCAAGGGACAGGCTGGAACGGATCAAAGTTACAGTGGCCAACTTGGAAAACCTTAAATAGACCTATACCCAAATCGGATTTATCACTGACAAGAATTCTACCAAAGACAATTTCTAAAAGGGGGTTTCGTGGGCGGCTTAGATCTCCGGTGCGAATACGACGTCTCTCCACATACAATCATCTTGCGCCGCATGCCCTGACCCCCGTGGGGACCTAATGGCTACATCAGCACATAGTGTGCGCGATGCTGAATTTTGGGTCAGACAAATCTAAAACTTAGCGAACGATACTCCGCAGATTTGACTGGTATTTAAACAGGATAAAAGAAAAAAAAGAGAGAAGAGGCTTTTTTTGGGGGTCACCGACCGCTGATACTTGAGTTAGGTACCTACTTGGAGTATGAGTTTAGAAAATCAATTTGATTTTGTTTTATTGTGTGTAGATATCGATATCCATCACGTCTGTAAAGTTTACAAAATAAAAAACCGATTTTTAAACTGTTATTTCCAGTAACTTCACTACCTACTTCGGTGGTTGTTAATATATCTACCCATTACGACAGCTGAGTTTCGCTAACTAATTGTATAGGACCCTGTATATATTTAATTATATATGTTTGCCCTCGAAACGCAAAACAGAACTAATTTAGAAAAACTAAATTAGTTTCTATTTAATTTTCATTGAACCAGTAAAACATTTCTTTGCGCGATTTCACCCGCAATATTTTGCAGGAATCACGTCTGTTCACCTAGATCCTGTCCTATAATTTGATTTCCTTAATTTTGTTCAAGATTTTGAGTACCTAATGCTGATGCCTTTCTTGAAGTATTTTGAGAAGAAATGCTTTCATATTTCGCTGCTGCAATTTCAGCCTTTGGTTTTCCGAACGAAGGGAGATGAGAAAATTCCTCTGTCTAAGAAGGCACTAGACTAGGTACCTACCGGGCACTAGATAGAAAGAAAAGGCGACTCACTTGCCCTTTACCTATAGATAAATGTGTATGACGTCACCAAACATTTCTCTTGGATGTTTCACTGACACATGTTACTTTCCCTGCATCCACACATCGGAGGTAATCCCACAATAAATGAAATATTCCAAACAATAACATGCCAATCGATGAGTAATTACAATATACTCCGGTGAACCAGAGTAAGTGAAATATTCATAATAGTTCCGCATACTTGCAGGTAGGTACAGCATACGGCGTAATGGGGAAGGGACGGGCGTCATTGAGTCTGTGATCTACGCTGTGGGGCTCATTCGTGAGAGACTTGTTAATCTAAACAAGGAAAGCGGAAAATGTGCGGGAAATATCATTAAAAAGTAAATTGCAAGTTATGATGTTTTTTATGATATGTAAGAGAATGTTGTAATGAGTGTGTAACATGAGTAAGGTCTGATTGGTCTGGTTGTAACCTATCCACCAAATACGACAAGGTCATAACCAGTGATCGGAGTTGGTAGATTTACTCGCATCATGAATAGTCATAGAAATCATAACATGGATAAGCCTTTTTTCCGGGATTTCATTTTGGTACTTAAGGGATTGAATCAAACATTGTTAAAGTAAGGATTTTTAAACTACTACATTAGAAATTTATAGAATGCGAACTTTTAAAATATATTATATTATTATATTGTTTTTGTAGTATACCTATCCTTTTCTTGGAGTCCGATCACCTATATACTATTAAAAAGACAGCAAAAGGATTAAACATTTGTTATTCTTATTGATATATTGTTTATTCTACACATTACAACATTTGAAATTCCTTATCCATAAAAAAATCTTAATAATTTCAAAATCCCGGAATCCCGGAGGCATATCCATACTAATATATACGTGCCAGTTCATTGACCCCAAATCAATCTATCTACTCCGATCACTGGTCATAATTAAGTTACAACTAAGATATTAAGGCCCACTTGCACCACAAATCACTTTTAGCGCAAAATTTATTTAAAATATCATTCTGTCTCTGTCATCTTCAAACGATTGACAGAAATAGAACGATGTTTTAAATTCGTTTAGCAGTTAATGCATTTAGTAATTTATGGTGCAAGCAGGCCTAAGAAAGTAAGGTTTATTAACTTGTGCTGTTTCCATACCCATCAAATAAAACTTCCAGAATTTTAAGTTAAGCGATTTTCTTTATTCATTTTCTTTACATGAATAACTAACGTTAAAACAAATAATTAAATTAATGTTTTAAATAAAACATTAAATTATTTTTCGTACTGACCGCATATCCTAAATAATTTTAATATATTCTGTACGTGTGTTTGTCACCTAACTCCTCTTAAACAGCTGGACCGATTTGGATTCAATTTTATGTGCATATTTGAGTGAGTCTCTGGATGGTTTGAAAATATAATTGGACCCGGTAGGTGGCGCTGTTCGGACAGGACAACGTCCGGGTCCGCTAGTACTAATAATATTATAAATGCGAAAGTAAGTTTGTTACGCTTTTATGCTAAAACGGCTGCCTGGATTTAGATCAAATTTGGCACATGGGTAGACCATGACCTGAGTTAGGTTTCTATCCCGATATTCCCATGGGATCGAAAGTTATGCGGGTGAAACCGCGGGGCGTAGCTAGTATGCTATAATTCCGATCATGCATGGCATCGCTACTAACCGTGTGTGTGAACCTTGTCGCGCGCGGTATCCGCAACCCGCCCATGGCACTGTGTGCGAAACCTCTCGCGCGCGGTATCCGCGACCCGCGCAATGTGTAATCTAGTTACGAGCTCTTATCTGCATAATTGACTCACACCGGTGCAACCAGTCGTTACCGCTGCTGACGTCACAGGCCTTTCAACTGCACCTTGAACACGAGGTAAACGGTTCATCACCTGTCCCACGATTGTTACGAACTTACCGGCACCGCATGGTATTACACATCCATTGTTAAACGTTATCGACTACAATACAACGACAAAATCTATATATAGCTATTCGCCACACCTCTAAGTAGTTCCAACAATTTATTCATGACGTATTCTTTTTAGGTTTAGTTCCAATATGCAATGGTTTTTACGTCATTGCTGGAAATGGACTTCCCTATTTAGCGATGCCGCGGCCGATTTTCGAGAACACTGTCAATAATAGTATGGGTACTTACCGTTCGAATCAACGGTGGAATTTTGTAGTGGTCTGTGAAGGTATCGAGAGCCGGAGTTAGCCTCACTTACTTTTGGAAATGACACAGTCACACACAGACCGTGGCGAAAGTTATTGTTTGAAATCTGACCGTGCGTGGGCTATTGGTTGTAGAAGTAGCAGAGAGGATGGACGTAAACATTAATAAGCGTCTAGACGATGGTCTTTTTAACCGACTTTTGAAAGGAGGAGGTCATCAATTCGAAAGTTTATGTTTTATTTTTTTAATTAATGCTCCGTCATATATAGACAGATTTGCATTTTTGTTTGAAAGGGTATACTTCCGAGGTGGTCCCATTGTCATCAAGTCAGGATCTGATGATAGGATCCTGGAGAAATCGAGGGAACTCTTTGAATAACTTAGTTAATTTAGTTTATATTTAGTGACTAGTAAGTATAGAAATTCATATGTAGACTTAACTATCGCATTAGATAGCATCGCGTAGATTTAAGGTGTTGTAATAATAAATAAAGTAAATAAAAATATTTTAGGCACACCTATAGCGATTTGGGTATTTTTTATAGATGCTCTTGGAAAGCACTATTTGGTGAAGTGAAACTGATGATGATGACCACAGATGGCCACTGGAACTACTCAATAATAAGTAATTCACTGGTTGCGATTCGATTACTTTAATACGGTTGCCAAGCAATTTATGGTCGTCACAATGCATATGGAAAAGTGGAGCTGATGGTGAAGTACCAGGAGAACTCCTCAGTGATTAACGTCCCTGCATCGGGACAAGCAATATTTTGTAAAAGGTGATGAGCAATTGACATTAAGCTATTGTAACTTAAATAAATTACAAACTGACCCACTAAAAAGCGAGAAATAAAACTTTTTTACAAAAAAAACCACCGGCTTCCCACAAAAACACTACAAACTAAAATATAACTTAAATTTCGGAAGTCAGTGGCAAATAACGAAACAATAAAACCAAAGACACGGAAATTTAAGTAGGTAATTCTTTATTTTGTAGTGTTTTTTTTTTTTAAAGTCGGTTGTTTTTTTTTTTTTGTAAATAAGTTTTGTTATTGGATCATAACATACATAACATCACGCCTGTAATCCCCGAAGTGTTAGGCAGAGGTGTACCTATAGTACACCCACATTTCGCCAGTTATGTTTAAGTCCCATGTAATTGGGGGCGAGCCTATTGCCATCAACCGGGCACAAATCCCAATAACAACACTTTGCCCGACCGTAAATGGTGCCGATTCTCTTGTCACAAATGCCTCTAAACTAGACTAAAAATCACCAACATTTTGTTTATTCCTGTCAAACGACGATTTTCCATCCTGAAATAGACTAAAGTGACACAACTTAACTATATTTTAGTTTGACAGCACTAAAATGGTACTGAGATATTAATTTAGTGAAAATGGCAATTTTGCTATTCTGAATTTGACGTTTTTCACCCAAAATTTAGATTTTCTAACTAAATATGACAATACAAATAGTGCGACATGTTATAATAATTTAATTTGACATCTCTATAATTTTATTTTATTTTAATTTGGATCAATATTTTTATTTAATTTATCTGATTGTTGAACCTATGACATGTATTTTAAATCATCTGACAATTTTTATTTTTAAACCTTTGACGTGTGTAGTATTCTGAATTTTTTTAATTTTTTTTTTTTTTTTTTTGAGTGTATTAATTTTGTAATGTTGTTGTAATAATTATTTAATTAGATTAATAATAATGTAAATATTTGCACACCATAATAGGTAATGATACAGAGTACTTCATATTTATTTGTAACATCTGTATTAAGCAAATAAATAATTTGATTTGATTTGATGTGTGTGTGAATTTATTTTGCAGAATAGCTTTGAGATTCTCATAGTCAAAAGTAAGGAATTTTAGTGATAGTTTAGTTAGTTTTCGGTGTACAAGAGAATCGGCAACATTGTAGCGGTAAGCAAACGCTAATAAATAGGTATGAAATAGAAAAAGAGAGGGATTCCCGCGCACGCGCGCCAGCGCAGGTAGGTAATATAGGTTATTATATTTTGAAACATGATGTAAGTAATGTGTTGATCATTTTCCCGGCCGGTATTACCATCGGGCAGGTTGTAGGCACCTGTCCGTCAATAGTCATGGGTCACGCCGCAGCGGGTTAGGTGCCAATCGTCCGGATTTGTCCGGATAAATCTGGCTTTTTGGCCTCTAGCCCGGACTTTTTATTTGGTCAGACTTTCCAACTTGTGTTGTTTTTATGGAATATGTAAAATACTTAAAAAGATTAAAAACTATGTTAAAATGTCCAAACTTTGTTGTTGTCAGTCAGGAGCTTGGGACTTCAAAACTGTAAAGTGGTATCACCGGACGCGGTTAGCGGCACCGCGCCGCGCGGCCTTCACAAGGACAAGGCCGCGTGACGTCGCGTGTGTGGCGCGTGTCTGCGGCGCCGGCGCATACCCGCTCACCTTGCCCACCTTGCGTAATGTAACTGTTCTACATGTGGACAAGTAGTTACGTATCTGTGTCGTATTACTATAATTACTACATTTATCTAATACACTATTTATAATCACGGTCCTTTAAGGAAAATGTTCTGCTACAATAATTGTCTACGCATTATCTTCCTGTACTAATATGCTGGCGGTAAAGTTTTAACCAGCGTTTGTAGGTCAAAATTATGAGGATTTTCCAAATTGATATTTTATGTTAAATTGTTTGAACAAGTTATCTCAAAATTACCCACTTTGAAATTCTGATTTCGAAAATTAACTGGGTTTATAAAACCGAACAATCAGATTTTTTACCTTATAGTCAAGAATAAATGAATATAATGTGTGTTATTATCATTGTCTGTCTGAAAACGTTCGTCAATGTGTACAGTATCCATGCACACGATAATAATATAAAAAGCAAGCATTTATAAGCTTACTCTAAATCTTTGGACAATATTTAACATAACACTGTTAATACACAGGTCGTTAAATTCATGAGTTTTATTTTAATAAAAAACTTACTTACACGTATAGAGATGTTTGAATTCCAACTGGCGCATTATTCTAAGTAATTGGTCATTATTTCTTTAGCAATCAGTGATCGGTGCACCAAGTAGGTATGTGGGTAGTCACATCACTAGTACCTACTAGTGAAGTGACGAACGAAATAAACAATTCGAGTTTCAGAGGACCAAATCGACGAGGTTTTCTGCCTATGGCCTACTTAGTAAGATTTTGGCCAAAATTGACAAATGCATTCCGATATCGATAATTTTCTCCTTAGACGATAAAAAAAATCTTACAACTTGTAAATCAATATATTGAATTAATTGTTCTGGTATGCCTCAAGGGAGTATGTTGGGCCCTTCGTTATTTTTAGTGTTTACATAAGCGACCTGCATTCCGCAGTATAACATCAGTGTATTCTTTTAGTAGCTATCTATGTTCCCGTAATAGTGACCCACGACGAAAAAACCCCAGCTAGGATTCATAAAGATTTGCTAAATATTGCCGCAAATTCAGCCTTAAAGTGGCTTAAGAATAATAAACATTGTGCCAATATTCCAAAAACCAGAAACCAGAGATATGACTTTTAGTTTGTCCGCAGACTTCGTTCACATGGAAGTCGTAACACACCACAATATACATATTTATAAGCCACATTTTTATAAAACGTCCCAGTACGCTTGTAGTTTTGATCTCAGCAGCTAAAATATACAGAGTCAGGACTGGTGACGCACCACGGCGTCCTCACCTTCCGCCTGACGCCCGATTCCCGGCCACCGTAGGCGCGGGCTTGTGGACAATACGACAAATAATGGGTAGCTCGCTATCCGATAAGGACCAGGCCCGGGTCGACGGCGCGTTTTTTCCAGCGTTCCTCAAAGAGATGTCAGCACAACTGACAAGGTTCCCCAGGGCCGATGCCTGCCGAGGTCGCGGGAAAGTCCGAACATCCAAAAAATAGCAACATACAGACAACTGAAGGGAGAAGTTATTTGATAATATCCGACTCAAAAAAAAAAGAAGTGGTGACGCAGTAGCAGATAACGTTAATTGTTCGTGTGAGAAGCAGCTCGTCCTTATCGAACCGCTAAGCTATTTTCTTTGTTGAAAGTTAACTAAAGTAGCCGCTCCCCCACAGCGGCGTTTTATAGATAGGACATTTTGTATTAGGACGGCCACGAAGTTACACACTGCTGCGATAATAATGACGTAATAGAAGTACGACGCATTAACGCTTGCATTATTATCGCGCGATAAAAACGCACCGGTGGCAGAAAGCTTTAAGTCATGATGATTGATTGCTTAGCTCTATAAAAGTATAGCGTGATGATAATCATTTAAAAGGTTAAATCTGGAACTATATGCAACATTCTAATCTTTTGGCCCGTATTTTAACAATTTGCGTCCTTAGTGCAATTTTGCTAATCCCCCATAGCCAGTAGCGTAATAATATATAAGTAATGTGTACTCGTATCGTATAAACACGTGCAACATGAAATCGCGAAAAAATAATCAGCTGTTCCCTACATGTTGACGAGTTATGCGAACATAAATGTAGGGAACAGCTTATTTTTTTTCGCGATTTCAGGTTTGGTCCCATAGTAAAAGTTGTTCATAATGATGAGTAAAGTCACGTGCTAAAGTTTGCGCACAGGTTAAAAACTTAGCCTGTATTCAGTAGTTCTTGTAGCAATCCAGAACATAAATCCAGACAAACAGACACCCGGATAAAAATCCTAAAAACTAGATATAGTTTGGGTATCAGACTTGTTCCCAAACCTCTCAGCCATTGCTTAAAAAAAAATTCAATGTACAGTTTTGACTTCGTTACTATTTTATTATATCCTAATAAATATTATATGCCGTAGATTTTATGATTACAATTATATAAGATTTATTAAGATTAGATTACGTGAACGGTGAATGGCTTTTGGAAAAAAAAATCTATGGGTAACTATTTTTTTATGATATGAACAACTTGACAAAACAAACAAATAAATACCATAAGAATATAATGGTGACATTGTCGAAATGTTTTATTAATCTTTTTAATTTTTGTAAATGCCTATATTGTAGGTAATGGGACAAGGGTTATTTTTAAGTAGTGACAATATAATATGTTGCATTCTATATATTCATTGTAATCCATGTAATTTCATCAATGTGGACTATTGACAATATTGTAACTTATATTTTTGTACCAGTTAATGGTGAAACATGTAACAGAACCTTCTCGTTACTTGAACGTCCTGTGTACCGTGTTTGTGGCAAAAAATACTTTGACTTTGATTTTAACAGTCATAAGAAAATTATAGCGATTGTTGGTAGGGTTGCACATGGTTTTTGGGGTTAAATTTAAAATTTCTTCAATACTTATGGTTATGTAAAATAAATATAATCTAACCAAACTAACCATCTAACCATTCTAGATACGAACGGTTCGATATCCACTGTTCAATGGTTTCAGCTTAAACAACTAAAAGTTCACACCATGTTAAGGAACTCGCGTACTTTCCGACAATTTTTCGGTTGATCAACGCCATTGTCTAAACCGTTGGTCTATCGCGGTAATTGATTCGGAGAAAATCGCTGATTTTCTGGGGAATCCTTCGCTTTGTCCACGACTAACTAGCGTCCCATGGTCCACTTTGTCCGTGGTTTCCACGGTTAAACCAAAATTACTAACGACCATAGTGTACGGCTAATAGCCGTGAATACCTTTTGCTGTTTGCCGCAGTCAACAGTGCTTATATTTTTTGGAACATAGTAATTAATTCGTAGAAGTTAGAGTACCTATACTTCGGGCCTGCCTACTTACTTAGTTACGCAGTTTTTTTAATCTAACGGTAATAATCAGTTTACTAGACTAGGTATGTAGGCAAAGAGGTCAAAATTTGTTTTATCGGGTTTTTGAGTAGGTTAAAAAACGTTTAAATCTTTTTTATTCTCATTTACGCACCCTAATTGCGTAATACAACACAATCACAATTTGAAACAGATTTCTAATCCATTGCTTCATAACTTGGAAAAAAAATCTGTTCAACAACATAAATAACGCAATGAATGTTGTTGAAATGTCAAAATGAAACAAATTTCGCGAAATTGTTTACGAAAATGAGTTACGCAATTAGGGTACAGATCTACATACTTAATCGGTTGAAGGACACTGAACGAGACACAATAAAAGTTTTATTTTTATTTGTGTCTTCGTTCAGGGCGTTTAATGTCCCGTAACGTGATAATTATATCAAGAATTGATATATTCAAATCTTATGTCTAAACCCAAATGAAAAAATGTGACCTGAATGAAACCCAAGTGAAAAATAACTTTAATTTCGGAAGTCGGTGGCAAAAAACGAAAATACAAAACCCGACTTCCGAAATTAAAGTTATTTTTCACTTTTAATGTTTTTTTTGGAGGTCGGTTGTTTTTTTTTTGGAAAAAGTTTTTAATTTTCACTTTTTAGTTGTGGTACCTACCCCACACACATTCGAATACCACTACCTGCTACCAGTGACAGAAACTTATCAGATCATCTACATACTAAGTGGGAAAAAAATACGTATTTTGTAGCTAACTCAAAAACTATCCGAGCAAAGTTAATAAAATTTATATGGGACCAATTCGAGAGCACACCCTTTAAAACAAAAAAAGAATTTTCAAAATCGGTCCACAATTGACGGAGAAATCGGTGGACATACAGAAAAAAAAAAAAAACAAACATACGCGACGAACATATAACCTCCTCCTTTTTGGAAGTCGGTTAAAAATAATCAGAAATGTTTTGGTTCTCAAGAAAAGCTTGTAAAATGCTCGTTTCATGTAATGTTGTGCATGCATATTGGTACGTACGTAAATGACAAGCGTCAGCATTTCCAATAGGTGCGGAGAACTTTCGCACAATTTGTCTGAGGAACTGTCTAGTTGTTGTTCATTCAAGCAAAACACTCGATAATATTACAATAAGACATATTTCTCCGAATGTTTATTATTACAATACCTTAAATCTATCTATCTATTGTGGTAATGGCACTATTTAGCGGCCTATTTGAACGTTTTGGAGTACGTACAGAGACTCATTATGGCAACGGCAGGTGCAAGTATAATAGACACGACACGACGCTCACCGCTGTGTACGAGTGCTCGTTACGAGTAGATACGTATTATGTACGTGTTAGCAAGTTTTATCATGTATTAAGTAGTTGGCGTTTATTAAATACTATTATTGTGTCGGAACACTTCGATTATGTGATGTCGCAGCTTTGTTACATCTTCCCATGTTTCAGATATTTGGGCTGTTTACAGTGTTCATTGTATTGTATGTTTAGCTATTAACGCTGAAATTATACTTGTATCTATTGGAATAGATAAATAGGTATATACTTTAATATCTAATATTGTGCTTAATAGGTAGGTATATTATATAAATCTCTTTTTTCTTTTAAAGCAATGATGATTTAGATATTGAGCGGGAACGTATGTGTGGCTTGTCAGTATGACGTAATATGCTGGATCGCAGGTTTGTTTGAAGTTATTCATTTTATCAGTGTCGTAATAGACTAATTTGTGATGTGTACTGTCAGTGCGAGTGTGGGTGAAATATTGTTATTATTTCCCGGTTTCGCTTAGTGATCTAAGTGGTGAAGGGCGGGCGGTTTTGGGGGACTGTCTTATGTAATTTTGACGTTCGAAAAGTGCTGATTCTCAGCCTAGTTTGAATAAATGACTTTTGAATTTTGAATTTTTATCTGACCGAACGTGAACAATTTTTGACCAAATGATTTTGCAAACACAATGGTGCCGATTCTCTTGTACACCGAACTAAACTAACTAAACTATCACTAAAATTCCTTACTTTTGACTATGAGAATCTCAAAGCAATTCTGCAAAATAAATTCTCTAAATTTAAAAATAATTTTGACACATCTAAATCGAATTTGACAATCGCGACTCCACACGTGATACCTAACCACGTGAATCTTTTTAAAGCTTTTTAGGGGGGCAGCCTCGACGTGTTTTATATGCATTTTTCACTTTTTGTATGAAAAATAAGAAAAAATATTACCCACATGTAGAGTGTTAGGGGTTTAAAGGTTCTATAAAGGGTGTCGAAATTTTCATTATTTTTGCGATTGGACACACCGTTTTCGAGATATAAGCAAAAGAAAAAAAAATATTCAGTACTGTTTTTTCATCTGAAGTCGAGGTGTTGGTGTGAATTTTAGTTCATGACAACCAATTTTATTCCACATGTTTTTAGTCGCGATTAAAAATAGTCATATTTAGTTAGAAAATCAAAATTTTAGGTTAAAAACGTCAAATTCAGAATAGCAAAATTGCCATTTTCACTAAACTAATATCTCAGTGCCATATTAGAGCTGTCAAACTAAAATATAGTTAAGTTGTGTCACTTCAGTCTATTTCAGAATGGGAAATCGTCGTTTGACAGGAATAAACTAAATTTTGGTGATTTTTTTTAGTTTAGTTTAGAGGCATTTGTGACAAGAGAATCGGCACCAATGTACGAATCAGTTAGTTTAACTATAAAACAGTTCAGTGACAGGTTGCTTGACTGCCTGACTGACAAACAACCCAGAAAGTTATGATAATAGTAGGAATTTCAAGTGTTTAATTTGCTAAACCACAAGTAACAGTTAAATACAAGCATACAACAGCACTCACGTATCCTTCTTCTTCCACTCACGTGACCTTCGATACTCCTCTCGATACCTAAGTACGTATGTACCTAGGTACTTATGAATGCACTAACTGTAAACGTAATAAAAATAAATAGCGTCATGATGACTGACAATTTCACAATATTGTTTTGTTTAAATTCTAGGGAAAACATATTAAAATGAACCATAGGGGCATGCTGTCATACGGAGTGCCCACCTGATCACTTTCCCATGTTATGACTCGTTACGACATCAATTTTACATTAATATAGGTATAACCTTTCTTTACTACATCATTCATGTGTATAATATTTATAATTATTAAGTATAGGCAAGATTTTTTTATTGTTTTTTAGTGTAAGAGAGTTAAGTTTTTGTCTTTAAGTTATAAACTTAATCTAATACCTATGTACAGACGCCAGCACATAAAGCTACTACAATTTGGCAAATTTATTTAATAAATTTTCAACTTTATCGCTGTAGTGTAAGGTTCAAAGTTGATTGGGAAAATTTGACAGTTTCGGGTAGCTTGATGTGCTGGCGTCTGTACATTTTTCTTTCTCTTTTATTTAGCATATTATTTTAAGCGATTTGGTGTTTCTTTACTGTAAGCTTCTTTTGTATTTTAAATAAATAAATAAATGTATAGAATATGGGTGAATGCCATTCTGCGGTTGACATTACGATGCAATATAATCCTTAATCGGTATTATTTATATATCTATACACATATCAGTATAAATGTAAAGATACAGATTTCATGGGTTTTAATCTTTTTGCGTGGGACTCTAATTCTGTTGCTAAAAACAGTAGCCTAAGTTACTTCTTATAACATCAGCTATCTTCCCGTCAAAATCGGTGCAGCCGTTTCAGAGATTAGCCGAAACAAACAGACAGACAAAAAAAAAAACTGTGTTTTTGTTGTATGTACCGTATATACTTCATTTCATATTCAATAACTAAAAAGCTGTTATTTTGTTATTACAAACAGACACTTCAATTTTATTTTTTTGTATGTATGTATATGTTAATGTATGTATGCTGCTAGTATGCTGTGTCTATCGCTTAATATTGTGCATTTAGCTTGTAAGTATGTTTTCTTGTGTTTGCAATTGGTTGAACAGTGTAACAATTGTAAATAAATCAATAATAAAAAAAAATATGTATGTATATGTATATAGATACAGAAATTTTACCTGCGTGCAGTAACGCTGGTTTTCCTTTCTGACTTATTATATTTTTTTCGTTACTGCTTGCATATAAGTACCTGTTTTTGTTTATTTAACTTTTTTATTTCTGTTGTTCACTATATATATTATTAACCGACTTCCAAAAAGGAGGAGGTTATATGTTCGTCGCGTATGTATGTCCACCGATTTCTCCGTCAATTGTGGACCGATTTTGAAAATACTTTTTTTTTTGAAAGGGTGTGCTCTCGAATTGGTCCCATATAAATTTTATTAACTTTGCTTTGATATTTTTTGAGTTAGCTACAAAATACGTATTTTTTTCCCACTTAGTATGTAGATGATATGATAAGTTTCTGTCACTGGTAGCAGGTAGTGGTATTCGAATATGTGTGGTGTAGGTACCACAACTAAAAAGTGAAAAATAAAAACTTTTTACAAAAAAAAACAACCGACCTCCAAAAAAAACACTACAAAGTGAAAAATAACTTTAATTTCGGAAGTCGGTGGCAAAAAACGAAAATACAAAACCCAAGACACCTGAAACAATTTTTCATTTATCTGTACTTCTGGTATATTACGAATCTGGTATTCAGAGAATCTTGTTTTTTGAGAATTCGGTATTTTGAGAATCTGGTATTCTGAGATGGAGTCTTTTTAGGGTTCCGTAGTAAACAAGGAACCCTTATAGTTTCGTCATGTCCGTCTGTCTGTCTGTCTGTCCGCGGTCTAGCTCCGAGACCCTTAGTACTAGAAAACTGTAATTTGGCATAGGTATATATTTTATTTACGCCGACAAAGTGGTAAAATAAAATGATGAAAAACATTTTTTTTTTAGGGTACCTCTCATACACGTAAAGTGGTGATGTTATTTTTTTTCTTTTTTTAACCCATAGTGAAGTTATCATTGGAAAGTTCCTTTAAAAACATTGTGAGTTTGTGAAAACCAGTTTTAGATTCAGGGATCCGTTTGCGAAATATTAAGCTTTAAAGTGCTAATTTTTATTAGAGCCAAGTGTCCCCCCCCCGTGCCGGCTAAATGGTTGGTTTTAGACATGTAAAAAAATTCACGGCAGTAGTTTATATAACGATTTTAAAAGGAAAACTATCACAGCTGTGTAGACTGTACAAGTTAACGAGTAATAGTCGACCAACTTAGATTTGCGGTTGTAAAAACGTTTTCTCCCATACATTCTGTATGAAATATATTCTTTTTCAACTACAAAGTTAAGTTTGTTCTTCGAATAAATTCATTCCAACTACGGAACCCTACATTGTGCGTGGTCCGACATGCACTTGGCCGGTTTTTTTATTTGCTACTTCGTTTTTAGCCAAGAGGTTACGGCTACACATTACGTTGCGCTGGCTAAAGATGAAAGAAATTAACATTAGCCTCTCCTCGTAAATAAGCTTAAGTTTAGCTAATCTTAACTTTATTTTCCCATCAATCCTTAGCCGTGACATACACATAAAATCTTCCAGGACCTTCCATGCTGAGATAGTGAGCCTTTTGGCCTCGTACAGGACTTTCTGCTTTTATTTTAATTTTACTTTGTTTTTTTTTATATTTATTTATGTTTTTATGAGTGTGTTTTATTTTAATTTACGATTTCCTGTGTTTCTTTTTCTTTCTTTCTTTCCGGAACAAATTCTCTAAATGATGGTGAAAACTGCGGCAATACCTGTTGTGTAGTTTTGAAGAACAACGCGGTTACACAGAGAGATAGCCACGAAGAGCGACTTCAATTTATAATATTTTATATTACAAAGAGACTCTGCTGATGCTTTATACTCAATATGTTCAACTTACTTGGATATTTTTGCATATTTTTAGTTTACTTTATCCGGGTTTCTGAGGTACCTATTCTTATCTGGGGGTTATCTATTTTTGTTATCTATTTTCCTCTTAGATCATTACCTAATAATGCATTGTGCCTCATTAGTCAAGGTTTGATAAGTTAAAAATTTTAACATTGTTATGTATTCTCTGTAACTTTGAACAAAGTAATCTGTAGGTACTTTGTTCAAAGTTACAGAGAATAACGTAATCTGTACTTTGTTCAAAGTTACAGAGAATAAAGTAATCTGTACTTTGTTCAAAGTTGCAAAGAATAAAGTAATCTGTACTTTGTTCAAAATTACAGAGAATAAAGTAATCTGTACTTTGTTCAAAATTACAGAGAATAAAGTAATCTGTACTTGTTTAAAGTTACAAAGAATAAAGTAATCTGTACTTTGTTCAAAGTTACAGAGAATGAAGTAATCTGTACTTTGTTCAAAGTTACAGACAATAAAGTAATCTGTACTTTGTTCAAAGTTACAAAGAATAAAGTAATCTGTACTTTGTTCAAAGTTACAGAGAATACATAACAATGTTGATAATTTTCTGGTAAATGAATAAAAAGAACCAAATGCAGTAAGGATAATACTTTCACGTTAGACAGGTTAAAACTAATATTTTGACAAAAAGCTAAGAATTGAATCTTGAAGATTACAGAGTTCTTTTGTCGAAGAAACTAAGCTCCTCAGCATACGCCAGTAGAAAAAAAAATGTAATTTAACTGGCATAGAGACAGCCCGTTACTTGTATTTTGGATATTTTCATAGGTAGTGTCGTACGGTATTCTGTTGTGGGGAAATGCCACCAACATTCAGACTATCGTTATTTTGCTGAAAATGGCTGTTCTATCAATTTATAAATTAAGACTGAGACACTCTCAGAGAGAAATTTAAAGATATTAATGTAATGACTGTGTCTTCTCAGCATATTTATGAAAACCGTTTGGATGCACAAAAATAAAAATCCGTTTAAAAAATACAGCGATAAAATAAATATGCACTAGGAACTAACACTTCGTTGTACGGTGGGCTGCATCAATTGGGTACCCCAGTTGTATTAAATTTTAATACTGTACCTACAACAATGATCAAGAAAATAGGTCGTTCGTTTAGATGTTCGTTGAATGTCAACCACAGAATGGCATTCACCCATATTCTATACATTTATTTATTTATTTAAAATACAAAAGAAGCTTACAGTAAAGAAACACCAAATCGCTTAAAATAATATGCTAAATAAAAGAGAAAGAAAAATGTACAGACGCCAGCACATCAAGCTACCCGAAACTGTCAAATTTTCCCAATCAACTTTGAACCTTACACTACAGCGATAAAGTTGAAAATTTATTAAATAAATTTGCCAAATTGTAGTAGCTTTATGTGCTGGCGTCTGTACATAGGTATTAGATTAAGTTTATAACTTAAAGACAAAAACTTAACTCTCTTACACTAAAAAACAATAAAAAAATCTTGCCTATACTTAATAATTATAAATATTATACACATGAATGATGCAGTAAAGAAAGGTTATACCTATATTAATGTAAAATTGATGTCGTAACGAGTCATAACATGGGAAAGTGATCAGGTGGGCACTCCGTATGACAGCATGCCCCTATGGTTCATTTTAATATGTTTTCCCTAGAATTTAAACAAAACAATATTGTGAAATTGTCAGTCATCATGACGCTATTTATTTTTATTACGTTTACAGTTAGTGCATTCATAAGTACCTAGGTACATACGTACTTAGGTATCGAGAGGAGTATCGAAGGTCACGTGAGTGGAAGAAGAAGGATACGTGAGTGCTGTTGTATGCTTGTATTTAACTGTTACTTGTGGTTTAGCAAATTAAACACTTGAAATTCCTACTATTATCATAACTTTCTGGGTTGTTTGTCAGTCAGGCAGTCAAGCAACCTGTCACTGAACTGTTTTATAGTTAAACTAACTGATTCGTACATTGGTGCCGATTCTCTTGTCACAAATGCCTCTAAACTAAACTAAAAAAAATCACCAAAATTTAGTTTATTCCTGTCAAACGACGATTTCCCATTCTGAAATAGACTGAAGTGACACAACTTAACTATATTTTAGTTTGACAGCTCTAATATGGCACTGAGATATTAGTTTAGTGAAAATGGCAATTTTGCTATTCTGAATTTGACGTTTTTAACCTAAAATTTTGATTTTCTAACTAAATATGACTATTTTTAATCGCGACTAAAAACATGTGGAATAAAATTGGTTGTCATGAACTAAAATTCACACCAACACCTCGACTTCAGATGAAAAAACAGTACTGAATATTTTTTTTTCTTTTGCTTATATCTCGAAAACGGTGTGTCCAATCGCAAAAATAATGAAAATTTCGACACCCTTTATAGAACCTTTAAACCCCTAACACTCTACATGTGGGTAATATTTTTTCTTATTTTTCATACAAAAAGTGAAAAATGCATATAAAACACGTCGAGGCTGCCCCCCTAAAAAGCTTTAAAAAGATTCACGTGGTTAGGTATCACGTGTGGAGTCGCGATTGTCAAATTCGATTTAGATGTGTCAAAATTATTTTTAAATTTAGAGAATTTATTTTGCAGAATTGCTTTGAGATTCTCATAGTCAAAAGTAAGGAATTTTAGTGATAGTTTAGTTAGTTTAGTTCGGTGTACAAGAGAATCGGCACCATTGTGTTTGCAAAATCATTTGGTCAAAAATTGTTCACGTTCGGTCAGATAAAAATTCAAAATTCAAAAGTCATTTATTCAAACTAGGCTGAGAATCAGCACTTTTCGAACGTCAAAATTACATAAGACAGTCCCCCAAAACCGCCCGCCCTTCACCACTTAGATCACTAAGCGAAACCGGGAAATAATAACAATATTTCACCCACACTCGCACTGACAGTACACATCACAAATTAGTCTATTACGACACTGATAAAATGAATAACTTCCTGTTTAACACCGTTACAAATATTTGACATGTTACACACGATGACACGAGTCACCAATCATCGGAAACCTGGGTTATATCCACTGATTCATGACACCCGGTGACCTGAAACATCCGATGTGTGTGTACTCGATTGATTTTGATTTTCAACGCATTGCTTACCGCCGAGAGTTGAAAATCCAACAGTATGCTTTTTTGACGCGCTGGGGTGCACTTTGTTCAATTCTCAATACTCGACTCAATACCGAGAGTTGAAAATCCAGTGCGCTATAAAAAGTCGCATTCAAAAATCGCCGGTGCATACGAGGGCTTTCCCTCGAGTCTCGACGGAGAAAAGTCACGCGTTGCCTAATTGAATGAGTGTATGGGTTTCCTGAGAATCTCAAATCACGTCCACATTATTTTAGTCATAGCAGTTAGGAATTTCTTACGTGGCTCATGCATAATACGTAGATACCTACATACTTACACTCCTAAACTTGACACAACTATCATGTGTGGTATTCAAACTTTTTTTTGACCACGTGGAAAGCTAACCCCAACGTTATCTTTTTTCATGCACGTGTTTCTGTGACAAATAAACGTATTTATCTTTCTTTTTTTTCTTTCTTTCATTCAACACGAAACGCAGTATTAGCTCATTGTTTCACCTATCTCGTCATCGAGGCAAGTTTCTCCGAAAGCTCGAACAATACACCAATGACTAAGACCTTAGACACTTGAAATAAAAGAATAAAAAGAATAAAAGCTTTATTTGGAACAACTTAAGTTTAACTCTTAAAATTATATACACAAAGACATTGTTCCAGACTTCCCAAAGAAAGTTAATTAAATAATTACAAAAAAAAAAAAAAAAAAATTGGTTGCCTGTAAAGTCGGTATACGGGCGAAAGTTTTACGTGACAACGACTTTGAGTGGTAAAATAATTTTAATGTGACCGGAACCGGTGTGTATGCCTATCTCTCTCACTCTCTCTCTCTCGCTCTGTCTCTCTCGCTCTTAGGCGGGCTAACTGTGCTCGAGTGGAAGGGACGCGTGCCTTTCACTTTTTATGTCTGTCTCTCTCGCTCTTAGGCGGGCTAACCATGCCCGAGTGGAAGGGACGCGTGCCTCTCACTCGCTCTCATTGTGAGCGCATAACGTGAGCGGAGCGTAACGCAGTTTCTTGAAGTGTCACCCGGCAAACCAATTTATAAGACGTTGTCACGTCGTTGTCGTTATTGTTTTTTAGTGTAAGAGAGTTAAGTTTTTGTCTTTAAGTTATAAACTTAATCTAATACCTATTGCAGCATTACACTGCATTATAAACCTTTTTTACGCGAACATAGGCCGTCTTATTTTTTCCTTTTTCATTTTGACACGAATTCAAAATTTTTGCAATGGAAGAGAAATATTGAATTTTTTCTTGGTTGACAACCGTCAGTCGTCAGAGCGTTGAGTTGTGAATATAGCTATTTGATTGTTTCGCTGTGCGTAAAAATTTCTACGTCTTGATTGTGGCAGTTCTCGGGAGCAGTCGGGGATATAGTCCCCTAATACCCAATTGTTGATTCATTTGTGAGTATACCAATTATCTGTCGTATAACCCCCTATATAATTTGGCCTTACTTTCTGGACTAAAACGCGGTTTATCTTAGATCCAGATACAAAGGCCGATTTTCGGCCCCACCCCCTGGGCCAGAGCCGGACTGCCGGTCGCACTCCTCACCAGGGTCCTCGGCGTCCGAGTTCGGTCAGCGATCCGGGCCGAGTTAGCGATCCGGGCCGAGTTAGCGGTCCAGGCCGAGTTAGCGGTCCAGGCCGAGTTAGCGGTCCAGGCCGAGTTAGCGGCCCAGGCGAGGCGTCCCTGGCACGATTACGCGATCGTGCTTAGCCGGGCGTCGGGACGGCGAACGGCAGTAAGCGGTCCTCGGCGAAGAGCCACCCTCCAGCGGACGTAGTTTTTGGTTTTTTTTGGTTACCCTTAGATGAAAGTTTTTTCAAAATTCAAAAAAATACTTCTTCTAGTATGAACATTTGGGCGTAATTTCTTGGCTTTAACCTCACCACACACTCATTTTTAAATTAATATACCTTCCGAAGGACACGTGTTACGTGTTACGTTATCTTAAAACCTTAATCTTTTTAAATTTCTAATTCATAATATATACCATTTAACCGTATGTAAAAAAATCTGGGAATTATTTTCTTCACGACTTTTCGGTACGCGTGCTTTACCCATTGCGACGGCTCGGTGTTTGACGAATAGCTATTTGTCGGGAAATCCGCGTCGTATCGCCTAACGCCTAAATTACATTTTTCAATGGTCCTAAACCCTTTGGCTATTTAATTCCTTAATTCCTGTTTTTATTTTTTTATCTTTATTACCGTGTTCTTTTTTGTCTACCTTTTAAATATACAGTGTTGTTTTACCGCAATCATACTTTTCATTTCTTATCCTTACAACGCCCCGGGTTCGATTCCCGCGTGGCGTTGGACAAGTGGCAAGAAGACATAATATTTTTTGCTACAAACTGGCGCCCGAACACAAGTAAGTACACTTATTGTGAATAATAACTTACATATTTTTTTCGTTATTCCGTATGTGGTGTGCTCCCTAGTAGCACAAATTCAATTTCTACCTACTTGATTGGGTATATTTTCAGGTAACGAGACGTACACGAAGCCCTTCGGAGCTTGTTGGAAGGACAATCGACGCAGCCTGTGTCTTCTATGTTGAACATATTTAATGTCGTGTGATTGTTCATGTAATCTGTTTTAATAACAAATTCATGTAACCATATTCAAGAATTGACCTTTTATTTCGTCCCCGCAAATACATAATTGATCCCTGAATTTCATTCATCTCTTGTAGACATCGTTGTAGCTAGTACCCCGTAGTGTGTGTTTGGTGTGCGATTGTTTAGGGTGCAGCATAAGGTAAGCCTTTTTGAGTGGTGATTTTGCTAGATATCTAGTTTTTTAGTATCTAGTGCCACCTATTCCGTTATATTGCCGTTTTGTTGCTGTCGTCTCGCTCGGACATTGGATATAGGGTTTGGCTACACACGGCGAATTCCAATCGAAAACCTTTCTTTCAAATACTCTCCCACCTTAGGTCCAATAACCCCCCGTCTGTTAACCGATCTACAGGGATTCGATTAGGATAATAGTAATAGCGAAATATTTGCGTTAACAAAATTTACGTTTTCAAATTACGTAAATATTTGTTATCACATTGTTCAAAATATAAAGGAGAATGACCTTTAGTGCTATTTGAAAGGACGTTGACCATTTTCATATATTGCCTTCGGTTCTGTAAACGTTGGTCGGTTGTACTTCGGGTCTTCAATCTTATCGTGTTTTTTATTTTTTTGTCTTGTTTCGTCAATTTGCATCAGTATGGAAGACGAAGATCTCCCTATTGCTTCAACTCCATTCCGAAACAGCCCCATAATTTCTAGGCCTCCTCCAATTCCACCCAGAACATCCAGAGCTTCAACGTCGTCTGTTATTCCATCTCCTATGAGGTCGGAAGATTGTCAACCGTATTTTATAAAACAAATCTCTCTTTCAAAATGGAAGATTGATTATTCGGGAAATACATGTGTTCGCGAATTTTTCACCAACATCGATGAACATAAAGACGCGGATGACTTACCGGATTGCTATTTGCTTAAACGGTTTCATGAGGTTTTGTCCGGGGCCGCCTTAAAATATTTTAGATCGATTCGCCGATCCGACTTATCCTATCCAGAACTTAAACAATTGTTCGTTAGGACATTCGGCCCGACAGATTTTGAATACAAAACCGAACAAGAGGTCAGAAACTATAAACAGAAGTCAGATCAACCTGTTAGAGATTTTATAATCCAAATTTCCTATTTGAACGATACTTTGAGCCGCCCGATTAGTAAACCCGACTTGTTGGAAATCGTAACCCATAACATGCACCCGAGATATTTCCCATGTCTATCTATCCATAAATTTACTGATTTCGATGCACTCGTCGAAACTGCTTCGCATTTTGAGAGTTTTCTACCCAAATCCACCAAAACTGTTTCGGTCGTGTCATCCGAAGCCCAATTGTGTCCCAAGTGTAAAAAAACGGACACTCTTATCGTGTCTGTCCAGATTTTCCTGGCAGACTCTGTTTCAAGTGCCGGACTCCTGGCGTGATTACCCGGGATTGTCCAAATTGTAATCCAAAAGAATGCATAAGCCACCGGCGACACGCCGCCTATTTCTCTCGTACAGTGTCACCGGTGATAGCGTCGGACTCTTCCGATAATAGACCGTTTATTGAGATTTGGTTGAAAGGTCATTTGGTTAAAGCATTACTAGACTCGGGAGCTCAGATGTCCCTTATTAGTGATAGTTTGGCCCGCGAGCCAAGAATCTCTATGACATCGAACAGTTCATGTCCCCGTGCCATTTCTGCTAATAACTCGCCCATTGATATTTTGGGAACTATTTACCTTCCGGTTCGATTCAACGATACTACTTTTGTTCACGAATTTTTAGTTGCGCGTAGTATGTCTTCTCCAGTTATCTTAGGAATAGAGTTTTGGAACAAATTTGGTCTAACCTCCGTTTTTAGTAAAGCATTTAACAATAATATCAAAGGAAACATGTATATCCCTGCTACCGGTCATTCCTCTCCCCAGGTTTCTTGTGTAACCGAATCCCGATACATTCATCCTCGTAATGTCTTATTACCTGACCAAGAGCGAAGTTTACAACAGGTCATTGATGAGTTTGAAGTCATCTCATCTGACAAGGTTGGGCTTGGAAAAACTACCTGGCTATCACACAAAATCAACACGACAGGACAGCCAATTAAGCAAAGGTTTTACCCTCTTTCACCCGTTAAATTAAAAGTTCTCAATGAGGAGATTGACAAGATGCTAGAATTGGGTGTTATCCGACCATCTCGTTCACCTTGGGCTAGTCCTGTAGTCATGGTCACCAAGAAAGACGGTTCCGTCCGCTTTTGCGTTGATAGCAGAAAGTTGAATAGTGTGACCATCAGAGACTCGTATCCCCTCCCCCGCATTCAAGATATTCTTGACAACCTTCGGGGCGCAAGATATATAAGCTCTCTCGATTTCAGGAGTGCCTTCTGGCAGATTCCTCTCGCGGACGATGAGAGTTGCAAAAAGACGGCATTTATAGTCCCTCAACGCGGCTTATTCGAGTTCGTCAGAATGCCATTTGGGCTCACTAACGCAGCCTCTGAAATGCAGCGTCTTACCGATCTGATTGTCAACTTCGAATTCACTTCGACTAGCAATGACTGTGTTTTCGGCTACGTCGACGATCTCATTTTAATTTCCAAGGATTTCCACAGCCACCTCGCTCTCCTGAGGAAGGTGCTAAGCCGCCTCAAGGAGGCTGGTTTGTCCATTAACCTAAAAAAATGCGAATTTTGCAAAAGTGAGTTAAGGTACCTGGGTTATATTGTAAACGAGAAGGGTCTTCAGACCGACCCTAGCAAGCTTAATGCTATTAAGGACTATCCCACTCCTACCACCGCTAAATCATTGCGAGGGTTTATTGGGATGTGTTCTTATTATAGGCGTTTTGTTAACGGTTTCTCCTCTATAATAGCTCCTCTCACTGCTCTTATTGGCAGGAAGAAGGGTCGGGACCCAATAAGCTGGGACGATGCTGCCGAACAAGCATTCGTTAAGCTAAAGGCCGCATTAATTAACACTCCCGTGATGGCTTGCCCAGATTTTTCCAAGCCATTCCTGTTACAATGCGATGCATCAGCTGTTGGTCTCGGTTCCGTTCTTTCCCAAAAGTTTGATGGTGTGGAGCATCCCATTGCTTATTATTCCCGCCTTTTTTCCAAAGCAGAACGCAACTACAGTACCACCGAGCGGGAACTTTTGTCGGTGCTGGATTCTATAAAGCATTTCCGCTGTTATTTGGATGGAATGAAGTTTTCCGTTTTAACGGACCATATGGCCTTGAAATGGCTTCTCACGCTTAACAACCCTTCTGGTCGTTTGGCCCGATGGGCCACTATCATCTCCCAGTATACTTTCGATATAGTCCATCGCAAGGGATCACAGCATGTAGTTCCAGATGCCCTATCCAGGATCTACGCAAGTCCTGTAACGTTCGACCAGGGTCCCGAACAGACTAACGACAGATGGTACAAGAAGGTTTACTTGGGTGCTCGTGATTCACCCCAGATGTTTCCCGCATACGCCATCCAAAATGGCGTCCTCTTGAGACGCATGCCTGTCGCTAGTCCTCTGTCACCTGGTCCTTGGCGTATTGTTTTGCCAGCAGAGAAGATTCCTCTAGCCATCTGGGAGATTCACAATAATTTCCCATCTATACACCCTGGGGTTATGAAGTCTTACCTTAAGATTAAAGAGCGCTTCTATTGGCCGAACATGTTTCGGGATGTTACCGAAACTCTAAAACGATGCGAAATTTGCAAAGCGTATAAGATCGCTAACACACAGCCACGTGGCCAGATGTGCTACCCAAAAGAAGTTTCTTTGCCCCTACAAGTAATTTCTATTGATTTGATTGGTCCTCTACCTACCGCTTATTACGGTTATAAATATATCCTATCTATGGTTGATGTGTTTTCAAAGTATGTTTGGCTGATTCCCTTAAAAAAGGTGAATGCCGCTTCTGTAGTTAAAGCCCTAGAATCAGAAATATTTTTGAATTTCGGCGTTCCACGGGCTATTCTTTGCGATAACGCTACAGTCTTCCATAGCAATCAATTTATAAACTTTCTTAGGTCTTTTCACATTGGCCCCCCAATTTATACGCCTTATTATACTCCACAAGCTAACACAGTGGAACGCTATAATTAAAGTGTTGTTACCTGCTTAAGTATTTTAGTCGGGGAGAATCAAAGAAACTGGTCGAAATTGCTACCCAAAGTTAAACTTTATCTCAATTCATGTATCAATTTAGCCACAGGTTTCACTCCAAACTTTCTTATGTTTGGGAGGGAAGTCCTTATGGATTTGACCCATGCTCAGGGGCAGACTCGAAGCGCCAATTTGGCTGAAAGTCGGTCTCGGCATGCGTCCAATCTGTCCTCCCTCACCGAGGTTTATGCTAAAGTGGCCGATAATCTCTCTATAGCCTTTCTCCGCAATTCCCGGTCTTACAACGCAAACCGTTCGGCTATCACCCTCAACGTCGGTGACACTGTGTGGAGACGAAATTTCTCCAGGTCCTCTGGGACGGATTATTTCTCCGGCAAGCTTGCACCTCGCTTTGTAAAATGCCGGGTGGCTAGGGTTATTTCTAGAACCACCTATGTCCTTCAGGACTGCGATTCTGTTCATTCTGGGTCATATCATATTAAGGATATACTGAAATAATGGTTTTTCTTGCCTGGCGCAAAACGTGATTTTTGGCAGTCTATATTTTACCCCCAAATTAATTTACAGAACGCTCAATTTGAAAATACACTGGGCATTCTGTACTTGCTCCAGTTCTTCCTTTCCCTAAATTCGTTGTTTCTTTACGAATATATATATTTCCTACTTGCGTTAACTAATTCGAATGAATCAAACGTAGATATCAGTTTTACCCCTAATTATTCTCAAACTACGTAATTTTAAAATATAAAAATTATCTAAAATAATCTGGTTACAAACTATTTTCAAACGGTCTTAGTATACGGCCTTATTTTTTCTGACTAACATTTTACTTCTTTTTACATTGATATTCTAATTGTCACCGTTCTATCAGAAATTATACATATTAAATTTATCTAAACATAAAAATATAAAACGCTTCACGCTAGGACAAAACTTGGTAAGCAGATCCCTTTATAATATATTAAATTTGCAATTTACGCCATTTTAGGCGCAGAACGCTGTAGAGCTTTTTTCCTCTTACTCTACTAGAGTACTAGTGTCTTGTCGCCGATTTCATCTTACCCGACTACGACAAGGAGGGTGTTGTTGACCTCTGGGTATGCCCCAGAGGCACAACATCCCTCTCATGTTACCACTCATCCTGTTAGTCAGACTCTAGGCACCAATTAGGCCGAAAGTCGACTAGGATGCACACCTTACAGATAGGGTCACTTAATTGTCTCGTATTTGATTGGACTGAGGTAGTTTTTGGACTCAGGCTCATTTTCATAGCCTGATGCTCTTTTTTTTGGACTTGGTCTAATTTTTGACTTTAATGTTCTCGTCTTTTGACCTGAGTCTGTATTTTTTTTTTCTAACTTCAATCGGTATCGTTTTCTTCTTTTATCGTTACTTCTTTTTTCCATCTTCTCTTTATTCTATGCTAATGTTTCCTCTTCTTTACCTTAGCTATTAGTGTCTTTGTTTTATCTCGTAACTTATTCTTGTTAGTCTCTTTGTTTTATCTCGTAACTTATTCTTGTCTTAGATAGGGTGTTTAGACTTTCGCGCATTTAATTTATTTGTAGGTTTAGTGGATACGTCTGGAGCTCGCATCGGTAACGTATAGGTTCGATCCGGTTCGAAGTTATTCTTTACCGGTTGCACTCCAATTCTCGTCCGGTAGGTTACTTTGGTTATTTTATTAGTCTAGGATTAGGTTCTATTTATCTTGTAGTTACTTATCGTTCAGCCTCCTCTCATAATACCCTCGGAGATATCATCTGACCCTAGTGATGCGACACTGTTTGGAATTTTTATCGATAGTATCGATTTTTTTTGTTAGAAAGGGGGTACTGCAGCATTACACTGCATTATAAACCTTTTTTACGCGAACATAGGCCGTCTTATTTTTTCCTTTTTCATTTTGACACGAATTCAAAATTTTTGCAATGGAAGAGAAATATTGAATTTTTTCTTGGTTGACAACCGTCAGTCGTCAGAGCGTTGAATATAGCTATTTGATTGTTTCGCTGTGCGTAAAAATTTCTACGTCTTGATTGTGGCAGTTCTCGGGAGCAGTCGGGGATATAGTCCCCTAATACCCAATTGTTGATTCATTTGTGAGTATACCAATTATCTGTCGTATAACCCCCTATATAATTTGGCCTTACTTTCTGGACTAAAACGCGGTTTATCTTAGATCCAGATACAAAGGCCGATTTTCGGCCCCACCCCCTGGGCCAAAGCCGGACTGCCGGTCGCACTCCTCACCAGGGTCCTCGGCGTCCGAGTTCGGTCAGCGATCCGGGCCGAGTTAGCGATCCGGGCCGAGTTAGCGGTCCAGGCCGAGTTAGTGGTCCAGGCCGAGTTAGCGGTCCAGGCCGAGTTAGCGGTCCAGGCCGAGTTAGCGGTCCAGGCCGAGTTAGCGGCCCAGGCGAGGCGTCCCTGGCACGATTACGCGATCGTGCTTAGCCGGGCGTCGGGACGGCGAACGGCAGTAAGCGGTCCTCGGCGAAGAGCCACCCTCCAGCGGACGTAGTTTTTGGTTTTTTTTGGTTACCCTTAGATGAAAGTTTTTTCAAAATTCAAAAAAATACTTCTTCTAGTATGAACATTTGGGCGTAATTTCTTGGTTTTAACCTCACCACACACTCATTTTTAAATTAATATACCTTCCGAAGGACACGTGTTACGTGTTACGTTATTCTAATTCATAATATATACCATTTAACCGTATGTAAAAAAATCTGGGAATTATTTTCTTCACGACTTTTCGGTACGCGTGCTTTACCCATTGCGACGGCTCGGTGTTTGACGAATAGCTATTTGTCGGGAAATCCGCGTCGTATCGCCTAACGCCTAAATTACATTTTTCAATGGTCCTAAACCCTTTGGCTATTTAATTCCTTAATTCCTGTTTTTATTTTTTTATCTTTATTACCGTGTTCTTTTTTGTCTACCTTTTAAATATACAGTGTTGTTTTACCGCAATCATACTTTTCATTTCTTATCCTTACAACGCCCCGGGTTCGATTCCCGCGTGGCGTTGGACAAGTGGCAAGAAGACATAATATTTTTTGCTACACTATGTACAGACGCCAGCACATAAAGCTACTACAATTTGGCAAAATTATTTAATAAATTTTCAACTTTATCGCTGTAGTGTAAGGTTCAAAGTTGATTGGGAAAATTTGACAGTTTCGGGTAGCTTGATGTGCTGGCGTCTGTACATTTTTCTTTCTCTTTTATTTAGCATATTATTTTAAGCGATTTGGTGTTTCTTTACTGTAAGCTTCTTTTGTATTTTAAATAAATAAATAAATGTATAGAATATGGGTGAATGCCATTCTGCGGTTGACATTACGATGCAATATAATCCTTAATCGGTATTATTTATATATCTATACACATATCAGTATAAATGTAAAGATACAGATTTCATGGGTTTTAATCTTTTTGCGTGGGACTCTAATTCTGTTGCTAAAAACAGTAGCCTAAGTTACTTCTTATAACATCAGCTATCTTCCCGTCAAAATCGGTGCAGCCGTTTCAGAGATTAGCCGAAACAAACAGACAGACAAAAAAAAAAACTGTGTTTTTGTTGTATGTACCGTATATACTTCATTTCATATTCAATAACTAAAAAGCTGTTATTTTGTTATTACAAACAGACACTTCAATTTTATTTTTTTGTATGTATGTATATGTTAATGTATGTATGCTGCTAGTATGCTGTGTCTATCGCTTAATATTGTGCATTTAGCTTGTAAGTATGTTTTCTTGTGTTTGCAATTGGTTGAACAGTGTAACAATTGTAAATAAATCAATAATAAAAAAAAATATGTATGTATATGTATATAGATACAGAAATTTTACCTGCGTGCAGTAACGCTGGTTTTCCTTTCTGACTTATTATATTTTTTTCGTTACTGCTTGCATATAAGTACCTGTTTTTGTTTATTTAACTTTTTTATTTCTGTTGTTCACTATATATATTATTAACCGACTTCCAAAAAGGAGGAGGTTATATGTTCGTCGCGTATGTATGTCCACCGATTTCTCCGTCAATTGTGGACCGATTTTGAAAATACTTTTTTTTTTTGAAAGGGTGTGCTCTCGAATTGGTCCCATATAAATTTTATTAACTTTGCTTTGATATTTTTTGAGTTAGCTACAAAATACGTATTTTTTTCCCACTTAGTATGTAGATGATATGATAAGTTTCTGTCACTGGTAGCAGGTAGTGGTATTCGAATATGTGTGGTGTAGGTACCACAACTAAAAAGTGAAAAATAAAAACTTTTTACAAAAAAAAACAACCGACCTCCAAAAAAAACACTACAAAGTGAAAAATAACTTTAATTTCGGAAGTCGGTGGCAAAAAACGAAAATACAAAACCCAAGACACCGACTTCCAAAATTAAAGTTATTTTTCACTTTGTAGTGTTTTTTTTGGAGGTCGGTTGTTTTTTTTTTGTAAAAAGTTTTTTTTTTCCGGTCCCTGTAATTTGATATTTTTTTCTTCATTTTTACATATTTAACTTATTTACCTGAAACAATTTTTCATTTATCTGTACTTCTGGTATATTACGAATCTGGTATTCAGAGAATCTTGTTTTTTGAGAATTCGGTATTTTGAGAATCTGGTATTCTGAGATGGAGTCTTTTTAGGGTTCCGTAGTAAACAAGGAACCCTTATAGTTTCGTCATGTCCGTCTGTCTGTCTGTCTGTCCGCGGTCTAGCTCCGAGACCCTTAGTACTAGAAAACTGTAATTTGGCATAGGTATATATTTTATTTACGCCGACAAAGTGGTAAAATAAAATGATGAAAAACATTTTTTTTTTAGGGTACCTCTCATACACGTAAAGTGGTGATGTTATTTTTTTTCTTTTTTTAACCCATAGTGAAGTTATCATTGGAAAGTTCCTTTAAAAACATTGTGAGTTTGTGAAAACCAGTTTTAGATTCAGGGATCCGTTTGCGAAATATTAAGCTTTAAAGTGCTAATTTTTATTAGAGCCAAGTGTCCCCCCCCCCGTGCCGGCTAAATGGTTGGTTTTAGACATGTAAAAAAATTCACGGCAGTAGTTTATATAACGAATTTAAAAGGAAAACTATCACAGCTGTGTAGACTGTACAAGTTAACGAGTAATAGTCGACCAACTTAGATTTGCGGTTGTAAAAACGTTTTCTCCCATACATTCTGTATGAAATATATTCTTTTTCAACTACAAAGTTAAGTTTGTTCTTCGAATAAATTCATTCCAACTACGGAACCCTACATTGTGCGTGGTCCGACATGCACTTGGCCGGTTTTTTTATTTGCTACTTCGTTTTTAGCCAAGAGGTTACGGCTACACATTACGTTGCGCTGGCTAAAGATGAAAGAAATTAACATTAGCCTCTCCTCGTAAATAAGCTTAAGTTTAGCTAATCTTAACTTTATTTTCCCATCAATCCTTAGCCGTGACATACACATAAAATCTTCCAAGACCTTCCATGCTGAGATAGGAGCCTTTTGGCCTCGTACAGGACTTTCTGCTTTTATTTTAATTTTACTTTGTTTTTTTTTATATTTATTTATGTTTTTATGAGTGTGTTTTATTTTAATTTACGATTTCCTGTGTTTCTTTTTCTTTCTTTCTTTCCGGAACAAATTCTCTAAATGATGGTGAAAACTGCGGCAATACCTGTTGTGTAGTTTTGAAGAACAACGCGGTTACACAGAGAGATAGCCACGAAGAGCGACTTCAATTTATAATATTTTATATTACAAAGAGACTCTGCTGATGCTTTATACTCAATATGTTCAACTTACTTGGATATTTTTGCATATTTTTAGTTTACTTTATCCGGGTTTCTGAGGTACCTATTCTTATCTGGGGGTTATCTATTTTTGTTATCTATTTTCCTCTTAGATCATTACCTAATAATGCATTGTGCCTCATTAGTCAAGGTTTGATAAGTTAAAAATTTTAACATTGTTATGTATTCTCTGTAACTTTGAACAAAGTAATCTGTACTTTGTTCAACAACGTACGTTGAACGTTGTACGTTGTTGAACAAAGTAATCTGTAGGTACTTTGTTCAAAGTTACAGAGAATAACGTAATCTGTACTTTGTTCAAAGTTACAGAGAATAAAGTAATCTGTACTTTGTTCAAAGTTGCAAAGAATAAAGTAATCTGTACTTTGTTCAAAATTACAGAGAATAAAGTAATCTGTACTTTGTTCAAAATTACAGAGAATAAAGTAATCTGTACTTGTTTAAAGTTACAAAGAATAAAGTAATCTGTACTTTGTTCAAAGTTACAGAGAATGAAGTAATCTGTACTTTGTTCAAAGTTACAGAGAATAAAGTAATCTGTACTTTGTTCAAAGTTACAAAGAATAAAGTAATCTGTACTTTGTTCAAAGTTACAGAGAATACATAACAATGTTGATAATTTTCTGGTAAATGAATAAAAA
The DNA here is from genome assembly GCA_963680765.1 of Agrochola lychnidis. NCBI lineage: Eukaryota > Metazoa > Arthropoda > Insecta > Lepidoptera > Noctuidae > Agrochola > Agrochola lychnidis. The sequence continues at coordinate 24,323,302 of OY796866.1, forward strand.
TAACCAAATGCAGTAAGGATAATACTTTCACGTTAGACAGGTTAAAACTAATATTTTGACAAAAAGCTAAGAATTGAATCTTGAAGATTACAGAGTTCTTTTGTCGAAGAAACTAAGCTCCTCAGCATACGCCAGTAGAAAAAAAAATGTAATTTAACTGGCATAGAGACAGCCCGTTACTTGTATTTTGGATATTTTCATAGGTAGTGTCGTACGGTATTCTGTTGTGGGGAAATGCCACCAACATTCAGACTATCGTTATTTTGCAGAAAATGGCTGTTCTATCAATTTATAAATTAAGACTGAGACACTCTCAGAGAGAAATTTAAAGATATTAATGTAATGACTGTGTCTTCTCAGCATATTTATGAAAACCGTTTGGATGCACAAAAATAAAAATCCGTTTAAAAAATACAGCGATAAAATAAATATGCACTAGGAACTAACACTTCGTTGTACGGTGGGCTGCATCAATTGGGTACCCCAGTTGTATTAAATTTTAATACTGTACCTACAACAATGATCAAGAAAATAGGTCGTTCGTTTAGATGTTAATGCATGCATACCTACGCTTTTATAATAGACTTCCAAGCCACGTTCAAGACTTGATTTTATTCGCAGTAGCTCACCCGTGAACTATCTCTAATTTTGTTGATAGATGATCGTCCCATCTGAATGCTTCCTTTGGCGATTTTGAGTAGGTCTCGTAGCCGACAGGTCTTCATTTATTCACTTGAAGAGCTACTCCAACTATCGTTGTAATGGCGGACGTCCTTTCGGATACTTCTTTTAACGTACCTTAACCTGGGGCAGATAATATATTTTCTTTCTCTCAACTTTCTTGTCTATTTCTCAAAAGTGTTGCGTGCCATGAGTTGCAGTCAGTCTATCGTTGATTATATGAGCTGTGGCGCAGAGTTTAAAATGGTTTTGCTTTTGAGGTTTTACTTTGTGGCTAACATTTTTATCGTGTTTTTAAAAACACGAATAAGAATGCTGTAATGCAATATTTATATTAGGTAGACAATGGTGCCGATTCCCTTGTTCACAAACTAAACTTAATTTAAGTTCAGTGCATCTTTTTCTTTCTATTTCATTAAGAAAAGGACAGAAGATAAATTTTAGTTTAGTCCTGTCAAATTAATCAGCGTTTGACGTAAATTGACGTAATTTTAGTAGGCAAGTTTTTAATCACGTCTAAACTAGCTTGTATGGAGACTGACAGGCGCTGATTAATTTGACAGGACTAAACTAAAATTTATCTTCTGTCCTTTTCTTAATGAAATAGAAAGAAAAAGATGCACTGAATTTAAATTTAGTTTAGTTTGTGAACAAGGGAATCGGTACCAATACAAGTTAGGTATTTATTAGTTACCTAATAACGTTAAATTATTGTTACCAAGTTGTCGGCGGGGTTTCTTTCCCTTCGTATTTCCTTATCAGTCAGCGCACAGTTGACTTTGATGAAACAGTTATTCGGACAACCGATCACTTGTTAGATTGTCTGAATTTCCTACTTTTTATGAGTTATGAGTCTGTCTAATACTACTTGGGAACTCCGTTTTGGCAGTCATCCTCAAAAGTCTCGCCTTTTGGCGCCGAAACAAGAGTGAATCATATCCCGCGACGTCACGCATTGTTGCGCCGTGATTATGGTAACAAAAGTTCGGTTCTTCGGTCGGTACAGGCTACGGCTCAGGCTTCGTCTGGGACCGTTACGTGGAGAAAAGTGAGTTCCATGTTGGTTTCTGCTGAATATTCCTGATCACTTTAGAACAGGCATCTCAGAAACGTTGCGAAATTGCTTATGAAAGCAGCAATAAATTTTTCAATTTCGAATATCAAGGCTAGCAATTTGCCATCAAAGTCAAAGTCAAATCATTTATTTCAAATAAGTATGACAATATTATTTAAGTAATTTGGGCAGCAATTAGTACCTACTCGGACAAACTCGTTCACAGGAAGCATTCTATAATTGTTATACTTGTTAGGTAAATACTCACAAGACGATCGATATGAGTAAATTAGGCATTCAAAACTAAAAGAAAACAGAATTTATAATTATTAATCGCAACAGAACACAAACGATGTCGGCATCCTCAGTTGTTATATAAGCAATGCCACGTCGTCGGGAAGGAATACCCCGGTCCCGGGTGAGTCACGGGGCCAGTGACTACTCACTGCTGTCTACATAACTACGTACCTAGTATACGACAGACATAGTGTGCCGATCCCTAATTGAACAGTCAGTGACACTTCGGCGAAGACACAAGTAATTCATTTAGCAGTCGCTGCCTATCTTGTGATGTCATAGAGTATCCCGTGTGTCATCAATGAGATTAGCACAATCCTTTGATTCAATATCAGCCGGGAACGACCTCTTTACTCATAAAACATTGCATCATCGTTGATCATCGTGTGTGTTCCTGTGGGTCAGTGCTTCCCAGAAGCGGAAGACTCGCTTCAGTCTTAAATCGAGGTTTAAGAAAGTTACTTAAGGCGATTAACACACTGTCACGCACCAAGCAGCGTAGCGCGTGAATGCGTGTTTTAACGTTGCTTGTAAGTATCTCCGTTTGTATAGAAAACACGCACAGTCCAACACACAGAAAATGCATCCACGCGCGTTCATTCAGATCGTTGACACGCAACATGCAGCGTGATGCGGTGCAGTGTGATAATCGCCTTACTCGTGCTTTGACTTAGACATGTTCCCGTCTTTATCCTGCACTTGTAGTTGGACAGTTGTGCGAAAGTGACGGGAATAACATTGAGCCAAATTACGCACTAATTTACGTTAATAGATCTCGGCCTTAGTATTATAGCATTGAACTTGACCAAGTTAGCATCACCCAATTTGGAAACTGCGTTCAAGGACAAGTTCAAGCGTCCGACCGTGGCCTTTAGACGGGGTCTGTGACCCACTGGGTCGTGCACGTTAGAAATGTATCTCTCGAAGGTCTTTAGGTGGCTTTAGCAGTACATTTATGTGATTGTCATTCTGTTGCCCTTATCCCAATTTATTTAGGGTCGGCGCAAATGTATTTTTCTTCGATACTTCACTACAGTACGGTACCTACATTTTAACGTGTAGTAAGAATAGCGTCACGGAGAGTACCAAGTGTAGGTACCCCTGACACCCAATTGACCAGACGAGTCAGACTACGAGTCACATGGTTCGACAAATTTGTGACTTCATTTATTGATAGACGGTTTTATTTACCTATTTTTCCATTAGTACCTCAGTGCCTAACAGTCGCAACAAATTAAAGACAATTTTATTAAATAGAACAGTGAAATTTGAGCATTTCATAATTATATTCCTCGATGGGTTTCCTCGGTCGGTTTTCCTAGAATTTCTTGCTTTTTAGCAAGAAATTCAAATTCAGTTGAAGATGACGCGCTTGACGACAGCATCGGGTTCATCCTTAAGGTACCCGATCCTTGAGGGACCCGTCCTTTAGGGCCCCGATCCTTGAGAACCCCGATAAATTTGATTATCTTTTTTTTGTTATTTTTGCCATTATCATGCTAGTGTACCATAGATACAAAAAGTGCTTCAAAGTACATTAATTAAATAATGTGTAAGTTTGGTTAAGGCAACCTAGTCTAGAGTTAAACTGATATAATTTCATGTTATTCCATATTTTAAATTCCTAGAAATACTAAAGACGAGCCAGAAAAGTGGACCCATTGTTAATAAATCTACCTGCCACTAACTAGTTATAATGAAACAATAGATATACCATTAAACCAATAAATCTGTCTCTTTTACGCATGCATAACAATGTACTTTCTATCTCTTTCAATCATGCGAAATAATTACTAATAGCACTAAGTAAATAATAAGAAAGTTTAGTGAGTCACACGAAGATGTCGGAGGAAGGACCTTCTGGAGGGCTTAAGTGGAATCATAATTTGACAAGAAATAGATTGGGTGGAAAGTGGTTATTGCATTCTGGACATGCCTATGTCTTTAATAAAATAAAATAAAACATACGCGTGTTTTATAAGCTGCATTATGGACCTAAAAGTGGTGAAATAAGAGCTACTTTATTAGCAACTGTGTTATTACTTAATTCCAAATGATTAATAATTTTGTTAGTTTAACACTTTTGTTGGCAATTATACTTTAAACGACATTGGCATTTTATCAAATTTATCGGGGTTCTCAAGGATCGGGGCTCTAAAGGACGGGTCCCTCAAGGATCGGGTACCTCAAGGAAAAACCCGTTGCATCGTCGGAAAGATTTTTTTTGTTAATTGCAAGTATTTTATTAGTTTTTCATTTGCATTTTGATTCCTATGGCTTATTTTTCAATAGTCAGATAACGTTTTACTGCAAACTAAATATGATAGTTTGACGTTTTAGTTTCTATACTTACAAAAGCTGTCAAACCGCAATATTTATTCTTCAGGTAAAAGTTATCCGACTATTGATAAATCAGAACCTACTTTTACGCAGTTTTTACCCGACTACGGTGAAACAAAAAGGAGGGTTATGATTTTGACCGGTATGTATGTATGTATGTTCATCTGTTACCTCATAGCTTCTAAACTGTCGATTATAATTTGACAAATGAGGTATCATTGGAAGCGTATTGATTGTCCGCTGGTTATAGGCTATGTGACGTCACATTAAATGCAATATGGCGCCCTCTAGAGGATATAAAGTAACGAAATAAAAAATAAAAATAATTGAATTGTGCCATGTTGGGTATCAAATGAAAGGGCTTGACGAGCACATTACAAATATGTATACAGGCTGTTTGGCAGAACGTTGAACATACGAAAATGGTGGATAGGTGGGGTCATCTGCTACTTACTCAGCCCTAATTTAGGGTTTGACGCATTTGGTGCACATCTCAACTTGTACACCATGCTCAAATGGTGAACTTAGCAACTGGGGCACTTCTCATATGGCACACTTCGCAACTGGTGCACTTCTCAATTGGTGCACTTCGCAAAAGGAGCACTTTTAAGATGAGTGGAGATTTGGAAAAATTGTCTAAAAATTAAAGAATCTTTGGTTTTGTGTAGGTAATTTTCTTAAAAATACAATCAACAAAATAATTTTAATTAACTCTACATAATCACTATAACATTTTTATTTTTTCAAAAATAAAAAAAAGTCACTCGGAAATAATAAAAATATAATTATGTAAGAAAAAATTAGATTTACAGCAAAAAGTTATCATAATAAAGACGTGATATAATATCATATTATATGAATAACCTTTATAATATTATAATTTAAACTGTACTTCTTTTAGTTATAGTTATTATTATTAATTAAATAAAAGCTTTAAACTTTTTGCTTTAGCTTTTTAACTTTTTGCTGTAAATCTAATTTTTTCTTACATAATTATATTTTTATTATTTCCGAGTGACTTTTTTTATTTTTGAAAAAATAAAAATATTATAGTGATTATGTAGAGTTAATTTAAAATTATTTTATTGATTGTATTTTTTAGAAAATTACCTACGCAAAACCAAAGATTCTTTCATTTTTAGACAATTTTTCCAAATCTCCACTCATCTTAAAAAGTGCTCCTTTTGCGAAGTGCACCAATTGAGAAGTGCACCAGTTGCGAAGTGTGCCATATGAGAAGTGCACCAGTTGCTAAGTTCACCATTTGAGCATGGTGTACAAGTTGAGATGTGCACCAAATGCGTCAAACCCCTAATTTATTTGGCCCTGGCGCCCTGGATATTAAAATTTTTTTTTTGCTTTTTTCTAGTTTCACAACTTTCTTAACTTTAAAGTGTAATTTTTATTTAAAAAATGGGTAAAACAGGCATTTTTTTTAAAATCTTCTCTTTAAGATTGGCAGATTCTTATAACAGAAAGATGTAAAAAATACTTAAATCCTAATATCAACCTGCATTAAAAAAAAAAAATCCAGGGGGCCAGGGCCAAATAAATTAGAGCTGAGTAAGTAGCAGATGACCCCACCTATCCACCATTTTCGTATGTTCAACGTTCTGCCAAACCCTGTATATATCATATTTTTCAAGTAAATAAATATGTTTAAATTGTTACAAATAAGTAAAAGTGAGACTGTGCTACGTACGGCGCGGCTTTACAATTAATACTTATTTTACCATAAATGCCGTGATGGTCCAGTGGTTAAGGCCTCGCCTCTCATGCACGAGGTTGTGGATTCAAATCCGGGCAGGTACCAAAGTGACTTTTTCAATTCAAATGTGCTTTCTGAGTTTATCTTGGACATTACTAACATCAGTGAAGGAAAAACATCGTGAGGAAACCTGTACCCTAATTGCGTAATACAACACAACCACAATCTGTTTCGATTTGAAACAAATTGCTAATCCATTGTTTCATAAGTTAAAAAAAAAACGCAATTAGGGTAGGTACTGGAGTTATAGTTAATATCCATATATAAGTCTGAAATCGTCAACCTGTCTTGAGCGCGCGTGGTGATCAATGCTCATGCCTTTTCTGTAGGAGAAGAGGCCTTTTCCTATCAGAGGGACAATAATAGGCTGGTATTATTATACCATATAAACCAAAAAATAAAATTAAGCTGCTCTGCAAATACTTTATCACGAAACTATAACCCCAAAATAATTTAAATAAAAAGTAAGTTTAAAAACTAAAACCCGACTAAAAGATATGAAACAAGAAAATATTTCAGACAGAAGTCAAGACATAGATACAAAAATGATCAAGGTAAAGCCGTGGTCGCATGCTATTATAATATTGTAGGTGTACAAGCATGCGACCACGGCTTTACCTTGATCATTTTTGTATCTATGTCTTGACTTCTGTCTGAAATATTTTCTTGTTTCATATCTTTTAGTCGGGTTTTAGTTTTTAAACTTACTTTTTATTATTCAGAGCGCTGATAAAGTTGCGTTATGATGCAACAGACTGTGGTCGATTGAAGGCGACCAGGACCAGCTGAAACCAATCATCGCCTCAAAACATCTATGGTCGATCGATGAACGTTATCTGGCTGCTCCTGTGTGTTCGTCTGAACGATCGGCCGACCGCAAAAAAATTGCAACTTTATGTGTCTCAGCACCTAAATTGATTTCATCTTCGTCTTTGTGACTGATCGTGGTAATTAAAAAGTGCCTATAACCGGTTTAATTAAAATAAATGCTTTGTGTTTGAGTTTGAATTTGACTTTTGCAATCGTGTTTGATGGAACTAGACAGGATCCTATTGCCAGATACTTAAAAAACATTTATAGAACCTTAAAACTTGTCAGTAGACTTTTACCTTTCTCATAAGCCCACAAAACAATGTATTTAAAAGCCGTGCATCGCTGCGTGCCGACCAGCGCGTGCGCAACACCGTCATCTAAAGCTGGTGATATATGGCGGTAGAATACTTTCACTAAATCATGGCCATCCACTTGTCTCTACGGAACACGTACATATTTTGGGAGTTAAGGTGGCGTCACTCTTTCAAAGCTTAGTAAATAAAAGGTGTTGAATGCTTTTTTATAGCTTTTATGATCGAAGTAGGTAGCATTCATTGAATAATTCCAATTTAATAATCTGATTTTATTAAATGACTTTTCCCAAATATGGAGCAATACGGCCAGGACCTGCTCCTAGGTAGGTTTAATTTTTCCAGTCATCAAATACCAGATGGTTTAAAAGCAATTTGTTTTAAATTGTTCGGCAAAATCAAAACAGTAATTTATTTCCTTACTGGCTAGTTTAAACTACCTTATTTATTAATATATACTTTATTGTACACCACAAAATAACCGCCACAACCACCACCACCACCCCCACCACCACCTTGCTAAGTTATACACACCTGAATCAGTTCAAAGAACTTATCAGACACATCCCTGGGAAACCACCTTCCGTAAAAGGCAAGGCAGTGGATACATAGCTGCATTTTAAAATCGAATTCCTTAGTTTTTTATCCAATATCCGATAACTAAGGGCTTTGAACCCGCATCAGACGATCTGGTAGTAAAAAAAGGTAGAATGGCTCGTCTCCTTAAGGGCCCGCGTGCGCCGCGTCACGTAGGGCTCCGAGTGCACGCGCGGCGGGCCCACACTGGACGGTGAAGGTGAATTCAGATGAGATTATTGTAATGTGCCACATAACTCTGTATTAGAGGGCAAGAGCGAAGGCGTAGTGAAAACGTGGTTCTTTGTGATTGAAGTCAGTAAGTATCTGTTAACTTTTGAATGTTCTTATGTGCGTTTTTATTATCTACACGTGTTATTAATTATTCTTCCATATGATCACAACCCTTGCCGATCGGTACATATATAGTAGCACAACGTTGTCGGTGGCGGAGGATGCTGCTGACTCCTTTCACAGAGGTAATCTTTAAGTTCGTAATATTTGCATGAATGTTTACGCCTCATCCTATAAAAAAATAAAAGAAGATTAATTTTTAAAAAAAAAACAGATCTCACGATAAAATAACGTTTTAAAGCAAGTGTGAGATTATATTGTACACGCGGCACACTGCTGTTCGGCCTTTTTTGTCGAAAATATAGTATTGATTTACTAAACGTAATGACTTGCCATCATAGATAGCTTGAGTCATCACCATATTTACATCACCTGCCATTATGCGTATTAGCCGAATAATTGGCATAATTGGCCATTAGCACCTACTAATGGTCAATTAAATTCTAAATCTTAACTTGTTTAGTTTGTTTCCAAACTTAATTTTCTTGATTTAATTTATTATTATTTTACAGTTTTAACTCAGCTAACTATTTACATTAGGTACTAAATTAAAAGACTAACTAACTATGTGTATAAATAAAAATAATAAAAACAAAACGACACTTAGGCGTCGAAGTATTCGTCCGCATCGCTGTCATCCGGAATTATTTTCTTGAAATACAAAACGATTTTCTTTTTGTGTTTGCTCCGTTAGAAATTTTGTAAAAATTGAACATTTAAGGGATTGTCTATTTGTCTGTCACACGCGATTTTCTCCGAAACTATTCGATCGTGTGTTATTTTTAAACGGGCTAAACTGAAAACCTAGAAAGAAAAATTCCATGTCCTCCGTGTGGGAATCATACTTGTTTTGAAAGTTCTCGCAACACGAACTCGAAAATGACCTCCTTATTTATATTACACTTTATTTTTTAACTTTAGTTTTATTTTTCTAACACTTTTGATGATACATTAAGAGTTTAGACATAGTCTAAACCCTAAATTCGCCTAAAGAAAAAAAAAGGAATTTGGTTTGTGCAGTAATAGACACTGTAATAATACTGAACATAGGGTAATTCTTGACAAGATGTATAAAAGTATTGTTACTACTTTGTCTGAAGCCGCGGTACAGAGCCAAGTGGAAGCCCCTACTCATAGACATGTTGGCCGTGTTGTTGGTTGGAACAAGCATGTGCGAGACGCCCACGCGAGGGCGAGGCTTAAATATCAGCTATGGGTATGGTACAATAAACCAACTTCTGGCGATGTCTACAACGACATGTGCCTGACACGAAAGGTGTTTAAAAGCAAACTAGTGTGGTGTCAAACTCATCAAGAACAAATTAAGCTTGATATTGTAGCTTCTCTCCGTAAAGCTAATAATTTACAGAAGTTCTGGAAGGCTACCAAAAAGTTTGATATTAAGCCTGGTCTTCCTGTGAGTGTCGGTGGTGCCGATCAGCCGGACAGCATCGCCAACATGTTTATGGACCACTTTAAAGTGGAGTCACCGCTGGGCTCTTCGTTGCGAGTGCTCGATGACGGATGCTGTCGTGATTCTGATTTGGTTCGTTTTTCAGCCAAACAGGTGTCAAGCACCATTAAGAAAATGACGAGAGGAAAGTCCCCGGGTCACGATGGTCTAAGCATTGAGCACTTGCAGCATGCCGGTCCTCACATAGCTAGAGTGCTCGCTATGTTTTACTCGCTAAGTATGTGTCACTCGTACCTTCCTTGTGATCTCTTACGTTTGTAATTGTCGTGCCTATTGTTAAGAATAAAACGGGCGACGTGTCTGATAAGTGGAACTATCGACCCATCTCCCTGGCTACTATTATCGCGAAGGTACTCGACAGTCAGCTGGACGCACGGTTGGATAGCTTGTTAAAATTACACGACGCACAGTTTGGGTTTCGTAATGATCTTAGCACTGAAAGTGCGATTCTCGGCCTCAAACATACGGTGCAATACTACACAAAACGTCGAACACCAGTATATGCTTGCTTTTTAGATCTCTCCCGTGCCTTTGACCTTGTTTCTTACGAGGTAATGTGGGAAAAGCTGCGGGAGAGAAAAGTGCCAGCGGAGCTTTGGTTGTTTGGTTGTAATACCAATGTATTACAACCAAACGAACAATGTGAGATGGGCCGATGGGCTGTCTGTGTCGTACGGGCTAGAGTGCGGGGTAAGACAGGGAGGGATAACATCACCTAGACTGTTTAACCTCTACATGAACGATCTAATCGTTGAGCTCAGCAGCAAGAAAATCGGATGTCGCATTAATGACGTCAGTGTCAACAACATCAGCTACGCTGACGATATGGTGCTGCTGAGCCCTACGGTTAGGGCGCTTAGAGAGCTGCTTAGTTGTTGTGAGCGCTATGCTCGCGAGCATGGCTTAGTCTACAATGTCAAGAAAAGTGAGTTCTTGGTCTTTAAGGCTGACGGTGCTAAATGTCTTGAGTATGTGCCCCCGATTAAACTTAATGGGAATGACTTAGTGCGAGTGTACCAGTTCAAGTACTTGGGGCATTATGTAACCGACGACCTTAATGACCAAGTAGATATTGAGAGGGAACGTAGGGCGCTGGCAGTCCGGTGTAACATGTTGGCTCGCCGGTTTGCACGCTGTAGCAGAGCAGTAAAAATAACGCTTTTTAAAGCTTATTGCCAAATATTCTACACGTGCAGCCTGTGGACCAACTATACTCAGCGGGCTATCAGCGCTCTACGGGTCCAATATAATAACGGGTTCAGGATGTTGATGGGGCTGCCCCGTTTCTGTAGTGCATCAGGTATGTTCGCACAAGCACGCGTCGATGGCTTCCACGCCATCGTCAGACGGAAATCTGCCTCTTTGCTCTGCAGAGTGCGGGAAAGCTCCAACTCCATCCTGAGGACCATAGCCGGGAGGTACGATTCTCCTTTGTTAGGTGATGTTGTTCGAAGATGCATGTAGTTTACTAACATAGATATAAGTTTTTTTTTTTTTTGTTTTGTTTACTAACCCATATATGGATGTCCCTTGTCCGAAATAAAGATTATTTTATTTTATTTTATTTTATGTTATTTTATTTTATTTTATTTTTAAATCGAAACAAATTCGTGAACTTAAAGATTGATCGAAAACGATCACTATTGCTCTCTGCAAACAAAAATTCGGAGGTAAAGTATTCTCACGCATACGGCCATTTTTGTATGAAAAAGTCATTAGAAAATCTTCCCCATGAACAAAAATTTGGTTGTAAAAAACAGATTAATGAGTGGCTGCTAGATCTTAATAACAGGGAAACAGAAAACCAATTAACCATTTAATAACACACACAGTCATTGAAATGCGCTCATACACACACCATCTCACCTTTTACTTTAATGATTCTTAGATTTTTGATTATTTAGAAAACAAAAAAGCTTAGGAGTGAGCTACTCGCTCTGCTAAGCCTTGTGTCCTCTACATAGTTTTTATATTGTACGGTCTCATCAACCGTACATTTACTTTGCAAACGCAGCAACCTACTTGGATGTCGTGCGTCACTAATATTAGGCTATAATTATAATGTTTTAAGTAATGCACATCGAGTCAGACTATAACGGTGGAACTAACCACTAGTCAAGAGAAGGAATCGCTACCACTTTAACTTGTGAACTTTATACATTTTAATATAACTTTAAACTCAACAACTTGTGGTTCTTTCTTTGTACTTCATAACTAAACCAACATTAACTAAGTGATAGTGTACGGTGCCTACAACCATTGGCTTCTACATATATATTTTAGTCATTAAACTTGACATTTTAATTAAGTACTATGCAAAATCATAATTTTTTATCCCACATAATTATATTATTGTTAGTTTACATTATGCAGATTTTATACTTTTAGTTTACAACTACTCGTGGACCCAAAACTTATTCCGGAGCAAGCTGGATTTAGATCAGGCAAGTCTTGCTGTGGCCAGGTCCTAAACCTCACACAACATATCGAGGATGGGTTTGAAACGAGGAAAGCTATGGGCGCAGTTTTGGTGGACTTGTCTGCAGCATTCAGCGCTTGTTGTAGAATGTTACCAACTTAATTGAGGATTCAAAATTTACTCGAATTATACAGTACCTAACCGTCGATTTCAAGTGAATCTTCTTGATGGTAAATGTAGGTGGCGAACCTAAAAGAACGGTTTGCCCCAGGGTAGGTATCGGCCCCTCTGCTATTTAACATCTACACCAATCAACCGGTGAGCCCAAATACAACCCGCTTTCTGTACGCAGACGACCTGGACTTGCCAAGCTACTGATTTTGAGGATATTGAAACCAACTTTTCATCGCCCTCTCAGATCTCAGCCATTATTATGCTGATAACGCCCTGAAACCAAATCCCTAAAAAAAATCAGTTATGCGCCTTCCACCTTCGTAACAGATAAGCGGGTTGATCACTCAAAATCTCCGCAGTCCTCACCCAAAGTATCTCAGCATCACTTTGGATTAACTTCCGGAAAAACTGCGAAAATGTCAAACAGAAAGTGCACACAAGAAACAACTTACTCCGTTGCCTAACATCCACCAAAAGGGGAGGTATCTCCTCAAGTCCTGCGAACAACTGGAGTAGCACCTTGTTTCTCCGCTGGTGAATATGTCTGTCCAGTATGGAGCTGATCTGCCCACGCTAAGTTAGTGAATACGCTACATAAATGAGACATTATTACTGGTTGTTTAAAACCGACCCTGTTGCGAATGCTGTATCCACTGACTGGCATCGCGCATCCAGGAATTCGCAGGACTATAGCCTGCCGTGCTGAGATAGCGCAGCTACAAGATAACCCACGCCACCCAATGTACAACTTTAACCCAGTGTCATAGAGGCTCAAAAGCCGCAAAAAAAATCTTAGGTGCGTGAATCCGGCCGATGGCAATCAACTGCTTAAACCTCCTGATTTCTTCACCGAACCATCAGAGAGCCTCCCATCCGGGCACAAGTTACCGTGGCCTACTTGGATAACCTTAAATAGACTTTGTACCCAAGTAGGCCGCAGCAAGGACAACCTCCACAAGTGGGGGTTCATAGACGGCTCAAACCTCCAGTGTGTATGCGGCGTCTCTCCACAGACAATGGCTCACCTCCTATCATGCACCGCATACCCTGTCACCTGCACACCTAATGGCCACGTCCATCAGCGGTACTAATAAAAATATACTAAATAAAAAAAGTGTTATTTTTGCCATCGACATGCCAAGAAGAAAACAGAATAAACAATAAAGTAAACCTATATCTGATACAATACCTGCCGAAAGAGACCGGATTCTGAGTCACAGGGTATCATAGTGCGGGATCTAGTGTCACATTTAAATAATGTAACAAATTTATGGAAAATAAACTTATTAATATTTTAAGTGCGATTTTTTTTATTAAAAAGAAAGGGTTTACTTAAAACTTCTTTTGCGGTTTGTAGTAAATGATTAAATTCTTTATTACGAGTAACTATGAGACTCATACAATGTTAGTAACAATCAAATAAACTTACAACTACCTATGTTAAATGTTAGTGATACAATTACAACAAAAATTATCTACACAAACACACTCAACAAAGTAATCACTGCTTCAGTATTCCAGCTGAGATACTGGAGCAACGACTTACAATACAGCAGTCCAGCCAGTCAGCAATAACTCTCAGGATGCTGTTGGAACTGCGCACATCTTTTACGCATTAATGCATAAAAGCAATCAACACGCAATTCCGCAAACATCCCTGATGCGCTACAGAAGCGAGGCAGCCCCATCATCACCCTGAAAGCATTATTGTACTGCACGCGAAGGGCGCTGTACGATCTCTGCATAAAATGTACCCACAGGTCACAGATGTAAAACGAGGAACAGAAGGCTCTAAAAAGTGTTTTTTCAACCTCCGTAGAAGCACGCTTGCACCTGCGAGCAATCATATTCGCTCTGACCAACAGCGCCCTCCGCTCTCCCTCAATATCGTCATCGTCTTTAAGGCTAGTGGACAAAACATGCTCAAGGTACTTGAATGAGTGTACTCTCGATAACGGTATACCATTCATCATTACTGGAGGCACCGTTTCTGGACATTTTCCACCAGCCCTAAACACCATCACGACACTTTTTTTCACATAATACAGCAGGCCATGAGTACTGGCGTACCTCTCACACACATTCACCAGTTTCCTCAGGCCACAGACTCAGGCACTGAGCAGCACCATGTCATCTGCATAGCTAATGTTGTTCACACATATGCCATCAATATAACATCCGACTCTGGTGCTACTCAGCTCCCCAATCAACTGGTCCATGTACAGGTTGAAGAGTGTAGGAGAACTGAGACCCCCCTGCCTCACACCTGACTCAAGACCATATGGACTCGAGTAGGCCCGTCCCACCTAACACTATTGACCTGGTTCCCGTACCAAAACTTAAAAATATTTATGATTTTAGGTGGTAGCTTCGCATCATTAAGCTTTTTCCAGAGAGTGTCATATAAAACCAGATTAAAAGCACTCGACAGGTCGAGGAAACAAGCGTAAACTGGAGTGCTGCGGCGTGTGTAGTACTCCACAGCATAGCACTATCGGTAGACAACCCTGGTCGAAACCCAAACTGGTTGTCATGTAATTGAACATGTTTATTCAATTGAGCATTAAGCACGCTGTCCAATACCTTAGACACAACCGTAGCCAGTGAAATAGGTCTATAGTTATTCCTATCAGTCAATGGTCCAGTTTTATTTTTAGCTATGGGCACTACAACTAACTGTTCTCAACATATCCGAAGGTATGTACGCATGACTCAGACAATGATTGTATAATAAAGCCAACACACGCGTCATGTTAAAGACATCTTGTTAAAAAAATACCATTTGTCACCATTACATAAATTTTATTGTAGGACGACCTGCACTTGGTCGGTTTTTGATATTTAATTGGGCGTGAAGCGTCCTTCCACATTATAGTCGTCATCCACCTTATTCTTTTACTTAAAATTATAAGAAGAGGTGACCTAGGGATTTACAGACAAACTTAGTTATATAACTCAGGATACCTTTTCTTTCTTAGTCTTACAGCTCTGTGGGGTTGCTAGATAAAAACCCACCCATTCCGTAGCCATAGGCGACAAAAAAACTTTCATGTCAGTCGCAATTTCAGTAGTCTTGAGATAAAATTTCTGAATCATACGCGTATCTATCGAAACATGTGTTTACAAACAGCGGTGTCTCTAACAGGCAGAGGTAGGGGACCTGTACAACCTGTTCCTAGGGCACACAATGCCGCGCACACCATATTTTCTTTTTGTAGAGCTTTTGTGCCGCGACGCCCGCCGCCCAGCGGAATGCGTAGGGCTTCCGGTGCGTCACACTCGCGGGCTCCCACGACCTGCACTCCCTACAGGCCACCTTCTCCTGCACCATTCATTGATACATTCGTCCCCGTTACCTAACACATCTCACATACATACTCCGCAGTAGTGCCGTAACAATCGAGACATGCATTCATGGAATGTCCGCCGGACATGCAGCCAGCGCGAGCGTCTAAAGGTGAACTTCGAACAGTATTGTGATACTGTAGCAGAATCCGAAAGCTTAAACTCTTGAACTGAAATAGAGGTCCATTGCTGACTCTTGAAGCGGTACCACAAATAAAGTTAAAGAGACAGAGTAATGTAGACGGGATTTTATGTAGTTTAGTGTTGTGCTTTGTTGCTACGTACCTATGTGGTAGAGGTGCGACCCAAATCTGTGGAGAACTTCATGTTAATGTAACCGCAGGGAGTGGGCGCGACTTGATAACCTCACGACAACAATGCGAACAAACTCAGGTGATTCTGCGGAAACACTTGATAACGTCGTATGTGGCATACTAATAACAGGTAAGGAGAAATTGCCGAAACTGTATATCAGTCGTAAAAATCTGAGATTTCATAAAATGTTTCTCCGGTACCTACCTACGCAAATGTCCAACCTAAACAACTTGGGGATGAATCAACATCTAGTAGTTTTATCCAGAGAAGGATTTGAAAAATGCATCTTGGCAGCCCGGCTACTCCAAGTGAGCCGCGATATTCTTCCGTCCAGCCAGCCCGAGTGACAGCTCTACACTGTGATCCCTGATGCGACTGACTGTGACACGCCGCCGTTCGTTAGGAAGCTTTGTTTATTACCCGACTGCGCGACACCAACGACAGGGTTATGTTTGTCACGCGTATCTATGTATCTTTGTATGTGGGATGATTATTGTTTATGTTCCCTCGAAGCATCTTAACGGCTCGATGAATTTTAATAAATGAGGTGTCTATCGTTTAGGTGCGAAGACTAGATTGTTTTGTAAAATCAAAATGACGGCCGCGGAATACGAAATGGTGGTAGAGATAAAAAAATTGCGTACCTTAACTTGTGAATCACTGAATAGGTATTTTAATCATGATTCTTTGACTACTTTACAGCCATAAGTTCCATTTCAGAATTACACATACACAACCCTGAAACTCAACTTTATACTATATATTTTTTCCAAGTCTGTCTTCTAGTGCAGTTTGTCTTGGGACTCCTGACTAGTTATAGTCCTGGGTTGATCGGTTTCACTCTACTTGACGAAAATCTTACGTGACAGTTATATGACAGTTCTTAATTCGAGTTGCTGCATGGAGCGATGTCTGTTCACACGATTACATAATTATATATCGCGGAAGGCTGATAGTTCGTGTTCGTCTGGCGGCTGTCTACTGCGTTATCACGGAATCAGTTTCACGATAATACATTAAACATGACCATAAAGCTATGACGCAATTTGTAACGTTGTATATAACAATAGTTAATACATACAACATTGTTAATAGAAACGTGAATAAATAGGGCGGGGACAAGAAATATAAAAGACACTTTGGAAATTCTAGACAATCGTTTGAATGACAAACACGGTGACGGCGTCATTCAAGCTTTTGTCGGCGAATAAAATAAGCTCCATTGACATGACAAATTAGATCAACTTGAACTTGATAACAGAAATTATGTAGATGTATGTAAATTGTAGTATCGGTATGATATGTGAAGGAACAATGGTTGTGTCACTCGGCGGCGGCTTTGCCTAGATCACGCCGGAGATTTCGCGCAAATACTGATGCGTCAAGCGCGGTGGGCGGCGATACCTACTGCAAGGGTCATCATCACGCACTTTTGACGATGGAATGCAGTGACTCGCTGTTTTTTTAGTGACGACTATTTATGACGTCTTAAGGTTACATATCAGAGTGTAGGCTAGACAATATTACCTTATTTAGACATCTGTGTTTGCCATGCATCATACTATAACCCAGAGTCAAGTGGAAAAACAGATTTACCGTAATGTTGTAAACCTTTTTTTTTGCGGTTTTGACACAAATGTTTATAGTTAATATACACCACTGTTTTACAAAAAAAAAAACAGTGACATTGCAATATACGATAATAGAACATACTAACATAGATCCAATTGTAAAACGCGGTAACCCTAAAGTCACGCATTGATGAAATATTGTCAGCTGCGTTACGCTTCAGGAATGGGAAATAGATCAGGTGCATTGTGGAACTTGTGGGAGATCCGCGTTGAGGCTGAGTCACTCCTCACCGGCAGACAGACGGGTGACTCCGAGTGAAAGCATGGGAACCGGTCGGAGATTGGCGAACACATATTGGAGCGACCCGGCACTTCCGAAGTCCGTGCGATTGAGTCATTGAGTCGTGTAGGGTTGAGTGTGTGTGAGGTCGACGCGTTGGGGTCCAAATAGTGCGTCTTCTTATGCAATAGAAAATCTTTACATATTTTATATTTCCTATTACCAGAGTGGGCCTTGTCAAAAGCAAGTCCAAATGCTTTTGCAGTTTAACCATGAGATCTTTGAACTATGGCTGTATTACTAACTAGCTACAGATAGCAGAAACATGCATATACATCATCTGCCTAGCCTTTTCCCAACCATGTTGGGGTCGGCTTCCAGTCTAACCGGACGCAGCTGAATACCAGTATTTTACATGGAGCGACTGCCTATCTGACCTCCACAACCCAGTAACTGAGTCATACGATACCCCTTGGTAAGACTGGTTGTCAGACTTTCGGGCTTCTGACGCCTCGTAACGACTGTTAAACATCTACGAATGACAGCCGGGACCAACAGCTTAACGTGCTTTCCAAGGCACGGAGGAGTCTCGGTATGTAAAGATGGTCACCCATTCAATGACCAACCCCGGCAAGCGCAGCTTAACCTGATGAATCGACCCGTGCGGCTGTTATTACTTAGCCACGAGCTCCTCCAAACATACATATACAATACTTAGAAAAAAATTAACCGACTTAAAAAAAGGAGGAGGTTCTCAGTTCGTCGGAATCTTTTTTTTTATTTATGTTCCCCGATTACTCGAAAACAACTGGACCGATTTGTTTTTTTTAATGGTATTCTTTCTAGTTGGTCCATGGTCACGATCTGATGATGAAATCTTAGAGAGAAATCTTTGGAGAAATCGAGGGAACTCTCCAAATATTATAGGCACACCTATAGCGATTTGGATATTTTTTATAGTAACTCGTGCATTTGCTCTCGGAAAGCACCATTTGGTAAAGTGGAACTGATGATGAAGGACACAGATGGCCACCAGCAATTGATGCTTGTCACAATTCATATGGTGCAGTGGAGATGATGGTGAAGTGGAGCTGCTGGAGAACTCCTCAACAATTAAAGTCCCTGCATCGGGAAAAGCAATATTTAGTAAAAGGTGATGAGCAGTTGACATTAGGCTATTGTAACTTAGATAAATTACAAACTCACCCACAACAAATGAAAAAAGAAACTTGTGAACCGACTTCCAAACAACAAAGTGAACAATAACTTTAATTTCGGAAGTCGGTGACAAAAAACTAAAATACTGATCCAAAGACACCGACTTCCAAAATTAATTGTAATTTATTAATTGTAGTTGTATTTTTTGTAATAAAGTTTTTACTTTTCCTGTTCTTTTTTTTCGAAATGTAGGTGTAATATAGGTTCACCTCTGCCTAACCCTTTGAGGAGTACAGGCGTGATGTTATGTGTTGTTTTACTTTTCATGTTCGCCTTTTATGGTCATCTCAAATAGGAACAATTATTATTCACTTAAAATTGCTAGAATTTCTGCATGACGACAACGAAACGTAAACAGTCGTCAGCTTCAGGAACCCCAGGGGATCTCCACCACAATGACCGAAGGTACTATTTTTAACATCACACCGACATTCCTCTTTACGGAACTACTTAGTAGCATAACGCTGAAGACTCATCTCTGTTACGTCAGGGGTACTACACACGTGCTCGGGTCGGCTGCTTCGACACAGCCGTGCGGCAAAATCAGATACACAGATGTACAGATATACAGTTTTCGTAAAAAACCCTGTCCGATTTGAAACGTAATATAGGTACGTATTAATATTTTTATTTTATTTTATTTTATTAGGATCTCCAACAAAGAATACACCTTACATGCTATAATATTACGACAAGAACAACAATCTATGTGCTCCCTCAATTATAGGAGACCACATCATGCAATAAAAACAAGCAAACAGTATATTATAAGGAAGTAGACCTTAAAGTTAAAATTATATAGTATTATTAAGGTTATACTAGTACATTATTAAATTTGATAATCTGAATTTGAATTTGAATTTAAATTGAATAAAAATAAAGATTAAAAATTAAAAAGCAACGAACACTTAGAAAAAAATTGTACTTACAGACAAATAAAATTATAGACAAATAAAATTATAAAAATATATAATAGCCAACAATGCATTACTAGGCAGGCAGTTCAACACTTACATAAGTATCATTTATATGCAATGACATTACCAAGAAATAATAAAAAATATTATTATTGGTATTTAAAACTAGCTGACCCAACAGATGTTTTCCGGTCCTTTAATTGTGAGTTATATTATTAGTCTTGAGTTCATAGAAAAATCCCCTAAAAAAAAAGTTCAGATTTTCATGAATTTGAAAAAATTCCAGGAAACTTAAAAAAAAAATCTTATCATATAAACCTAATTCGGACTATTACGGACATTTTTAAACAAAAATCTGCCAAATCGGTCCAGCCGTTTTCAAATGATGTGCATTTTCATTTAAAATTCCCATAAAAATTGCAGGTATTTTTTTTGAAAATTACAATATCACTCTTAAGCACGATACACAGAGACTTTCACGGACCAAACAGGAATTTTTCAAATATTGTATGTTCGGGAAAAAACCTGTGTGCTTAGCTCGAACTGAACAGGGCCGAACATAATTAGGTAAGCGAGGGTAGATGACTAGCTATGCCGAATGGAGTTCGGCATCGGCACGAGCCAAATGACAGCCGAATAATTATGTGTAATAATTGCTTCGGGTCGGCTTTGTTGTTCAACAAATACTACCAAATTGAATGTGCCAGACCCGGACATAGTGTAACACCCCCAACAACAAGGTATCGGTGACGTCATTAAAATATGACAGAATATGATGGAACACGGATGCTAATTTACCTCGTCATGGTGAATCAAAAACGTCTCTATTACATCGTGAGAGTATTTTGTTGCTATTCTTTCATAGTTTTTTACTCAAACTCTTTTAAGTAATTTTTCACCGATCATTGTATTTAGTGAAGAGTCGTGTCGAACTTGATTAGTCATTTAGACAGTTTACAGTGATCTCTCGCGTCCGGCCCTGGTTCGAGCCATGATACGGAGCGAGAGAAAATGGGAAGTCGTCACCTTCTTCTGCGAAGCAGTAATGCTCGCGAAGGAGGAGGCGGAACGCGTGAGGGCGAGGCAAATTTCGCGCCCTCATGCCCCTAACCGTCGCAGGAGGAGACGCCCTGAGCGTCGGGAATCACAGGCAGATTTCCAGCCACCGTAGGCGCGCGCTTGCGGACGGTGAGCAATGGGTAGCTCGCCGTCCGAAAAGGACCAAGCCCGGGTCGACGGCGCGTTGTGTTCCACGCGCGCCTCAAAAAGATGTCAGCAGAATTGACGGGGTCCGCTAGGGCCAATGCCTGCCGGGGTTGCGAATAAGGCCGAAAGGGAAATCGTGGAGAAATTATTTGATAATGTCCCAAATAAAAAAGGGCACAAAACGCGAGTCTTTTTGTTACGGATTTTTTTTCATTTCTTCTTGTTTTTCATATGTATGTACATAAACTGTTAAATAAATGTTCTTAACAGAATCTAGACATTCCATCATTAGTCAACATAGTACCTAATTCAGGGGTTTTCTTCTCTTCTATCAAAAAACCTACCATATTTGTAGCAGTACGTACGAATAGGAGTATCATTTCGATAAGATCGCCCATTTTTAGATAATAAATGACCCTGAGCTTGGTATCCTCAGGGTATCCTGTGTGTGTCTCCGCAGTCACCAGCCTACCTCTGTTCGTCTCCGTCTTAAGGCTAATGATAAGAAAAGATCAATCCATCCTTGAATACGGACATTTTTTGTATAGAGAATAATGTCAAACCGCCATATTTATTCTGCAGATAAAAGTTATCTGATGATTGCAAAATCGGCCCTAACACTTATATTATAACGATCAATATTTGTGAAGCAATTATTTTGCGGGTCATTGACTAACAAACATACGTTAATAGCTCGTGTTTGTAACACGCAACCAATTCTGGCCAGTCATGCTGCTGTAAAACCCACGTTTACATAATTAGCTCGGTACCTTAACTGCACTTGCAACGCCGATTATAAATCATACCGACTGTTGAAACCAATCAATCAAATCAAAAATCGCGGAGAAAAGGTATGCCAACCTTAAACCTCGTGAAATGTATCGTAATTATACTGATTGTAGCTTTACTATACGCTTTCAAAATTCAAAAGTCATTTATTCAAACTAGGCTGAGAATCAGAACTTTTCGAACGTCAAAATCACATAAGACAGTCCCCCAAAACGCCCACCCTTCACCACTTCCTAGTGCCTTTAGGTGGGAAGAAGAAGTGGCGCAACAAACTCCCCAGCAGCACAGCTTATATGTATATACGCTATATATATAAGGGGATAAGTGACATATTTGGTGCATTTTATTTCTTGGTATTACTGATTTTTACCCGACTGCCCCAGAAGAAGGGTAATTTTTTTATCGTATAGAATGAAAATCTCAAACCTCATCCAGACTAGCGCGACGTGACACCGGTAATGGTTCTACTACCGTGAAGTTTTCTTAGAAATTGTTTTGGAGTCGCGTCGCGACAATCTGCGTGTGGCTTTATTCAATTCGTTTATTTATTATTATAACACAAATACATGCATATAAGTAGATATACAAAGTATAAAGAGTAATAATTGTAAAATACAATAAAATAAGTAAATTCCGTAGTCTGTGTGGACCAAGCGCCGCGCTACAAGAACTAAGTTTAAAAATATCGTTATGATCAACAGATCAGTAAACAGAGATGAACGGCGTGTGAATTACGGACTCATGAAGTGTTTGTCTTGTCAAATATGATGTGTGGCGAATAAACAGCGCGCGCTGTTGCTCGTTGCTGTAAGTACATAATTCCTAGTGTTTTTTTAAGTCTTGGTCAATGTAGATATTTTATAGCAGTAACAGTCTTGAACTGGTAACACATTGTATCATACGAGAACGAAAAATGAGACACATTTTCAAAATTGGTTTTGAATACTTTAAAAACATTATCAGTAAATATTTAAAAAAAAATAACATAAAACATCTATATGAAAAGTTGACCATTTCAAAATTTAAGTGGTTACTTTTAAACCGAAACCGAAATATACTTCGAATAAAAATTATATATGATTAGATTAGGTATACATAATTTTGCTAACCAGAACCACCATAAAATTAAATATAAACATGTTTTTTTTTTTACATAAATGAGAAGGACACAAACTTTTCTTCAAATGTACAAATTTTTGGTAGCTATACTCATGTATTAAATAAAGCCCCAACAGCACAACCTGGAAATCAGCAATGCTATGTGTGACAGATGATATGACTGGAAAGGGAGTGACTACCGAAATGGCGACTTATAGAGAAGTATGGAACAACAAGACATGTTGCGCCGACCACTAATAAATTGTGATAAGCGCAGGAGTATGGTGATGAGACAAGACAGATGAAGAAGAATGAAAACTGATTTAACAACATAAACAACATGGACAACCAAATTCAGACACACACACATACACCCTCACACGCACAATCACACACACAATCACACACATACACACACATTAATTTACCATACAATTTTAATTATTTTATTTTCACGTTTCATCATCATCATCATCAGCCTATAATGTTCCCACTGCTGGGACACCACAGGCCTCCTCTCTGTGAGAGGGAGTGGGCCGTAATCCACCACGCGGGCCCAGTGCGGGTTGGTAGATGTCACATGTCTTCGAATTTTCGGTTCTAGGACATGCCGGTTTCCTCACGATGTTTTCCTTCACAGTTTTGAGAGCAGTGGTGATGAAATAATTTACACAAAGTAAAGCGCCTGAGCGCCTATTCGAACCTACGACCTACAACTCGTAAGTCGCGGCCGCCACCACTGGGCCACCACTGCTTTTCACGATTAGTAAAACGTTTCTTAAACTTTTTTTGTTCATCTCAATCCTCCAAACTTGTAACAGTAACATCAGAAGCACTATGTAACCTTTACGTCATTATACCTTAGGGGACCGGACTGCTTCTCCTTAACACAGGTTTTCATAACCTAGCTAGGAGAGCAGTGCTCACCTACACGTTGTTAAACAGTTTTTTTTAACGTGTCCTACAATGCTTTGTTTTTGAGTGAATAAACATTTATTAAAAATAAAATAAAAGAATTGTCGTGAGCCTTTTAGCCTCGTACAGGACTTTCTGCTTTTATTTTACTTTGGTTTTTTTTTAAATATTTTAATGAGTGTGTTTAGTTTAATTTGTAATTTCCTGTGCGAGTCTCAATAAATACCTTTTCTTTCTTCTTTCTATCTTTCATTCTGATTCCTCTGTGAACATTTTTGTAAACGATTACAACTAATTTGTTTCATTTTGACAGTTCAACAACATTAATTGCGGTATTTACGTTGTTGAGCAGAGTTTTTTCGAACTTATAAAGAAGCAATGGATTAGCAATATGTTTCGAAACGATTCAGATTCTGATTGATCGTGTATTACGCAATTAGGGTACAGCTTAACTGAACAAATCTTTTGCACACTATCGCAATTAACATCGTAAACTAACATATATTAGTACCTCTACTTACCGGCTGAGTCACCGTAAGCCCTCTTTTAGCAAGTCATTGTGAACTAACCTTGTGTAATTGACTTTTTATGGATAACTTTAATGTTTTGTTCATGCACCTTCTAACTTCTCCTCAAAACAATGATAACTGTATTTTAAACGGTCTAACTAAACTATAAAACTCAATCGATTACTTAAAATAAAATATTTTAAATCATCATCATCATCATTTCAGCCGAAAGACGTCCACTGCTGGACATAGGTTTTTGATTGATTTTTATATATGAAGAAGATAAAAAGAAGAAGAAGATTTATTTCTAATAGGTACTTATCTACACACTTATACTATAATTACTCAAATTTTGATATCATTTAGATTTACTCTATTAATTACTTACTTACTACATTACTATTATTTATGGAGTAACTAATAATAATACAAAAAATAACAAAAGCTTTTATTGATTCTTCATATTAAAATCGTATTCTTTAAAAAAACTTTTAACAAATAAAACAACCGACCTCAAAAAAAAAACACTACAAAGTGAAAAATAACTTTAATTTCGGAAGTCGGTATCTTGGGTTCTGTATTATCGTTTTTTGCCACCGACTTCCGAAATTAAAGTTATTTTTCATTTTGTAGTGTTTTTTTTTTGGAGGTCGGTTGTTTTTTTTTTGTTAAAAGTTTTTATTTTTCACTTTTTAGTTGTGGTACCTACCCCACACACATTCGAATACCACTATCTGCTACCAGTGAAAGAAACTTATCATATCATCTACACACTAAGTAGGAAAAAAATACGTATTTTGTAGCTAACTCAAAAACTATCCAAGCAAAGTTAATAAAATTTATATGGGACCAATTCGAAAGCACACCCTTTCAAACAAAAAAAGAATTTTCAAAATCGGTCCACAATTGACGGAGAAATCGGTGGACATACATAAAAAAAAAGCGGCCAAGTGCGAGTCGTACTCGCCCATGAAGGGTTCCGTAGCAGCAAGTAACGATAAGTTTACGATTTATGACGTATTAAAAAAAAACTACTTGCTAGATCTCGTTCAAACCAATTTTCGGTGGAAGTTTACATAGTAATGTACATTATATATTTTTTTTAGTTTTATCATTCTCTTATTTTAGAAGTTACAGGGGGGGGGACACACATTTTACCACTTTGGAAGTGTCTCTCGCACAAACTATTCAGTTTAGAAAAAAATGATATTAGAAACCTCAATATCATTTTTGAAGACCTATCCATAGATACCCCACACGCATGGGATTGATGAAAAAAAAAATTTTGAGTTTCAGTTCTAAGTATGGGGAACTCCAAAATTATTTGTTTTTTTTCTATTTTTGTGTGAAAATCTTAATGCGGTTCACAGAATACATCTACTTACCAAATTTCAACAGCATAGCTCTTATAGTTTCAGAAAAAAGTGGCTGTGACATACGGACGGACAGACAGACAGACAGACAGACAGACAGATAGACAGACAGACAGACAGACAGACATGACGAATCTATAAGGGTTCCGTTTTTTAACGGAACCCTAAAAAAAACAAACATACGCGACGAACATATAATCTCCTCCTTTTTGGAAGTCGGTTAAAAATTGAATAGGAATGGATTTTTATTATTAATGTATTATAAGGAATCATTAACAGCTTTTATTTATTATTATTACATTAAAGCACAAAAAATATTTAAGGTGATATATTGAAAAAAATGGGCTTTTTCTTTATCGTGTAACTTTCAAAGTATTTGGAATAGGGATTTCAAACTTTGGTGTATGATTTTTGACTATATGATCTAGTATCCGGAAAAAGGAATAAACGATACAATGAAATTTTCTCGATACAAAAAATTTGCAAAGTTCTATCTATTTTTATCTTTTTTTGAGTATCATGGCGCAACGCTTATGAGTTATTCAATGGAATTTACTTTAAAACATAGAGAGTAAGCGTTTCGAGTTTTAAGAAAAGCAGTTTTTTTTTAAATAATACTTTTCATTTACAAAAGACGGCATTTCGTTTTGGCACATACGTTGTTTTATTCCGAGCAGACACACATTATCGTCATCTCTTCTTTCGCCTATCAAAAGTATTGTCATCACTCTCGTTCATTCATAGATCAGTCGCCCGATGGGGCTCATCGACGAAGAATCTATGTCACTTTTTTGCAAATCGGTGCGATCAAATTTACGTGATTTAAAGAATTTTGTTTACAGAAAAAGTTAGTACTTCAGCAAGTTAAAGTAATTATTGAATGCAATTAGTGTTGAATAGGTATTCAGACTGTGTGTGTGTGTATTCTTGTGAGTCCTGCGAACAATATAACATTATTTTTCTAATATGATTTCGTGGTGACATTTAAATTATTTATAAATATAGAAAGAAATATAAAATCAAAACTGAACAGTACCTGCAACGTTTGGAGTGCACAGGGCTATCAATGAACTCATTTTACAGGAATTCAATAGCAATAAGATGATGATAATAGTGAGTCGAATTCTCCACCTTCACTAAAGCACAACCAACACAATCTATTCCCGCTTTTTAATGTATTATTGTGTAAGCATTTTATTTTCTAAGAACATCTATTTTTATACCTACAACTTTTAATAATCTTTTATCTAAAGAAATAGGCTAAATAAAATTCGTTTTTAGGTTTTGAAATACGTCAACAGTACATCAATATGTCAAGTACTGTCACTACGAATCATAGATCACAAAAAAGAAATGGAGTCGCATTTGAATTGTAAAAAAGGAGAGTTTTTACCCGACTACGGCAAAATCAAAGGAGGGTTATGATTTTAACATGTATGTATGTATGTATCTAACAGGCTATCAAATGCAAAATAAAATTCAAGTCAGACTAGTAGTTTCAGAGATTAACGCGTTCAAACAAACAAGATAACAAACTCTTCAGCTTTATTATTAGGACTAGCTGCACTCCACGATTTCACCCGCATAAGTCCCAATCCCGTGGAATATTGGGATAAAAAGTATCCTATGTCCTAAAGTCTAAACCAATTTATCATCACTGTAATATTTTCAACACAATGTATTTTGTTATGAAATAAATTACTTATGATTATGACTTAACCAGGTCATGGTCTACCCTTTGCCAAATTTCAAATATTATTCCCTCAGAACTCTAAAAAAATCAAGCTTCTAAGTCAACGCAATAAAAAAATACGGCTCTTTATGTGGCATATTTTGATAATAATCGCAAGTAAATCAAAAACTACAGGGTACTTCCAGTTGACCTAGAATTATGAAATTTTGGCAGGAAGCAAGGTCTCACAGCACAGGTAAAGGAAAAAGTCCGAACATTGATAATAATTTGTAGATTTATCACATAATTTTTTTTTTTGCGATTACAAACTTGCATTTGAAATCGGAGAATTGACCGTGACGTACCTATCGATGTATGGGAGAACATGTTTCTCAACTACCAAGTTAAGTTTTTTTTGGGATAAATTCATCCCAACTACGGAACCCTTCATTGTGCGTGGTCTGACACGCACATGACCAGTTTTTTTGTATGTTTGTTTGTTACGCTTTCATGCAAAAACGGCTGAGCGGATTTGGATAAAATTTCGCACATGGGTAGACCATGACCTGGGTATGCCCTACATAAGATACTTTTTATCCCGATATTCCCAATGGATCGAGACTTACGCGGGTGAAATTGCGGCATACAGCAAGTATTATACAGGATGTCTCAAACGTTACTACGTTTGAGACATCCTGACATCCCATTTGCCTTTGGACCACTGTCCAAAGGCAAATGGGGTAAAGTAGAGGTGGCCACCCATCATTTAAAAAAATTATAGTTTCGATATTCTCAATAGTTCAGAAGATTTCACTAATTTAACCATTTACAAGAAACTTTACATTTTCATTTGGATTTTTCGGCCCTGTGGACAACATTTTCGACGTAGCGAGTTTAAATCGTAAATACGAAAACATAGTGGGAAAATTGTTTAAAATGTTATATTTAAGATATTGTGACTATTTTTTATTGTGCTACTGTTTGTTTTTCCTTAAATAAATAAATAAATAAATCTGGCTTAAAGATGCCTTGATAGTGTAGGCTGGAAGATTACGTTCCTATTTACGTTTAGTGTGGCTCTGCAGCGCTTCAGATTTTATTTTTACTTATCTTTTCTAATTTTTCATTAAACTTTATCGAAACTTTCTAAGCCCAGATTTAAAAAAGTGCACATAGCACATAGCTTTAAAAGTACCTTAATTATTAATAGTTAGACTGGGAAAATTTTACAAAGATAGCTTAATGAAAACCTTTAAAAAAAATGGGTTTCATAACATGGTCGAACTACCCGCAAAACTTTATGCTCTAATTTTACCGAAACATCTCAGAAAAGCGTTTAGTATTAAAATTTAACATTTTTAAACGTGTTTGTGTTCCTTCGGTACATGTGTTTAATTATTAATTCTTTTTTTTTACTTTCGCTGTTGACCTTCGTAGGCCTTCACAACTTGTATTGTCATTATCAAAAGCCATCATAGTCCATAATCTGCCTATAGGCATTGGGCATGGGCTTGTATCTACACTATCAAGACATCTTCCAGCCATTGAACTCGCTACGTCAAAAATTTTGTTCACAGGGTCGAAAAATCCAAATGAAAGTAAAAAGTTTCTTGAAAATGGTTAATTTTCTGAACTGTTGAGAATATCCTAACTTTTAAATTTTTAAACAATAGGTGGCCACCTCCACTTTACCCCATTTGCCTTTGGATCATTACGTTTGAGACAACCTGTATACAGGTTGGATTTTTGAGATGGGGCAATAAGGGCAACTACCATAACCGTTGTTGCTACAGGAAAACGGTCTTAGAAGACTGTCTTTAACTTTTTAAGACATTTTGATCTGCATTCACAGATTTCGAAAAAAATATTAGTCAGCAAGAAAATGGGCAGTTTTCACAAAAACTTTTTTTGATGCCAATCGAACCTGTTTCTTTTATGGAACAAAAAACTTAAGTGGCCAACTCAGAACCAAGTCAGAAATCGCAAAAAACTTTTCCCATACGTTTTGTGTGTGGGAATGTCACTCTGTAAATAATAAATATTTTTGCTGATAATTAAATATTTTGTATTATTTGGCTACTCCATAGTTCGCAAAATTTCATAGACCGAGATAAATTATTGTTACTTAGCACGCGCTTTTTTCTTAGATATGTTTCTGTCTTTATCATGCACTTTTAGTATGACGGTTGTGCGACAGTGACAAGAATAATGCTTAGCCAAAGCCCATGCTAAGTAACTAACGTTTTCAAATTCCGGTCAGTTATTTCGTTAGTTCCACTTTTTGCTACTGGTTCAGATACGTTTGTGGCAGCGCGACGATGTGGCGGCCAACCATCGAATATAGAACCGCCACTCCCCGCGTGCGGGGGCAATAAGCCATGCCCACCAAACTACTATTTATTTTCAATATAGGCCCTTAAGAAAAAAACTATTAAGTAGGTACCTAATCCGGCAGTGGACGTCTTCCGGCTGAAAGAATGAGGTACCTAGTTACCTAGAGCTGTGGCTGGAGACTGAATGGAAAATTCCCCTTTAACACCATATTCACAACTGAGGTCGACTATTAAACTTTTGCATCACAATCGTATCGGTCCATTTGACACTGCTGACACCGCGGTTACTTCTGGACTTCCCCATTATGACCGCTTGTGACAGGTCGAAAGGAATAAGTATATTTTCCATAACAATTTACGAACACTACACTGACCGTTTGGCTATATTAACATCAACCATCAACCGGACACTTATGACGATCATTAAATTAATTCAAAACAAAACTGTTTATGAAGCGTTTGCTTATTATGATATCGAACAAAAACAGTAAACTAAAACACGTCAATGACGAAACTTCTCAATATCGTCCATCAACATAATGTAGAGACGTCATGACTTCTTACCTTGCCGACGTCATCGTCACAGCTTCTACCCGTCAGTCATGACGGAGTTATACCTAATGACGGTTTTTGCCCGGACGCATTTAAAACGCGTTTATTTCGCACGGAGTTCTATAAATAGTTTTTTTTTTTACTGTGACTGCTTTAAACGTCAGAGTAATTATGTGTGATGCCGTGGCAGGTCCTGTTCGATGGCAAACTGGTTTACCAACGCGTTGCTGGTATTAGACTTTTGTACCAGTTTTTGATTGACGATTATTTGTTATTTTTAACAAAACCCAATAATTCTGTACGAAGGTCGTACATCAGTGGATATTCGTTTCAATCAATTAAAATACGACTTTACGAGACAGTGCTCAACATTCGACTTACCCATGTATAATAATATGTCGGATGCTGGACCCTTATAGATATTTTCCGCCCTAGGCAATACGACGGGTTATTGCAGACCTACTGAACAAAACCTTAGATCTGGATATACCTTCCTAGCTCCTTACTTACCTAAACAAAGTAGAATCAAATTCAAACCATTGCTTCCAATGTAACTAACCAGTTACAGGATTATGGATTGTCAAGAAATTGATCAGTGGGAAACTTAACTTAGAATTTAGGAGAAAACTGCTGAACAAAAACTAAGGTTTTTTTTTTTTTCGTAAAGTCATCTCTGGCAGTCTCTGGTCACATTGGTATTCAATAGCGGTTTCTTCAGAAATATATCGCGATCCGCGATCTCCCAAATATAGCAATATGGACTCCAATCGACTCGGTTCATGTTATCTCACCAGTCATCATGAAGCAGCAATCATAGACCTCCAGAAGAAACTCGGCCTTGTGACCGGCCATGACACTACGTTACCTCAGACGGCGGCAGGTGAATCATGGTTTCAACACAATATATATCATTAACGTACAGAGTTTGCACAGCACTTACGTTATACATATTGACAAAAATTATTCTGAAGTCCACTTTGAATTTGCAAGTTATTTCGTAACATTGTTGTCCCACCAAGCTTTCGTTCGGCCATTAATAACATAAACATCGTACCGTAAAAGTAAAACAAGCGTTTTACTTTTACTACTATTCTCAACTAAATCACAGTTTTATACGTTTCCACTATCCTATAATTGTCCTTTATTCAGTCCTTCTAATCAATGGATGAGTGTAACATGTTTAGTGAACATGTATTATGTAATGTGGGACGCTATAGAATGTTTTGATTTCGAAAGTCGGTCAATAGCATGGACATTTACTTGCCATAGTTGTGTCGGTCCAAAGAGCAATACGTGTGTAATTATTATGTATCTCGGTCGGGCCGATGTGGACTTTGTCCTGACTGACCATCGCCTGGTAGTAGAGGTGATGGAAGTTCGATAGGCGGTCGGCATTATGCACTGGTTGACATAATAGTTATTGTAGATAATTTTATCCGGGTTACTGTTTGCCCGGACTTGTTAAGTTGCTTATAAGTTCATAAGCTTCGTCACCCATCGCCTAAATCAATGTGGTTAACCAAAATTCCTCCTTAACACGATCTTACATTAAACTCGGTTAGTTTTTCGATTGTCATTTTGGATGTAATTTTTATTTAGCACGTTTCTAATTTTTATCCTCGTCGCCACTGAAATATATGAGTAAAACAACGTGTAGCTAGTAATCCGGTTTATTCGGAACGGCCATGACAGATCATCCCCGTGACAGACCACCGACAACACCGATCATTAACAATAATTACAAGGTTACCATACATTACAGTTTCATAGAAAAGTGCAATACCTACGCAGTCAAAATGGATGGAACAGTGGACCTGTGTCAGGCGGAAGGTGAGGACGCCGTGGCACCTGACTAGCCACTCCTCGTAGAGGGGACTTATCGCCGCAATTGTGGCGTGCCCACCGATCTGTCCCCCTAAGGGGATAAAGTAGGGTGACAGAACGGAATAATTCGTCATTACGGAATCTATTCTTAATAAAATTTTAAGTCGCTTTTCGTGTTAACGCAACGGCTTCCACAATAATTTAGAGGATTGCGGAAGGTTCATGTGTGTAAAACATTAATGTTTTACTTAAATATAGCACAGAAATCTCGAAGTTTTGACATGTCGCAACATCAGTGATTGCACCCGTGCGATGCATGCATGCATGCGTGCATTAGAGACCCGCCCATGGGCGGGTCTCTAATACCATATTATCATATCATTCTGTATTAAGCATTTACCTCTATATGTGGTAGGTTCCTATATATGGTATTTAACGCTTATCTTATACTATTTGTCTAATTGTAACCTACCTCAAAAATAAATACACTATAATATACATGTCGTGGCCAGATCTTAGTAATTGATAACTTCATGAAATGAACATCGACCGCAGGTCACATCATGATGTGGCTTGGCCAGATCATTGAATACTCAACGTTTGACGATATGAACAGTTAAACGCACGCCTACTTCATGATGTGGCCAAACATTAGTGATCATATCGTAAAATAGTTAGATTATCCACCGGTAGAGGCGTTGATGTCGCTTTATTTTTGTTGTGCATCATGGCGGCGGCATACAACAAATCAAACAAAGTAGGGTGACCACGCAAAAAATAGTTGATGGACTTTTATTGAGTTTCCAAGTAAATATTATGGAAAGCGATCAACTTGGAAGTAGCAATCACCGGCCGATGCCGCGGCGTGAAATGCAACATATCACTTAAAATTTGTTTAAGAAATTAAGAATTTACACCGCTTGTGTGGCACCCCGACCAAATGGTTTAGGTTAGGTTAGAAGTGTGACCAACTGCGCGCGAGCCGAGCGAGCGAAGCGAGCGGTGCCGCGGCAGCGGCCGGCGAGCGCTACTTGCAATTTGGTCGCAGCTACTTGGTTATTTTTATTACACCTTGAACCATGGATACCCTACATTAATGATATGGCCAAACATCGACTGACATATCATTAAACGTTGATGTTTAAACGATATGGCCAACTGTAGCTGGCCATTTCATGAAATGGTCAATTCTAACATTTGGCCACGACATATATATTTTTAGTACATACCTCTCTAGGTGGCGTTGCTCTGTTTAAATGTGAGCTATAGCCTAGGTAGTCAATATTATTTGTAATAAACGGGTTCAGCAAAACAATAATCTGGAAATTTATTTCGTGCACAGTGCTGACATACAAATGCGCAATATTTGTATATTTATATATTATGGATATATATATTTGTATTTTGTAATCCCGTTCTCGAAAACGATTCTAATTTCAATGAAACTTGCAATATAGGTTTACAGGGGCGAAAAATCGATCCAGCTAGTAGGTCTCATATCTAGGAAAATGAGTTTTCTCCGTATTTTCAGGCGAGCAGAGCTCGGTCGCCCAAAGTTTAGGACAAGATATACCTTAAAATAATAACTTGGCAGCATGGAATTAGTATGTACTATCATGGAAGCATAGAATTAGTATATACTATACATGGAATTAGTAGGTACTATCCTATACTATTAAATGAGTATTCTCTATTTTCACTAGAGCAGAGCTCGGTCGCCCAGGTACTGTAACATAAATCAGCCACTATGAGTCGTATTTCAATTCATTTTATTTTATTTTATTGCCATTAAGTCGCGCAAAATAAACTAAAACAGAAATATCACTTAAAGTTCCCGTATTTTATTTACTAACTTATTGGAAAGTCGATGTACCTGCGGCAGAAGACCGACGAAGCTTTAGCAGCACATTCAACTCTAAGACGTGGAAACACGCCTTTATTATGTACTAGCTGCGCCCCGCGGTTCCACTCGCATCAGAGTTCATAGAGCGTTCGGTCCTTCTTTAGTTTTATATGAATGTGGTCAGGTGGGAACAGGTGCTTCGATGAGTAACAGACATAGTTCGGTATCGACTCACGCGCATAATGTGACGTTTACGACCCAGCACGATGTGCCAGCAACACTTTAATACCAAAATATTTATAGTTTACTACGAATGTTTAACATAACTTTACGTATTACGCGATCAAAATAGAATATGACCGGACTAGAGTGGGGTGCTGCTAAGTTCACACTGATGTGTCATTAGAAGACATTTTCGTTTTACTATTACTGACTTAGCATTAGGCGTTGGTCTAGCGTACCCCACGTGACCACTTCATCGTAGCCGCGTAGACCCTGCACCGTAGCAGCGTAGACCCCGCTTCGTAGCGGCATAGACCGCGGAAACAGCCACGTATATCTGCGTCTTAGCCGCGTACCTCGGCGTCGTAGCCACGTATATCCTCACTTCGCAGCCGCTTATGACCGCATCGTAGCCGCTTATAATAATAATATCCTCCCGACCGATGTCGGTCACGGTGACCAATCTCAACGGAGATTAGCCAGGTACGCACGAGATTTTATAGTGCACAAACATATGAGCACTCTCTGTTCCTTTACTCTCATAGTCCGATGGCACGGCAATCCGACACGACCGGGGAGAGATCACCAACAACGGCTATACGTGCTTTCCGAGGCACCCGTATCACACCACCTACTTCCAAACTCCGGGCTATTACTGAGAAATTCCTAATGGAAAAACCCAATAACACTTTGTCTGACCTGGGAACCGAACTCAGGACCTCGCTCAGCAGTCTCGCTTACGACCATGAAAGCAACGGGACTGCTAGTAAGAAACTATTTCGCATAAAACTTCTCCATCTCACGTGTTGTGTTGTGAACAAATAATATTAAAGCCACAACAATATTTTTTCTAGGGTTATCATCATAGTTTGCATGATATCATTACTTGTTTTCAAACGGAAATCGAAACCGCAACCCTGAGCAGAGAAGGCGCTGCCACTTCACGTGTTGGGTTTTAATTATACGATTCATGTGAAATTCATTCAACATGGAACCTGAGCTTACTTACAAACCCTTGAGAAAACTTGTCTCTCCTTCGAAAGGTTGCCACTTGGAGATACAAAATGAAAACACTAGTATTTGTACATACTTTATTATTATTTGTACGTACTTTAGGTCGAGGCTAAATGTGAAAATTGACTTTCTATGTATATTTTTAATGACAATGTAATTTAAAAAGAGAACTGAATAAGAATAATTTTATTATGTCATAATGTTCCTAATGTATTTTCTGATTAATTTGACAGGACTAAACTAAAATTTATCTTCTGTCCTTTTCTTAATGAAATAGAAAGAAAAAGATGCACTGAACTTAAATTTAGTTTAGTTTGTGAACAAGGGAATCGGCACCATTATCAACCTATAATTCCTAAAATACTCTTAATTTCCGCGATCAGATAAGATTATGGCATAGCCATTCAAGTTAAAACCTTTACATAATTTTTATTTGCTCTATGTATAATAAGCGAATGATTCAAGTCTCGCTCGGCTCTCTGACCACTGATCTTTAGGTATGACGCGCCTGTTTGAGACTGTGGTAAGCCGCGCAATGGGCGCCGCTATTAATCTGTAACCGAATGATTAACACCTGTAGTAAGTATATACATGTATATTATAACAAGTTTCTACCTGTCATGTTTTCAGTGCGCGTTTGTAAACTCTCGAGTAATTGACAGCCGATCGAAGGAAGCGAAAAAACAGTCCGTCGCTTAGAAAACAACGCCATTTCTGATGTAAGGTGATTTGCACAAGGTATAATTAAAATTTCTCATGGTAGTGAAGGCTGTAGCGCCACATCAGCCCACTCCCCCACCCGTCGGCTGACCACTGACCAGTGTGGGAGCCGATCACGTGACCGACCTGTCCCGGTTCGCTGCACGTGCGTCCGACTGACGCAAATACCGTAATAATTACATTACTATACAACACATGATACGTTAATTTGTAAATCATAAAGAACGTGTAGAAATAAGAGAGAACATGATGAAGGTAGAGTAATAATATATTTTGTCCTTTCTGATAACTTGAATCTTGCTTTGCCAATTTTGTTTTAAATTTTGAGTGAATCTAAAAATGTCGGTAAATAACGTTGTCAACATCAATGCCGCCAGCAACCAAGGATCGCGTTTTGAGACAAATTCACGATCGGTGTCACAATATTAGTCGTCACGTCACGTGTCACTCACAATCCTTCTTCGGTCAAGCGGTGATTACATGACCGTTTATTAGTGCAGTTAACTTAATGGCCTGCATTATATTATCCGCAAAACGTCACAGTTAAATAATTAAGGTTCTAATTGAGCTGGTGATCCGTCATCGGTGAATCGTTCGCTGACAGCAGCTGACGCGCTCCGAAGAACTTGTTCATGATTGACTTTTATTTAATCACTGCACTTACAACATTCTTTCATCGATTACAACTGATCTTCTGCTGGCTAGCATTCTCTCCGTGTATATGGATACACGGAGAGAATGTTAATGTTTGTTTGCAAGTTATTGTATGACCATTGAGACTGTTGAGCCTCGAGCTACTGTAAGAATATCGGGAAGCTTCCTTGCAACAGGAAGTAGCTAAAGTCGGTAAGGCCATTAGAGGCTTTTATATTAAAACGAAATACAAGTATTTATGATGATGAAACTGTAAGGTAATCGAAATAATTTTAGATCATTATTGTAACCCATTATTGTGGGTTTTTCCTTGAGGTACCCGGGTTCTCAAGGATCGGGGCCCTAAAGGACGGGTTCCTCAATGATCGGGTATCTTAAGGATGAACCCATTATTGTGTAAGCATTTAGTTTATGCTTGGTTTATAAAGGATGAAAATTAAGATGATTTACTATGTTAAATACTTGATAATCATTGAATTAACCTTTTTACAATATTTTATGGTAATTAAGCAATTTAATAAAAGACGATTCGTAATTCTTAGATAAAATTCAATAGAATATCAACATGAACTGACAGGTTGGTGACAATCGTTTGAAACAGCTTATTAGGTATATTAAAATAGCAATGTAAAATCTAAGATATACTACAAGTATCATTAAAATATTCCGTAATAATTTATATTAATAAAAACTAAATGATTTTACAAGTTAAGTGTTATTTTTAGGTAAACACAATACCTAGTGAAATTAGGTACTTCTACATTAGTTCCAAGCTTCGTAAATGTGACAAATGTCAGTATCAAACAAACAATATTTTAATATTATACTAACCTCAAAACTAAATATCTAACACGTGCAATAATGCCGAGCACGGATTAGTTGCTATAGATAGATGGCTCAAAGACAATCTGCTAACTCTTAGTGTTCCTAAAACAAGCTACATTTGTTTTTCTCCTAGTGTAAGGTCTAAACCAGGCCATAATTTTAAAATTCGAATCCACACGTGTGCGGACCGCTTGGACCGGGGCTGTAATTGTCAAGCCATTAAACATGTAACGTCCACAAGATACCTGGGGGTTATGGTTGACGAGTGTTTAACTTGGCATTCGCATATTGAGATTGTCACGGCACGGGTGCGCAAATTTATATGGATTTAAAAAAATCTAAGATATGTGATGCCTCCGAAGACACTAAATAGCATCTACATTGCGCTCACGCAATCAGTTATTACGTACTGTTTACCAGTCCCCAGACTGGTAAACAGGAGCCACTAAAACTAAATTCCTTGAGTTAGAAAGAGCCCAAAGGTCACTTATAAAAGTTATGTACTATAAACCACACAGATACCCCACACTCACACTCGATCTATATTGAATCAGTGGCTTACTTTCAGTAAGAAAACTATATTTCTCCGTTACGACCCTACATTTGCAGATATCGATACCATTTAACCAAGACAAGTAGGGGAAAAGACGAAAGGATGTAGTAGCTTACTCCCAAAGAGTCCGAACCGCTTTTGCACGGCGGGCGTCAGTATGCAACCCAATCAGCCTACATTTATAACAAATTGAACGTAAAATTAAGGTTTCACCATGAGGTCTCACACGTTAGCAAAAAGGTAATAACCGAGTGGCTTAAAACCTTAACATACGAGGAAACTGAGCGAGTTTTGGCTAGACTTGGTTAAACAGTTTCTTTTCATTTCTTTCTTATTAATAATGCATTCTTACATTATTGATAGGAGAGAAATGAAGGGAGACTCACCGACTATAATTTATAAAATGCGCTTCGAACACATCGGCCCTTCAAAGAAGACATGCACATTCACACATACAAACACATAAACACACACACACCCATACAAACACGTACAAACACAACAACAACACAAACACTGTTTTAAAAATAAGACGCACATACAGTTTCACATAGGCATACAACTACAGTTACACAAAGAGCTGTGTGGACTTACATCACTTATTGATGGACTGTGTTCGATATGAGTCTGATAGAAATGATGTGTTTGGGGCCTTGAGGTTAAACCGACTTGATTTAGGCACATTTCATAAAATTCTACCTCAACCAAATGGTGATGATGCGAAGAGTCTGTTCAGGTTTATGGCTCTAATGTAATCCATAGCATTGTGATTTGTTACTATTTGTTTAGGGTATGATGGGACTGTCACACGCATTGCGATTATAAAAGTCCCAAATTAAAATAGAATTAAAAAAGAAAAACCGGCCAAGTGCGTGTCGGACCACGCACAATGAAGGGTTCCGTAGTTGGGATGAATTTATCCCAAAAACAAACTTAACTTTGTAGTTAAAAAATATGTTCTCCCATACGGAATGTATGGGAAAACATGTTTTTGCAACTGCAAAGTTTAGTTGGTCGATTATTACTCGTTAACCTGTAGAGCCTACTTAGCTGTGATAGTTTTCCTTTTAATTTCGTTATATAAACTACTGTTGTGATTTTTTTCACACACCCAAAACCAACCATTTAGCCGGCAGGGGGGGGGGACACTTGACTCTAACAAAAATTAGCACTTTAAAGCTTAATATTTCGCAAACGAATCCCTGAATCCAAAAATGGTTTCCCCAAAATCACAATATTTTTGAAGGACCTTTCCAATGATACCCCTCACCATGGGGTAAAAAATAAAAAAATAAACATCACCACTTTACGTGTATGAGAAGTACCCTAAAAAAAAATGTTTTTCATAATTTTGTTTTACTACTTTGTCGGCGTAATTAATATGTATACCTATGCCAAATTACAGCTTTCTAGTACTAAGGGTCTCGGAGCTAGACCGCGGACAGACAGACAGACGGACATGACGAAACTATAAGGGTTCCTTGTTTACTACGGAACCCTAAAAAGAGCTGTGTGGTGAAGGTGCAAGTGCACCTAGTGTACCTGACTCCCAACCTCAGACTGTGTCTGTAGAGAACGATAGCACACCGTCCTCTTGTCTGTTTACTGTCACTGGCCTGGCTATCCTAGTTGTCTTGTAGTGATCACTGTTCGCGATAATATTGTACCAACTGTTTAATCATTCCTTTTTATATTTATTTTATTTTTGATTTTCTTTCAGACTTTGTGTACAATACAGTGTTATTTATCTATTACCAGTGCAAATACAAGGATACAATCTCCCCTTTATCCGATCATATACCGTTAGCAATTTCTAAATGGTCTGCTACACGGCTGCCAATCGCGTCTCCGACAGAGGTGACCTTGATTGGCGACAGGCAGAGCTGTCTGAAATTTGGTTGTAAACCACCAAGGTCACCTCTGTCGAGATCGGGACGCGGTTGGCGACCGCTTAGCGTGCACTTTACTGAAGTTACGTAGGGAAATACACACAACGTTGGTTTTTAATTGTTTCTTGAAATGTTGTTTGGAATGTACAGACGCCAGCACATCAAGCTACCCGAAACTGTCAAATTTATTTAATAGATTTTCAACTTTATCGCTGAAGTGTAAGGTTCAAAGTTGATTGGGAAAATTTGACAGTTTCGGGTAGCTTGATGTGCTGGCGTCTGTACACCGAACTGACTAATCACTTCCCATTGTGGATACGGTGATTCAATGTCCAGCCCAGTCCAGTGTATACGATACAGTACAAAGACTCAGTGCTCATTAAAGTAAGTATAAAAAAGTAACGTAATCTGCAAAACTATTTGGACTTTGTCCTATTACGCATAGCATGACAACCATTGAAATGGGTCTTCTATGGGTTTTGTCGACGGAAGAATAGACAAAATGACAGATTGTAATTGCTTATCTGTAATTTTGTCTATTGTCAAAATCAATGTTTTTGCTTTAAGAGGGCTCTTCCTGGTCCGTCTATCGTCGACGCGAGCATGCTCGAAAAGCTTGTTGTTTCATCCAGCGCAGGTGAGAACTGCTAATAAGTAAGTGAGAACGCAATAACATTACAGTACGAAAAATAATTTGTTCCAGGAAATACGTGTTTTTTAATACGCCTTACAAGTTTGTGAAATAAATGTCTTTCATTTAGAATCTCCATTTACTTTTACAATTTATGAGTACATTATGAACGGTCAAAATTCAGGTAAAAGTTGTGCAGCAGATTTATAGAGACTTATTCTGAATTTGTTACGCCAAATTTGGATTTTTTGCTTTCATAGAAACCTATACATAGTGCACAAGATACCTATAATTTTTAAAAATTAAAGAAAGATGTGTTACAACGCCATAATCACTTACGAGCGTTAGTATGAAAAGTGTTTCGCAATGTTGGATGACGTTACCTAATGTTTAATCATTAATACTGAAATCGTATTATTTCCTAATCCTGTGTACAAACTAGATAGTATTCGAACAGTAATTGTAAGATGCGGAAAACATGCATCCGAGGGTGTGACTTATTAACTTGCCAAGTGATACACTCACTAATTTCACAGCGGTGTGTCTGCGTACTAAGGTGTGTGTGGCGATGGCGGCGCGGCGCGGCTGGCGCCGAGCAGTCTGCGCCCGCGGCGTTCGCCACGTGCGCCTGCCTAGGCCGCCCACACACGCGCCGCAGGCGACACTCCCCGGCGAGTGCAGCCGAGTCCTCGCGGTACGTCACTCGCAACAGTCGCTACAGCGCCCGGGTGTAATGACATAGAGAGCTATAGAAAAATACTATCACACAGGTACCTATGACAAGACGATACCCTACGAAGCTGATTAGTTACGAATGTTACGATGCCAGTAACTGAAGCGAGCGAAGAAGTGACCTAATATCAACCTGGTCGTATGGTATAGGATGGGTGTAATGCAACACTTCCATTGCTGCTAAGTAATACAATCTTCCATTATCCGTTCACCGTGCACCTTACTTCGATGGTTTGCAGCACAATTTAGTTGTATCAAGTCGATCAAATTCTAGAGTCATAGGAACACGTTTGCGCGTTCTATAGAGCATCTAATATTAATTTTATTGTTAAATTGTGACTACTGCCTTTTTTATTTTTGAAGTGAATACTTCTTTAGGCGCATTGAGCGATTTTTAATAGTGGGAAACTTATGGATTCGCGTCACCGACATCCCACGCTGACATGCTGTAGTAGCAGTAACGGAAGTTTTTTTTGGAATGAAGTTCTTTAACGCGACTTGCGGTAGGAGTATAGTACGTATCGTACGCGAAAAAGCGTTTATACCTGCGACTCTTTTTGTTTTTTTTTTATTTGGGCAAAACGAAAATCCAAGATAGCGACTGCAATTTTTTTACATTTTTTGTCATGGGTGTCGTTTTCATGATTTCCGAGGGTGCTAAAGCCGATAGTGTGATCAAAATGTATATCCAGGATGGCAGATATGAAAATTTTAAAATTTTACGTCATGGGTGTCGTTTTCGTGGTTTTCAAGGGTGTTAAAGCAGATAGTGTTGATATTTTAATTTTTGATCCTACTACAATTAATTTAAAATAAAACTAATGTTATTTCATTGTTTTAAGTTTTCACTTCTATCGGC
This sequence comes from Agrochola lychnidis, assembly GCA_963680765.1. NCBI lineage: Eukaryota > Metazoa > Arthropoda > Insecta > Lepidoptera > Noctuidae > Agrochola > Agrochola lychnidis. The sequence continues at coordinate 24,365,422 of OY796866.1, forward strand.
AGTCCCCATGACTGCCTATTTTTTTATTGCCTGCCCTCGATCTTGCCTGATAGAAAGCGATGGATGAGGTCTACTATGCCGATGGAACGAACGTAGCCAGAAGATGCCTGTGCACTCTTGCTTTGACGGGTTAAAGGTGGACTAACACAGACGCTGGCTGAGAGTTCTACACTTTGGCCGGGTGCATAATAAATGTGGAGGCGAAGCTCCGAGTACGAGTCAGGGCAAGATAGCTTGCGATATTATGTTGTTCAAGGAATCAATCTTAATTATACAGTTTAGCATTATTAATTATTTAAAATGATTAGCCTACATAAGAAATGTTAAAATCTAAATAACTGCTGCAATTAATTGAATATTAATTATTTACCTACATAGATTTTATAATAACATTCTCAAAATTATAATTATGTCGTTTCTCTATGTACTTTACTGTGTGTACATAAATAATAAAATAAATAAATAAACATTGAACTTCTTCCTTAATGCAATTCATTCATAAAACCGTTGAGGAAAATTAAAACTTAAATAAAACAAAATGCTGTAGCATTTATGTATTACTACTCGTAGTACGGTAAATATGTAATTGGCGTCACAGGGAAGAAATGCTGAAAAGTTTTTTTTTTTTCTAGCCTTTTTTCTGTCCCACTGCTGGGCAAAGGCCTTTCCTTTTGCCTTCCAAATCTCTCTGTTTTGTGCGATTTCAGGCCATGTTGGCCCCGCAAATATGATTCCTTCGCCGCGGTCTACCTCGACGGCGTTGTCCTCCTTCAGGCGTCCAATGAGTGACGATCTTTGCCCATCTCTCCGGGTGCATTAGTGCGACGTGGCCAGCCCACTCTCAGTTCAGTCAGTTTTTTTGCACAATATTAATCATTATGAAGTACTTTTCAAAAATAACGTGTTGGTATCTATAGAGTTATCTAATCCAAAAGGAAGAAAGCCTTAACGTTTCACGTAAATTGTATGCCATCTAGTTACTGTATTAGAATAGACTTTACTGTTTCTGGCAAACTGTCCTTCCCTAATATTACGCTGTCCATTATGTGACACATAAGTTAGACCTGACGCAATACCAATGACAACGCGGATAATTACAGTGATCGACTTTATTATGAAGATAAAGATTTCACTTGTTAAAAACCCAGTTCCAAGTAGTTTTTTTGTTCGTGAATTTTGTCAGGATCATTCCGGCCTGCAACTTGAATGGAATAGTAAACAAAACATGACGTACATACTAATGATATATCCAATACAATGTAGTAGGCACTAGGTAGCATACGTGTGGCGCGAGCCAGTCATCTCGGTGGAATACCCACTTATTCAGAGTTCGGAGAAATTAAATGATCGTGAGCAATCTTATGATGCAAAACGTGATAACTTAAAGCATCATAATATTTTAGATGATAATGTGACCCCAACCTACTCTCTTTCTTTGACCGACTCAAGAAAGAAAGCTTCTGTTTTTCTTACGTATACTGTATGCTTCAGGTCACAGAACTTGTTTGTATTGCACCTCAGAATTCATTCAACCAAACTCAGATGTTTCATAAATATTGGTTTTACAGATGTTGTATACAACAGCTGGTTCTTATCTTTAGTTGCTTCTGCACTAACTTATTCTCTTTAAAGAGCTCTACCTCAGTCCTACTTTTTTTTCTTTCTTTTATCGTTCATTGACCACTAACCGACCCGTACAAGATTCAGTTTTGAACTCATTCATGACAATCATGATACGCGATACTCGTTCATCGAGTTATGTAAATGAGATATCGAGTAGTAATCTTTTGGCGTACGTACATAACGCAGATTGGATTCTTGGAATAGATCTTATGAATGTTACGAGGTCGAAAAAATCGGAATATTTTAAAACAAGAAAAGCATACAACTACAGTGACTCAAAACGGTCATAAAATTTGTAACGGTTCATTGTCGGTCATTGTTCTTCCAAACATATTCACAATTGTATCTCTTTTTTTTTTCCGAAAATCTAAAATATAATATTGCTTTCAATCGTAATCCTAACTTATTTTAATAACTAACAGACAGACATAAAATAAAAACAATAATAATTATATACAAGTGTATAAAAGGGAGAAGCAGTGGTGGCCCAGTGGTAACGGCCACGACTTACGAGTTGTAGGTCGTAGGTTCGAACCCAGACAGGCGCTTTACTTTGTGTAAATTATTTCATCACCACTGCTCTCAAAACGATGAAGGAAAACATCGTGAGGAAACCGCCATGTCCTAGAACCAAAAATTCGAAGACATGTGACATCTACCAACCCGCACTGGGCCCACGTGGTGGATTACGGACCACTCCCTCTCACAGAGAGGAGGCCTGTGTCCCAGCAGTGTGAACATTTTATAGGTTGATGATGATGATGATGATTATATAAAAGGGGGGGAAGTAGTCATAGGGCATCATAAAATTCGTCCGCATCGCTGTCAACAGGAAAAGTGCCCAAAAGGCTGGCAGCATTGCCACGTTGTATGGCAATGCTGATTCTTTGGCCAAAGAATAGGCCAGCCTTCTGATCACGTGAAGAGTCGACTAACCGTTTGGCGATATCTTGAAAAACTAAGTGGGCACTCGGACCCCATGACCCTAATGTTTTAACCCCAAACGGCTCAAACATATAAGTCCCAATAAGATTGGAGTATTTGCGCCGTTTGAGGATTTCCGCACTTGCAGCAGCAGCCCCAGCACAGCCCGCTGTGCTAAGAAGGTGGGATGGCGCAAGGGTGCCGACGCACGTTGCATCCCACACCAAAGGCCTTCCAACCTAGGCATTATGGTCATTCCATCTGGTCTCTTCCCATCGTCGCGTGCAAGATGTTATTGATGCCGGCGTGCCGTGCTATGCGGCCTGCGCTCCTACTGCAGGATAGGCCGTGGTGTCCGAGGCAGTCGACACCTTCAACGCATTGGCAACGATGCGGAGCCACGCAAGGAGCGCCCAGATGCAGGCAAGTAGCGAGTCGGAAGGTGGTGTCACCCAGCATAATGCCGATGTTGGGTGACGGTAGCGCCTGAAGCCAGAGGCCCGACTCCCACTCGCCCACAGCCAGCAGGCGGGCAAGCTCGGCAGTATTGGTGGACGTATTAATAAGATTATTCCGTACCAACCTGCAGAGCGGCTCATCCCACTGCCTACTACTATTTTATTTTCTGGATTGTATTCCCCATTGTATTTCTTAAGAGCGTTTACGTCTAGCGCGGGAAGTCAAGTTTAGGTAAATTCTTCGCAAAATTCACTCACACAGAAGCGCGCGTACATGTGTGCGTAGAGTTGGCGCGTTCGCTATCTTTATAGTCAGACTAACACACGTTGATCCGTTCGATTTAGAGCAATAATTCTTTTAGTAAATATTTAATTGGAATTTAAATCCAACTTCAATTTATTGTTACACCTATGATTAATATTATTAAAAAAACGAATTAAATAAATAATTTTACAATATTTTATTGGAACAGTTTACATATTTATACGCTTCTTTTCGTGTTTATTTTATATTAGGCATAACAATTTGATGAATCATATTTATTTCTTTTAAACATCTTATCTTATTATCACTCCGAGTAACAACAAGCGCAACATGTCATACTCATAGTTACATTATGGGTACTGTTAATATTAGCATGTCGGTGTCGCAAACCCATAAGATTTTCCTATACCAATAATCGCTCATCGCGCCTAAAGAAGCTTTCACCTGAAAAAAAAACGTGTGCGTTTGTGAGAACCCACTCAGGAATAAAGTTCCTTCTCACGTATCATTTAAAACAAAAACAAAATTTTCGCAGCCGCCATCTTGGATTTACATTTTGACCTCACTATCGACTTTAATACCCTCAAAAACTAATGCCTCATTTACATTCTGCCCCTGCCGCTACTGTTCGCGCTGCCAGCCATAATTCTCAAAATACTGCCGTAGTAGGATCGAAAGAACTGCCCTACCACTCATATCGCTTTCGACTTTCAACAATGGTAGACGTCGAAATAATTACAGCGTCGCTGTGTAGAAAACACAATACATAATTATGTTCTTTATTTAAAAAAAAAACAAATTAAAAAAAAAAATATATCTTCGTAGAAGATGGTGGATCCTCTCCATAACATCGAATACAAACCATATCGGATGAAATATATCGTCTGCATCTGCTCCAGTAGGTACCCTAATTGCGTAACTTATTTTCATAAACGATTACAAATTTATTTCATTTTGACAGTTCAACAACATTCATTGCATTATTTACGTTATTGAGCAGATTTTTACTCCAACTTATGAAGCAATGGATTAGCAATCTGTTTCAAATCGAAACAATTGTGATTGATCGTGCATTACGCTATTTTTTTTTTCTTAGCCTTTATTGTCCCACTGCTGGGCAAAGGCCTCCCTACCCTCTTTCCACCTCTCTCTGTCTAGAGCTTCCAAGAACCAATCTTTCTTAAATGAGTCCAGCTCATCCCGCCATCTCCGTCTGGGCCTGCCGCGATGTCGTTTGCCATTAAGCGGGACCCACTGGGTCGTAAGTTTGGCCCATTGATTGTTTGACATGCGGCAGATGTGTCCAGCCCAATTCCATTTAAGCGTGGCAGCTTTCCGAGTGACATCAGATATTTTAGTGATGGAACGGATTGTTGTATTCTTAACCCGGTCCACAAGTTTAATACCAAGAATACTCCGTTCCATAGCTCTCTGGCAAACCTCGAGCGTGGTCCTCTTTTCTATTACGCAATTATTGGGGTACAGATCGGCTAGATGAATTTTTATTTTCAAAAGAGGCCTAAACGTGACCATCAGTGACTTCTTTGATTTCAATTCGTCAATAGGAAGGAGTATCTTCTAAAGCTTCACTAATTCTCTTCCAGCACGCGTAGCATGACCACCATAGATAATAGAACAATAGCCAAAATGACAGATAAACAATCACAATCTGTCATTTTGTCTATTCTTCCGTCGACAAAACCCGTTTCTATTGTGGTCATGCTACGTGTCCAGACGTCGTGAACTTAGTTTTAATTTGTGGTTTTTGTCATTTAAATCCTACATACTTTTTTTGGATTCCAATAGTTCCAAATATGTTATAGTGTTTTTATTATTCCACTCGAAGGGCATTTTCATAGATCGTATAAATAGGCGGCACGCACGTCCGATTCGTCCAGGCGCTCGGTAAGAAGTGAGCTGCGGAGCTGAACGTAAACACGCCCTGCCACTCGTGCTGCTCGTTCTTTGACTTCCGCATAAAAAAACCACTCATTTGGGGAGCGTAGGGCAACGCGAGTAGCAGTGGCAGCAGTATGAGAAGTATCGTGTTTACATACTCATCCTGCCCACTTTCCTGCTCATTGCTGTGGAAGTGAGCTGAATGTAAACGGGGTATATGAAAACGACACCCATGATAAATTCTCCCGCTCTGGGCGGAGCGGGAGGGCGTGTCAGACTCTTACTGAGTAAAACCCACCCGTGTTCTTTCGGTTGCCCTGTTGCCGGGGGCCACGATTTCCCTATCGGTTTTCTTCGAACCCTCGGCAGGCATTGGCCCAAGCGGACCCCGTCAATTCTGCTGACATCTCGTTGAGGCGCGCGTGGAACACAACGCGCCGCCGACCCGGGCTTGGTCCTTATCGGACGGCGAGCTACCCATTGCTGGAATGGGCTCGCGATTCCCGCCCCGGGTGTCTCCTCCTGCGGTGGTTAGGGGCGTGAAGGCGCGAAATTTGCCTCTCCCTCACGCGTTCCGCCTCCTCCTTCGCGAGCATTACCGCTTCGCAGAAGGAGGTGACGGCCTGCCATTTCTTCTCGCTCCGTACCATGGCCTGAACCAGGGCCGGACGCGAGAGATCACCGCCGCCAAACACCTCAACGAAGACACGGTGTTGCTCCGCCCAAGCCGGGCAGACCTCCACCGTATGCTCTGCCATGTCCTCAGGCCGATCCACACAATGGTGACACCCGGATGTTTCCTCCCGCCTTATCCTGAACAGGAACCTCACGAAGCAGCCGTGTTTTATATAGAATTTTTCACTTTTTGTATGGAGACCATGAAAAATTATTACCTATATGTTGAGTTTTATGGGTTTATGGGCATTATAAAGGGGGTCGAAATTTTCATTACTTTTGCGATAGATCACACCATTTTCGAAATATAAGCAAAAGAAAAGAAAAAAAGATACAGTACTATTTTTGCAGCTGAAGTCAAGGTGTGGGTATGAATTTTAGTTCATGACAACTAATTTAATTCCATACTTTTTTAATGGCGATTAAAAGTAGTCAGATTTAGTTAGGCAAACAAAATTTTTCATGAAAAACGTCAAATTCAGAATAGCAAAATTGCCATTTTCACTAAAATATTAACTCAGTGTCATCTTGCACTAAGGCCCGTATTACAGAACGTCACTCAATACCCAAGCATTACTTAAAACTAGATTCAAGCCATTTGATTGGTTGAAACTAGTTTTAAGTAATGCTCGAGTATTGAGTGTCGTTCTGTAATACGGGCCTAAGATGGCACTGAGTTAATACTTTGGTGTATGCTTGTTTGTTTGTTTGAAAATTATTACGTCAGCAAATGCTGTATTGATTTTTCGGAATTTTCAGTATTTTATTCGGTCCTTTCTTTATTTGTATTCGCATATAAGCTGTCGGAAAATTAGCATTTATAGCAGTAAATTTCAAATTTTAAGTATGCTCATATTTTAACTTTTTTCGGAACTTTTATTACTACCCAAACTAAATGGTGATTTTTTGTCTAGTCATTTGTGACAACAGAAGGCATTTGTGACAAGAGAATCGGCACCGATATCGACTTTAGCACCCTAAATTAGTTTTCACTTCAATAAAATATTTTACTTACTAAAGTACTAAGATGTGGCGATCATGCTATATTCGTGCATTATCGTTGTACGCACGACAAAGGTCAACAGCGGTCAGGCAGAGCGCCGAGCGACACATCCACTCTCTGAAAGGCCTCACGGCGGACTAATTTCAAACGGTTTGCGCGTGGAGTTTTATAGTAATTTTAGAGTAGTTTTAAAAAAATTCTAGAAAAATAACCAAACTCATATAGTTAAAAATTTTGATTGCAAATTTTTAAGAAGATGTTTTTCTATTACAGTAACCTTTTATTATAATAAATTAAGGAAGATATATTGGTAAAAAAAAACATTTTATTTACCAAAATTTCATTATAATTTCGCATTGTTTGGATTTTTATTTCTCATGTAGGGAACCTAAACTGAAAATTTCTTTTAACTAACTTTTTTCCTAAGAATCTTTGCAGTTAGATAAAAAATATTGTTTGTTAGGGTGATCAGTGATTTAAGATATTTTAAGCGTCAAAGTTGACGCTCGAAGTAAAATTAACAAAACCTCTGTTCAGTAATCTTGATATAATTCACAAATACTCTAATAATCTAAAATTTTTCCTAACTAAGTGTTTAGACAACAATATTTCCTAAAATGATTAGTAATTAATATGTTTTTAAAATAATGTTTGATGGATATTAACTGGATCGAAAAGTACTGTTTTTGAGCTAAACAGCGCGCGAATGGCGTAAACGCTCTTAATCGAATCGTTGAGCTCCTTAAATTCTGAGTTGAGCTGCACGATAACTAACAATTGCGTACACTGATTGGCAGGCCGTCTCAATCTGTGTGGTGCTATCCTCAAAAAACCACTTCAGATACCAATCCACATGGCCTTCACATGATATGACTAAGATTATATTATATCATCCATTTCGGTTTTTGTACCAGAAAATTCAAAATTTCAATAACAAACATTTGTTATAAACATAATAGAATAGATTTTTGTGAGTCGTGGATTCAATTTTTTCTTAAATACCTTTCTTATGTGGTCATCCTCGGTAGGCTTCGCCTCAATTTAGCAACACCAAAAATAACCGTTACGTTCTGGTTTATTTCCACTGCTCAAGGAAGGAAAATAGGAAGACAAACAATATTTTGTGACTTTACTATAAACATTTAACTTACCTGTCTACGTCATAGTAAATTATTTGGTATTATGAAATTCTAATATTCAACCAATATTACAACATTGTGATTCACGTTATGAAGATCCGGTCTTTTTTCCTCAGCCGTTTTCCTTTGCTATTTGTTAAATAATCGCAGTAATCTGTTAATATCTGCTATATAGGTATGAATGCTTTTCGAGAAGTTAAAAAAAAACACAAATTTACAGCATTGCATTGATTAGTTATGGCAAAATAATGTCTGGAAATAATACAGATGCACCTACACTGTTTACAGTTTAAAAGAAATTCGTCCGTATCTAAAAATACAACAAAAAGATAGCTGCAAACCTCATTTTATAAACCTGAACATGTTAACTCTGCCTTGTATGAAATATGCAAATTCGTTCATAAACACCAAGATTTCTTTCTATACTAAACGAGAAGACATACAAACAAGATACACACTTCGATACAAAACACGACTAAACTTACCAAAAGCCCGCCTATAAATACATTCAACAAGTCCTCTGGTCATGTGAATAAAAATATATATTAATTACCCGAATCAATCAGAAAAGAAAAAAACTCCATCTATCCATGAATAAATTAAAATATCTATTATTAAGTAAATGTTATTACAGTGTAAACGAATATTTAAATGATAAAAAATACACAAAAATTTTTTTTTTTTTTTAATTAGTTAGTTTATAAGATAAACGATAGGTCCTCATCTCTACTATCTTTCTTTTGCTGTGCCCGATAGGGTCCACGATTGCTTCTTAAGCAAATGTTTACCACTTAAGCACATACATTGTGGAATGCAATAAAGTATTGAGTATTGAATACATTCCAAGAAAACACCGATCTACGTTTTTGATTTATTTTATTTTAAAATAACCTACCCTACCCCCAATCTCACCCTACCCTACCTTGTATTTCTTGTAAACCAAAACTTTACCATCATTAGGTACCTACTGCTAATTCTGCAATAGGTAATGATAGTAAGATGACACGTTTCAAAAATAATTTTAAATTCAGAAAATTGCAGTTCTGGATTTAGATTTTATTTTATTCGATTCAGGTTATAAATTATTCTAACTTATCACTTTAGATCTGGTATATTTTTTAGCAAAAAATACCGGTCAAGTTCGTGTCACACCACGCGCAATGAAAGGTTCCGTAGTTGGGATGAATTTATCAGAAGAACAGACTTAACATTGCACTTGAAAAACATCTTCTCCCATACATTCCAACGGCAAATGTAAGTTGGTCGATTATTATTACTCGTTAACTACAAGTTAAGCCTGCTTAGCTGTGGTAGTTTTCCTTTTAACGTCATTATCTAAACTACTGCCGTGATTTTTTTATCCATATATTTTTAACAACCATTTAGCAGGCAGGGGGTACACTTGACTCTAACAAAAATTATCACTTTAAAGCTTCATATTTCGCAAAAGGATCCCTGAATCAAAAAATGGTTGCTTAGCATTGAAAGATCAATAGTTTACCAAACAGGTTGGATACCCACCATTGCTATATAATCACCAAAAGATTTCGATGCACTGAGAACCTCACTAACAGTAAATATAAATGTCTCTCGTGGCAATTATTTGACTAGTTTTGATTAACGCATGGTTAAATAAAGCTCTCAGTAATGTGGTCTCAGTAATGTTCTTGTACTTACCTACTAATTATTATATCATTATTTTTAAATATTCGAATGCCAGTCGAGTCGTCAATATCTTAAATTAGAAACCGAATAAAGCGCCGTCCTAATTGGCCATCGCTCGCGCGAAGATGCGATGCAATTTCATCGTGCGATGAAACTGCTCGCGAAATGCCTTTTAACAGAGATGCACAGTTTTTGCCGTCGAGCAATATTTCTTTAATCATAAATAGCATTAAAAAAAGAAAACGTATTACGTACGAAACGTAACCAACGTAATCAATCAGTATTTCGACGTAAGGAATGAAGAAGAAGATTTTTACGAATATTTGTCTTTGATAACAGAAACGTTTGATTACACCTGTAATTTAATACCCAGCGATTGTAATCGTAAGGGTACAAACTTCAAAAGACTTCGATGGATGCGTCGATGGTCGCGCGATGAAAACTAGAGAATTTGGTCGCATCCCATGATCGCGCGACTATCAATTAGGACGTTCAGTAGATAACAGTACCTATGTCCGATCGCGGGTCGTGCGAACATTTTCATCGGACGCACGCATCAACGCACGAGCGACGGCGATTAGGACGGCGGCGGCTAAGACACCTGAGACACATGATGCATTGTTTGTAGACCGGATGAGACACATGAGCCAGATGATGCATTGTACAAAGTGACTTCAGCTAGGTTTTGAAGAAATGTTCAATGATGTCATTCCATGACAGCAATTAAAAACCCCCTCTTATAATGGGGAACGAGTGTTGAGTGTATTAAGTTCTAATAAAAGCAAAGTTATATTAAATTATAATCAGTCGGAAAACGGATTATGCATAAAGTGTTATCTCACTAGATAAGGTAGGACTCCGGTAGTTTCCTCCCCATGTAAGTCTGTAGGTACACAACACATAATCTAAACAGCTTATCAAGAATCAATGTACTCACCTGTTCTAAAAATCTGTCGCATTGCGCGTGCTCATTGTTATGTAGTTCGCGTTCGGAGGGGCTTCCTGATGAGAAACCGCATGATGTCAATGGACAATACTACAAGGATGACAAAAGGCTCTCTTTGAACAATGGGTGTTAACTAACTCTCGCGCAAAGAGTTGTCACTCAAATGAAAAATGACGTTAAAGAAAATACAAACCGCGGCTGCTATAGATTAGGGTTGTCCCATTTTGCTTTTATGGTAGCGATTGTACCTCTTAGTTCTATTTTCTTATTGTTCTTCTGTGGCATGTCATTCCGTGGTGGGCGGTGCGTACGTGCACTGGTCGGCGCAGGCACATTGCCCAAATGTACGTGTTCCCACGCCAGAGCGACAACCTACACGAAATACAGCTTAGAATAATGGCCCATACATTAGTGTGTAGTCGTTTGTCGTCGTATAGAAAACAACAAACTGGTTGTAAAGCTCGAATCAAAATAGTTTTAATAACGAGTATTATTATGGGCTCGAGGCTCTTAGCTGTTATGGCATAATAGCTAAGAGCCTCGACCTACACCTGAGGAGGCTCTCGTTAGGCAGCTGGATCAAGGGCTTGATCCAGAAAGCGGTACTCCTGGACACGGCGCGTATTGTTAGGAGGTTCCTCTACCAGGAGCCCTGACCACCGGTTGCTTGGACCCTGTTCCCGACACCGGTGGGCTACTATTTTTTATATTTTTAAATGTTTTTTTAATTATTTTTTATAAGAATATTTAAAAATGTAATTAGTATGTATAAAAGTGAAATAAAGGAGAAAATAAAATAATATTTGACGTGATGAAGTTCCAATATTTTCAAGATGCATCAATAATCTGCTACTAATGATGAACGATGATCGTTAACTTTTGCTCAGAAGCAGTTTCAAATCTCAAATCAAATCTCAAATTCTTTATTGCGTACCATAATGTATATAGTTGGTAGAGAAATAATGATATTAGTCACAATTATGGACCCTGTCGGGCACAGCATAGATCAAGTAGGAGAGAGGAGGAAGAGCACTGCTCGTTTAATGTAACAATTGTATTATTAGTTAAGTAATACAGAATTCAATTTACGAATTAATATTATTATTTTATAAATTATATACGTTTATTTATTTATTAATACAGAATTCAATTTACGAATTAATATTATTATTTTATAAATTATATACGTTTATTTATTTATTAATACAGAATTCAATTTACGAATTAATATTTTAATATTATTATTTTATAAATTATTACTTATTTTCTCCAAGAAACCAAGATATCCTCAGGAAAGAATCGCTGACGGAAAAATCTATCATGTACTCAAATCTTTTTTAGTTTTAGTCACACGATCATCAATTATTAAAATGAAGCTAAAGACAAAACTGAGCGTGGGAAGAGTTTTTGATTTTCCTTTTGACATTGATCCAGGGAGGCCCCGAGTGGCGCACTCGACCACACCCATGGCCAACCAACGTAAGCTTGCCGCGTCCGCGGTGCCAACAGTGACGTCAAACAGAATGACCACACGTCACAGAAGGCCCCACTGACGGGCTCAATACCAGTTTTATTTATTTATGTAAAGACGAGAATATATTACCTCGATCTCGCGAGAAACTCGTCTTATATAGATGTTTATTTATATTGACACATGTTGCAGGCTAATGTGAAAACGTACGATGATAAAATAATAAGTCTATTATTGGGTCGGTTGAGACTGGTTACGTTTGCGTCTTGTTTATCCGTGGGTGATCAATTACGAAGACACAAGAATGTTAATGACATGTTGTCGGTAGCACCCGACTCTATTTATGTTATGGCGTTTTATTTAAATCTTCATTATATAATGAATAAGAATTGATACTATTTTAATCTTTGTTGAGGATCTTACAGCGGTTCATCAGTACCGCATCATTAGCATTTTATGAATAGAGTAAAAAATAGTCGTAAGTAGTCGTTGCTGGCTAAGATCAAGAATCAAGACGCTCAAAGTGAAAAAAAGACGATTTAATACAAGCTTTAACATAACAGATAATTAAAATATGAATGCAGATGAAATAAAACTAAACGAAGATAAACAACACATCACACATAACATCACGCCTTGTTTCCCCGAAGGGTTGGGCAGAGGTGTCCCTGTAGGAGGTACACCCACATTTCGCCAGTTATGTTCAAGTCCTATGTAATAGGGGGCGAGCCTATTGCCATCAACAAAATGAATATATTATGCCAACAAAACAATGTGATAAGAAATGAAAAGAAAAGACACACAAAATGACTTGAGATAACTGAAATCTTAACAGTAACATAACCTGTTGAACAGGCTTGCCTGCACTTTCAGCCAACGGGATTCCAACAGAAACGGACACTGCCATTAGTACCAATTCAGTTCACTGAAAAAGGATTGCGAAAGGACGAATCAGTCGTTAATTACATCCCGTGCGTCAATGAGGCAAGATGTCATGATTACAGAAAAACCACAAATTATTTAATAGATACACCTACGCAAGGCAACGTAAGCTTCGCAATCACAAACCAGAGGCACCCGCGTCATCTGAACATTATCCTGTTCCAATCACAGTCATAATAGTGGACCCAATTGGGCGCCATTGTCGCACCAGCACACATTTACACATCCATTCACGAACATAGTAACACAACAATGACCAGTAACTTAAACGCAGAGAGTACTAATTGGCACTTGACCGAGAACACAGACATATACTCGTAAATACCTACAGTTACAATGACCTCCAATCACGTGGGACGCGAATGTTAGAAGGCGTGTAGTGAAAGTGGACGATGAATGAAAATGCAGTCAATAGAGAGAGGAATTGTATTCCTAAAGTAAATTGATGAATCTGTAGCAAAATGATGTTTGTGAATATGATAATATTATTGAAACCTTTTTTATCTTTGCAAGGTAACACAGTGTAATGATATTTGATTGGTATTCTCTAAAGGGCTTCTGCCTGTTGGACTCGTTTCGCCACATGTGCCTTCTAATCTAAATATTGGGTCAAGGGTTGAACCAGCTGTTACACAGACAAACTTTCTAGAAGGACACATTATACGTACTTCAGTCCACTGTTTATTTACTGTACTCTATCTATAAAGATAGAGTGCTAATCAAAGCGACGAAAAACCTCCTACACAGGTAACGAGAAAATTTATAACTAACATATTTATGATTACGTTTTTGATATACTGTTTTTATAGGAAGAACCTGTTTTGAAACCAGAATTAAAAAAGTTTCGATATATCTTGTGATGTATGTTACACGTGTAGGTAGCGTTAGAATTCATTCGTAGTCAGTACGAAGCGTTGATGATGAAGCTTGTAAAGCTATAGAGGAATCGAACCTAACCGCAGTCGGCAGTCTGCATTAATGCATCAAATTAATAAAACATCCAGCACACGCACCAGCACAGGTGGCGAATACCAAAGTCAAGACCACGTTGCCGCGCTGTGACCATGTGACACCGTGCGATTACTCACCATGTCCAAAAACCACCCAAATATCAGCACTCTCATATTTAGGCAACATCATTTCAAGAATTATTTCACAACATTCCGGGAGGTCTAATCTCCACAAAAACTTAATGATCGTTGCACCAAAGCTTTCTTCGCCCACTGACGTGGACACACCGCACTGTTTTTTTGGTGCACCTTTTGTTTCTTAGAAGCATTCTTAAGCCGTTAGTCAACGAGCCGGCAGCGGGTCCCAGGTCCGCACACGTCGTGCAGCCCTACGGTCGATGCCCCGCGCATGCTGCTACCTCAATTATCGCACATTTTAAACACATTCGACACTGCACGAAAGCAGATTTTTCAATCAAAACAGTGAGTAATCTCTAAATAACACTGATTAGTTTTAATTATAAGACCTAAGATCGGCGAATGGTGAGTCAATGCTAACGTTTCGCACACAGATAATGTTTCGCAAAAGGCCGCTTGGAAGCGAATTAGAATCGCGCTCGTGCTGGTTCATAAGACATTACACTCATAGATCAGCTGTAGTGCTAGACTGTGGCGCTCGATGACACTGAACCGGTTACTTTACTGTCAATAAATTCGGAGATTGTGCAAAGTGTGGAGTTCCCAAAGAGCAAGTGAAGCTATGCCGTGCGTCAAGAAATTGCATGTTACCGAAGTGCACTGAGTGGCGAAACCAGAAACGGTAATCGAGATGTGTGAATCACACCCTACTGAGAAGCGAGATGGGGACGAAAGCTGAATGGTTTTATGAGGTCCACACTATCGTCCAATAGTCCTACTATAGATCGTCTGTTTATTAGTCTCCATTCATTTTGGGGTGGTAAGTCCGACTGTTGTAAAACCCGCTGAAACAGTCAATTTGTTTACGAACAATACGTTATTACTTACTGCTTTACTAATTTTTCAGTAAATCCTTAGCGCAACTTGTTTTGTTTCGTCTATTTTTGCAAAATGTTGCGACATAGCATCGATGTCACAACATTGTGTTGCTTTATCTGAAAGGCCGAGATAATCTTAATCTATATTCTATAACAATATTTATAGATATTTAATATTTAGCCTTATCGATATCATCATGTTCAAATAAATGCAATATTGTAGTCATATCTATGTCGCAACATTTTACTGTTACTCAGCGTATCTTACAATTTCTTTTAATTAGTTTTGCACACGTCTCCGTTCGGTGACTAATATGCAAACTGGCACTTACGCTCAACGGATTATTCCGGTATTATGCAAAAAATACTTAAAATTCCCGACCCTTCCAGAAAATTGCTGTTTTTTTACAATACTTAAGTGTCTCTCAAGCAGATGCCGCTCTTCAATATTGAGCAGATCTACCGCAATTTCTCAGTAGCGTCTTAGGCGGCGCGGCGGCACAAGCGAGGATCTGATGCACTAAGCGTTGGCGGCACTTTTATGACACACCTTTTTACTGTCTACGTTAATTGATTCCAATAACTGACAGATCTACGTCAAACGGATCGTAGAAAACATTTATTGTTATCCTTTCAAAGGCTTTCAAATATTTGTGCTATTCTTAAATGAATTCTCAGAGGTCTGTTGTTAGTTTTTTCAATCAAAGATACCAACAGTATTTTCACTTGGTTGTGTAAGTATGACTAACGCTAGCAGAGTGAAATGTTCTGGTTGCGACGTGATAACAGGCATTGTCTTATTGATCGACTAATCCAATAGTGTGGTGACACTCTATCAAGTCGGAGCCCAACATTTATTAGCTGCTTCTCGACTGGAGCTTCCAGTTCTGTATCAGTTGCATCCAACGCTCGAGCGCTCTGCTTAGTTCTACCAAATAGACTTAACTTCTCAGTAAGGTAAGTATTGCAACCATTTTCTTATTTTTTGTCCCTCATCTTCCGGCGAGAAAACTTACTTTATTCCTATAAGTATGGCACTGACTTCAATAAAGTGTATAATTAAGAAAAACATTAATTAATGTTCTACATCTGTTTGTTTTCCAAACAAAATTCAGTGTCGTATGCTGTTTGATAAACTCTACCTAGTAGCTATGTTATGGCCAAAGTCAACATTAACAAATGTTTTGGCTGGAAACTATCCTTTACTTACCTAAGCTCTAATCTTGGACAACATTATGCTATTTAATTAACAAACAAGCTAATTATGAGAAATCGGCGGTATTTCCCGACGCCACGCCAATGTTTACGCAGGAGGTATCACGCTCTGTGCAACATCACCGTCTGTGTAACACGCCCGTGCTAAATATTGACGAACATAGAAGTTCATAAAACGCTGTTAAAACTAAATTAATGTTAATTCATTCGCCATATTTGCGACCACATGGTGCGACTCCAGCTTTATTTACCCATGATTATATGTGCCACTATAATAACTTACTGGACTGTAAATGTTGACCTATTGCAAGAGCTGACTGTGTAACTTACCTTGCCATGAAAATAGATGAGAACTTTTCTTGGTCCCAACACATAGACTATATTTGTAGTAAATTAAGAATATTATTAAGTAAAATGTACCACCTAAGCTTTAAGGTTCCTATTAACGTATTAAGATGTATTTACATGTCATTAGTAGATTCTATTATGAGTTATGCTCTTGACAGCTATGGATTAACATTCAAAACTAACTTGGAAAAATTAGAAGCTCTTCAAATTCGATTCTTGAAACTACCTGTGACTCAAAAAACTAAAAACAGTTGTAAAGGAGATTATAGGAAACTATTTAAAATATGTAAAATTCTACCGATTAGTTACAAACATAAGTATATTTTAACGGTTAACCACCATGGTATCCAAGAGCATAACCTAACTCATGTAATCAACAACCATAACACGCGATCTACGGCTGCTGGCAAATTCAATGTACCCAGAGTCACTAATTACTATGGTGACCGAAACCTAACAAAACGAATACCATATCTATTTTGAACAGTCTGCCAGCAGACATAAGGAGTGAATTGAACAAAAATCGTTTTAAAAATAATTTAAAAAAATATTATTTAGAAATTTGTTAAACACGTTAGTTATCTTAAACATGTTAAAGTTTATGCTACCTATAAATAATAATTAGTTTTAAGTACAAAGTTATTGAATGTATAGAGACTCACCGACCCCACAGTCAAACCACTACTACGGTTTTGTGGGGCTAGCTTATTAGTTACACTTACCATATGTGAATAAAGGTAAATAAATAATAAATAAATAGAGTAATTAAGTATGAGCAAGGTTCATGCCTTATGTTATAATTTCAGTCTCATGAGAGTGCAGGACTCCAGGACGACTTTGTAGTAGATAAGTCTGTCGGGTCGTGTGCGTATCGTTAAATTAAACTCTGATTTTGGATGAGTCCTTATTGTTTCTTTCAACTGAAAGGTACGATAGTTAAATTTTATATAAACTTGAGTACTTAACTACGTCAGACTCTACGTATATCACTACTCCATCATCATCATCTTCATTATCATTTTCAGCCTTGTTCCACCGACTGCTAAGTAAAGGCCTACTCCCTTTCGTGCCAAGCTTCCCTGGTCTGTGCAAGTCGTTGTAGTCCTTCATTGTTGTAGTAAAAATTTTACTTTATGATTGTCATGAGGGGCTTGTGGCTAAGTAATAACAGCCGCACGGGTCGATCAATCAGGTTAAGCTACGCTTGCCGTGGTTGGTCCATCGATGGGTGACCATCTTTGTATACCAAGACCCCTCCGTGCCTCGGAAAGCACGTTAAGCCGTTGGTCCCGGATGTCATTTATAGATCTTTGACAGTCGTTACGGGTAGTCAGAAGCCCAAAAGTCTGACAACCAGTCTTACCAAGGGGTATCGTGTTACCTAGTAACTAGGTTGTGGAGGTCAGATAGGCAGTCGCTCCATGTGAAATACTGGTATTCAGCTGCATCCGGTTAGACTGGAAGCCGACAAGGCTAGGCAGATGATGATTATCATGAATGAGAGAGGGCTCGTCATTGACACGTCCCACATCGCTGGAGGCCCGTGACCGCCGCGCGCGCCGCCGTGACCCACAGCGCACGCACACCCCCCCTACCATACCAATCATAGCCTACTGCTGTAAAAACCATTTGAACAAGCGTTTGACGACATGTACTTGGAGACTCTGTTGTCGATGGTAGCCTACGCGTTTTACTACCAGTTGCTGACCGTCTAGCATAAAGCTAGGCCTCGTTTACCGCTCAGTTTAAAGTACGCACTTCAGTTCCGAAAGTTCTCTTGTTTCGTACGATGCATAGTTTCAATATTTGGCTTACTTGCTATTTCATTTCACATCATTTGTTCACTTTCGTTTCACTCAATAGAACTTTGAACCCATTTTTATTTACCATACATTTACCTATATGCTCATGTAACTTCGGATCAAAATATTTGGACACGCACCTAACATAATGATTAAAATTTTAAACAAAAATCTATCTTTTTTCATAAGGAAGCACTTTTAGTAGATATCGTTGAAGAAACACGTCCGATTTACCGAACGATGTGACTTGCAGATAGTTTTTAGCACATGTTGTTGATATTAGTAGCCGTTTAATAATAAATTATTCATCTAAACTGTTTTGTGATGGCTAACGGTATCTATAGGTACAAATGAATTAATAATGATGTTATTAATTATTAGTAGCAAAAATGATCTTTCCACGCTTTCAGTTATCGATTGCAGCAGACCTTGTACCTGTTTGTAATCAAATTAAAGCGATACAAATAATGTGCTTATCACAAGAATAATATCTACCTACTTATCTCTAGGGAGCTCACGTGAATCATACGCCAGATAGATGGCGACCAGATAGTTTCCTACTTCCTATGTCTATCTCCTGATAGCGACACTTATGTATGACTGTACACAAAAATATTATTTCATAATATCTATTAAGGATGTAGGATCATTATTATCGCGTAATAATCAGCTGTATCTGCCAAACAGAGATATAACAGATAACTGAATAGGTAAATGTGACCCGGACGATGTCCCGGATATGGCACTGAATTACAAGAAATCGCACTCACAGATAGTTACTGAAAAGGGATTTACAACTGACTTCCAAGGAACCTAATGACGTGCTTTTAGATAAATAACAACTGAATCTGGGTTATTTATATATTTCAGTTTGCTGATTGCATCACACGTGTGAGAAGGATGCGGATTTACCACAGGAACAGTTTGTTTACCGACCAAATACTTGTCTAAAGAACATCGTCGCGGGCGCATGTGTCGGGCCTGTGTGCGGTTGCGCACGTCACGTCGACGTCACGCCGACGCGCACTGCGTCACGCACGCATCACATCGCTGAGCAGCAGGAGCCCACACTGACCCGTCGCCTGTGATCGCGCCGCCTGTTCAAAGACTTGCGTCAATTTGAGCGCCACTGAAAAGTAGTCCAAAAGCTATGATGGTGTCTTGCCGAGTTGAACGTATGTTAGTACGTCACGTGCGTGTGCTCGAACGCGGCCGGCTGCGGATGTTGTAGTTACGCGGGCGGTGGGCCCCACTAGGACACCGACCGGGCAACACGTGAGAACATCTGCAGTGTTTGTACTTGTACGCTGATTTGCGTAGGTACGATGTTTAGGTTCCACGATCACAACGTTTCGTTTACGTTCTAAATTGATAATATAAAAATTTATGTTACAGATTTTTGTCAATCGTTGACCACTTGAACCATTCAACAGCGCGTAAGCTAATAAATTCAACATAGATATTAAAATATTCTAGAAATTCATGAAATAATTATGTCCTTGTCATTTCCCGAAACTACAAATCAAACTTCAAATTAAAATCTTCATTACATATCACAATGTGTGTACAAGATCTTAAAATAATAGTTACAAAGTTCACATGGACCCCGCCGGGCACAACAATATGACTTGGTTTGTTCGCGACCCGCAGAAATCTAGAGGATACAACATTAATAAGTTAAGTCATTTCTTTTGTTAGTTGTTTTCGTTTTGGTCGAACCCGCGGAAAGTTTTGATGTTCTAAAGGATTTTATTTGACACATTCTGATTGTTCATTTTCCAAAATTTTAGGAATTTCCGTGCGCAGAGATTACACATTTATTTCTGGAAAGGAGCAGTGATGCTTGCACGTATTAGCTGTTACCTGCAATCTTGCGGAGGCGGCACCGAAACTTGCGCAATATGTGCACGTCACACTCGACCCTAACGGTATCTGTTACGTCGCCGCCGCCGCACGCGCAATGTTTCATAACATTATCCCAATTTAATTGCTTTCATTTCGATCGGATCCGTTTGACTAGGGTTGGGTGTGAGTGAAAAGTAGAGTGATAACAGTGTCGTGTCCGTAATTTTTTTTTTCCGAGGCTGATAGTAGACCTTAAACTTCTGAACTTTTATTCTTAGAAAAGAAGAGAAAAGCACAGAAGTGCAAAAAAAGACGTTTTTCGCTTAGTTTTGCAAATTGCACCACAATTCAAAATCGATCATAATAATACATACTACCTAAATACAATGCCCATGTCTTCCAAACATAGCTTTGTATGCGAGGTGCACATAGATACTGCTGTATTTTATTTACCTATTAAGTGCAAAGGGGGCAATTCTCTTATTTTATACCACCTATGTTTTACACTAAAGCTCTATTTACACGGTGCAAGTTTATTGCCTGTGGCATTTAACACGACAAATAACACGTACAATTGTTGCACTATACGGGCATGTTAGTTACCGTTCAAAACTGGTATAGATGTAGACAGCACGTACAGTAAAATTAGACGTATAATAAAATTGCCCGTGCAATAAAATCGCCTTCAATTCTAAGTGTGAACGAATGAAACGATTTAAAAAAATCTTAAGAAAACGTTCAATGAAATTTTAATGAAATTGAAATTTGGCAGCGCAAATACTGAAAATACTTGAATCAATTGTACAAGGACGAGGCAAAACTTGCATGCAATAATGACCTTGCAATCAAATTGCCTTGGTGTAAGTTGCGTGCAATTTTATTGAAAGGCAAAAAATGCATTCAATTGTTGTATCGCCATTTGATGATTTTGATCGCGACTTTGATAGATTATTATGATTACCCCTACATAGATTTTACCTAAATCTAAACACTAACAAAATTACCGTATAAGATGAAGTAATCTGTTCAGGTCGCTGCGCACGGATGCGTCAGGTCAAGGCCGCGGTGAAAGAGGACGCGTGCGAGTGAAAGTGCCGCGAGTGACGCACGCGCGTCGCGGATGCAGACCGTACAGCACGCGGAATACCGCCACAACCTGACACTAGTTCAACTTTATCCGCAATCGATGTTGCATGCTCTTTCGTCGGTCTTTCCAAGTTGGAAAAGGAGCTCAACTGTACTTCTATTTAGATACAGTTAGAGGTAAAGTTTTTTTGTTAGTTTGTAAAAACAAACTCACAAAAAAACTTTGATCGTTGATTTGGATTGGTATCTGGAAATACCAATCCGAATACAACAAATCTTTCATTGATCAAAAGCTACACTTTTCCCGCCTGACACAGTATACTTTTAATGGCAGGTAAATCCACGGTTCCTGAGGGAATCTCGAGTAGATTCGCGGGGCGTAGCTAAGTATTCAGTGATAAAATAGTTCTTGATGATTATTCGTCGTAACCAATGATTTGTCAATGGTCGTAACACCTGATCTTCTCATCATTGCTCTATCTAAATGACAGAAGTCATGCTGACTAAGCGGTATCTACAACGCCACATGCGAACTACGTGCCTCTATAAATTGTAATGTCCGAAGCTTTAGCTATTTTGACCTATATTTTATTAATCCTTATTCAATTTTATTTTTATTTTATTGGGCATTTAATTCAGATTAAAATATACCTTGACATCATATCATTTAAATGAATACTTAAAAAATATCACAGATTCAAAATTACGCGTGACAAAATAATTATGGTTGAGGGCGGCGCGGCGCTAGCACAGGAGTCAATGACCTTTTCCTCGGCTATTAGGTATGCGATCATCGCTGTTTGATGAGTGTGTGAGTGCTGGTGACTGAAGCTGAAACACATTAAACTCCACTAATGGAGAATTACTCATCATTTATTTTCATTTATCCAGTTCAAAATAAATAGGTAGGTGGATCATAGACAATAGACCATTATTGTATTTTTTTTTTTAATTATTGTAAGACCCGTTTAGATGGTGATGATTAGTAAGATAAGATAAGATAATTCATTTGCGTAAAACATGGTATACATAAGTGCTATTAAAGCATATGAGATCATACATGTTTTGCTTAAAAATTAAAGCATGCAAACTTTATCGAATAAACAAAGAATTTACAAACATTATATTTATTTATTATTATTAGTATGATGTTTTACTGTAATAAATTTAATTTAATAGATTTGATTTAATTTAAGTATGTATCTCTAAATGTTATATTTTTTTGATTAACTTTTTCCAACTTTTACCTATTATTAATATCGTTGTTAGCTTAGTTTTTAACTTATTTGTGCATTCTGTGGTCTCATTTATTTATGTGTCATGTATTGTGTACATATTTTATTGGAGATCCTAAATCAAAAAAAAAATAGAAATAAATCATTAAAAAATCTTTGAGCAAGTCATGCATCGTAGAGTCACAAATTATTTAGAAAGATTTCAGATTGTAAAAGAGGAACAAAACGGCTTCCGAAGGGGAAAATCGACTGCTATGGCAGCATTTAAACTGGTAAAAACGTAATTGAAAATTTTGATAAACGGTGTATATTTCCTAGCGTCCGTATCCTGGCTACGTTTTGGTGACCTTTTTGGAGAAACTGAAGGTTTCTTCTGTACAATTATGAACGAAGTTATCTTGACGAATAACTACCGGAGACATATTATGAAGGACGGGACGGTTGACGTGTGTCGAGCATGCCACCGTCCGGGTGAGTTCATCAAACATATATAATGTATTATGTCTGGTTGTTCTCGTCTAGCTAACGGCGTAATACTTGCACAGGCATAACCAAGTAGCCAGGATTATTCACCAGCAACTTGCTTTGAAATATAAACTTGTGGATTTTGAGGTCCCGTATCGCCGGAGGGCCGATCGGCCTATCATTATTGTCAAGACTATTGTTGCCAATAAGCCTGATATAGTGGTGATAGATCGATTAGCACGCCGCGCAACGATAGTCGATGTTACCATTCCACATGACGAGAACCTCGTGAAAGCTGAGGAAGAGAAAGAAATAAAATATTTCGACTTAGCACACGAGGTTGTTGACATGTGGAGTGTGAGCTCGGCTATCATTGTGTCGATTGTCGTAACGGCCAATAGCCTGATGGCTGAAAGCCTCGACCAACATCTCTCGAGGCTCTCGTTAGGCGGCTGAACCAAGGGCCTGATTCAGCAGGTAGTATTCCTAAATACGGCTCGCATTGTGAGGAGGTTCCTGTCTCTGCAGCCCTAACCACCCACCGGTAGCTTGGACTCTGCTCCCGATACCGGCGGACCTGTTTATTTTTTATTTTTACATGTTTATTTATTCTATTTATTTTAAGAAAAATGTAAATAAATAAACGACATAATAGTGGAGTTTCTTGCCCATTCTCCATACGAAAACTATCTACATATTTCTTGGAAACCGATCACTTTTCTGATTTTTTTTTGTTCGAATTTCATTTTACCGAAAAAAATTGACCAACATCTTTTTTGCTATATGCATTATTTGACATATTTTTAGACCATCGAAGTATCATGTGTCATAGGTATTATTTTACCGAACTATATTTCGCCGATTTACAAAATAACTTTTCGCTATTGGCCGAAACCTCTTTTGAACTTTTTCATTTGCCAAATGATTTATTTGCCATATTTTCACCACACCGAAATAACATTTTACGGAATATTATTTGGTCACAAATAAACCTAGCCGGTTAGTTGGTAGCATTTTCAATATTAAATTAAAATCATTGATTAAAATAGTGCCATAAAAAGTCACTATGTGCTACAAAATGTTGTGACAGAAACGAATCGCTGCAAAACCGACTTCACGCAGTCTTGTCTGCCCTAGAGTGTAATTTAAACCCGCGTAGGCGCAGAGGGGTGGAGCAGCCCGCGAGCTGAGAAGTAGGTGGTGAGCATTAAAACCATCTGCGATAATAAGCTCGCGTGGGACCGCCCAAACCCCGCAGCGCCGGAGCCGTGATAGAAATAATATGCTTGCTGCATGTTGCATGCCTGCTTGCATGTCGCAAGCCTGCTTGCATGTTGTAGGCTTGTTTGCACATTGCATGCCTGCTTGCATGCTGCATGCTTGAAGCAAGCATCCTTGTTTGCATGCTTCTTACTGGGACCACTTAAAACCATTTTTGTTCTTAATCAACTGTTTCATTAAGTGCCATTACAGTTAAATAATTAATTGAACAAAATAGTAGGTCGTATAAATGTTCGGAAACATAATACTTCGAAAAAATGTTATTTCGGCTAAGTGTAACTTCGGTAAAAAGTTTTTCGACCAAATGAAACGTCGGAGTGACGAAAAAAATAGAATTGATAATAGGTCAACTGATACAGTGGGAGACGTGACTTCGATGAAGTAAAAAAAAAACGAAACGATAACAGTTGAAAAGTTTTAGGTGAAATGAAATTCGGTCAAATATTTTTCAAAATTCAAAACTCAAAATATTTCGTTTCACATAAACCTACAAGGTCACTTATGAAACGTCAGAAGCTAGGTGCATGGTTTCAATTGATCGCTTCCTATGGAGAAGAGCCGGCAAGAAACTTCACGTTTAAACTTTTCAAAGTAAATGGTTTCTTCAATGACAAGTTTGAGGCTGGTGGTCTATAAACACATAAGAAAGTACGGCCTTCAACTTCTGCACATGCTACCTCACATAAGCGATCAACAGAGCAAGCAGTGATATCCTTCCTTTCCTTATGTCTGAAACAACTATTACATAATATCAATGTACCACCCCCTATTGAGGACCTGTTGTACGCACTGGCAACTGAAAAATTATTTACATTAAACAACATCCTATCTGGTCTTAACCAGATTTCACAAAAGCATAAGATATCCATATGATATTTATCTATTAACAATTCCACGTCTAGGATTTTGCCAGAGAAGCGATTAATATTTTGGTGATACAGTAAAATATTCTTATTTATTTATATATTTAATACTTCAAGCACACAAATGTACAGAGGCGGACTTAATGCCAAAGGCATTTTCTACCAGTAAACCTTTGAGTGATGCAGAGACAAACAGTGGTAGGTGCAATAGCGAGAATTGAGGAATAAATTTTTATTTTAATATAAAGATATATAAACATATATTTCCAGTTATATATAAATATAAACAAAAATAAATATACATAAAAATACTAATAAAGCAAATAAGAAAAACAATGGGAAATCATTACCGTTGTGATGATACTGCCAGCTTCTTGCGACTGTGCTCGCGAACTTTAAAAGATAATCGGTTGGTTGCCATCCTGATTTCCTGGGGGAGCGCATTCCACAGAGAGATAGACTGAACGAAGAAGGAAGAGTGAATGAAGTCTGTGCGGTGGGTGGGACATTGAAGAAGACGATTGTGAGATGAACGTAGATTTCTATTGTGGTTGTCGCAAATGTACTGAAAGTGCGGGACTAGATAACTAGGGGAAGACGGAAAGTTAAGAAATGAAAACAAGGTGGTCAGCGCCCTTTGCTCTCTACGCTGGCGTATGGGCAACCACTTTAGAAGCGACCGATGCGCAGAGACATGATCATATTTACGCAGATTGAAAACGAATCGAATGCAGTTATTGAGAAGACGGTCAAGTTTGTCGAGGAGATCTGCATTCAGGTCATAGTAGCACACATCACCATAATCGATGATAGGGAAAATTAAGGTCTGCACAAGCATTGTCTTCGTACTCGATGCTAATAAATTTTTCAAACGCTCGCATCGTTCCAGTAACCTTCTGGCTTACCTTAGCAACTTGAGCACGCTAGTTCAGGATACTATCGATGCCGTCTTATCATGCTTCTCTTTTGTCGAGTCTAAAAGTTTAAAGAGCTTATTACAGTATTATTAGAAATACTAGATAAAACTATTTCGTCACTTAGCCTAGTTTAGTTTCAAACTTATGATAGGTAACCATATTTCTTGGATTGGTCCCTCAGTAAAAGTTTCATTCAGATGTAATTTTCATGTATACTAAACGCTCCCCTAAAGTATGTTCTTCGTTTAACCTAACCAGCGTAGGTATATAACAAAAGCTGACGCGAGGCGGGCGGCCGGCGGCCCGGGGACCGCGGGGTACCGCGGGGTGCGCGTGCGGCTGTACTCCTAAAAGATGCTTGAATTCATATATCACACTCCCTAAAAAAACTGGATTAAAGTATGAAATACGTAACAGAAACTAAAATAACAATAAGTTCTTCCCCGAAGCGACTAAAAATTTTATAAATAGATAGGGTACCTACCTATTACTCGTACGTATAAAGATTTTTTTTTATAAAGTCGGTCTTAAACACCTGAGAGGCACCGTTACGTGACGTCATAACCGTGGTTTGTGCTTACTTTTCCTCCATGACACGTCTTAGTAACTTCTGTAGGTAATCCACATGAACGTCAGTTAATACGATATGACGTAAAGAAAATCACAGAAGGATATCTTTGGCATTATACATTTTGTAAATGACTTAATAATTATCATCGAATAGGTTTCCTTAAAGTTAATAGAAGCGACGACCGGAAGAGTGAGTAAGCTGAGATTAATCTAACTATTTCCTTATGCAAAAGAACACTGTTTTTTAAATTAAATTAACTTATTTTGAGTTTGGCAGTGGTCTATATTCGTCGTAGGGTATTGCCCAAAGCAGCAATGGAGCAGCAGATCATAGCAGCAGTTCCCCCCACATTGATCGTTGAGGTGATCTACATTCCACGTAAGGCCTTACTCGAACTGCAGCGTTGCAGCAGTGCTCTACAATCCCCGCAGATTATTACTCGAAACAGCAGCGTCGACATTCTGTAGGCACTAAAAATGCATAGGTATAAATGTAAGTATCTGGGTTTTGGTTTGTCCGATTATTTTTTAAGTAAGACAAGCGTATATATCAGTGAAAGGTAAGTCAGGTCCCGGATGTAGTGTGATTATCAACACTAATTGTTCGGTGTAAGCAGTTTCACTCGGTTAATGGATAGTTACCCCAACAAAGGAGGCACCTCTGCGGTTGATGCGGTTAACTCACAACCACAAAACGTTAACTGTACAGCTTTCATTAATGACAACGATCACAAACTCATCGCACAACCAGGAGAGTCACTCATCTTAGGAGTACAAAACGACTTTCAATCACAGAAAGCTCAATATGGTGAATGCTATACATCCTGCAACTTTGTTTGCTCCAAAGGACTGACCACAAACGGAGTGGAGACTAGAACCAACTGCTTTTTAGTGCCTTGTCTTGTGAGACATAATAAAAAATATATGCTACCGAATAATGCTGTAACGGTTCACTCACAGCATAGTTTCCTACTTTATTTCGTTAACAACTTAACCACAACCTCACTTCACACTAGGTCAATATTTAAAAGTAATTATTGTAAGTATGCCGTTTATTACTTACAGTGGGACCTGTGCGACCTCTGCTAAAACTTAAGCATTCGTAAATATCAACTCCACAACAGAAATCAGTGTTTGTTGACGCTCGCTCGTAGCCTCTTTAATGTTTCTAGCTTAGCAGCTAGCTGTGTTGCAGCTCCAAAGAGTCTCCAAAGGTACAAGTAGCTCCTCCTGTATAAGATGATCATTCAACAGTCGTTTATATTGGCTTCACATAGATCGCTGCGCTCACGCAGATCAAATATTTGTTTGGCCTGCAGATTGATATTTATTCAGAGTCTGGGTGTTGTCGTGTGTGTCCGTACAATATAAGGTTAGTAAATTACACAAACTATCTTTAGTTACAGTTTTTGTGCTGCTTTAGCCTGGTAGAGATTATGGAGACGATCAGCATTCGTATATAGCCGGGTCGATCAGTCTTATTTCGTCCTATATTATTCTCGATTTGACTGTAGCTCGACCTAATGATTAGCGGTACCTGTGTCATTTCGTACCATGGTATTAGCCAAGCTAAATTGTTACACTACTTATATAAAGATTTTAGGAAAATATTTCTCTATAAAGGTACAACCAAAAGCAGTTAAACAACAAATACAGTTAATGAGCGGTTGCCGATTGTTAAATTCACACGCACGCTCTGGTTGTTGGATCGCCAGGCTTTGATACTTACTTATCGTTTTTTAGTGTGGAGATTCCGACGTCTGATACTGACTCACG
Source organism: Agrochola lychnidis (assembly GCA_963680765.1). Lineage (NCBI taxonomy): Eukaryota > Metazoa > Arthropoda > Insecta > Lepidoptera > Noctuidae > Agrochola > Agrochola lychnidis. The sequence continues at coordinate 24,393,801 of OY796866.1, forward strand.
AGTCACTTCCTCCGGCCGCCGCGCGCCGCTGGCCCGTGCCAGGCTGTGCGAGCGCCAACCACGCGTGACCTACGTCTGCGTAAGCACTTCTCGCCGTGACGTCATACGTCACCATTAATCATAAGTAATCCAAACCACAGTAACAACACTTTCCACCTTACCTCGAAAGCTGCGCGTGACCTTACAAAAAACCACAATTTTTTTGCGCAAATTCTAATTATGTTTGAATTACTTATCAGGCTGATAATTGTAGGTAAACCCCACAGATAAGTGGCTACTAATGGGAGGTGTGCCCCGGGCACACGCCGTTGATAACCGAGCTGTGAATACTGCGCATTTTCCCAATAATGCACAGTCGCACACGCCCGCAGCGCGCGCCTGAGCGCAAACGCCGTACAGTCGTCCTTGATGATCGCGCAGTCAGAAACCGCGCGGTCGGGGACACTCGGAGGTCATTTTGCGCCCTTCTGACGTCAACGTTACGACCAAATTATTATAACGTTATTTTATCTTACCAGATATCGTCAAACTATTGAACTTATTTTAATATTGTTTGTACCTACTTAAATATTTACTTATGTTCATTTATTAACAAAACGCATTACTAGGCAAACTTGTTTGATCGCACTGACTCTTGTTACATATTGCAGAGCTCGGGGATTCACATCGCTTCATCTATGTTTGTGTGTCAATATTATTTTATTTGTTAAATAAACTCAACCAGTGACATCCCAAACTCGACTGGAACTGGAAGTGATCATGAACAATGACCTACAAACCGATACAATTATAATATTAGTTACAATATGTACGTAAATATAAGCATAACACCATAACATTACGATTGTATATATATATTAACGGCAGCTTCGCTAACGTTCCTCGGCCCCCGCGTCGCATCGCATCGCCCGCCCGCTCTATTACCTACTTCGTTTTCGCTTAGCGTTCTTACTGATTTTTTTTCTTTTCGCTCGGCTTCTCAGGTTCGTAGCTGTCTCAAGAATTAGGCTATCAAATGCAAGAACTATTTTTCAAATCGGACAGTTAGTTCCAGAGATTAGCGCGTACAAACAAACAAACAAACTCGTCAGCTTTATTGAAGTAAAAACTTCTTCAGGCGCGTTGAGCGATTTTTATTAGTATTATAGAAGGTACCTCTGCCAGACCCTGCGGGGAATACAGGCGTCATGTTATGACGATGATGACACACGTCACGTTGTGTCATGTCTTGATTATTATTATTTTTATTATTGCAGGCCGTCGTTATAGTAAAATGGTCACATAATAAACTATCGCTAATGAAAGTCTTTCGCTGAGATCTATTTCATACTTAGCGGTGAATTAAATTTGAATAAATACTGACGTAGAGCAGCCATAATATAAGTTGTCGAGGATAAAACAGATCATAAAGATTATTGTTGTTTATTTTATGTTATACCTAATTTAGATTGTGTAGTATGTTACTGTGCTATATGATGTATTTTATTGTGTCGTAACAGATCATTTATTGTATACTTAATTAGATAGTTATTGAACGAAACGTTGCCGTATTTTTCAAGTTTCTCATATATTTTTTATTTTATTTTGTCAAAGTTATGTTCCTGTGTTATTTGTTGTGAGTAATGTCTCCTATACCTATAATATGTTATAGAACTTAAAAGTTCTTAATAGTTTTAAATAGTAAATAATTTGAATTATATATCTAGAGACAGCATAATTATAAGAGCCCTCACTATCGCATTAGGTGATGAACCTGTAATGATAGTTATAAGGGAGAGATAATTAAATAATTTATGCACAATTGCGAAGTGAGTATGCGGGCACGCGATGAAGGCGCGCATGCGCGGGGCAGCCCCGGCGCGGGCGCCGCCGCACCGCATAGGTGCGTAAGCCAATGTTACGTGGCCGAAGACGCGTGGCAAGGTCGCTCTGCTGAGTTTACTATGATAATAAATGATATAAAATAGTGCAAATTAATAAAAAAACGATGTTGATGAGAGCGCAAAAAGCCGTGTTCCTTAGCAATTTATCATCATAATTGTATTTTAGGCGATATTTTCTCAATGACAATTTACACGATGCGAATGAAGTAAAACAGCATTTAACCTCCCGAGCTACAAGACAGTGTTACAAAGTTACAATGCAGCGTTACAATGTTGTTGCTCGTAACTAGTTCGAGCACTCGTAGCTCGCGTGGCATCCCTTGAGCTACGCAGAACTACGGCCTAGAGCCGCCACTACGCCGCTACGGCACAGTTTGATTTGCCAATTATTTAATTATTAAATCATTCTAAAGCGTACTTAATATTGTTAGAGGAGTTACGTATTCTTATTAAGTTTCCTCAACAGAGGACGGTTGGTATTAAATCACTGGATAACTATTTGCCTAAAAAAAGTTAAGTAGGTATACTGTCTTATTCTTTAGAAATTCCCACACGGTGATGAATCAGTTAATAAACAAAAAAATCACAGAATATAAGTATTGCAACACATTGCTATCATGTCGATGTTTGAAGCGTGTATACTGTATAGTGAGTCAGAGCGTCGCGGAGCGTTGTGTAATACAACCGGGGCTCGTATACCTGCCAATGTAACCGGCGGCACGCGATGATACCGCTGCGGTCACGTGCCTCCTGTGCTTATACATATCTAATGTATGTCTGAGGTCCGAACTAGTTTGTTGACGTATCATAATTATTACAAGTATGACGTATGACTGGCTTCGAACTACGTCACAAACTCGACGCGGGAATCTTATGGCTACAACTTTTGTTTTTCCTCAGCATGAAGAATGTCAAGTCTAATACAAGTATCTACGTATCCACTAGGCGACAAAAGTTCCGCGATACGTATCTCTAGAGACGACATGTCTACTACGTTGACGTGTAGCCGACGCCGAAGTTTCTTTGATTTCGATGTCACCAGACATGTCTGGAAATTCATAAGATTGCGCATAGTTTATGAGTAAATACTCAGTCGCCTGATGTACAGACAGACATTACGTTAGGTACTGTTAGCTCTCGGCGAGCTAACGGTACCATAATAAACAAAACGCCAGTTTATAGTATAAATTGGGTAATTTTTGGAATCTTTAAGTTAATTTTTAACAGTACAGTACGTACGGCCAGTTGTATCGTATACATTATAAGAGAATTCATTAAAAAAAAAAATTGTGCATTAAAAAAATTCTAAAAATGTTTTGGGACTCATGTGCACTAGGTATAGCTACCTAAGTAGTGGGTTTTTACTTTAAAGCTGCTCGCAGGCAAAACGTCCTAAAGATTTTGTTGGTAATAGCATTGGCACGCGAGCAGTCTGAATCACAACATAACGGTACCCGCTCGCTGTCAAGGCCGCGCGCGCCGACTTACGCTACCATATTATATTGTCCTGTTTTAAATTAAAAGTAATTTATTCAAATTAGGCTGAGAATCGGCATTTTTCGAACGTCAAAATTACATAAGAAGTTCCCCAAAACGCCCGCCCTACACGACTTCTTAGTGCTTTAGCTGGTAAGAAAAAGTAGCGCAACAAACTCCCCAACAGCAGTTGTCTGTTCAGTAGAAAAACTTGATTCTATACAATAGTATGCAAAATAATTTACAATACGCAACAAAAAATATTCAATTAAATTATTTGTTATATGTCAGCTAGCACACGCCAATATACCTACCAACAAAAAACATCGAAAACTATGCTCAAGGAGGCCTAAAAATAAAAAATATAAACGTAAACAGAATTTAATATCCAAATAAAAGCTTCCAGACATAAAGGGCGTGCCCGCTTACATATAGCTAGATATATATAGCTGTAATCCGAAGTCACAATTAAACTAGGACCATCGAAGTAAAATAAATAAACAGTTAATACCTTTAAACGAGCAATTCTTATAAATATGTATATTTATAATCTAAATCTCGGAAACGGCTCCATCGATTTTCATGCAATTTAGTACATATTGTGCAATCCACTAAAACGCGCCCCACTCCGCGATTAATGTACTGTAAGCTGTACTTTAGTACGGAGCGGAGCGGAGTGGGCGCGTCTTCGTGGATTGCACAATCTATATGCAGCGGGTTTCGGGGGCGATAAATCGATCTAGCTAGGTTTCATTTTTATCAAGAGTCATAATATCCAGATAGTCATCCAGATATTTACTAATAACAATAACAAAACCATGGTCAACAAGACGACCAGTCACCACAAGCAGCACCCGTTCACGAGCATAACGCAAAGATCAGCCATTACCCCCCTCGACATATTTGAGAGAAGGAGGCAACCCCGACCCCTGACGCTACCGCAAGCAAGCATTTACGTCTAAGGGAGCATGACGAACTTGCTGCCGGTTGCTCAGGCTCAGATATGATAAATTTTCGAAGTCGCTAGCTAACCACAAATTGCAATACAACTCATAATAAAACATTGTAATGAGTAGATTACGTCAATAATAAATGAAAATAAAATTTAAATAAATTTACAAACAGTCAAATGAAATAAACAATTACATAAATGAACTCATTTAACCTGTCAGGTAAGCTAACTCTGGAGAATCAACATAAACATTGTCTTGAGTTAATCACAGCGACCAATATTCTTATCGTTTAAGTAGTCGTTGATAGAATAGTAAGCCTTAAAAAAGTTGGATTTTACTTTAGCTTTAAACAAATTAAAAGGTAAGTCTAGCAAAAAAGAGGGTAGCTTATTATAAAAGCTTATGTCAAGCCCAACAACTGAATTATGAAACTTATTATATTATAGTAATTATGCTGTAGTATATAGTAACTTGTTGTGAATGTCCTTTGAATTTACTTTTTTTTCTGTATTTTATAAGTGGAGACCTGAATTGGCTTTCAGACTAATGTACTGTCCTTGATCTATTTGTTTTAGCTGTAAGTCTCCCATGTTATTTAAATAAATAAATAAATTATGAAGCTGGTAAAATGGAGCACGTAATTTATCCTTATTTCTGGTGTTAGCCAATATTAACCAATAGAATCTAAACTCCGCTCCTATTGGTTAATATTGGTAGATTTCTCCGCTCTGCTGCCTCGCTCCGTTCCACTGGACAGACAGCCGTAATTTTGTGTGTTTTTTTTTTAGGTTGGGATTCTCGTAGTTGACCTCTGACGACTACTCCTCTCTGTTGACTACTTAACCGGACTTTCCTGTGGGTGCCTTAAGCTACTACACTTAAAACTTCCAGCCAGGGGTTATTCAACTATGCTAATTAAAACTAGGTAAACGCACGCTAAGGGCACCCCCTGTGGGATACGAACCTCGGCTTAGGGCGTCAACTGGAGGGAGGACATCAAGGATGGGACAGACTGGAATCTTGTGAATATCACTGTTTTTAGTGTATAAGTGCATATTTAGCCTATACAAAATATTGGCGAAGATGAATTGTGATGAATAGCACTACCTTTAAAAACATCTCTCAGAGAAACCCTGGCACCTAGCTGACACATTACTCGAACAGCTCATCTTTGAAGAACAAATATATTTTGAATGTCAGTGGCTTTGCCCCACAGCAGAATACCGTAAGCCATAACGCTATGAAAAAAACTAAAATAAAATAGACTATCAAGTTCGATGGACGAAACTCAATAAGCGAGCTGTATCAACCTGACGACGTAGGCGGCCGAACTAAGCCTTTCCGCTAGGCTTGATATATGTGGGCCCCACTGAAGTTTGGAATCTACTGATATGCCCAGAAAACTGCCAAGAAATCTAGAACTCAAGTCCTATATTTCTAACATTCGGTAAGGCGAACTTTATTCATTTTGTTTTCTTGGCAAACCAAACCGTAACCATTGAGAGTGCACTGTTTACGTCGTCAAAATCTTGTCTATTCCGGTCTACTTTGAACATAAGAGAGGTATCATCTGCAAACAGTACAACGTTACTGATATCCTTTAAATAAAATGGTAAGTCATTGATATACACCGAACTGAACTGGTAGCCCAGAAGATTTCACACCATGGAACTAACATCTACATTTTGGAACCTATTATGTTAATAAGAATTTATTACTTTGAGAGCTTCGTTTTGGACACCGTAATTACATAGTTTACGCAAAAGCGTGTTATGGTGTCTCCATTCATTCTTTCTTTATTCTTTATTCTACTGACTCCTATGTCATAGGAACCTACACCTAGTTTAGAAGTCAGAGTATTTAAATATTGACCTTTGTTTTAAGCCTTTTTATGTTTTAGTCATGAGGATATTGTTAAGGGCTTTTGGTGAAATGAAGAATTATTTATTATTATTCCATCTTACGTACAAGTAAACGTGGAAAATGTGGAATCAATTAATCATAATCACTCGTCTATTGATTATTGTAGATCCAAAAATTTGCCTCTTCAACGATTGTTTTAATTAATTGATTTCAATAAAATCGTTAGCTTTAGTTTGACCGGCACCGCTGTTCCGCGCCGTAGGAATGCGCGGCGAGGCGGGGGGCAGCGTTGACGAAAGAGCGGCGGGCGAGACGCTGCGCGCCGTGAGTGTTGACGAATGAGCAGCCTGCACTGCCGCCCCGTCTCGCCGCGCACATTCCTAAGCCGCTGAACAGCGGTCTCGGTTAAGTTATAGCTAACCAACTGTTTCAGTGAATCAGGAAGCTATCGCCATCCTAGCGTCGCCGGCAAACTATAGCAGCCAATGAAGTAATGACGACGGATCTATCGATCTCCATGACTAATGACAAATTTAGGTTACCTAGTAAATAAATAAACAAACATATTAAGTATAGGTAGGACCTAATATAACGAAGTAAAGTTACTCATACTTTGTAATTTTATGATGACATGCCAAATGGTTATTTTAGTTTTGGCTTGAAAAAAATCGGAAGTTGGATAGGTATTCGGTTATCTCATCATCTGTTACGACGCCTCATTGAGGTGGATAACAATTAAAATTCTATTGTGTCTCGTTAATGACAGTTGAAAGGATATTGATTATCTTTGAGAACAATCACGATTGATCTTACTTTTATGATAAAAATACGTAAAATATAGCTTTCAGGTTCTTTGTATGTTAGATATCTACGACTTGTTCATCTTATAATGATCAGAGTCAATCCTGCATCTAAAGTGTCGAGATGACTGTTGGATATAGGGTTACCATCTATGTAAGGGAGGATGCCTGTCTAAGATTTGTTACAGCTGACTACAGCTGTATCATGCCACTAGGCAATCATGTCATTTGGTTTAAATAGGTCCTTATTTTTATTATTTTGTTTATCTTTTATATAGATTCTTTTCTTTTAGATTTTGTGAATGTGAGAACGTTGTAGGCTGTAGACTTGTGGACCATTTTCTATTTTACTAAGTACCTGGTACTTGTTGATAGGCCTACACTGTCCTCCCATACCTATTTACACTGTAATTTGAAAACATTGTAGAAACAATTTATTTTGAAAAGAGTAACCGTGGAGTTTCTTGCCGGCTCTTCTCCATAGGAAGCGACCAATTGGAACCGTGCACCTAGCTTCTGACGTTTCATAAGTGCCCTTGTAGGTTTATGTGAAATAAAATATTTTGATTTTGATTGATTTGATTTTGATGTACAAAATACCTGTCTATTGTAAAAAAAACTGTAAGTCATAAATAATACGCAACAGATAGTTTTATATGACTGACATTTATTCATAATGAAAAGTATGAATAATTTACGACCACTAAACTAATTTAGAATAAACGAACTTATTAAACTGAGTGATACTTTTTCCAAAGACACAACTTTCTTCAAAAGTTAGTTAAAAAAACATAAAAATCTTCAACGTTTTTAAAGTTTTCTTCGGTTACTAATAGCACTTTTACCGACTGTAATGTCATGCGATTCCTTTCTTTACTTCATTGTGCATTTATTAGGGAAAACATTCGCTTCACATTTTTTGCGTTGTGTGCGAATACCTATAAAATCTTTCATCACATCTATCACCACCCACTTTAATGTGACTTGCATAATATTGAATTGTTGAATACTTTCTTTAAAAGTCAAAAATCATTTATTCAAATTAAGCTGAGAATCAGCATTGTTTGAACGTCAAAATTACGTAAGACTGTCCCCTACAACACCCGACTTTCACGACATCTTAATACTTTAGCTTGGAAGAAGAAGTAGTGCAACAAACTCCCCAGCTAGCAGCCCTTTCTATCAGTTGTATGTGTAGTGTGTGAACAGTGTTGTCAATGTTCACTATGCCATTAGATTCACACACGAGATGCGGCAGGGTAATATGGGTATGTTGTGGAGATGTGTGTCGGACTTGTCGGACTATCGGCGTCTGACAAGTTGCCCACAAACTGGCAATGATTGACTACCACATTTCAGTCGACTTAAGGTTATAAACAAAACATTTCAGGATGCAATAAAACAAAAATAATCAAAATTAATACTATTTATTGTCAAATACAAACTTTACATGCAACAAAATATTAAGTCACATATTTAGGTTCAGAAAATGTTGAGTAAATCAACAGTATAACAATCCATTATTAACATGATTGAAATAATAAATAATTAAAAACACGACTGCCAGAATACGAATTAAAAAGTAAAAAACAAGTTGTACCTATTAGTTAATCTGTATATACAAAGCGAAAGGTCACTCACTCATTTACTCGCTGACTAAACAGATAAATAAAATTATCATTGCAGTCGGGGGACCGTTGTGTCGTGTTTTTATTATTTATTTCTATGTATATATTTATTTATTTATTTAAGGATTACCAACGAGTTACATTACAAATTATCTTTTACAATAGTAAAACTTAATTTTATTACATTATCCTGTAACGCACACTCAATTACAGGTAACCACAGCTTACACATTATCGAGTACTTAGTGCTCTGAATACATAATTTAAATTAAATTAAGAAAAAAAAAAGAAACAATATACATCCAGTCTAAAAGTTTAAACTTACACGAATACAATACAAGTGAGTAAGTCGTTTATTTTGCAAATATGGGTACAGTACATGGTGATAAAGATAACAAATAGATTCAGCCATATTTTACCAATAGGCATGCAAAAGTTATAGTTTGACGCTAAAACAATAAAGGCAATTATAAGATACATTGAAGAGCTTTAAATCACAACTTATAGATCACTACCACACAATTTAAACATACAAAATGCTCAACAAAAACACTATTTACTTATACAATACTTTACAAAATTCTTTCTCAGCAAGGAATTCGCTGAGATGCTTAAAAACTTTCGGAACCTGTTTTTGATTGCATAATTATGAATTAAAATTACAGTTTCAGGTATGTCAGCTAATAATAATATCAATAAACACACAATTTAAATAAGATGTCAAAGTATCATTTTAATGTCAGAGTATCAAAGAGTAAGATGTCAAAGTATAAAAGATTAACAATTCAATTAGGATTTCAAAGTATCATTCAAATAGTCGTGTAAATTATAATAGCATTTAATAAGTCAGTTTCTTTTTGAATCCATTTAAATTTAACTCTTTAATTGATTTTGGAATTTTGTTATAAACCTGCGGGGCTATGCAGAATATACTTTTCCACATTAATTAAGGCTGTTTTGGCTCTCCGTCCGCGTAACATATCATTCCGCCTGTTACGTTTAACAGTATCTGAAGGGAAACAAATGTGCATTCAACTTAACAAACAAGGCAGTTTCATAAATATACAAAGACGGGAGTGTCAGAATTTTGATTTTTTTTTTAATTCGGTGCACAACAGTCCGTTACTTGAAGTCCAAACATGGCTCTGATGGAACGCTTTTGCGCTTTAAAAGCGGCTTCCCTGTTTGTTGACTTACCCCAAAATTTAATACCGTATCTTAATACAGATGCAACAAGACCATGGTAAGCTGTGAGTAGTCTGTGTTAACTGTTGGAGCAAGTTTATACAGGGCATAGGATGAACTACTAATTTTTTTACATAGCGCTTCAATGTGTTCCTTCCAGTTGAGTTGCGTATTAATAATCAAGCCTAAATATTTTGCACTATCTACATCGTCAATTTTGTTACTTTGGTTTTGAACCTCCATTTTCAAACTGGGTTTTTATGGCCAAAGTGCATTATTTGGGTTTTTCCAAGATTAATTCTTAAATTATTATGCTTATACATTTTAGTGACAACTTTTATATTAAAACATGTCTTGCTAAGTGTATTTTTTATTTGAGCAATAAAATGTATGCCAATATATTATATAGTTTTGGAATGTGCTCATTGAGGCTTTCAATTGGATACCCATATTGTAATAATTGTAGTTTTTCTCACATTTAAGAACGGAGCCATATTGCCTATCGCCAATTTTTGCCTATCGGCATTTAAAAGTTATGGTAGAACAAAGAAATTCACATACATAATCCCTGAAAACATTAAACTCCTTTTTTGCCAGTCGTGTAAAATACACCAAGTACGTGTTTGGTTTACTTGCTAACAAGAATATCATATTCACTTACAGCTAATAGGTAACAATAATACATAAAACCTACTGAATAACAATAATGTACCTATTACTCTACAAAATATTGATTAAATTACCAGCACCGGTCATAATTTAATAGCCGAACATGATTTCATTGTTTTCATTCTAAGGGGAATTTTCACTTTCACTCAAATTCCTTACAGAAGGTCGTGTCAATTGGTCGTGGAATTTTAGTGAATGCGTCAAGTCACCGCTCCGTGGGGGACAGCACTACGGGGAATACTGAACTGAATTCTAGAAGGAAAATCATTCGCAGCATATTTGTTTACACACCTTATGTCATCTTCCATTCATACAAATTATACTAACAACAGACTTACCTACTTTAATAACAGGCAAAACGTAATGAATGAAATATATTCTCTTAAATGTTGGTAACGAATAAGAAATATCGGGAAATGGCAAGAAGATGATTACAATAATAACACAGAAACTGGCAAGAAGATGATTACAATAATAACACAGAAACTGCCAAGAAGATGATTACAATAATAACACAGAAACTGGCAAGAAGATGATTACAATAATAACACAGAAACTGGCATGAAGATGATTACAATAATAACACAGAAACTGGCAAGAAGATGATTACAATAATAACACAGAAACTGGCAAGAAGATGATTACAATAATAACACAGAAACTGGCATGAAGATGATTACAATAATAACACAGAAACTGGCAAGAAGATAATTACAATAATAACACAGAAACTGGCATGAAGATGATTACAATAATAACACAGAAACTGGCAAGAAGATGATTACAATAATAACACAGAAACTGGCATGAAGATGATTACAATAATAACACAGAAACTGGCAAGAAGATGATTACAATAATAACACAGAAACTGGCAAGAAGATGATTACAATAATAACACAGAAACTGGCAAGAAGATGATTACAATAATAACACAGAAACTGGCAAGAAGATGATTACAATAATAACACAGAAACTGGCAAGAAGATGATTACAATAATAACACAGAAACTGGCAAGAAGATGATTACAATAATAACACAGAAACTGGCAAGAAGATGATTACAATAATAACACAGAAACTGGCATGAAGATGATTACAATAATAACACAGAAACTGGCAAGAAGATGATTACAATAATAACACAGAAACTGGCATGAAGATGATTACAATAATAACACAGAAACTGGCAAGAAGATGATTACAATAATAACACAGAAACTGGCAAGAAGATGATTACAATAATAACACAGAAACTGGCAAGAAGATGATTACAATAATAACACAGAAACTGGCAAGAAGATGATTACAATAATAACACAGAAACTGGCATGAAGATGATTACAATAATAACACAGAAACTGGCAAGAATATGATTACAATAATAACATAAATTTTCGCAAGCGTGTTGGGTATCGATCTAATCTAACATCAAAACAGTTTTTTTTTATTTTTTGTCATGTTTAGATTTCGCTAACATTTGCGAAGTTTCGTTGGTTTATTTAATGTTGCCCTGTATACAATCAAAGTAATAGATAAATATTTTCTGATATTTATGTATTTTGGAATATCCACTTGCACTACTTACTCCGTGCACGAAAAAAAACCCTTTTTCGTCAATAACTTATCTAATTGTAAGAAAGCTTGAAATAATTGAAACATTTAGTCTGTGTAAGTATAAAAGTACAGTTTTCGTGGTGCTAAACCATTCGTTTCAGTCACAGCACCTGCTAATAGTTGCATCACTTTTGCGGTCAAGAAAATATGGTTTATTTCGCCTTTGATTTATTAATGAAGATATAGTATAATCATAAAATAAAATTTTGATTTTATTTCAAGAATAGCTGAAGACTAATGTGTGATTTTTTAAGGAGATGGAAAATGTTGGGCCCAAATGTAATAAGTTGAGATATTATGATCTAAAAAATTCAAAAAGTCAATTTTTTTATCCTTGAATATCAAAAATTAGCTCAATTCTCAGTCTGGAAGCGGAGAAATATGATAAAGATAGTTTTCGTGAGATTATCGATTAAATAATCGATTACACAAAAACAAAAAGAAAACTTACCCACTAGGTAGCACTAGGTAATATAATTAACTCAAAGTAATTTCATGCACTATATATATCTACTTTAAACAATATAGTGCATTTAATTTAAATAAAACATCATTAATTACTGAAAAACCAAAATAATGACTATCAATTTCATATCGATTAAAATCAGTCTTATATTTTTAGTCTATGTCACTGGCACTGCATGTTCTGCACAGGCATGAGCTGACTGATTTTGATACTAGACATTTGTGGTGGGTCGTTCTCGAATTTTTGACGGACGAAACCGTTTTCCCGACGACGAAAACGGTTAACCTTTCGTATGAACGTGGATCCACGCGAGACACAATAGTTTTTAAATTGTTTCTGTAATTACGACATACGAGAGGTTAAAGGACGAAACTTATTCAACATGGAATAGAATTGCGTTTTCATCGAGCGCAGTTTCTTACAACTGTCAACGATTTAAATGTATGAAATGATTTTTTTCCCACCACGAACGACAGCATTAACAACTGGTAATACATTATTGACTGTATTTCATTTCAAAGAGTTCACTTTTTGAATGCTGGGGCTACCATTGTCGCGTTATCGCGAACTTTACTTCATGCGCTCTCTCTCGCACACCGCTCGACGTCTCGCTAAGCAACAGAAAGTTTGCGATAACGCGACAATGTAGCCCCAGCATGAGAGTTCACTTTTTTTGGACTATTTTACGAGTGTGATAGATAGTTGAATCATTGTACCCGACTGTATTTTCTTAGATGTAAAATAAAAAATCGCCCCAAACAATTCGAAGACTGGTTTGTGCAATGAAGACTGTTTGAAGTCGAACCCAGGACATAAAACGGTTTCATCATCACAAACACAATACTGTCGTCACAAACGGTTCGTTGTCGCAACACCCACCCCTACTAGACAGCTGCCACTTGATTCGTGTTTTCCGATGCGTTTTGAGTGCTTTCCCGATTATTTTTCATTTTCAACGACTGCTTTGTTTTTTACGGATTCTGACCCTGCCTACCTTATACGATTCTTGCTTTCACACTGGACATCGAAGATCGCTCACACGATTGACTTGGAATTGTTATTTTGGATTTTACCGACGCTTTGTAGATTGGATATTGTTGAAACTATGGATCGCTGTGTGAATTGTGGGATAGCAACTGGTCACTGCAATACACTTATATATGTTTGAATCTATAAATTCACACCATTTTCATCTCGTTACATTCAGGCCCAAGAGTGTATGTAATTGTTTCCGTCTCCTTTGCAACCCCAATAGTGTTCGAAAATCAGTGAAATTCTGGCACTTGTTTTTTTTTTAAATATACCTTTTAAGATTCGCGTTTATATTTTTAATCTTTGTTCGATATTTTTGTGAAGCAAGCTGAATTTGCTACAATCTGAGCCTAACCCAAGCACTCTAGGCTTATTGGTTGCGTGCGTCTTTGCAATGGTTGATGTTGTTATTGACTGGGCTAAAAAACATCAAATTAATAATTATTTTATTACTATTTATATAAAACATAATTAATTACATATCTACACAATTATTTTAGAAAAACACGTTTACCTAGTATGCAGTTCTCGATTGTAACGGCACTAACGAACAAAAAGATTATTAGTACTATATAGACAGAACAAGTATAGACGAAGCTTATTTATAATATTCCAATTTTATGTAATCAGTGGATTACGTTGGTGCACTTGGATCTTGTCAATGAATCATAAGCCTTTGATTTATAAAATAACAAGATTGACGGATTGAGCATGTCTATTAACTCCATAAGAGTTGAAGATAGTATGAAGTCAGGTATCACTGAAGAATACGGTGACGGCGATGAAGCTCACGATGTCACCGCCCTTTGTGCTCGTAACCTCCCCGGGGTTCACGCAAGGACAGGCAGCATTCCGTCTTCTGTAAAACATTAATAATTAACCATTAATTATTGAATAAATGGATAGTTATAATAATTTATCCTCACGGGCGAAGTACAAGGGTCAAGAGATTAAAATTAACGGGTTTAAATAATAGCCGCGAGTAAATCCCTCAGAAACGACAATTGTAAGATGATTCTATAAATAATTTTATGATGATAAATCTCCCTACTGCTCGCAGCAAATAGTTGATAACTACTACATCTTGATTATCTAACGTAGCAGTAGGTAAAATAGTAATAAATGGCACGGGCGCGTGCGACGGCACAGGCGCGCGCTACGGCACGGGCGCGTGCGACAGCACTGGCGCGCGCTACGGCACGGGCGCGTGCGACAACACTGGCGCGCGCTACGGCACGGGCGCGTGCGACAGCACAGGCGCGCGCTACGGCACGGGCGCGTGCGACAGCACAGGCGCGCGCTACGGCACGGAGTCAACAGATAGATTCAATATTTCAGAAATTCAAGGAACTCCATATTTCTACAAATTATCTTTTAAATAGTTTCATCAGCGTCACATCGTACTGATAGGTGCTGCTTCACACGACTGTGCCATCGACTCACAACTAGTCTTAACGCGGGGCTAACGTTTCGTGATCATATAGTCAAGTGCTGTAAAAAGGCCTACAGAAATCTGGGGTTTATTTTGCGTACTGTTCGTGGTTTCACAAATATTACGGCGATTATCGCTTTATACAACACTTTGGTGAGAAGCCAATTAGAATGCAACGCAGTCATCTGGGCCCCACATGAGACTAAATATAGTCTCATGTTGGAGCGAATACAAAATAAATTTGTTAGATTTTTATATTTGAGGCTTTATGGCGTATATCCCTTTTACCCCTTATGTATCCAACCTTGTTTATATTAGGCATGGTTGGATACAATGAGCTGAGAGTTAGGCGCGAGTTCGCACTTGTCTCATATCTATTTAAATTAATTAGAGGTAAGATACATAACGCCAACATATTAGAGTTGATGTGTTTGAGTGTGCCCGACAGATATGTGTGGCGACGTCGGCGGCCTCAGCTGCTGGCTGTCCCTCGTGGCCGCACTAATTTGGTAAATGAGGCGCCCCTGACGCGGGTGATTCGCACTCTAACCTTGTAGCAGAGAAATTAGATATATTTGTTTGTACACGGAGTGAATTCACAAGGATAACATTGTTTGTAATAAGTTTTAGAAAATAAGTTGTTATTATTAAGTTTGCTTCACTATTGCATTGGGTTTTGCCTGTAAAAATTGTTGTAAGTGATTAAATAAATAAAAAAATAAAAAATAAACTACGTGACCCGTTAATGTAATAAATATACAATGAAACAATCGTACTCCAGACCACAAGCCCACAAGCCAACACCGCAACATGGATGAGGATACAATAGACAAGTACTTCTCATTCATATTCACTACTGGTTGGCTTATTGTCGATTCCCACAGGGCAGTGATACGTCACAATAATACCGCGCGTGTCCCACACGCAGAGATCATTATCAAAAATGTTCCATGACAACAACCATGGAACTATGCCTCAGTTTCGCTTCAAAACCCACAAATGTTTATTAAACGCATGTCCTTCCCGAATTACGCTATTACGTAGGTCAATAAAATATGCCTGCTAGTAGGTATTGCCGAGAAGGACATTCCGGCGTTAAATAACAATAACATGAATATGGTAAACCAATTACAATTATACGAATTAATTGACTTCGATTACAACGGGAAAATTTTAAATAAAACATTCCATTAATATGTATTGTAGTAAAGTTTCCGAAGTGTTATTTTTGCGCCGGTAAAGTACGATTACTAGCAGTACTTTTCAGGCGTCATACTTTGTTTACCTTGTGCTATGACTTTTACCGTGTGTAATGTATTTAGCACTAAATGTAGGGCACGCGTCGCGGGCGTGCCGCGTGGCGTCATGGGCACGCTCCCACACTCACCTCCCAACCACACTAGTACGTCAATCCGACGTAGCGAGAAGCAAAGATCTGTTCGATAGTGAGGCAAAACTTAATGCTGACATGAGCAGTCAAAGGTCGCTCACGACAAGCGTAGTCTATTGCGTGCGTTCTACGAGGGACACAACACAAATGTTCACCTGCCTTAAATCAACTTTTAACTTTCCATGAAAAAAAAAGATCATATTAACTGTTCGTTCTATAAAAATTGTATTATTCATAACTGTCTTTCCATTTTATAACTGCGGTTATTTAAAATTTAGACATCGTAATAATAGTATCAGATTAGTGTGCATTGTTCTTATAAGAAAAAAAAAGTATTTTTTAGGAGTCATTTTAGTAGTTTTTAGGAGTTTTAAAAGTTTCATGACAGTGAAATTCTGATAATCGCGGGAAGTCCCGCGTTGGGCGCCATCATTTTGGCTTGATGGCGCTCAACGTGGTACATTTCAAACTCGCATTTGCTTCAATGCGCACCTACATTCTCATAGAAGACATCTCTACAAACTTTTTTTTTCCTGTAAATCCTAAACCATAGTCATTGTGCGTTAGAGGTCATTAATACTGGTCATTAGAGCTGTGGGGCGAGCACAGGCGTACCCAAGAAGTTTGTGACAAAATGATAAATTATATCATATCTTCAAGTAGATCTGGTTTCAAGTTCTCGTTGGACATTTTTGGCCACACTGCACCTCTCGCCGCCGCCCGCCGCTGTCGACAGCAGCCGAAGATTGCCAAGTGGTCGGAGGCGCCTGAACAGCCATCTTGGATTTACATTTCGACCTTTTTATCGGCTTTAGCACCCTCGAAAACTATGAAAACGACACCCATGACGAAAAGAGAGAAAAATTTTGCAGCAGCCATGTTGGATTTTCGTTTTGAAATTCACACTTTCTCTATGTCGAATTAGAAGAAGACAGACGCAAGTATAAAGCCGCGTTAACTTCGTTCCAAAAATTTGTTTACTATTAACGAATAGTAAACGAACGAAATGTTGTATGAAGTCGCAACAAGAAAGACATGTCGTGCCTCTAGATTACGTCACATGGTTGACCTGTGCCAGCATTTAAGACATGGTTCTATCGCCCAAACTGTGATAAAATGTGTGACTCAAACCATGTCACAGTAGGCCGTACTCGGAGTCTGATCGGTTTGTTTTCATTCGTTCTATATTGATGATGATAAAGTGCCGCTTGGGACTTCATAGTTACTTACTACGCAAAAATTTGTTCTGATAAAATGTAGTTTTAGCTTCAAATGTCAAGGTCATCTTCATATTGTGGGTCATCCTTAGAAGATAGACATGGCTTTTGCGGATTTTTTTGTTGAAAGTTTTCAAGATGAACAATACTGTAGAACATAAATTTTATGTAACTTTTACGATTTCCGCGGCGCACGCCAATAAAGTTCCCGGTCGGCATTATTTTTTCCGACATCTTCAACAATAATCGTAAAATTTCAGCCAATTTACACAAAACCTTAATAAATTATACACTAAAACCTACCGCATGAATTACTTCGTCCATTGGTGAAAACCGTTTGAAAATTCGTTTGGCAGTTTTTGAGTGTATCGCGTTCAGACAGACAGACGCGGCGGGAGACTGTTTTATAATATGTAAGGATAAGGATATTGTGTGTTTTCGATATGTTTTGGCCTTACATTTTCGATTGCCGCTGTATCTAGCAAAAAGAAAATTCAAACGCGAGCCTAAATGAAAAAAGGTTCTTGCTACTTATGTGACTGTCTGTCATTTGGTCCTATTTAATAACAAAATATTATAATTATTTATTTTAAACCTAGCACATGGTTCGAGCCACTTGATAACACATAAATTATATGTTCAAAGAGAAACAAAGTACGAAAAGGTTAAACCCAATATTTCAAAGAATTATAAAGAACTAGTAAAATATCCTAGTTCTAATCTCATCTCACAATACCAGTGCCAACGTCTGCTTACAATTAACTTGGATTCAGGCAATTCAAAGGGAACACAATATTGAGAAATTGTTCAAGTTTTTGAACAATTTCTCAATATTAGCCATAAATCTATTCTGCGAAACTGGGAAGATGGGCTTACGTGGAATTTTTAGGAACTGAGGAGACTGATATTTGAGTCAATAAAGGCACTTGGTTTTAGACCACGATAGGATACAAACGTCCGAGTCTAGTCTAGTTGAGTTAAGTTAGAAGGCGCAATCAAATCAATATTTTAACTGGGCCGCGCGTGAGCCGGGCCGAGTGCTGAGGCAATGTCCGAAGATAACATTGAACAGTGAGATTATCGATTAATTGAGTAATCAATTACACAATTACATAAAAAAGAAAACCTTCGCACTAGGTAGCACTAGGTAATTAACTCAAAGTAATTAAATCCACTACATATACTTAGATACAATATAGTGCATTTAATTACAATCATATTAATAAATAAAACATCGATTAATTAAAACCAAAATGATTATCGTTTTCATATCGATTAAAATCAGTCTTATAGTTTTAGTCTATGTCACTGGCGTATCGATATATATGTCGGATCCGGTCATTAGTACCGACACGAGCCACTGGTGACATCAAGAGTAAATTATCTACACCAAAAGAGGCGCGCTTCTACAGAGTCGTGATGTTTTAAGGCCACGGCGAGGAGGACATTCAGCCTCTGGTCGCATCGGAGTCAAGACGTCACGGAACTGTTCTCGATTCGTGGTGCTCAGTTATTGTGTTAGTTGTAATTTGTGATCATTGTGTTAATTGGTGATTTTAATAAACGCCGTCACACCCAGTGTGTGTATAATTTAGCTAGTGTGATTAATTTGATAGTAAATTATAATGTGATCTGAACTACAAACTGTTTTTCTATTGCGCATTAACCAACACTACCCACACTACGCCCACAGTAGTTAAAATATGCCTGAAAATAACGAGAGTCACATACCAGTCTCCGATATATATAATCGTATCCATCTCCTTTATGTCTGTAATTTGTATGGTGTACATAATAAAGAATATTCCATCTATCTATTTATGTATCTAAAATTTGATTAAAGTTCTTGTAATTAAAGAGACGTGTCGCTGGGGAGTTTGTTGCACCACTTCTTCCCCCAGTTCAAACACTAGGAAGACGTGAAAGGTGGGCGTTTTTGAGCTGTCTATAGACCTTCAAGAGAGTTGATCCACAACTCCATTAATTAATGAGTCTTGAGTTTTGATTCTCTACTCTATTATGTAGTACCTAAGTCTTGAATTATTTGCCTCCGACCAATGCTAGGGCTATAAAAGAGATTATCCAAAACTCTTTTAAATAATGATTCTTGCGATTCGATTCTCAACTCTATAATCTTGTAATTCATGAATGTTGTATTCTTTATCTCAGACCAATAATTCGGTCAGACTGACATGAACACGTGTCTTGCAGATATGCTTGTGTTGCAAAGGGTGAACTTCCAGGGGTTTGGGTGACCACATCTATCTCATACTCAGTCTAAGGACTGTTAGGACCATGTTTCCATGCCGACGCAATGTCGCTGGAACTAGCCGCCCCGTTGTTAGACAAGGACGGCCACACGGTTGCCGCAGGGAAAGCTGCTTCGTCACGTTTATCAGTTCAAAAGAACTGCTAGGGACCATGTCTCCAAAAGAGCGTGATGCCGACGCAATGCCGCTTTAAAGCCGCTTGCGTAACTTTATAGAAGTGTTGCTCTGAGTAGGTACTCCGAGTGCAGATGTGAGGGATCGTGTGAGTAATGACTGACCAAATACCTGTTACGCTAACGTAAAGGTTACTCACAGGTTTATACAATAATATACTTTTCATCCCTCTGTTATTTATTAGCTTTCTAAATCCACATCCAATGTGATTTCATAACTATGAATTCTTAAGTCTTATTTACAATCTCATTCAATCCTTTCCTTGCCTTATTAATGGGACAAGGCATCGGACTTCTTCTAATTTAGGAATCCATTTCTTAAGTATATCAGTGAGAGAGTGTCCAGTCTGGAGACGAGCTCTACAGGGCCGTACGGGGTGGAGTGCATCCCTTGCCCCTAAGGGGGAACCGACCTTAACACTAATATTAACATAATTAGGAAAAACGAAAAAAAATCCACAAAATTTTACTATAACTAACGTTGTTGTGATTATTATTATGTTATTCTGATCGTTTTTTGTAAATTCTTCCTCAGGTAAATTTTAAAATTGTCTTTAAATGAATTATATTAGGCCTGATCGATTTGTGTTGATAGTAAATTTGATAAATCGCTCAATGAAAAAAAAGCAAAATAAATTCTTGTTTAAAACATTTTGAACTGTTTGTTTTATAAAATTAAAAAAACAGTTTTTTTCCAACCCTGTCTCCCATACATTCAAACTGCAAATGTAAATTTGTACGCACAATATTGAAAAATTACCACGTTATTTTAGGACCACAGACTTCTTATAGGTTTTCCTGTAATCTATAAGTAATCAACTATTGTCTGTATTTTTAATCATTTTAGGCTCAGTAGTTTCAGAAATAAGGGTACATTTTTATCTATTTTCTTAAATATCTTTATTTCCAAATTATAAACAAATTGTCCTCGCAACAAACCCTTTCATTTGATATGTAACACGGTACTGTTTGTTTTTTTTTTTTTTCTTATTTGCCCCCCCCAAAAGTAACCCCTATATTCTTCTTTTTGCTAAATAAATTATTTCTTATTCTTCTTATATTCAAAATTCATTTATTTATGTTAAACATCCGTGTTTGGGTCACAGAAATACATATTATGTGTACCAAATTTCAACTTAATCAGTCCATTAGATTTGGAGCAAACTGTCTGTGACAGACAGACAGACACACGAGTGATTCTATAAGGGTTCCGTTTTTTCCTTTTGAAGTACGGAACCCTAAAAATTTTATTTTGTGAATTTCACTGTCACGAAACTGTCTCCTACTGTCAGTTTCGTGGCAGTGAAATTCTGATGTTCGCGGGGAGTCCCGCGTTGGGCGCCATCATTTTGACTTGATGGCGCTCAACGTGGTACAGTTCAAACTCGCATTTATTTCAATGCGCACCTACATTCTAATAGAAGACATGTCTACAAGCAATTTTTTTGTCCATCAAACTCGAAACTATAGTCATGGTGAGTTAGTGGTCATTAATGAGTTTTGTTTTACGACAGTCAACGAAAGTCAAAAGTCAAAAGTGAAAGTCAAAATTACAGTAGTCATAAAATTAGTCGGAATGAAATTATTGTTTTCCGTTTGTTGTCCGGATTGGCTTATAATTTGAACAAATTGACTTAAGATTGAACAGAATTAACCAATTTTGAGGGATAACTAGGTAGAATAGAATGGAAATCATTTATTTGCGTATAATGTATACAGATAAGATGTAACTTAGACTATGAGGGAGTTATCATTTTGTATTTATCTGTCAATTTAGTTATACAATGCCGCCCATGGGCATGTGAACGCCCATATTTTTCTAAATATTCATGAAAAATTAACTTTAAAAGCCTACCTAGCTTTACCTTCATTTTTTTTCCTTATTTCCTCATTTTTTTTTTTTTCAAAATCCCCCTTTGATTTTATGGATTTTGTTGTGTTTTTTAAATAAATAAGATTTTTTTTAGAAAAAATGTCTTCACCTCCGTTTTTTTTTTTCATAGTCGACAAATTTTAACAAAAATTGTTAGTTAATCCGATAAAATAACTTTAAGTAACGTTTATAAATAAACCCTTTAATGTGAATGTCTTTTCCGTCACCCTTGTGTTTCCCGTAGCAGCGTAGCGGGCGGCGTAGCAGTGCCGCGTAGCCATGCTACGAGACGCTACGCCTCCACAAACATAATACTACTGTATTTTGTATTGCATGCGGTTCGGTGTACGTGTCTCGATAGACATAGAGCGAGCCAAATTATGATTAAGGACTAATAAAAACAAGGTTTATGATGGTGTAGATGTATGTTATACACAGTTCATACAAGTTATCAATGAACTAGCCACGAGGACACCGTGCGCATTATCTTGTTTTTAGAGTCTAGACAAAATCAAACTGGTTGCTAATTTAATTGTATAATTTGTTGTGCGTGTTATGTTGTCGGTGAGATAAATAAAGATTCGGACTACAAGGAAATAAATTGTCTTTAATTCAAGTTCCACAATACTTTGCTATAGCTAACTAGGTACTATGTATGCGTCGAGGCAGGGCGGTGATATGTAGGCGACTGGCGAGCCGATTGCCCGCTCCCACATACTTCGTCAATAATGCAACTCAGCATATTGCAATTACTAAGTCGCCACATCACACCCCCCCTTTCTCAAAAAATTTTTTTACAAAAAAAATAATTTTTTTCTCTATTCTTAACGTAACTACGTGCTTACATCACTATTATGGTGCTAAGAAATCTCCTAAGTTACAATGTTGCTTATGATAACATTCTATCCTGTCAGCATTCCAACAGTTGAATGCTCCTATTGTTTTGTTTCTATCGCTAAATATAGATCCTATACACCTTATTTTCTAAGAATTTTGCGGTCTCGTCATTGCCTGGGCTCTGAGCCGACTTGAAATTTTACATTTGGGCTGTAACAATATAACAATTAAGGGTAGTTACCATGACCTCCGCTCTGCAATAACTAAATAACACCTCGCGGGTCGGCAGCTTTGGTCATGGTAACGCCGTTCACAAAATAAACTGCATATATTACATGCTACGTATTCTTACTCACTATTTTGTTTTTTCTTTTTTTTTTTGCACAATTCACAACGTCGCTTAGCTAAACGTATCCCGTGGCGGTGGCCGGGTTTCCCACTGTACCGGGTTGTCTTGCCCACGGAACAGAAAAAACAGTGGAAGTGCAATGCAACAAAATTACTATGAGAACCGTTGTCGCCAAACCCTCACAAATAAACTGATAATCATATAATGCACTACAAATAAGCCGATCGTTTGATTTGTCGTTTAAATTTTAGTCAAAACTAGCATAAGTCACAGATTCTACATTTGGAAAGAAACCTTCAATCTCTTAAAATAGGATTTATTTTGCGTTAGTGCAGAAAGTATCAACGACGTTTTATAATCTAAAGTCAAACTAGATTCGATCGCCAAGTAAATTCTGCTACCCGACCATAGATGGCGGTATTCTCAGTTGTCGCAATTATAATCTTAATTGCGTTACAAGTAAGGTTGACGTTCGCGTCATAGGGTCGTGTCTTCTGCTACTCGATCAAGGCAGCAACACATTGAATTTTCAATAACATTATCGATATCGATAGATACCCGATTTCATAATTCGAGAAAATAAGACTTGTTTGGAGTTGAGTAAAACTGTAAGATGAATGACGTAGTATTATTTAAAAATAGAATCTTACATAATATATAAGATTTTAGTTTTAAATAATATCTTCTATATAATAAAAATCAATTGCTATTCGTTGTTCTCGCTAAAACTCAAAAACGGCTAGACCGATTTGAATAATTCTTTTTTTGTTGTGTTCGCCCGAACACAGGGAAAGTTTAAAAAAATGTCGGGTAGGTAGGGTACGTTGGATAGGAAGGGTAGGAAGGGTAGGTAGGTAGTGTAGGTAGGTAGGTAGGGTAGATAGGTAGGGTAGGTAGGTAGGGTAGGTAGGTAGGGTAGGTAGGTAGGGTAGGTAGGTAGGGTAGGTAGGTAGGTACGAAACTAGGATAGGGTGGGTAGGTAGGTAGGTACGAAAGTAGGGTAAGGTGGGTAGGTAGGTATATTATTTTTATATGTATGTAGCTATATTATTAGGTATATTGGGAGAAGTACTAATACAGCGCAGGCGGAGCCGCGGGCGGCAGGTACCACAGGTAGTACTGAATAAATTGTGAAAATCATCTTACTTGGGTTAAAATTAAAAATCCGTTGTTCTGTCTTTTTATTTATTGTCCTTGAAATAGAACGTATTTGTTAAAAAACTGGCGTTTCGAAAGTCTTATTTTTAATTTTAACAAATGGTGTATGCGAACATTTATATATTTTTCGACTATTGCCTTCATTAAATCAGTGACGTGATTGGACGCAGGAAATTCGCATATTTGATGGGAGGCAATATCATTAAATAAAACAGTTCCAATAAACTTTCGCATAATTAGAGTTATCGCCACTTCCTTTCGAAAAACCCCGATGTCAACATTTTTTAAAAATGTTTCCGCCGTCTGACATATTTTGACAACATCTGGCGAAGAACAATCCACCTTGATCTCTCGCAATTATTTACTATAACTTTTTATAAATAAAAAATTTGAAATTATGTACTAATTTAATTATGTATTATCCTTGAGGCGGGCGCCGGCAACCCGGTGTGGAAGCTTTTATCACTGATCTTACACACCGAAATGACTTGAAATTACCGGCAGAACAATGCAACGCGTCTCAAACATTATGTAAAAGTTTGATTACAATTTCGCTATATAGCATCTATGCAACCTTATATTTCGTGTATGAATGTTAGGCGACATTATATCTGTATTGTAATGTTATACAACAAATATTAATTAGGTACTTATTTTCTTTTATCGATAACTATCTATAACATCAATACCCGACCTGACTACATCCCTAATTGAGTAGCGAAGAACTTTCGAGAACGAAATAGTGAATGCATTCAATCCAATATAAACTTTATTTTAATCGTGTAAAGTTGATTTTAACTAAACGTTCTATTAAATTATTAGTAAATTGACAAAAACTAAGATTTTATTAGAAAATAAATAAAATCGTATTTACTGATGGTACGAAACACCTCCATTTTTAAGATTATTTCTCCTACTATCATTTTTGCACTCCAAAACAGAACAATACGGCATATTTACGGAAAAATAAATTTGTCTCGAGACTAGCAGCTTGACGCGTTGTTAGAACACGACTGAAGTAAAGTTGCGTAACAGCGCTTAATTGTGACACGCGTGCCACGCCTACTTTGCACTTCCACTGTTTTTTCTGTTCCGTGGTCTTGCCAGTAACCCCGGCACTTCTTTTCTTAGCCATTCCCTCGCATGGCCTGCGCACCCTCTCTTGATAGCGTAGCATAGTAATATGCCCATTATTGCGGCGATAATGATTAACATTATCCCGAAATAGTTTAGTTTGTTTTCTAACTGCTGCCCTGATACTACTTGGGCCTGTGCTATGGCTATGTTTTCTTTATTTTGGTAATTCCCCATTCTCAAACTTTAATCTGTATTTTTAACCAAATAACCGTAGTGAAATGTACAATAAATTCTTGTCGATATTCGATGCACTAGCATTATTGTCATGTGAGCAAAAATCGCACCGGTTGCTTTATTACTCGACCACAGCGCGTGGTTTTAACCATGGGCGGTAGCGATTTTTGCTCGCTTGGTTCTACGTTTGGTTCTCGCTCATTTTCAGTATGTTTATTTTCTGACGGTTTTTCCTCATGATTTAATATATACGCTGGTTTTAATCTGTCGATGGAAATGGTTGCTTGACGGTCACCTATTTGTATGTAAAAGGTTTTCTTGTCCCTACTGATTACTTTGTGTGGGCCGTTATATGATGGGGTTAATGGACTTTTTACCATATCGTTCCTCATAAAAACGTGAGAGCATGTATTTAAGTCTTTATGGATAAATATTTTCCGCGAATCGCTGCTCTCCCTTGCCTGTGGCCGCATACTGTTTATTACGCTTCGAAGTTTGCTTACGAACGTAGGTAGATGTTCTACTTGTGTTGTGTTGTTTTCGCAATAAAAATCGCCTGGTAAACGTAGTGTCTGTCCTAATACTAATTCCGCTGAGCTTACGTTTTCGTCATTTTTACAAGCCGCACGAAGTCCCAACAATGCTGTCGGTAATTCCTCGACCCATGACCTATTATCTTGTAGCCTAGCCTTAATTGCAACCTTAAGTGAGCGATGCATTCTTTCAACCATACCGTTCGCTTGCGGATGATACGCTGTTGTACGGGTCTTTTTTATGCCTAACTGGTTTAACAGGCTCTTGAATAGTTCGCTCTCGAACTGTCTTCCCTGGTCACTAGTTATTGTGAGTGGGCACCCAAATCTGCATACCCAACCTTCGTAAAAGGCTTTAGCTACTGTGTCCGCGGTAATATCGGTTACCGGAATCGCTTCTGGCCATCTCGTGAACCTATCTATCATAGTGACGCAATACCTATAACCTTCTTGTGACGTTGGCAGTGGTCCGACTATGTCTATGTGTACATGCTCGAATCTATCTACTACCGGAAAACTACTCAATTTGGATACTGTATGTCGCTGTACTTTTACTTTCTGACAATGTATGCATGCCCTGGCCCACCTGGTCACGTCTTTGTTCATTTCTGGCCAAAAATAACGTTTCGTTATCATTTTCCGTGTGGCCCTAATTCCGGGGTGGCTTATGTTATGTACTGCATCGAAAGCTATTTTACGAAATTTGTGTGGTAGATATGGTCTTACCTGGTTCTCTGAAATGTTACAATGAATTGCTCTGTTGCACAATGGTGAATGAATTTGTTTTAATACGATGTTACCTTGCGATTCTGCTAACATACGTGCCATTTGTTCGTCTGTTTCCTGTGCCCGTGCGACTTCGTCGAAATCAACTTGCGTCGGGCAAAACACGGACTCCACCCGTGACAGCGCGTCAGCAACTTGATTCTCGTTTCCGTTGACGTATTGTATGTCGCTCGTGAATTCGCTGATATACAATAACTGCCTTGTGCGCCGTGGGGTCTCTCGGTCAGTACCTATTTTAGAAAAAGCATACGTTAATGGTTTGTGGTCTGTGAAAATAGTAAGCTCTTGACCTTCGATCATGTTTCTAAAATGCGTTATGGCTAAATAAATCGCCAGCAGTTCTCGGTCGTAAGTGCTGTATTTTTGCTGGGCTTCTGATAGTCTCTTAGAAAAATAACCTAAGGGCCTCGTTTTTCCGGCGACTCCTTGTTGTAGCACTGCCCCCACGCATGTATTGGATGCGTCACATCGCAAACTATAAATGACCATTTGTAATTTCTGTTTAATCCTAAGTTTAATTCTATAGTCACTACACCGTAGGTTTTTATTTCCGTGTTATTTGCTGCGTAAAGTTTATATGTACACTCTTGTTTGTGCTTTGTTTTCACGTTACTTACTGGTATGACTGATACATTTGCACCCGTGTCCACTAAATACACAATTCCCGTTTTGAAGTCTTTCACACAAAGTCGGTGGTTTCCCGCGGCACAATCGTCCACCGACGCTGACTGCACCGCGTCTAGTTTTCCTGCTTCTGTTGCTTCTTGGTCCAGCCACACGGTGCTTCACACGTTCGCGCGTTGTTCCTGTAGCGGTAATGATATCTGCATAGCCAGTCGGGAGATTCTGGTGTGCGCCGCGTCCGGCTTTTGGATCTAGGACGTTGTTGCCATCGTCTGCCGCCCGAGTTGTCTTTTCGCCTCCTGATCTCATTTATTTCTCCGCGTAGTTCTTTCATTTCCATTGTTAATTCTTTTAGGTGGCTGGCAATACCGTCATCTGTTGATGTGCTGGGTGTGATAGACGCGACCGCGCCGCTTCCCAAGGTTTCTAGTATTTTATCTGCCTTCCTAGCCAGATCCTCCAACTTGGTGTCTTCGCTCATTGCTAACATTGCGCGTACATTAGGTGTTAGCTTGTCCAGCCACAGCCTCTTCAATGGTTCTTCTGTCACGCTGCATTTCTTCGCCAAGGCCGACATTTCTCTGAGTAATTGCGACGGTTTTTGGGTTCCCAGGTCTGTGTCATGCATTAATTTGTGAAATTGTTTATCTGTACTCTCTTCATATACTGACAATAAGCGTTTTTTTATTGTTTCATATTTGGCCGTATCCGGCGGAGCTTCTATGATGTCGGTTACTTGGCGTACAACGTCTGTTGGTAATTTTGCGAGCACCATTTCGTACTTTTGGGTGTCACCTTGTTTCTGTGGTGCCATCATTGCCTCGAACTGGATGAACCATGATCTTGGTATCTCTCTCCAAAATTCCGGAACTCTCATTTGCACTGTTACCATTGATACGTCTCCAGTGGTAGCTGCCCCGGGTTGGCCGATTAATGCTTGCGGGTTCATCTTGAAAACGGTACACACGCGTCGCTTTACTTTGCTTTACGTTACGTTTCACTTTGCCACGCGGTCTGATCGCCTCTGCCTCGTAAGCTTTTTTTGAGTCGCCTACCCTGTTGCTACGTGTTTAACAACGCGGAATTAATTATTAGAACATTTATTTTACATTCTGTGATTACTTGAACTCACACACTGACTAATTAGTATCACTTGTAATTTTTTTAGGAATATCGTATAGGTACCTACTTTTACAATGCTTGTAAATATGTGAACACCATGTATCCATTACATAATATTTTTTCTGTCCTTGCATTATTTTTATTTATTTTTACCTATTGTGGTATAGTAATCTTATTCCAGGTGCATCGTCTTCACATATAATTATATAATTAACATTTACAAAATATTGTAAAACATTTTAAAAGAGAGGTGGAGTTTCTTGCCCATACTTCTCCATACGAAAACTATGTTTTGGAAGGGGCGACTAGAATCAATTCTATTTTTGTAAATTTTGACGTTCAAAAGTGCCTTTTTGTGCCTAATTGAAATAAATTATTTTACTTTGATTTGACTTTGACTTGTGAAACAAACATTGCTCAAACATAATAATTTGCTTGTCATATTTAAACGAGCTCGAGTTAAAATTAATTACACGAGCTGGTCAAGAGGACTGTGTGGAATGTCGACTGCACCTGCCTCTAGAGTAATCCAGACTGAGGTACAATGCAAGTAGCTACAGAGACCTCCGTCAAAGACCGGCTAATCTTTATTCATTCGGTACACTCGGTTAGTTCGGATCACTTTATTTTTTAATACCTTATGTTATGTACCTACAATCTATGCAAATAAATAAACTTTGCTTTACTTTACTTTACCCTGAATAAAATATATCAACAGAGATGCACTGACTTCGCAATCGTGAAATGATTTAATTTGCAAGAGTAGCGCACGTGGTGCTGTCTCGCTCGCACACTCGGGTTCGCGATCGCGACGCGTGCGCCAGTTGTGGCGAGCTGACCGGTTCATATTCATTCAAAACGAATGAAAGATATGGATTGTGATAAGGTGCCGCGTGGGACTTCATAGTTACCTACTACGCAAAAATTTGTACTGATAAAATCTATATTTAGTATTATTTAGCTTCAAATGTCAAGGTATCATAGACTGTTATCGGCCGGACATTTATTTAACGAAGAATACAGTGTGAGTCTTCATAATGTGCACATATCGAAATGAGGGAGTCTATGCTTAATTTTATCGACGGAAAAAATGGTAATTTTTTTTTTTAGTGTAAAAAAAAAAAAAAAATTTTACAAAAAAATTTTTTTTTTTTAAATTTTTTTTTGCTCTCTTTTTATTATTATCTTATTTATAAATTTTACAATTAAAAATTGAAGAAAAAAATACAGATTTTTACTAAAAAAACATGTTTATTTTCAATTGAGGGTAGTTTTTTTCTCAATTTTAATTTTATGTGGACGGCTACTTACTTTCAATCATTATGGAGTTTGTTTCATCGCGATAGCTGATTCAGTTTAAAAGTTACACAGTTTTGTTACAATTTTTTTTTAATTTCATAAAAAGTATAAAAAACAATATTTAGATTTTTTAAATATTTTTTCTGTCGTTAAAATTAAGCATAGATTTCCTCATTTCGATATGTGCACATTATGAAGACTCACACTGTATATCGACCGTAGCAATTAACATTGTCGGATCTACATTATAGCGATTTTTTTTTATTGCTTCAAATCCTTGCGGGAACATTTTTATAATTCATTCTAAGACCTTTAACCTCTCGTATGTCGTAATTACAGAAACAATAAAAAACCATTGTCTCGCGTGGATCCACGTTCGATACGAATGGTTAATGCAATAAATTTAAAAATCGCAAAAATGATCCCGAAACAGAATTATAATGAAAGTAAGTGACGTAGTTTACATTAATAAAACAATCATAGTTTCGTAATAGTGCATGCGGTAATGAGAGCAGACTGCACGTGTCTGCAAGGACATTATTGTATTGAAAGAAAGAAAGAAAAATGCGTTTATTGGCATTACAGCAGAGAAAATACACCTTATTACTATAAAAAACAAAAAACAATGATTATAATGCCAAAAGGGCCTCAGCTCAGCATATTATCAGATGACAACACAAAGTGTACCACCTGACGCTGATTTTCAGCTGCAACCCACGAGTGCCATACGCTAGAATAATAAACAGGGAAGTGTGTGTCCGCTTTAATAAATTAGATATCAGAATAAAATATAATGTAATAAAAGATAGGTTATATAAAAAAAATAGCTCACAAAATCAAATATACTGTAGTGACATACATGTGTGTGTGTTGTGTTGTGAATAAATACCCAATATCTGTGTCATAATAACTATCATATTTTATATACCATATCTATTAGATATTTAAAAAATCAAAAGCTATCATCTGTTTAAAGTAAGAAGATAGGTATGTACCTTCAAAGGCAAAATCATGTGACTGCGTTGATCTTCTAAAACTACTTAACTTAAAATGACAATAATAAATGACTAGTAAGAAAACAAATTATGAACAAAAATTAGAAATTGATAAAATAGGCAAAATTTCTAAAATATTAACTGCCGGCATTGACGTTATGACGTCGACCGGTACAGCATATAATGAGATATATATATGATATAAAAATAAAATAAAATAATAATTTAAAATGACTATATTAAATGCAATATTTAAAATGGCAACATTTCGCTCAGTCGGCATGGACTCGCGCGCCACCGGCATAGGTAATCTGTGCGCGAAGCTGTCAGATTTTTTTTTACAACATTTTGACATCTCAATAGAATTTTATTGTGATAATTTAGTAATAATAAAGGATGTATTTGGTGATTATTTAGGTAATGTTTTCCTAACCAGTTTCTGCGAAATTTGTACCTGATGACAAATTCGGTGACCCCATGTACAGACGATAGGACAAATTATGAGATCAAACAACAGGTCAATGAGAAAATGGTAGGTGCGATATTATATTCAGATTTATGGATCGTGATTGTAATTAATTTGATTACTATTAAATAAATTGAATTAGATTGGTTAATTATATAAAATTAAGACATTTTTACTTATCCCATCATCTGTTACGACGCCTCATTAAATTCTATTGTGTCTCGTTAATGACAGTTGAAAGGTTATTTGTCATGGAACAATTTTTGACAAGCCGTAGTGTACTGCAGTTGATTAATTAAGTTTATCCGTAAATTACAGAAACAAAGGTGGCGTTCCTGAGTATAAGGGATGAATGTGGTAGCGAAACACACTCCAATACAACCCCACCCACAGAAGAGCGAACCCCCAGCAGCCCACACCCAAGGAGATCCCAAGCCAAAGCCTGCAGGCCATGACCCCTGAGGTAGGGACAGTGAATCAACACAAGAGTACATGATTGACATCAAGTACAAGTACCTATAAATAGACGCGTATTACATAGGACTATAAATAAGCACGTGCGGTTAGATCTAGCTTGCAAATGAAGTTAACAAATTAGTTCAGACTCAAAATGAAAAGTCGGAAGGTATGAACTTCTGAAACACCGGTAGCCGTTACATTTCGATGATGTATCTGTGTTGACAGAACAGCTCTGCAAACAACGGTACTACATAGTGTGGGCGTGTGTGATGACGTGACTGATCAACTGTAGGTACTCCGCACGCTGACGGCAGGTTACGCGTGACGCAGCTGGTATTACTTTCAGACGTGTTAATTGTTGACACCCACTGAAATTATACAAATCATGTGTGTTTCACGACGACGCCGACGTGACGTCAGCAACGTGGGAAATTGTCACCTTGATGGTAATATACTTATCTTATTATTATTTAGTATGCTTAGCTTCAATAGAAATATAAAAAACAGGAGACGTGTGCTCATGTCATAGACAAATGGTCGTCTCCGCGAACTAGCGACCGCGATCGTGACAAGATTTATGAACTTCGTGTTGTTCAGTGGTTTCTTGTAAAAATCGAAGCCAAACTAGAAACTTTATAAACCATAGAACCGCTTATCATATATCAGCACAAGTACTTTACTACATTTGTGTTGAAAATCATAAAAAAACAACAAGTCGTAAAATATTTCATGCCTTTACTACGTTATTTTAGTTTTCATATATCACAGCGACTGTACTATTTTTGCAGTAAATACATTGCTTCTTAACCACTACCTAAGTATGTCGCTTAGTGACTGGACAAGCAATGTAAAAATTACAAAACTATACTTTATAAGCGGTTGCATCGCGCTGGATCTTGCGACGAGTTAGTGATGTGCTTGTCAGATCACTAATCTAGCAGATCCACTAATGTAGGCTATCGACAACAATGTCGATTGTAGTAAGAATTTATATTACTATTAAATTTTATTCATTAATTTACCAACCGTTTTAGCCCGGTTGGAAGACCGATGTGAAATCTTGTTTTTTACTCATTTTGATTTTCTCATATTATTAAAAAAAGATTTACAAATTTTCTTTTTAGCTTCTCATTGTTAATTTATATCATATGTATGTTTACTTATAGTTTTTTATTTATTTTATTTTCAGGAACCCCCAAAATTTTTATTATGCATTTATTTTACATATATGTCAAATAAATGCTTTTGCACAGCACAACGATAGCGACCGATGTTTTCGTGTGAGTAAGTTGTACGATGCATGTTTTTTTTTTACTTGATAACTTTTAAAGTTACGAGATACTTTTTGACCTTGAACATAAAAACTTTATTTCTCACTAACTTGAAAAGCTCTTCAAAATGATTGACAGATAGGTACAGTGAGCTGCATTAATTGGGTAGCCCAGTTGTATTTAAATTTTAATACAACTGGGGTACCCAATTGATGCAGCCCACTGTACATAAGAATTTGAAGTTCAACAATTTACGAAAAATTAAAACAATTGAACATTTTGATGTCCAAAAAACTAACTTGGTGGCACTCATCATCAAATGTCGGTACCTAAATAGGTAGGTATACAAAATATATAACACGTTATGTATGAGTATGACTCCGCCTCTGGACGCTACCACGTTGGTTAGCTCTCACATGGATAAATATATAACAAACGATTGGTTAACAGCCGTCCAATCAGGGAATAATAATATAACATGAGATCGGCAACCAATCACAGGCAGCAAAATTCCGGCGCCGGCGCACGTGCTGGTTCTAGCACGCGAGCGGTCAGTAGTCGAAGCACTGCACTACGACTGCGACACTGCGACACCGCGACCACATCACTCAGTGCACCATACACTATCACTTGATCGGCCAGAGGGTGAAAGCATTGAACATTATAAATAAACATAATATCAAGCATGACATTGCAGTCACAGTCATCGGCACCCCTTCAGGTGGTGAAATGTTCATGAATACCATTAAAACAACTTTTATTATAAACTATGTTGACCTATTCTGATATCCTTAGAAAAATCTATTAGTTGTACAAAAATGCAATACTTATCCAAAGAGAAACGAATGGTATATAGGTGGTCCACAGTAAAAGTAGTCTTTCTTTATTCATGAAACACAACCCTATCAATAATAAAAACAATTGTACCTACTTTCAGCCCCTGGAAGAATACAAACGAGTTCAAAGCCAGCCGGTTGTAGGTAACGGTCTTGTTCGTCACACCAACTCATGTCCAAATAAAAATAACACTCCGACGTGTTCCTGCCTCCCCAGCGCCAGTCCTGAAAGTCTCACGTCACTCCACACGGGATGCAGTTTAAGAAAATAGTTCGTTAAATATTCCACTTCACAGCACAGTTCAAGAAACTCTATCAAAACAAAACAAATACGTGTCGATCAAAGTTTATCGTAGTGGAGCGACCGGCGGAAACTTGTTCACGCGTGATAAGATACCGCGAGCGCACGACGCACCCGCGGCGACGGTTGGACCGCGACTGAGAGTGGCGGCGCGCCGCGGACTGGGCGGCTCACGCAGACCCTATCGCAGAGAAGGGTGAACGTGATTCTCTGGGATATAAGACGACGTCTTTATACCACACCTACTATTCGCAACTCGGCTTTTTCAAGAGCACACGTTACCACTCGCTACCAAACCACCTCACAACAGACACGCTCAAAGATGTCTCATAATAGATATCTGTTGATAATTGTGTACATCCTGGTCGTGGCGGCCGCATACGTGCTCGCCAGGCCACAGAAGGAGTTCGTCCTGTCCGACGTCGCCAACAAGACCATGTGCCCCATAGAAGTGGAGATCAACGACAACCCGGACCGGGTACCGCGGCGCATCAAGTACCTGAAGTGCGCCGCGCGCCCCAACAAGCTGTGCAGCGAGCGTCACATCTCGCACGGCTGCTGCCGGCAGCACCACCACAGCTTCGTGACGGAGTGTGTCGAGATATACGACTGGGTGCAGGTCACCTTCAAGGGGCAGGACGCGCCGCAGGCCATTAAGGTGCCGGTGGGCTGCACCTGCCTCATCGAGGAGACCACAGAGGCCACGGAAGTGTCGTGAGCGCCGCCCGACGGCCGACCCGCGCCGCGAGCGCGTACAAGTTCCTATGCATTCCACTCCATTCCAGTAATTTATTTCGTGAGTGTACCACGGACCAGTAATACTCGCAGTTAATTTATGATTTATTTATGGTTGTGAACTGGCCCGCCGGAAGCCCCCCGCCGGAAGCCGCTAGTGTTACTAATTTAGATTATAAGAGTCTGTGACTGTCCTCTAGTGTTAAGTAGTTGTTTTAATTGTAAAGTTTACGACTTATGCGCAGGCGCAGCTATTTAAAATTAAGTGTCAGAGCTGGTCTCGACAACTGTTGAATAAAAAGTGTTTTTTTTAATATAAAATTGTGGTTTACTCTCGTTTCCCTGCTCCATCAGCAACACAAGTACAACTCCTACCTCACACAAGGTAAACTTTTCAGCATTACAAGTGTTATGATACCTATATTTAGCACAATAAAAGTTTTTAAACATCATCTAAATATTTCCTGAGCAGTTTTATATATAATACAATAATTTACCTTACATTATTCTGAAATAAAACCTTATCTGTAATTAAAGCTTATCAGCACATCATATTTGAAAGTACATAATACACCCAGACATAATAAATACCAACAGTACCAAGTAATTTTTTTGATCTAAACTAATCTTAAAAAAAGAAACAAGATTTGATTTTTTGTAATGAATAAACTCAAAAACTACAGGACCAATTTAAAAAATTCTTTCACCACGTGAATGCTATATTATGACTGAGTAATTTAAAGGCTTTAATTTAAAAAGATATCACGCGGGCGAAGTCGCTGGCGGAAGCTAGTCATAGATATTTTGTTGAGGGATTTTATCAGTAGATAATAATGCCAATCACAGACAATATTGTAACATAATACATGAGCGGTAATACTGATACCAATTTTAGGAACAATTGAAAGAAAATAAAAAATAATTTGGCGGAAGTTGTTAAATTACACATGTAAGTAGAACAACTCCGGATATTCAAGATATTGAGACTAGACACAAAGTAGATTATTTCAGAATTATTTTTATATTTCTTAATCATTAATATCATAACATTTATACAATTTTAAGTATATTGTAATCAGTTTTATCTATGACCAATGAATGTATTTTGTGTCAAGAGCTGGTAGGTATCTATATAACAAACAGAATTTGAATGCCTCCAGCCTCCCTAATAACTTGTAGTAGGTAGTTAATTATAGTTACCTACCAACTGTTTTTAAAGTTAATTACGACTAGGTACCCCACAAACCATTTTAATGTTATGGAACCGAAACGATTAGATGGTTTTATACTTAAAGTAACTTTTTTTTGGGTGGGAAATTATCAAATAACTTTCCCGCTCTGGGCGGAGCGGAAGGGCGTGTCAGACTCTTATTGACTAAAACCCACGCGTGTTCCTTCAGTTGCCATGTTGCCGGGGGCCGATCTCCCTTTCGGTTTTCTTCGCAAACCCCGGAATTCTGCTGACATCTCTTTGAGGCGCGCATGGAACACAACGTGCCGTCGACCCGGGCCTGGTCCTTATCGGACGGCGAGCTACCCATTGCTCACCGTCCATACTTAAAGTACCTGTAGGTACCCTAATTGCGTAATACAACACAATCTGTTTCGATTTGAAACAGATTGCTAATCCATTGCTTCATAAGTTGGAAAAAAAATCTGCTCAACAACGTAAATAACGCAATGAATGTTGTTGAATTGTCAAAATGAAACTAATTTTATTAGGCATAATTGTTTACGAAAATAATTAAGTTACGCAA
Source organism: Agrochola lychnidis (assembly GCA_963680765.1). Lineage (NCBI taxonomy): Eukaryota > Metazoa > Arthropoda > Insecta > Lepidoptera > Noctuidae > Agrochola > Agrochola lychnidis. Next base: position 24,430,567 of record OY796866.1, read on the forward strand.
TTAGGGTACTGATCGACCTAGCTCTGCTTGGGTGAAAATGAATTTTCCCAGTTATGAGACCTAGCTGGATCGATTTTTCAGCCCCGTAAACCCCTATATTGCAACTTTCACCGAAATCGTTAGAGCCGTTTTCGAGGACGTGATTTTATAAAATAAAAAAATCTTCTGTAGGCCATTTCATAGCTTGCCTCTGAGGCCATGACTATTTAACCGGGCAAACCTGTGGGTGCCTTAAGCTGCTACACTCAAAGCCTCCAGCCTACAAAGGAACTTACAAACTAAACTCAAACTTATAAACTAGGTGAACGCTCGCTAAGGGCACCCCCTGTGGGGTACGAACCTCGGCTTAGGGCATTTACCGGAGGGAGGACATCAAAGATAGGACGGGCTGGATCAAAGTTTTGATCATGATTATTAAAAGGGGAATTTAAAGCTACGTGCTCATCTGCAACAACTGCTGGCACCTCGTTTTCGAGCAAGGGTCGGGGGGGAGTATTATTTACTCGGGGGCGCGGCGGTCGCGATCGCAAAGGTCCTCGACGGCGAGGTTGGAATGACGGAAAGCGTCTGTGCTTGTATCCTAGTGTACTCGTTTCCCTACTAGACTCCTGATGGATGGTAGTCGGGTCGTCTGGCTCGGTAAGAATATGCCTTGGTCGGCGAATATGACTGATTCTACTGAGGATGTGATTACAAATATCTATATATACAAATATTTCTCATTTAATAGTATAGGATATAACGATGATTTACATTCTGTGACTACTTGAACTCACACACTGACTATTTAGTATCACTTGTAATTTTTTTAGGAATATCGTATAGGTTGTACCTACTTTTATATGTGAACACCATATATCCATTACATAGTTATTTTTTCTGTCATTGCATCATTTTTAATTATTTTTACCTATTGTGGTACAGTGATCTTATTCCAGGTGCATCGTCTTCACATATAATTAATGTATACAAAATATTGTAAAACATTTTTAAAAGAGTAACGGTGGAGTTTCTTGCCCATACTTCTCCATACGAAAACTACCTTTTGGAAGGGGCGACTAGAATCAATTCTATTTTTTTTTTTTGACGTTCAAAAGTGCCTTTTTGTGCCTAATTGAAATAAATTATTTGACTTTGACTTTGATGACAGAATGAAAAATTGTATATTCAAAAAGTTATTTATGTAAACTTGAGAGATTGAAACTCAATAATAAAATTAACTTGAAAAAATAATTATCCAAGAGCATAATATATACCCAACTCATAACAGACAGTACTGACAGACATGACACACTTTCCAAATTTAACGCAATAACCCCAGAAATCAAAATTATTGAAAAAAGCTCTCTTCGTCTCCTTGGGTCACCAATCTTTGAGGAATCCTTTTCTTTTTATTGAGGAATAAATTAAAAATTTCAATGACGTTTCGGAAGGATTGTTCCAAATTAACATGCATTCGGTCATAACCTTAAGGCGCTGATAAGACAGAAATAGGCTTATCTCAAACAATTTTTTTGCCAAATCTATGCAGTTTGTGACGGCGGAAAAAATATATGTTAATCTTGAACATATTTCTGAGAACCCTGTTGCATTCGAAACACGTTTTTGAAAAGTTTTCTCGATACAAAAAAATGGTAAACTAACCTCTTAAAATGATCTTCCAACAAAAATATCTTTATTACATAACAACGTACGTTGGTAAAATTAATAACAATAACGTATCATATTTTAATACAGAACTTGGTTGTTTTTTATTTTCGACTAATCAACTTATTTTTTAATAATTAATTGTTTCATGGTTTGTTATAAGTTACGAGTGTCGCGTCATCGCGCTTCTCTTTCTTTTTTATGCAATCCGACAGTGATCGCATAGACGCGCTGCTAGACGGACGTATGTCGCTTTGCCCCACTATCCGTTCATTTCGTATTTTGTTGTTTGACAATTTCAAACCTGAGTACATATTTTATTTTGTCACTAAAACTACAATAAGTTGTAAAAAGATTGGTACGTAAAGACTGGTATATCGTCGCTCGGCATCCAATACCGCGAATGTGACATTTTGACGAAAATTAATTTTTAAATGCAGGATCACGTATTTGAACGTGTAGAATGAAATAAAACAAATATCTGATTTTCGTGAAAAATTTAACATTCGCGGTACTGGATGCCGAGCGATATATGATATAAGTTATAAAAAAATATGGTTCTAAGTTGTGAAAATATTTGCTGGGAAAAATGGGAAACAAACAAAAATGCCAGAGGCCAGCAAAAAAACGCCTCTATACTAACAAACAAAAACATCTGATGGAAGTAGTAAAGTAAGTACTTACATTTCTTATTACATCTGTACACGAACAGAAATGAAATTATGACAATAGTACTATTTTGTACAATCCATAGCGTAAATTCGCGTACACTGGTAATGTACGGTTGGTCTAGTGGTATCTGTACTGATTTAGAATGTCGAGTCTCGGGTTCGAATCCTTGTTGAGACTTATGTTATTTTAATTGCTTTCTTTTTTTAATATTTTTAGAATAATAATTATTAATTTTCTTTACAGTAAAAAGAGACGTTTGGTGAACAGTACAGAAGCAGGTGAAGCTTCGGAAACTGTTTTTCACCAGTAAGTTTGTAATAAGTACATACTAATATAGATTATAATTTTCTTATTTAGATCCCAAAAAAATACGATGTTTCCTTCGCCACGTATAGACCGGATCTCAGTCCTTATCCGCGACGTTACAGAGGCGCGGGGATGATGACAAAGAGCATCCTTTATTTTTAGAAAGACACAAATCAGTTTAGTGATAAACTATCAAATTTACATAGACCTATGACTATCTTAGAACTGGACTTATAGGAAAATATTCGTAAAATACTTGTTGCTTTGTCCACTGTTTCTTGCCCACTGTATAAAAAAAAACATCGTGTGGTCTTCGGTATTTTTTATTATAGTTTCACTGAGATTATTGTACCGGGCCTTAGGAATACGTGGCGAGGCGGGGGGGGGGTAACGTTGACAAATGAGCGGCGTGACGCCGCGCCGTGAGCGTCTCGCCGCGCATACACCTTCTTTTTATTTTGGGTGGGAAATTATCAAATAACTTCTCCCGCTCTGGGTGGAGCGAGAGGGCGTATCAGACTTTTACTGACTAAAACCCACCCGTGTTCCTTCGGTTGCCCTGTTGCCAGGGGCCACGATTTCCCTTTCGGCCCTTATTCGCAGCCCCGGCAGGCATTGACCCTAGCGGACCCCGTCAATTCTGCTGACATCTCTTTGAGGCGCGCGTGAAACACAACGCGCCGTCGACCCGGGCTTGGTCCTTATCGGACGGCGAGCTACCCATTGCTCACCGTCCGCAAGCCCGCGCCTACGGTGGCCGGAAATCGGCTCGCGATTCCCGCCCAGGGCGTCTCCTCCTGCGGCGGTTAGGGGCGTGAGAGCGTGAAATTTGCCTCTCCCTCACGCGTTCCGCCTCCTCCTTCGCAAGCATTACCGCTTCGCAGAAGGAGGTGACGGCCTGCCATTTCCTTTCGCTCCGTACCATGGCCTGAACCAGGGCTAAAACCAAAACCAAAACTTACCTTTAAATGAAGTGTAAGCGAATTGCATTTCGTACATTTTTACAGCATAAATGACATGTTTTTATATTGTTTTTTTCTGTATTATAAACAACAATATTTGTAATATTGTTTCCGCAGAAGCATAGTTTATGTTATCAAGTTACAAATTATCGAAAAAAAAATGCAAATACATTAAGTTTTCATTCATAATTTTTTGTATTACGGAACACATCCAAATTTATCATAAATTTTCGAAAGCTAGTAATACTATCGCGTCAAGCAATAATTGTCAATGTGTGCGTGGTAGTATTACTCACTGTAGGTGTATATCGCTCCGACAGGCACTTACACTAGCGCAACGTGCTTGGAATTGAATTTTGCAAACATCTCGATTTGTATTTGCGAGCCGTGTCGCCGGTCTCTTAAACAAGCTATTTTTTGAGTTTGTTGTACAAAACTGTCACATAGGTAAAATTTTTTTTCAACGCTGTATATTAAAGCGATAAGAAAATGTTTGTGTGTTTTTTTTTAAGTGGTATTTCTTGAAAACTTTCTTGTTTATGACAAAAAAAGACTTATCAATGTGTAGAGTAATTATTTACGAATAATTTGATGTAAAAAAATATCAGAAAATCAATTTATCATTAAGAAATGCTTAAAAATCTGTTTCAAGGTAGAGATTTTTCAATATTTTGGAAAATTTCGTATAACTCTTAATCAGTAACATATTGCTGAACATATATTGAGTTTTTTTGGAAGGTATTGACCCAAGCTATCAACCCCTGCAATTTGTCGTACTATTTACTGGACATCCTGTATATTAATCTTGCTTAGGTCACCAGCATGTGGGATATGGAGTCGAAATTTTTTATACATATTTGTTATTGTTTATTAATTTATAAAGGTAAATAATAAACATAAAAACAAAACAATATAAAATGTGATAATAATGAAAATTTTGCTAATATAGATTGAGCTTTTATTTTCCTTACGTTTATATTGTTTTTAAATTCATTTTAAATAAAGTCTCGACTTAAAAAAACTAAAAAATAAAAATACAAAGATAAAAATATAATATGTATACTCATGTTTTTAATCGGCCTGTCTATTTTGTTTCTTGCTCTTCATACAGAACAATAAATTATACAAAGCGCCATCTATTGGTTCATTGTTGATTATTGTCCGTGTCACTTTGTTTCTTGCTTGGTAGTTCGCTGTATCACCGCAATTTAAGAATGGCGCTAAGTTATCGGAGAAATAGTGGGCGTGGCTAAAAATACCGAAACCTCAAGGCTCAATTGCTGTTGTCAGCGTCTTAATTCGTTACTGCTGTTTCGGCCCTAAATTGACATATTTCCTCCGCGCTTCCCATTTATGCAAACACACATCTTTTAGATAAAATGGACTAAATTATCCGGCATACATTAACCTCTACCTTAAATGGGCCATGGACGACCGAGCTTGGGCACGAACTACTCTTCCTATCCGTATGGGAGGCCTCGGCATCCGCAAAATTTTTAGTATTAGTTTACCGGCTTTCATATCCTCGGTCCACGGTACTGATAAATTAATCAGGAAAACCTTAGCCTCCACACTGATTAATTCTGATGTGCCGTGCCTCACCGAGGCTATGGATGCTTGGAGACTCGCTTGCCAGAACTCAAATCCACCCGACAATCCATTTTCTCAGAGACGGTGGGATGAGCCGCTCTGCAGAGTAGTACAGAACAATTTACTTGACACGTCTGCTACTACTGCAGAGCGTGCGCGCCTGCTGGCTGTGGGCAAGTGGGAGTCGAGCCTGTGGCTTCATGCACTACCGTCATCGAACTTAGGCACTTTGTTCGACGACACTACCTTCCGCATCGCTGCTTCCCTGCGACTAGAAGCTCCTTGTTGTTCTCCTCATCGCTGTCACTGTGGCGAAGTTGTCAACAGCCTCGGACACCACGGCCTATCTTGCAGCCGAAGTGCGGGTCGCTTAGCGCGGCAAGCGAACATTAATGACATCATCCGGCGAGCTCTTGTCACCGTCGGCGTTCTAGCTGTATTAGAACCCAATGGCTTGGCACGCGACGATGGCAAGAGACCGGACGGCATGTCTTTATTTCCATGGAAGGTGGATAGGCCTTTAGTGTGGGACGCAACGTGTGTCGATACTCTAGCGCCATCCTATCTTCCTGGCTCAGCGTGCTGCGCTGACGCTGCCGCTGCGGCTGCGGAAAACCTCAAACGGCGAAAGTATAATAACCTTATAGGTTTATGTCACTATATTTTCGAGCCGTTTGGGGTTGAAACCCTAGGGCCGTGGGGTCCGAGTGCTCACGGTCTGTTCAATGAAATCTCTAAACGACTGGTTGACACTTCCCGTGACCCAAGGGCTGGCTTTTACCTTGGCCAGAGGCTAAGCATTGCCGTACAACGAAGTAATGCCGCCAGTCTCTTGGGTACATTACCAGTCGACAGTGATGCGGAGGAATTTTTCGACGCGATTTTTTCGTTTAATAAAGGTACTAATAGTTTTAGTTAGGTTAGGATATTATATTTTTAGGATTGTTAAATGGAAAATACAATTATTGTCTGAACAGAGTGAAAAAAAAACCCAACTCATATATAACGTTAAAGAACTGTGAAGTATTAACAGTAAGACAGCTTTTCATACTTCACACTATCCTCAAAATGCATGGTTTATTGACTTATAATGACCCTACAGCCTTTCAGCAGAAACGTAGAAAACATACAGTCTGCGTATATAAAGCTTGCCACACTCATTTTGCACAGAGATTTTTCAACTTCTTAGGTGGAAATTTGAACAATAAAATCAATCACATTTTAAAAATATATCCTTTAGCTAAACAGCAATGTAAAATAGTGGTTGGTTTACACCACACACGTAAACAATACACCAAACACGTTTAAATTTAATGCATGTAACTTTATTACAATATTTTAAGGTGAATTTATTGTACTGGAATAACATTCGATTATTGTCACTTCACAAATCTTACCGACTGATGTTACTTAAGTGCCTACATATAGTACCTACTATGTATTAGAGTTGTAAGACGAAAGAGACTAGTCTCCACGACACAGGGAATCCTAGTGTGGAGGCTAGTGCTATTTGAATTTGTACTGTTTACTTGAACAATAAAGTTTTTATATTTATACTAGCGGACCCGACAGACGTTGTCCTGTCAAAACATTGTCCAGCGGACAAAATTGTGAATCTAAACCATTCCCAGATCCCCTTGAACACACACAAAAAATTTCATCAAAATCGGTCCAGTCGTTTGAGAGAAGTTCAGTGACATACACACTCACAGAAGAATTATATATATAAAGATTTTAAATGGCTTCTAAGCCTTGATTATATCAATACAAAAAAATACTAGATATATTTTAAAATAAAATAGAATTAACATACCGAAAGCACAGCTACACGTTCGCGTACACACCAACACGCTATACCTACACTACACACACCATACACGTTCACACCCTTTACCTACACTACATACACCACACAAAACACCCCTACATCCACACTTCACCCACCACACACATTCACACTCTATACTTACACTACACACAATACACTCACATCATTCACCCGTCAAGTTTTAGATTTAGATTTATGTAGTTTCTAACATAGTCTATAATTTTGTTATTTTTGATGTATGTGTTTTATAAATTTTTACACCTAATTTAGCACGGAAGAGCACTGATTTCCAAGATACAGGTTTGACCTAGTTTGGAATTCAGAGTTCATTTAGTTTTAGCCGTCTAAGTACTTACATTATTTGTAACCTAGTTCTTAGGAATATAACTGTATTAGCCTATATTTTACTGAGTCCAAATAAACGTTATTATTATTATATTATAACGTTGAATATATACTTGGTGTAAAAGAAGATAGTATACTTATAAAATAATATATGTTGTATACGGACAAGGGTGCTGGCGCCGATGAGTAAGTCCGCGGTGACTCACACTAAACTCGAAACGACCGCAATTTGTGGCATTCACTACCTCCACTGTGTCTCAAATATTTTATTTTTATATAAACAAAATCAACTGAAGACAGTTTTTATTCTGCTGGGTACTTATCTCTCTTTCTCGTTTTATCACATAACAGAAAGTAAAAAAAGAGGTAATATTTAATACCAACGCCACAAGCTTTAAATGACTAATGCCCATTTTCACCAACAACTAAGTGACATCTAAATGAATCCCTAAAAAAACTTTATACGAAAAACACAAACGACTTCCAAACTACAAAGTGAAAAATAACTTTAATTTCGGAAGTCGGGGTCTTTGGATCAGATCAGTATTTTTAACCGACTTCCAAAAGGAGGAGGTTCTCAATTTGACAGAATGTTTTTTTTTTTTTGTATGTTTGTTACGCGATTACTCCACCAATTATGAATTGATTTTGATGATTCTTTTTTTGTTTGATAGATCGTACTTCAGAGGTGGTCCCATATAAATTTTATTTTCTTTGCTTGGGTAGTTTTTGAGTTAGCTTCAATAATACGTATTTTTTCCCACTTAGTATGTGGATGATATGATAACTTCCTGTCACTGTTATTTACATAGCAGGTAGTGGTATTCGAATTTGTGTGGGGTAGCTACCACAACTAAAAAGTGAAAAATAAAAACTTTTTACAAAAAAAAAAAAACAACCGACTTCATAAAAACACACTACAAAGTGAAAAATAACTTTAATTTCGGAAGTCGGTGACAAATAACGAAAATTAAAAACCACCGACTTCCGAAATTAAAGTTATTTTTCACTTTGTAGTTTGGAAGTCGGTTGTGTTTTTCGTAAAAAAGTTTTTTTTTCACTTTTTAGTGGGTTGTTTTGTAATTTATCTAAGTTACAATAGCCTTATGTCAACTGCTCATCAAAAATACCCAAATCGCTATAGATGTGCCTTTAATATTTGAAGAGTTCCCTCGATTTCTCCAAGATCCCATCATCAGATCGTGACCAAATGACAATGGGACCAACTTGAAAGTATACCCTTTCAAACAAAAAAAAGAATTTTTCAAATCGGTCCAGCCGTCTTCGAGTAATCGGGGATAATACATCAAAAATAAAAAATAAATCCGACGAATTGAGAACCTCCTCCTTTTTTTTGAAGTCGGTTAATAAAAGTGCACTGTTGGATTTTCAACTCTCAGCGCTGAGCCTAGCGTCCAATATTGGTAAAGCAGGTTAGGTTTTCTTTTGACTATTGATACAGAAATAGGAGATACTTTCTCGACAATAGAAAAGCTAGAGCATCAGACAAATAGAGGGTGGTAGAGCAAGCAAAGCGAGCTCGAAATTTTTTGCTCTCTGCATATTTTAAATTTTCTTTTGAACCCAAGACCGCTCAGCATTCGCGCTTGCGACCACAAGACCAACGGGGCAGTCAAACCTTGATATACAAGTATAATGATGACACACTTCTTTTATCCAAGGAACATAAGGAAAGGTAGGGTAGGTTAAAATATTTTTCTATGGGCCTGTGTCGCCTAAAATAAATGGTATTTATTATTATTTTTACGTCTCTTGACATTTCTCGGGACCCCGGGGTCCCGGACCTTTGGAAGGCGTATGAGGGGCCGAAGCCAACTCGCAGAGGCCCATTAGACGTTTTTAATTAAATGAGACACCAACCGACGATTATCCCTGTCCGCACTATGTAAGTGCACACAAGGACAACCCCCTGTTGGTGCAGAACTATTGCAGGATATGGAAACAAAGATACTGGATTATGGGTTTGGGTGGCTAAAGTGAAATGGTTATCTAAGACTATGGCCCCTGCCTAACCAATGTTTTAAATAAAATACACAGATAAAATGGCAGGGGGTCACTTGTACACTCAATAATGGGACCTCGAAAACGGTCGCTAGCACATAGTGTCGTAGCGACAAGAGGGCAACATGTCCTGAAGTGCTTATGAGGAGTGAAGAGGTATTCCACGGCTATCAGGACAATCCCGCAAGTATGGTCAAGATCCTTACTGGCATCTTAATGGAATACTTCCTTCCTCCGAGCACGTTTGCTCTTGCGAATCTCCACTCAAGCCGACCAATTAAGGCAAGAAAGAGGTGGGAGCTCTGTTCCTCGTCAGTGCTCGTAAGCAAATCTCCAAACCTAACATAGTTATTTACCTTAAGTGAAGAAATAAACATTTTTATTTTTTATTTTATTTTTCACTCCAGCCGGCCAATAAAGGCAAGCCAGAGTTGAGGAACAAGACTTCTCCCGGGACATAAAGGTCCGAGGGGTCGCTACTGCCAACAGCTCGCCACATGCTGCCCTGCGGGTTTCTATATCTCTCTTGGTCTGGCTCACCCTAGACCTGTTTCGGCAAAATAAACGCTACTGGTACAAATCACAAGGAGGATTCAATCAAAAAATTTGTTTTTACCTTTACTTGTTTCACCAATAAACAATTTTATTTTTATTTATTAAACCTAGAGTTTAGGAGCGCGCAAGCCAACCACGACGTTAACGTTGAGATACGGCGGTGGGGTTATTATTATGTTTTTTCTGTCGTATATAATTACATTTTTAAATATTTCTTACACTAAAAAGATATTCAAAAAATCATTTAGAAACATAAAAAATATAACTCCGCCGTTGTAGTGAGCAGGGTCCACGCTACCGGTGGTTAGGGCTGCAGCTCTACAGGAACCTCCTTACAATGCGAGCCGTATCGAGGAGTACCTACTGCATTCTGATTCAGGCCCTGAAAATTATTATTATTATAACCATAAAAAGTTTTGTCTTACCTATTTTCTTCAAGGATGCAAAGTCAACATTGAAACTTTGTTGACAAATTAATCAGGGTAGCCAGCCACAGACAGTAAACTCGCGCATTGATTTGGTACATGTAAGTAAGAGACTACACTGTCCCGGTTTTACCCCTATACCCAGTTTTGGCCCCATCTCCCCTATTTATTGTGAAATGTAGAGGCTCTCTTGAAAAATACATATACAGCGTGTATCAGAACTGTGTGGACAATGTACAAATGACCTAAGATGCACAATAGACAATCTGAATAAATATGTGTCACACGAAACAACATCAATGGTAAACCTCTGGGAACTGAGCATAAAACCCTGCCATATGATCCAAACTTATTACGGAAAAGGAGGACCGACATTGTTGCACAAGTTACAAAAACTAAAACCATGTTTGCTTGTAGACAATTTAATAAAGGGTCAGTAGACCGTTTATGTGTACAACTATACAATAAAATAAACAGACATATTAACTTATACACAAAAAAAGTTATGAATGTAAAAAACAATAACCAGTTGGATAAAGACACTTACATATGATGAAACAGAGGCACTGTTAGAGCACATAAAGTAGCAAATACACTCACATATACACTTACACTCTACATACACTCTCTCATATACTCTCGCATACACTCTCTCATTCACTCTCACAGACACTCTCACATCGACACACTACGCACTGGTATTCACACTCGAATCATACACTCACAACATACTTATTTTTATTTGATATTTTAAGTACCTTCGGATTTGTTTTAATATATTAAGATTATGGTGTACTATGGAAGAGCGGAGTCTCCTAACACAGGCATTGTTTAAAGGAGGCTCCAAACACGAAACCCTTTTTTGTAAACTGAAGCATAAATAAAAACATTTTAATTTAATTTAATTTTAAACCATCACCATTTTAAAAGGAGTTTTTTAAGTAGCCTGTGGCCGGATGAATTCAAATCTGACAACAGTATTTTAGAATTTCATCTAGAAGTTTCTCGAAATGTTTTGTTGTCGCTTTTTAATTTAGCAAATAAACGTATGATTATTTACTCATAGAATAATAAATAATCAAGAATTAGGACATAATAAGTACCTACCTCACAACGTTCGGTAGTCTCTGAGGAAATTATGGTAGTTTCGTCCTAATCGCTTATTCGTTAGGTCCCATTATCTCGTGAAGTACAAACAGTCTGACGAAGTAACCTCTGGAATGATTTTCCGATATTTTTTCAAAGATACTCAATTAGGGACGCGTTGCTGGGCGCCCCCCGGCGGCGCTCACAGTTGTTCCACCATTTTAATAGTAGGTACCTACCCACCTAAGAGAGTTGGCATTATTTACATAAACTCATTTGAAAATACCCACCTACATAACAATGTGGACTGTATTACCTATTACGTCGGCTTATATATTGGCGTACATTTTTATTGTAAAAGAAACTATGAAAAAATAAATAGTACCTAAGTTCACTGAAATTATTATTTTGTTGTTTGGCGAAATGCCTAACCCTTCGGGGAATGGAGGCGTGATGTAATATGACGTCATAAATTCATAACCACTGACTCAGTTAGGTAGGTAACTATTGAAATTCAGCTCCGATATATTAAATAATGCTTTGCGGCGAGGAAAGACGGAACAAACACCTAATTATGGATCTGAAAGGACCACTAATAGGCAATAGCCTGGCGTGATAACGTACTGTTAGGCACCGTATGACATATGTGCTCATTACGTATCCTCGACTGTGTCCGAATTTATCATATTAATTACGTAAACGGGTTTTTAGCGGTTGTTTTTAGCCTGTACCTACAGCCATTGTTAAAAACACGATAAAGGAAATAGGATAAAAGAAATGGTTACACACAACGAAAATATTCAATATATAGGTAACATGTTTTAACATCCATAAATTGCTATCTATGTATATATATATACCAAAATTATAAAGAGGAAAGATTTGTGTTTTGTATGTAATGAATAAACTTAAAAACTACTGGACCGATTTGAAAAATTCTTTCAGCAAAGGATAGCTACATTATCAACGAGTAACGTAGGCTATATTTTATCCCCGTACTCCCACGGGAACGGGAACTATGCGGGTGAAACCGCGTGACGTCCGCTAGTAAATAAGTAAAATGAAATGCTGTTCGTTGGCAATTGTTTGTTTTAAAATGTTCGTGATAGTCCGAATTAGGTTTTCAACGAAAGAATAATTTTAGAAAGAAAAACTGCCCGGAAATATTTAAAATTCGGGAAAACCTTATCATCCTTTTTCAATGGGATTTTTATATGAACTCAAGACCTTATCTTACGATTCAATCGATGGATATGCGTAATTCTTTTTTTGTTTTCTTTATGGCCACGGAAAAGTTAGCACGAAAAACATTCGGAAGAATGGTCAGGTATAGAGAGAGCTACATAAACAAAACGATCACAAATAAATTTACTTGATTGTTTGAACAAGACAACGTCTGTCGGGTCTGTTGTGTAACTGAATATGATCGGCTATCCTGTCTGATAGCCTATATTATGATGTAGCATCGCTCAGTAATGGTCGCAGCCATAACCGTAGCACCACTCTCTTCAGCAGAATTTTTAAGTTCTAAAGAAGGCAAACGATGTACCTAATTTGACATTGACATTGTCAGATTGTAGCAATTTTCTCATGGGCCCACTGGTCCACTCTGTCAAGTCTTCATGAGACTCGGCTTCGGATTGATTGACAGTTTTGGATTTTAACTTACTTACCTATATAACGATAAAATTATGAATCTGAAAGTGAAAGTCAAAAAACTTAGGCTACCAGTTTTAATATTTTTATATTCAAATATTTAATAATGTAATTTATTATTGAATAAAAGGAGGTCATAATGAAACTGCAAGTATTTGACTTTAGAAATTGAAACCTGAACTTGGGTCCACCATCTGGCTACCACGAGCTTTTAACTGATCCAGACGGACACTGTCCTCGACAGAAACTTGTACGACGCTGTTCAACGACAACCACGACTCGCACGTGCACTGTGCGCAGGCGCCACTAGTAAAGCGAGTTATCTGTTCAACGACAACCACGACTCGCACGTGCACTGTGCGCAGGCGCCACTAGTAAAGCGAGTTATCTGTTCAACGACAACCACGACTCGCACGTGCACTGTGCGCAGGCGCCACTAGTAAAGCGAGTTATCTGTTCAACGACAACCACGACTCGCACGTGCACTGTGCGCAGGCGCCACTAGTAAAGCGAGTTATCTGTTCAACGACAACCACGACTCGCACGTGCACTGTGCGCAGGCGCCACTAGTAAAGAGAGTTATCTGTTCAACGACAACCACGACTCGCACGTGCACTGTGCGCAGGCGCCACTAGTAAAGCGAGTTATCTGTTCAACGACAACCACGACTCGCACGTGCACTGTGCGCAGGCGCCACTAGTAAAGCGAGTTATCTGTTCCAGGGATGTAACGGATATCCGTATCCGCATCCGCAACTGCGGAGCATCCGCATAAATTTTGATATCCGCAAAACATCCGCATCCTCAACTTTTGATTTTAAAAGCTCCGCATCCTCATCCGCATCCTCATAATTTCTATGAGGATGTGACCCTACGTTGTTCGCACAAATAGTGAATTTTTAGAAACACGCACCGTGCTAAATGGGCGAGCCAATAAGTGAGTTACGCGTTCCTATTGGCTGAATTCGCAATGTCCGCCGCACGTGGCAGTGGTGGCACGACTGTGGTCTCACATGTCACAATTTGAGTTACTGGGTGCCGGGTGGTGTGTTATTGTTTACTTTTTGTTTGTTCGTAGAAGTGAATTTTTTTGCAGGCGAATTACGCTACGGTAATCTAGGTACCAAATGATTACCTACAACCTATAATAGAAATATAAATACTATAAAAACAAGGGCTATTTTTTGTACGAAATCCGCATCCGCACCCTCATCCGCATCCTCAATAAGGAATTTTCCAATATCCGTATCCTCATCCGCATCCTCAAACCCGATTATCTCGATATCCTCATCCGCATCCTCATCCGTTATATGACATCCGTTACAACCCTGATCTGTTCAACGACAACCACGACTCGCACGTGCACTGTGCGCAGGCGCCTGGGTCGTGTTACCTCTTCGATCAATAATAGTACTAGATTCCCGATGAGCGCTTCAAAAACGGCCCGAAAAATAAGACCACGAATACTTTTGTGGTCTTATATTTGAAATTAGTATGATCCAATCATAGCCAACATTAAGACGTCAAAATGCTGCAGTGCGCGTTCAAAAACTCTGTAAATAACCACCGTAACACCAAGGTTTTGGAAGGAATATCTTTTTTTCGGTAAGTTTAAATCATTAAGTGTTTTTCATAAAATAAAAACAGAATGAAATTGTAAATTTAATTCAATTAGCTAATATTATAATTGTTTGGCCAATGTTTGCTACAACGCACCAACTATTGTATCAAACATCGACTGTTCTCGAACAGGGAATGCATGGACTAGTGTTGTTATTTTATAATGTTATTTTTGTTTGTAAATTTCCTAGTGACCCATTTCGCTGTGCAGATAGGTATCTATTGTCGCGAAAGAAAGAGGAGAAGAAATATACAACCCTTGTAAAAATTATAGAATATGTTCGATTCATTTTAACAGATTCGACATTTTTGAATCGGTCAAAAATATTTGCCACCATACAAAACGAACCTATAAAATATATATTCTGCAACTCTACGTCTTTCAATACTTACTGTGTTCTGAGCATTGAAATGTAAGACCAATAACTACGTCTAGTTCCACAATAGAATAAGCACGAAATTATAAACAAAATGTTTTTAACCTTATTTCTAAACTTAAGTTTCATTATAGAATAAATATTTTTGTACTGATGACTTTTTATTTTCAAGCGACATTGCATAAAACCCTTCTCCGATGAAAGGACTTAAATAAATATATTTTGCAATGGTAATTAAACTTTATGTTTAAGCATTAAGGTTTATAATAAACTGAAGTTGTTAATACTATTAAACTTTTTTCTTAGAAATGTAGATGTTTACATGTGTGCAAACGTGGCCACATGAGCGACGTATTTTTGTTCCTGATCCTTAATCTAGTACTATTATTGATCGAAGTGTTACCTATTGATTTAAAAACCGGCCAAGTGCGTGTCGGACCACACACAATGAAGGGTTCCGTAGTTGAGATGAATTTATCCCAAAAACAAACTTAACTTTGTAGTTGAAAAACATGTTTTCCCATACGGAATGTATGGGAAAACAAGTTTTTGCAACTGCAAATATAAGTTGGTCGATTATTACTCGTTAACTTGTAAAGCCTACTTAGCTGTGATAGTTTTCCTTTTAATTTCGTTATATAAACTATTGCTGTGATTTTTTTCACATATCCAAAACGAACCATTTAGCTGGCAGGAGGACACTTGACTAACAAAAATTAGCACTTTAAAGCTTAATATTTCGGAAACGAATCCAAAAATGGTTTTCACATGCTCATGTTTTTGAAGGACCTTTCCAATGATATAAAAAATGTTTTTTTCATAATTTTGTTTTACCACTTTGTCGGCGTAATTAATATGTATAGGTTGCCAAATTACAGCTTTCTAGTACTAATAGTCTCGGAGCTAGACCGCGTACCTACTACGCTTTGGAATGGGCAACTAGCTTCATACCTATTTCTGACTGACCGATTCCTTGACAATTCAAAAGTGCCTGTAAATGGTTTAATTGAAATAAACGGTTTGAGTTGAGTTTGAGTCTACACTGGCCTGCAAAACAAAGTATCACACTTTTAAAATTGCAATAACTTTTTATGTACTCAAGATATACTTTCGAAACAAAAAGGATTCGAAAAATTTATTAATTTTGTACATAAAAACTTCATAGTCGGTAACCTTCTTATAAGAAATGGCTGAAAAAACCTTTAAAATCAAAAGTAATTCTTTTCGAATTACAATTTAACCATTCATTTTTTGTTTCCATTTTTGTTTTCAAATTTTTTTACAGGTAGAATAAAATTGGTTGTCATGAACTTTAAATTCACACCAACACCTCGACCTCAGATCAAAAACAGTACTGACACTGAACCTTAAGTTTTCAGTGATAAAGTTGAAAATCTATTAAATAAATTTGACAGATTGTAGTAGCTTGATGTGCTGTCGTCTGTACAAGAGAATCAGCACCATTAGCTACCTATCTACTTTTAAAACGTTTCGTGCAATCCTTTTTAGGGTTCCGTACCTAAAGGGTAAATCGGGACTCTCATTATTAAGACTCCGCTGTCCGTCTGTCTGTCACCAGGCTGTGTCTCTATTAAGACAGTTGTTTTCACAGATAATGGTGCCGATTCTCTTGTACACCGAACTAAACTATCACTAAAATTCCTTACTTTTGACTATGAGAATCTCAAAGCTATTCTGCAAAAGAAATTCTCTCAATTTAAAAATAATTTTGACACATCTAAATCGAATTTGACAATCGCAACTCCACACGTGATACCTAACCACGTGAATCTTTTTAGAGCCTGAGGCGCGCAGGGGGGCAGCCTTGACGTGTTTTATATGGATTTTTTCACTTTTTGTATGGAAAATAAGAAAAAATATTAAAATAAAATAAAATAAAAACTTTTTATATCAGACTTTGCAATCCATAGAATGTTAGTACAGTAAAACTTATGAAACTAGTGTTAGTAATTAATTAAAAATACATTATTAAAAACCTTATTTCCTAATGTGGGTATTAACCCAGTGCTGGACGTAACGCGTGTCCAGCCTATCCGCAATCACAGCCAGGATGCTGTTGGTGCTGGCGCGCAACCTGCCGAGCGCCGCGGCGCATCGCTTGCGGAGCACGGCGTGGAAGCCGTCAACGTATGCATCCGCGAACATGCCCGACGCACTGCACCAGCGCGGCAGCCCCAACAACGCCATTGGACGGGCGCTGAATGATCTTTGCGTATAATGAGCCCACAAGCAGCACGTGTAGAGTGATGTACAATGCGCTCTGAACAGTGTTATTTTCACTTGTGCATTACAACGCTTAAACCTGTGAGCTATCATGTTCGCTCTGATAGACAGCGCCCTACGCTCCCTGTCCATGTCCTCATCATCGCGTAGGAGATCACTGACTATATGCCCAAGATATTTAAAACAGGTGACCACTTTCATGGGAGTTCCGTTCAAAATCACGGGCGGAACCTGATCTGGTGACTTGGTACCTGCTTTAAATACCATGAGCTCACTTTTTGTGACATTATATTTGAGGCCATGACTAGCCGCGTACGTCTCACACACATTCACTAAATTCCTTATTCCACTGATCGTTGGGCTCAGCAGCACCATGTCGTCTGCATAACTCAGATTATTTACACAAATATTGTCTATGTGACAGCCGACATGCATGCTGCTAAGCTCAACGATCAGCGCATTAATATATAGATTAAATAAAACTGGGGATGTTAATCCACCCTGTCTTACTCCACATTGTAGTCCATATGGATCCAATAATTTGCCAGCCCACTTTACATAATTGACCTGACTCTGATACCAAAACTTCAGGATAGCAATAAACTCACCAGGTAAATTGGTTTCCTTCAGCTTATTCCAGAGTTTATCATAATTTACTAGGTCAAAAGCTTTAGAGAGGTCTAAATAACAAGCATAAATGGGCGTTTTCCTACTCGTATAATACTCAACAGTGTGCTTTAGGCTCAGTATAGCACTCTCTGTAGAAAGTCCAGCGCGAAAACCAAACTGAGCATCATGTAGGTGTATAAACTCTGTTAACTGAGCCTCAAGCACACTGTCTAGTACCTTTGCAATAATAGTGGCCAGTGAGATCGGCCTATAGTTCGATTTGACTGAGCTATCTCCCGTCTTATTTTTTATTATGGGAGTAACTATCGTTTTTGTTAGTTCACTAGGTAAGTAGGAGTGTCCAATGCACAGATTAAAAAACATCGATAAAAGTCTAGAAATGTGTGGCCCTGCATTTTGTAGGTGTTCGACGCTGAGCCCGTCATGTCCTGGCGATTTCCCACCTTTCATACTTTTCAAAATCTTTCGTATGTCCTTAGCACCCACTTTTAGTCTGATGTTTTCACACACGGGGTCAGCGTCCAGCATCCACTCAAAAGAGCCTAAAGGGGATTCCACGGTGAAGTGATCTTTAAACATGTTGGCGATCACTTTAGTGTCGGTGACACCCTGGACACTCAAAGGAACGCCAGACCTGATGTTCAATTTATTGGTGTGTTTCCAAAATTCTCGAAACTTATTTTTTGAATGCAATGTCGCTAGCCGATCCATCTTTATCTGCTCCTGGTGTTGTTGGCACCATTTAAGCTTAGCTTTGAAAATCTTTCTGCTATGATACATTGCTTCATGAATGAAACCTTCGTTAGGTTTACCAAAAAGTAACCAGTTTTGAAAATCAAGCCTGGCCACCCTATGAGCTTCGCCAACATACTTATTCCACCCCATAACTTGTTTTTTCCTACTGCTCGTACCCACCCTGTAGCTTGACTCTGAAGCCTCACTAAGCGCTGAGACAATATCAGTATACAAATTATCTAAGATTTGTCTATGTTTCACATTATTACACCGTTTATCACAACATTCTCCTAATACCGTTGGAAAGTCAATTTTTCTTAACAATTTATTGCAAATGTTTGTATACATACCGATATTACCTACATGTAGAGTGTTAGGGGTTTAAGCGTCTTATAAAGGGTGTCGAAATTTTCATTATTTTTGCGATTGGACACACCGTTTTCGAGATATAAGCAAAAGAAAAAAAATATTCAGTACTGTTTTTGCATCTGAAGTCGAGGTGTTGGTGTGAATTTAAAGTTCCAACCAATTTCACTCCACACGTTTTTAGTCGCGATTAAAAATAGTCAGATTTAGTTAGAAAATCTAAATTTTAGGTGAAAAACGTCAAATTCAGATAGCAAAATTGCCATTTTCACTAAACTAATATCTCAGTACCATCTTAGTGCTGCCAAACTAAAATATAGTTAAGTTGTGTCATTTTAGTTTATTTCAGAATGGGAAATCGTCGTTTGACAGGATTAAACTAAATTTTGGTGATTTTTAGTCTAGTTTAGAGGCATTTGTAACAAGAGAATCGACACCGATGTATTTCTGTTGCCGCTATAAACTCAAACTCAAAGCATTTATTTCAAATAAACCAATTACAGGTACTTTTGAATTGTCAAGGGGTCGGTCAGTCAGAAAGATGAAGCTAGTTGCCCATTCCTAATCGTAGTAGGTACCTATGGAGAAGAACGGGCAACAAACTCCATGGCACTCTTTTAAATAAAAATATTGTTACAAAATATTGGTTACATCATTCATGTTGAAATTATACATGTGAGAACAATGTAGAAAGACGTGCACGTTAAAAGCGTCCGTAATAAAAATATAAAACAAAAACAATTCAAAAATTTAAATAAACCGTGGCAGCTAAGAGATGACCAGTCCCTACTGACAGCGCCCGTTCACGAACATGATGCATGGATCAGCTAAATGGTTTAGCTCAACCATTTTGAAGAGAACTTAATGATGCAACACACACGCCACCATCAGCGAGACATTTGAGTGAGCATGACATACTCTCAGCCGCCAGGGCATATTCAAGTCGATGAAAGACGTACCCAGTATTTGGTAGCGTTATGGAATGTACAGACGCCAGCCTGCACATCAAGCTACCCGAAACTGTCAAATTTTCCCAATCAACTTTGAACCTTAGACTTCAGCGATAAAGTTAAAAATCTATTAAATAAATTTGACAGATAGTAGTAGCTTAATGTGCTGGCGTCTGTACATGTTCACAGTGCACACGTGATATGCAATTACATACAATAAAAAGAGATTGAATTTAAACAAAGCAAAGATAGTTTTTACAATCTTTTCAACAAATACTAAAAAACAGAATAAAATAAATATGGTGGCTCCTCTACAACAAAATTGATTTTTTTGCCGTTTTTATAGATAATGGTGCGGAACCCTTCGTGCGCGAGTCCGACTCGCACTTGGCCGGTTTTTTATAGGACGGTATCAGTAAAATGAAAAAAATATAAGTAGGTAGGTACTTGCCAAAAACATGTATAGATTTCTTTCAGATTTTATATTTCTACGTAAAGTAGGTAATAGATTATAAAAAAAAAAACAGTGGCGCTCCGGGAGTGCCGACACAAGCGAAAACTTGAACAAGATCTTGGTGGAAGAAAAATACTTGTATTGAACATTGGTTCGTAACCTTTTCCAAATAAAGATCACAATCGGGTTTACAAAAAAAAAATACTTCCAAAACCTTTGTACAAATACTTGCATAGAACATTGATCCGTAACTTGATTTTAATAAAGAGCACAATCGCGGTTACTAAAATGAAATGTCGGTAACGGTGTCGCGAGTTCAATTGTTTTTCCCATCTCAAAAATGCCCAATGCGCCTAAAGATGTTTTCACTTCAAAAATTGTTTGATTTACTACTAAACGTAAAATAATAGCGACAGATGTGATGACAAATTGAATAATACGCCATCTATTTATTGCAAAGAGCTCTGAACAAAATGTTTCATTTATCATTTTTGTTGAAAATAGATGATTTATGAGTTTATATAGATAAATCAGCATTAAACAAGAAGTTTTGATTTTTACTAGTCATACTTACGCCAAAATTAGCCGTTTATCGCTTTTAAGTGATTGTTAATTTCATATTTGTTACCTATGCTGCCATCTATGATTCTTTTTTCAGAACTAATTATAATTTGTTCCGAGTTGAGACCCCATGCCCAGGTGTACTAGTGCCCGAGAAGACCGTTACATTGTTTCCACTGTGTTGAGAAATCGCCACCTAAATGTAGTTGAAGTCCAGCAACAGCTTCTTCAGACCCGAAGGGACTACATTAGTGACAGTACAGTGAGAAGAAGACTGGCTGAAGCAAACCTGAAACCCCGAAGACCAGCGAGTGGACCTAAACTCGAGAGAGCGCATCGAGTAGCGAGACTGCGATACGCCCGTGAACACATACAGTGGGATCAAGAAGAATGGTCAAGAATTTTGTTTACAGATGAGTCTCGATTCTCACTTTACACTTCTGATGGAAGGCGAAGTGTCTACAGGCGACCTGGTGAGCGATACCTTCAAGCCTGCTTCTCAGAAAGAGTCCAGTACGGTGGAGGCAGTGTACATGTATGGGCTGGCATATCTTCAGAAGGTCGCACAGAGTTAGTGGCCATAGAAAATGGCACTCTGACTGGGGAGAGATATGCCCAGGAGATTCTCAATGAGTATGCAGGGCCGTATTTAGTAAATATGGGTGATGGATCGATGCTGATGCATGAAAATGCCCGGCCACACACAGCTCGGGTCGTGCAAGAATATATTCAGGAGGTTGGTATCAGCGTGATGGCTTGGCCATCAAGAAGTACTGATCTCAACCCGATTGAGCACGCCTGGGATGAGCTAGGAAGGCTAGTCAGAAGCCGCAGACCACCACCTACCACCCTCAGGGCACTAAAACAGGCCCTGATAGAAGAATGGGAGAATATTCCCCAACATCGGCTCCGAAACCTCGTGTTCAGTATGCCAAATCGACTCGAAGCTGTAAGCAGAGCCTTAGGAGGCAATACCAGTTATTAAAAAATAAATAACATGTAAAACATACTCGTAAATGTTAATTGAGTTTTATGACAATAAGCTAAAAATTGCCATTTTTATTGTTTTATCTTGTTTTAGATTTAAAAATGTTACTAATGTATAATTTACTATAGTTTCAAAGAAAGCTGATAAAAATTGCTATAAAACGTTTTTTTTATTTTAAATCTCTAACTTCTACAGTTTAGAAAAAAAAAATTTAAAAGTGTAGTACTTATTTTTGCAGGCTAGTGTATAAGGGTTCCTTGTTTACTACGGAACCCTAAAAACGAAGGTTTTTCTGCTAATTAGGTAAGCTTAGTTGTTTTCTAAATTAAAATTGTTATTTTTAATAAATAGTACCTATAGGTAATTTTGGGTTAAATATTCATAATATTATTTATCATTTTTATGATTAAATGGGAATTTATTTCATGTGTGTGTGCGAGTGTCCTGTGAGTATGCATCTACATCCGTAACACGCGCTACGTCGGCGCCGCGCGCCGCGTAGCAGTGACACAGCCGCACGACGCGAGCGAGTATATAACAGCGCACGAACTGGTCTTACACACAATTTCACGAATTATCTCAGCAAGCGCGCACACCTCTCCTAACCGCTCTCATTTTCCGCATTGAACATGAGTTCAAACTACCTCGTGATAGCGATTTTCGCGTGTGCGGCGTGTGCAGTGGTGGCCAAACCTAACATATTGCCATTTGAAACAGTGAAAGAGGATACCGTCTGCAGGACGAAAGTAGTGTACGACACGGACGAGGACAGAATCCCGAAAACTATCAAAATGCTCAAGTGTGAAGACAAGCCTTACAAGATGTGCCCCGCAAGCAACGGCAAGAGCATGCCGTGCTGCGGCGCGCTGCCGCTGGCCGGCACCGCCACGTTCTCGTGCACCGAGCTGCAGGACCTCGTGATGGTGAATAACACCATCACCAAGAAGAACGTCGTCATCAAGGTGGCCATCGGCTGCTCCTGCATCAAACTGGAACCCAACAACGCCAAGGAGTGACCCGCGCCCGACAGTACACTAGTTTAACTTACCACTGATGTTCCTCACGTAGCAATAATGTATTTATCACTGTAGCGTCTAGTAATTTATTGTTTGTTGTAGTGTGATCACAGATCTCAATGTTCAGCTCACGGTATATTGTGTAGTGACTTAGCGTAGTTAGGTAAGGTTATTTATTGTTTACGTAATTTATAAAATACCGAAGTGCCGTGTGTTCTTGGATTACTTATATCAATATATTTTGAGTCTGAAAATCTTTAAAACGTTTAAGGATTTTATAAAAGATGTTTTATAACAAAAAATAATATTTATATCAACAAACATTCAGATCACGCGGTGTACGGTGCTGTTACCTATTTTTTAATAAAATATTAAGTTGAAGAAGTTTTTGTTGATATTCATTATTTTACTTAACTTACCTATTTGATATAAAAACTTAGTTCTCCCTACCTCTCTCTCTCACTCTTCACTCCTTGTTGTTTACCTATACTCCGTTTGAAATAAGATTAGACATTTAACTAAACCTTTTTTACAGTCCGTTCAACCGATTTTGACTTCTATTGCGATGGCGGCATGACAAATGACAGCTGCAAACGGTTTGTAACCACTTTTTTTGCTTTGAATGCCATCCTTATGCCTACGGTATAGAAGTCAAAATCGGTTGAACGGACTGTAAAAAAGGTTTGTTTAAATGTCTAATCTTATTTCAAACGGAGTATAGGTATTTACTTTTATCATTATTCAAATAATATACACACTATCGGACAGAGAGACAAACGTTTCGTTTAAACAGGAAAGAAGGAAGCTCTCTGTCTGCCTGAAATACCGATTCGATTTTGAGATTTTGTGACTGGTAAGTATTATTGCATCTAAAGGGTAATTTTACCCTTCAGATACCTTTCCATTATCTTCCCCAGAAATTAAGTTTTAAAATCAGCCATTTTACACATTGGTTCAGTTTTGAAGACAATGCATTTTTTATGATGTCCCCTTGTCCCCAGGATAGACACAGACAAAATGTTATATACTCATTCAATTATGATAGCCCGTTCTAAAGGTCATCATGACCTGGCTGCTGCACCCAGGGTTGGTTCCAGAAGAGGGAACTCCTCAATAGTCAACAGTACATCCATTTTTTTTAATATAGGTATGAATTTAATACTCAATACTCAATTCTTTATTGCATTCCATATGTATTACATAGATGGTATAACAAGTAAAAGATCAATATGGACCCTGTCGGGCACAGCAAAATTAGGAGTGAGGAAGAGGGTTAAGTAGCAATTCAATATTATTATAAATTATTAGATTTGTTTAATTGGGTGTATAATTATGTATATATTGTATATTATTAGGTTTGTGTATATAGATATAGTATATTAAGGATTTTAAATATTGCATAAGAATAATATAGGTAATTATTATTTAAATTCTTAGAAGTATTTTCATTAATATTAAATTATGTTATTGTTTATGTATTTATATTTGATTTCCTATATTCCTTATTATATATTATCCTTATTATATATTATCCTTATTATATTTCATAATATTTGGTGTATGAGAGAAAGAATAATTTTAGTTTGTAATCGATTTGTCATCTAAAAACTCCTTTACTGAGTAGTATGACTTGGATTCCAGAAATTGTTTCAATTTATTAATAAATATATTTGTTTTGTTTACTTCTCTAATGTCATTTGGCAATTTATTATACATTTTTATAGACATAACTAAAGGGCTGGTTGAGTGCATTTTGAGACGGGATTGAGGTATGTTTATTTTGTTTTTGTTGTGTCGAAAGGTGTATTTTGTTTGTGTTTCTTCGCAAGTGGTGTAAAAATCTGGATGTTTTCTGACAAATTTACATAATTCTAAGATATATAAACAGGGAAGTGTGAGTATTTTGTGTTTTCGGAAGTGTGATTTGCAGCTATCTGTTTGTTCTATGTTGGTTATTATTTGAATTAACTTCTTTTGTAAAATGAAAATCGTTTGTGAATCTGTACTGTTACCCCACAGCATGACCCCATAGCTGAGCCATGCCTGGGCATATGCATAGTAGGTGACAAGTGCAGTTTGCAGGTTGGTAGTTTTTTTAATCTCACATAGGGCATATGAAAATTTGGATAGTTTTCCTCTTATTTTTTGTATATGGGATTTCCAATTTATGTGGGTATCTATAGACAAACCGAGAAGAGTAAATTCATTTACTTGTTCCAGTTTTGCATTATTAATTATGATAGTCCGTTCTAAACTCCACCATGACCTAGCTGCTGCACCCAGGATTGGTTCCAGAAGAGGGAACTTTTCAGCGGTCAACAGCACAGACACAAAATTTCATATACCTACGCATTTAATTATGAGTCCGTTCTATAGATGAAGGGCCGGTTTAAAACCAATTAAACCAATCAGTTTAAAACGAAAAAACCCGTACCCTAATTGCGTAACTCATTTTCGTAAACAATTTCGCGAAATTTGTTTCATTTTGACATTTCAACAACATTCATTGCGTTATTTACGTTGTTGAACAGATTTTTTTTCCAACTTATGAAGCAATGGATTAGAAATCTGTTTCAAATCGAAACAAATTGTGATTGTGTTGTATTACGCAATTAGGGTGCCGTTTAACCTCTCAGACCCAAATTTGACAGATGAGTCATAACTGTCAAGCAGCGTTGCCAGAAGGTTACATTTCTTACATTTTTCGTAACTTTTGACCCCCTCACGTAACTTGTAAGTAATTTTTGTATTTAAGGCAATTTTCGTAACTTTTGAGAACAACGAGATTTGTTATACTAGATTTTTATTGCAAACAGCTTACGAACGCATTTCAATTCAACGCATCCAAATTGAACGCATCTAAAAAGTATTTCACTCCATATCACTCTCAGAGATGGCTCTGAATGGAAAGCGCCATGACAAAATGAAACGTATTTAGGACAACTTAAAACTTGATTTTGCTTGAACGTGTGCACGTTTCCTACTTCGCGAGGACCCGCCGTTCGCGGGTTCGTAACTACAGAAATGCCTGATTGTGATTTGTTTTTGTGACAAATCATCGTCGATAATGTAAGGTCTTTATTGTTTTTTTTTTTGCATTGACGCGTTCTTGCATGGTTCTTGCCCTTTATTAACAGACAGAGTCCTCTTACGAACACTTTGTAGAACAAGTACGTTAAGAAGATTCTATACGTATCGAATATTAGTAGTTAGTTCAGAGTAAAAATAACAGATGCACTACCTCGTAGTTTTGGTTCAAAATGGGTTCAAACTAATAGAATAAGTTAGGTGCCAGACTAGATAGCAACAACAGTAAAGATGGCGATGCGAACAAATGAAACTAGTCTGTTTTATCCTAATACACCATTAGACATCATAGATTCCTTTACATTCTGCCATTTTGCTGACATCAATTTGCCTCCGACCTCCGACCCCAAAAACACGTAAATAAAAATAAAAAAAACAATAATGTAACTTTTGCAGCAAAAATGTAACATTTCAGGAAACGAAACGTAACTTACGACTCAAGGGCCCTGGCAACACTGCTGTCAAGCCCAGCCCCCACCCATTACGCAAAAGATTTATGACTCACTTTCAAATAAACAAAATACTCTAGTTTCTCAGAAGTTGTTGAATGTTATCGTCACTTGTTTTCGGTTCTCGAATAGATAAGGGACCCAACATAAATACTTACGACTTTCGTGAGAAACGTTCACTATGATTTATTACGCGTTTTTGTTGGCGAGTCTATTGTCTACTATTTTTACGATTTCTGATAAAACTAGCTAACCAATTCACACGAAATTTTGCAGGGTACATTATGGATAGTTATGTTTTCTAACAAAAGCGTTTTTAGAGATAAAAATACTAAAAATCTAGAATTTTTAAGACCTAGATTTTTTAGTGCTTACGTAATTTTATAGGTTTCAAAAAAAAAATTTTTCGCCGTATTTTAGCAAAAAAACACTTTCAAATTATGACTAATCTAATCATTTATAGAAAAAAGGCGACTTACCCATCAAATACCGACGATTACACACCAAAATACCACAAAATCACAGCACGGTCACTTTCACATTCAGATGTTTGTTTACACTTTTTGTTTGAGTCAAAATAGGTATATTACGATGTTATTTACTGCAAATATTATCTACAACGACGTAATATTTACTCAAAAATGAAAATAACACCACTTCCCGTCGATTTACATACAAAAACCACAAAAACTCACGAAATATTACGAGAATAACCTTCAAGCCCGGAGCGTTTCGTAAACTGACATTTTTTCGCCCCCGAACGTCACTTTCAATATTTTTTTAAAATATTGCGTTCCAGGTATTTTAAAATAAAATGGTTTTGTTGTCTAGCATATTTATCCGACCATAGAATAGAAAAGCCACAGGGGACATTAGACATTATTTTAAATTACAAATTGAGCTAAAAGCCGCGTGTGTGCCACGTGTGACGGGTGACACACGAGGTGTGTCACCGGGGCTTGACGGCATGTTCCAAGTGACACACCTTGTGTGTCACCGGGGCTTTAGAAACCGAAATAAACCATTTTTTTTTTCGATTTAAAACGGTTGGTGTTGATGACTATGTTTTTCTGAATTATAACTACATTTTCTTAATTTTACCGAAGTAGGGATATAACGGAGTACCTATAAACTGTGTAAAGATCTTTTAAATGTGTGATATACATAAACTGCCCAAAAATAAGGTAGGTAGGTATACCTACTTACATATTTAAGTTTTCGTGTAGTAGGTAATGTACCTACATTACCTACTACACGAAAACTTACTTTCTATTGATTTTCTATAAACCAAAAATTGCCCGTAATAAAGTGTAAAACACAGTTCTATTATTTTTGTAGGCGAGTTTTCAACCGTTTAAAATAATTTATTTGGGGTTTAACCTTTTAAGCGCTTGGCCAAATATCAATTGGCGTGCCCCTAGCGCGCGGCTAAAAATCGACAAAATAATACCTACAATAAATAAGGAGGAGCAATCGTTGTGTCGATAAAAAAATAGTCAAAAAGTTTTTTGTTTTTATTTTAAATCAGCCTTAATTTAACCACCCTAATCAACAGAAAGACAGACAGAGTCGTTAAAGTCCATACCTACGGATTTTAAAGCGGGTAGGTATAATATAAACGGGATATTTTTAAATGCACATCAAAGAACTTATCACCCATTCATCATCATCATTTCAGCCAAAAGACGTCCACTGCTGGACATAAGCCTCCCCAAGAGGGGGGTTTTGCCATAATCGCCAAGCTTGGTAGGCGGGTTGGCGGTAGCAATATGACAACGCTGCTGCCCATTCTCTAGTTAGTTCCTTAGTCGCCTACGACACCCACGGCAAGAAATGGGATGGTGCTATTCTTTTACGTCCGGCACCACACGGAACTTATCAACAATCAATTAAATAAGTTTTATAAAAACGTGCCTACGCCAGTCTCTGACAGACTTCGATTTATCTAACCGTGCCCGGCGCGTGGCGTCGTCATAACTCAAACGTGCCGCGCTGAGTGTCATCGCCGGAGCACAGTAAGAGACAACACCATAAGGAACTCGAGTGCGAGTGCCTGTCCGACTTGTAGGTACTGTCACAATACCTTTTTTAATGGTAAGGCCAACATTCAACACGGTACCAAATTTGAACAATCAATAGGATATGTAGATAAGTAATATAGTAAATAAGATAATTACATCACAATATTTAAATAAAAACGTTTTTACAAAAAAAAACCAACCGACTTCCAATAAACTACTACAAAGTAAAAAATAACTTACATTTCGGAAGTCGGTCTTTGGTTTTGTATTTTCGTTATTTTACACAGACTTCCGAAATTTAAGTTATTTTTTACTTTGTACTTAGTAGTTTTTTGGAAGTCTGTTGTTTTTGTTTTTTTTGTGAGTTTTTATTTCTCGCTTTTTAGTGGGTCAATTTATAATTTGTCTAAGTTTCATTAGCCTAATGCCAACAGCTCATCACCTTTTACAAAATATTGCTTTTCCCGATGCAGGGACGTTCATCGTTGAGGAGTTCTCTTGGTACTTCACCATCAGCTCCACTTTTCCATATGCATTGTGACGAGCATAAATTGCATTGCAACCATATTAAAGTAATCGAATCGCAACCCGTGAAATACTTATTATTGAGTAGTTCCGGTGGCTATTTGTGGTCTTCATCATCAGTTCCACTTAACCAAATGGTGCTTTCCAAGAGCAACTGCACAAGTTACTATAAAAAAATACCCAAATCGCTATAGGCTTGCCTATAATATTTGAAGAGTTCCCTCGATTTATCTGGGATGCCATCATCAGATCCTAGTTTCCTTATCATGGTACTACCCTTGGGATATCTCCTTTCCAATAAAAAAAGAATCATCAAAATCGGTTCATAAACGACGAAGTTATCCGCGAACACACATAAAAAAACTCCTCAGTAGTCATTGTTGAAAAGTGACTATTTTATCGATAATGTGTGTACCCACGAACAACATTATCCATTCGTTTGATCCGCTTG
The DNA here is from genome assembly GCA_963680765.1 of Agrochola lychnidis. Lineage (NCBI taxonomy): Eukaryota > Metazoa > Arthropoda > Insecta > Lepidoptera > Noctuidae > Agrochola > Agrochola lychnidis. The sequence continues at coordinate 24,460,134 of OY796866.1, forward strand.
TGACGTAGGCAGTGGTCGAATTAACGCGACAGCCGCGCTAGACTAACTAGAGAAATTTGTTGCAAACATAAGCGTCTAGGGATGGGAACTAACGTGAAATGTTATCATAATACAAAGATCCTGAGAGATATTTTTCTTATGAAAAAAAGCGGCCAAGTGCGAGTCGTACTCGCCCATGAAGGGTTCCGTAGCAGCAAGTAACGATAAGTTTACGATTTATGACGTATTAAAAAAAAAACTACTTGCTAGATCTCGTTCAAACCAATTTTCGGTGGAAGTTTACATAGTAACGTACATCATATATTTTTTTTAGTTTTATCATTCTCTTATTTTAGAAGTTACAGGGGGGGGACACACATTTTACCACTTTGGAAGTGTCTCTCGCACAAACTATTCAGTTTAGAAAAAAATGATATTAGAAACCTCAATATCATTTTTGAAGACCTATCCATAGATACCCCACACGTATGGGATTGATGAAAAAAATTTTTTTGAGTTTCAGTTCAAAGTATGGGGAACTCCAAAATTATTTGTTTTTTTCCTATTTTTGTGTGAAAATCTTAATGCGGTTCACAGAATACATCTACTTACCAAGTTTCAACAGCATAGCTCTTATAGTTTCGGAAAAAAGTGGCTGTGACATACGGACGGACAGACAGACAGACAGACAGACAGACAGACATGACGAATCTATAAGGGTTCCGTTTTTTAACGGAACCCTAAAAACAAGGAAAAGAATTCATAAAACAAGGCAATATGTTAAAGAAACTTTATTTCGTATGACACTGTTTATTTTATGCTGAAAATGATGCATTATACCTGATTATTTAACTATTTGTTATTTAGTTTTTAAAATGCACATTGCATTGTATCCCATCCCTATGGTCGCATATATGCGACACGCGCGATACACACCGAAGAAAAGTCCAAGCTGCCAATTACGTATTTTTGTTTAAGCTTTTTCAAAACTTAGAGCGACGAGACATAATTTTAAGTAATTGTTTTATAAAATATCTAATTCAAATTCAAATTCAAAAGTCATTTATTCAAATTAGGCTGAGAACCAGCACTTTTCGAACGTCAAAATTACATAAGACAGTCCCCCAAAAACGCCCACCCTTCACCACTTCCTAGTGCCTTTAGCTGGGAAGAAGAAGTGGCGCAACAAACTCCCCAGCAGCACAGCTGTCTGTTCAAGTTAGAAAAAAATACAAATGACTCTATACAATAGTATGCAAAATTATTATGCAACACAAAACATTATTTTAATTAAGTATAAATTATTGGCCATATGTTAGCTAGCACACGCCGATATACCAACCAAAAACATCGAGAACTATACTCAAGCAGAATTAAAAAATAAAAACTAAACGTAAAAAGAACTAAATATCTAAATAAAAGCCTCCAGGCATAAAGGGCGTGCCCGCTTACATAAAGCTGTAAATTGGAAGTTATAAATGATAAACTAGGACCATCGAGGTAAAATAAATGTACAGTTAATTACTAGTAACAATAACAAAACCATGATCAGCAAGACGACCAGTCACCACAAGCAGCACCCGTTCACGAGCATAACGCAAAGATCAGCCATTACCCCCCTCGCCATATTTGAGGGATCCGCCGACTCCCGACGCTCTATTTAGTACCTAATGGTTTTAGTTGTACCACGCAGTTAATAGGACGAAAATTGAACGAAAAAATCATACTTGTTTTCTGTCGCAGAAATACGACACGCGCGGTCCCTGCACGGAAATATTTGTCGCATAAATGCGACACAAGCGGCCAAAAGGTTAAAACCGCAACATTTGATTTAAAACGTTTTAAATCGGTTGTTTTACATCTTTACTCCGTTCTAAAGTCTACCATGACCTGGCTGCTGCACCCGGGGTTGGCTCCAAAAGAGGAAACTCGTCAATAGTACCAACATACAAAAAAAATTATACGAGTATACACATTCAATTATTATAGCCCGTGCTAAAGTTCACCATGATTTAGGTGCTGCACCCAGGATTGGGTCCAGATGAGGGCACTCCTGAACGGTCAAGAGCATAGAGACAAAATTTAATATACGAATTTAATTATGATAGTCTGTTCTAAAGTCCACCATGACCTGGCTGCTGCACCCAAGTTAAGCTCCAGGCGAGGAAACTGCTCAGCGGTTAAGAGTACAGACACGAAATTTTATATACGCATTTAATTAAAATAGTCCGTTCTTAATTCTAGCATGATCTGGCTGCTGCAGCCAGGATTAGCTTCAGACGAGGGAACTCTTCAACGGTCATTAGTACAGATACGAAATTTCATTCACGCATTCAATGATGATAGTCCGTTATAAGTTCACCATGATCTGGTTGCTGCATCCGGAGTTGGCTCCAAAAGAGGGAACTCCTTGACATTCAACAGTACAGACAAGAAATTAAAATACACATTTAATTAATACAGTCAGTTCTACAGTCTACCATGACCTGGCTGATGCAGCCAGGATTGGCTTCAGACTAGGGAACTCCTCAACGGTCAACAGTACAGAGACGAAATTTTATATACGTATTCAATTATGATTATAATAATAATAATAATAACCCCACCGCCGTATCTCTACGTTGACGTCGTGGTGGGGCTTGCGCGCTCCGAACTCTATGTCTGTGCCGGTAGAGTTTACTTTGCCGGAACAGGTCTAGGATGAGGAGCCAGACCAAGAGAGATACAAAAACCCGCAGGGCAGCATGTGGCGAGCTGATGGGCAGTAGCGACCCCACGGACCCTATCTCCCGGGAGAAGTCTTGTTCTTCACCTCTGGCTTGCCTTCATTGGCCGGCTGGAGTGAACACTGACGAGGAACAGAGCTCCCGCCTCATTCTTGCCTTAATTGGCCGGCTTGAGTGGAGATTCGCAAGAGCAAACGTGCTTGGAGGAAGGAAGTATTCCAGTAAGTGCTCGTAGGGATTTTGACCATCTTCCGGGCTCTGGGATTGTTCTGAAAGCCGTAGAATACCTCTCCACTCCTCAAGCACCTCAGGACATGTTGTCCCCTTATCGCTACGACACTTTGTGCTAGCGACCGTTTTCGGGGGCCCATTATTGAGTGTGCAAGTCACCCCCTGCCATTTTATCCGTGTGCATTTAAAACATTGATCAGGCAGGGGCCATAGTCTTTCCATAGTTCCAATTAACCAATCCATTATAGCCATCCAAATCCATAGCCCAATATGTTTTGTTTCCATGTTCTGCAATAGTCCTACACCAACCGGGGGTTGTCCTTGGGTGCACTTGTATGGTGCATACAGGGATAATCGTCGGTTGGTGCCTAACCACTTATTAATGTCTAAGGGGCCTCTGCGAGTTGGCTTCGGCCCCTCGTACGCCTTCCAAAGGACCGGGATCCATGGTCCCGAGATTTGTTAAAATATATAAAAATAATAATAACCCCACCGCCGTATCTCTACGTTGACGTCGTGGTGGGGCTTGCGTGCTCCAAATTCTAGGTCTGTGCCGGTAGAGTTTACTTTGCCGGAACGGGTCTGGGATGAGGAGCCAGACCAAGAGAGATACAAAAACCCGCAGGGCAGCATGTGGCGAGCTGAAGGGCAGTAGCGACCCCACGGACCCTATCTCCCGGGAGAAGTCTTGTTCCTCACCTCTGGCCTGCCTTCATTGGCCGGCTGGAGTGAACACTGACGAGGAACAGAGCTCCCATCTCATTCTTGCCTTAATTGGCCGGCTTGAGTGGAGATTCGCAAGAGCAAACGTGCTCGGAGGAAGGAAGTATTCCAATAAGTGCTCGTAGGGATCTTGACCATCTTCCGGGCTCTGGGATTGTTCTGAAAGCCGTGGAATACCTCTCCACTCCTCAAGCACCTCAGGACATGTTGCCCCCTTGTCGCTACGACACTTTGTGCTAGCGACCGTTTTCGGGGGCCCATTATTGAGTGTGCAAGTCACCCCCTGCCATTTTATCCGTGTGCATTTAAAACATTGATGAGGCAGGGGCCATAGTCTTTCCATAGTTCCAGTTAACCAATCCATTATAGCCACCCAAATCCATAGCCTAATATGTTTTGTTTCCATGTTCTGCAATAGTCCTACACCAACCGACGGTTGTCCTTGGGTGCACTTGTATGGTGCATACAGGGATAATCGTCGGTTGGTGCCTCAACACTTATTACTGTCTAAGGGGCCTCTGCGAGTTGGCTTCGGCCCCTCGTACGCCTTCCAAAGGTCCGGGACCCCTGGGTCCCGAGAAATGTCAAAGACGTATAAATAATAATAACCCCATCGCCGTATCTCTACGTTGACGTCGTGGTGGGGCTTGCGCGCTCCGAACTCTAGGTCTGTGCCGGTACAGTTTACTTTGCCGGAACAGGTCTGGGATGAGGAGCCAGACCAAAAGAGATACAAAAACCCGCAGGGCAGCGTGTGGCGAGCTGTTGGGCAGTAGCGACCCCACGGACCCTATCTCCCGGGAGAAGTCTTGTTCCTCACCTCTGGCTTGCCTTTATTGGCCGGCTGGAGTGAACACTGACGAGGAACGGCGCTCCCGCCTCATTCTTGCCTTAATTGGCCGGCTTGAGTGGAGATTCGCTAGAGCAAACGTGCTCGGAGGAAGGAAGTATTCCAGTAAGATGCTGGTAGGGATCTTGACCGTACTTCCGGGATTGTCCTGATAGCCGTGGAATACCTCTCCACTCCTCATAAGCACCTCAGGACGTGTTGCCCCCTTGTCGCTACGACACTATGTGCTAGCGACCATTTTCGGGGGCCCATTATTGAGTGTGCAAGTCACCCTCTGCCATTTTATCCGTGTGCATATAAAACATAGATCAGGCAGGGGCCATAATCCTTCCATAGTTCCAGGTGACCAGTCCACTTTAGCAACCCAAACCCATAGTCCGATATCTTTGTTTCCATATCTTACAATAGCCCTACACCAACTGGGGGTTGTCCTTAGCTGCACTTGCATAGTGCGAACAGGGATAATCGTCGGCTGGTAGCTCATTTAATTAAAAACGTCTAAGGGGCCTCTGCGAGTTGGCTTCGGCTCCTCGTACGCCTTCCAAAGGTCCGGGACCCCTGGGTCCCGAGAAATGTCAAAGACGTAAATAATAATAGTAGCCTTTATTCGACAATCTTATAAAAACATGAATGAAAGTAAACTAAACTACAGTATATAATAACAAATTAAACTTAAATAATCATAATTTGACACCGGTATCGCGATTGTCTTGCGTTTCCGCAAAGGCCTCCCCTAAAGCTTGCCACCCTTTCCGATTATGGGTCATCCTCCTCCAAGCAACACCAGCTATTTTCTTAATATCGTCCTCCCATCTAAGACGTTGCCTCCCTTTCTTTCATTCAATTATGATTGCCCGTTCTAAATTACACCATGACCTTGGTGTTGCACCCAGGGATGTCTCCAGACAAGGAAACTCCCAAACAATCAACAGCACAGACAGAATTTTTATAAACGTATTCATACACCATCATGACCTGCTTGCTAACCCAGTATTGGCTCCATACAAGAGATCTCTTCAGCGGTGAACAGCATAGGCACGTTTGTATACACATTCAATTACGATAGCCCCGTTCTAAAGTATAGCATGACTTGGATAGTGCAACTTGCTCGGCTTCACACCATGACTTGTATAAATACGTTTGGGTTTGTTGGATTTGTCTTTACAAGTACCTTTCAAGTGAAGGTGATAGAACAGGTACCTATTTAAACAAATTGTAATGCTAAAAAGTGTAAAATAAAATTGAAGTAAAAACCTTTTTAAAAAATAATCTTTTAATTAACTAAAAAGTACCAAACAAAACTTACGTAAAAAATGATCTTTAATATATTCTTAAAAGCTTGAGGCGTGAACGTTCTTCTTACACTTTAAGAATATATTAAAGTTCAATGTTTACGTAAGTTTTATTTGGTACATTAATACATTGTTAATTGGTAAAATGCCATTTGTTTTTCTCTCATCATAGAAACCAACTCGGTAGTTTCAAGTTTGTTTGTTTTTATAATTTTTTGCGGAGAAACGTACGCACCCGTTTTTCTCATAGAGGGCAGCACTTCCTCGTAAACAAAACGCATAAACTTGTTTGCTTGCAATTTGAGCGTGCTAGCACAGTACCTACACTTTTTATATTAAAACACTGGTAGGTATTGATTATTCGCACGACTATTTCATGATGTGGCCAAACATGGGTGACCACGCAAAAAATGTCGATGGACTTTTATTGGATTTCCAAATATGATAATAGAGAAAGCAAACAACTTGGAAGTAGCCCTCGCTCGGCTCGCGCATGGTTGGTCACACTTCTAATCTAACCTAACCCATTTGGTCGGGGTGCCACAAGCGGCTTGAATTTTCGATGTTTTAAACTTATTTTAACGTTGCGCTCAACGCTCTTCTGATTAATTTGAAAGGACCAAACTAAAATTTATCTTCTGTCCTTTTCTTAATTAAATAGAAAGAAAAAGATGCACTGAACTTAAATTTAGTTTAGTTTGTGAACAAGGGAATCGGCACCAATGAAGAGTTCCGTAGTTGGGCTAAATTTATCCCAAGAACAAACTTAACATTGTAGTTGAAAAGCATGTTCTCGGAGTACATACGGAGTGTATGGGAGAACATGTTTTTGCAACTGCAAATGTAAGTTGGTCGATTATTATTACCTACTCGTTAACTTGTAAAGTCTGGCAAACGAAAGTAGACTCGAATTATTTGCAAACTTTTTATAGGGCAATGCTATACTAATGTCAACCTCAATTTGGGAGTGTTGTCAATTTGTTGTGATCTTGATACAGCATTTACTAAATCAAAAATGACAAAACGGTGACTCTAATCATAGTATAAAGAGAGGAAGTAAGCTATCTTCATAGAAACGCACCGCGCACGGCTTGTATGTGTGCGCGGCTTGTATCTATGCGTCGCCGCACGCACACTTAACAAAATCAAGCCCGTTTATGAGTGCGCCAGTCGGGGCTAACGCCGCGCAAGGTTTCCGCGTCGCGGCTGTTCGGCACTGCTAAATGTATGAAAAATGAGTGATAATCGCAGGAGAAATTATTGCTGTGCGTCTGGGCGTCTAAATAATTCATCGATACCAGAGTTGTCTCTGTTCAGATTACCTACTGAACAGAAAAGGAAACTAACTCACTTATTCTAGCATATAATTTTTACTTGATGATGAGATACCTACTTATTTTTTGTTGTATTAGTGATGATGAGATACCTACTTATTTTTTGTTGTATTAGTTATATAAGGATACGGATATATTATTACACATTAAAGTTTAATAACAAGGCATTTCGTAATAGTCGAAACCGAAGAAAGTATTTTCCTGTAGCTAATTTGTAATTTTGTTATAAATGTGTGATTCAATATGTGTTTGCATTATTTTATGTTTGCTTTAATAAAAAAAATGTCCTTTATTTGCAAAAATACTATATTATGCCTATTAAAAAAAAAAAAAACTGACTAGTAAAATAATTTACTAAGCAAATAATTTAAACACAAGCTCTTAGTCTATAAATACAAGGCGTTTTTTTTGGTCAGTTGCAAGCACGAAACCACAGCTTTTATTCATAAAACTGAACAACTTTCCCCAAGAAACATGGGTTGAAATATGAAAAAAAAAATTGGACTTCCCATAGTACCTAAATCGATCACGTGATCAGCAAGTTTTGTATGGGAAGTCCTAATTTTTTTGGGTTGTCTATGGATAGGTCTTTAAAAATGACATTGAGGTTTCCAAAACCATTTTTTCTCAAAGTCAATCGTTTGAAAGATAAACTCTTCCGAAGTGGTAAAATGTGTCCCCCCCCTCTAACTTTTAAAGTAAGAGAGTAAAAAATGTAATAAAAATATATGCTGTAGATGTTAAAAAACACTTTCAACGAAAATTGGTTTGAAGGATATAGTTAGCAGTTTTTGAGATATAGCACTTTTTCAAAAACCGCAAATATAACTTTGCCATTCATACAAACAGGTAAAACCGACCTCACAAACCCTGAACCCAGACAACACATAATAGAACTTCCCGGCCTTTGCCAATTTCAAGGCACTGAATTAAAATTTAGCTAAAAGTGACAACCCTGAGACAGGCAAGTATGGTAGGCAATTATATCGCGGATTGGGCCTGAGATAGCCTACTTGAACTCTTTATACTATGCTCTAATGAACCTTTTTCACATGGATGTGTTTAAGTTACACTTTGGATGTGTCTAAGTCACACTTTTTTGAATCCGTCGTAATTTAGTAATTAATGTTTTTACCACTGTTTTTTTTGTGCTAGCGGTGTTAACCTATAATTAATTGTTGCACCCGCAATTGTATCCTATTATACATAATACACTGCTAATGTACTGGCGTAAACAATTGTTGGTTGACCTTAATAAAATAAATAAATAAATAAATAAATAAGTTTTTAGATTCAGATTTTGATTGTGGTAGTGAATATTAACCAAAATTATTACAGAATATTGTTGTTTTTTTATTCGTATTGCTGCATAATACCTAAAGACGTATTTTTATTCAGACGAAGTAAACTTATTTTTCGATATGTCAAGAAATGTCTCTTTGATTTGAATCATAATAGGTAGCATGATTTTTAAACAAATAATTGTAAAGTATCAAATTAGGTTATTCCAGGTATGTCATACTAATTTTAGGGTTGCTATGCTGATATTTTTTAAATTTGTCGCGCTTGTTTAGTCTCTACTTTCGTTTGCCAGACTCTAGGACCTACTTTGCTGTGATAGTTTTCCTTTTAATTTCGCTGCTACTGCCGTGAATTTTTTCACATATCCAAAACCAACCATTAAGTCAGCAGGGACACTTGGCTCTCACAAAAATTTTCACTTTTTAAAGCTTAATATTTCGCAAACGGATCTGCGAATCCAAAAATGGTTTCCGCACACTCACAATGTTTTGAACGACCTTTCCGTTATGTTGATACGCACTTGTCGTAACGAAATTGTTGCCACTCACTCGTCCTTACGAAATTGTTGCTACGCATTTGTCGCTACGAAATTGTTGCTACGCATTTGTCGCTACGAAATCGTTGCTACGCACTTGTCGCTACGAAATTGTTTCTACGCACATGTCTACTTCTATCTATTTTTACCCAACTGCTCCGATGTTTTTCTAGAGTATGTATGTAAGTATGTATGTGTGTGTGTATGTATGTTTGTATATTTCCTTGGCACGCTCTGTAGCCTAAACGGCTTCAGGGAGTTTAGCATATAGGTGTCGTTAGATTCGTCTTAATTGTGGGAGTGACATAGGCTATTTAATATTTATATATTACATCTGCAAATATGAAAAAGGGAGGGGAAGGTTTAAAAAAAAAACTACAATACTGGTATCAAATAAAAGCTAGTAATGAGTAGCAATTCGAAATATATATATGTCGGAGACGGGTATGAGACTTTCGTTATTATCAGCGATATATAACTACTGTGGGCGTAGTTTTAGTGTTGGTTAATACGCAATAGAAAAACAGTTTGCAGTTCAGATCACATTATAATTTACTATCAAATTAATCACACTAGCTAATTTATACACACACTGGGTGCGACGGCGTTTATTAAAATCACCAATTAACAAAATGATCACAAATTACAACTAACACAATAACTGAGCACCACGAATCGAGAACAGTTCCGTGACGTCTTGACTCCAATGCGACCAGAGGTTGAATGTCGTCCTCGCCTTGGCCGTAAAACATCACGACTCTGTAGAAGCGCGCCTTTTTTGGTGTCGATAGATTTCTCTTGATGTCGCCAGTGGCGCGCTTGCGATTCGTTTCGTGTCCGTACTAATGACCGGATCCGATATAATATATGTCACCGTAAGATTGTGAGAACCGTTAGTTTATAATCTATCGGAATTATTTCCGTTAGATTATAAACGGTTGAAAAATTGTGAACTGGGTGAAATGGGTTAGGTTAGGTTAGAACTGTGACCAATAGCGCGCGAGCCGAGCGAGCGAAGCGAGCGGTGCCGCGGTAGCGGCAGGCGAGCGCTACTTCCAAGTTGCTATTGCCAGGCAGGCTATTTAATATTAGCGCAAAGTGCGTTACGTCGCAAGCAAGTATCAAACTTGCCAGTTCACAATTTGTCGGTTTCCCATGGAAAGATTATAAACTAACGAAAAATAAAGCGTTAAATTGTAAATGGTTCATTGCAGTTCACAATTTTTCGACAGTTTATAATTTAACGGAAATAATACCGATAGATTATAAACTAACGAAGTTCATAATTATACGGTGACATATATATCACAAACCAATAAACACAACAAACCAATTAACTAAAATATGGTGTAACTTTTGTTTGTCCCGCCTGCAATACCAAAATTCTCTAGAGTATAATGCTTGTTTTTTCTCTTTTCAGTTATGCGTTTTTGCAGTTGGTTTTTTTTTTTCTTTGGACTATTTAAGTTTTTAGGCAAACCATGTAATTTTGGCCAAACTCTAAGAGTCGACTGTACAAAGTAACAAAAAACAAATGGCCTTCATCAGTAATTAATACCCAGGTATCTACTACCTACTAATAGGCATACAAATTTGCTGTACCAACGTAATATGGGAAGAATAACCAAATATGAAAACATCAAAACTAGGTACCATTAAAAGTACTTTGCATGTCAACAGCTTAAACAACAAGTGTGCCAGCTTCAAGGCATGCTGTGCGGGGTGGTAGATATAGTGTGCTCGGACCTTAGAGCCTGGGGGCGCGGCACGGGGGCGGAGCCTGCGCGTGAGCACGCGGCTTTAGCACCGCCCGAGCTCCGCCCACCAAGAATTTCGCCGTAAGTACTTACAAGACAGGCAATGGACCTTTTACTATAATTTCTTGTCTTACATAAGTAGGTAATCATAAGACGAACAACATTATGAGTTAACGCCGCAGGGCACAGCATGGTTATTACCTACCTTTTTGAATTTACCGTTTCTAAAATAATCCCCGCCGTTCCCAAGAGCGTCATTCACATTCACCTTTCCTCAAACGGTGATTTAAAGAAAGATTGTCGCTCGGACTTGCTATTGACGTCGTCGCGCTACCAGAACTAAACATTGCGTCATTACCTACCTAATATTCGTCGTATTGTCAATGTTTTCCTGCTGCCTGCGCCGCGCCGTGTCTCGGCACAGCGCGGCAGCGGCCGTGTCGGCGGAGCTGCCGCGGCACTCCCGCGCGACCATTACTCGGACATAGGGTTGAAACATACCTGCAGCCTAATTGGGTAACGCACCTTCAATCACAATTTGAGGGTTTTAAAGGATAAGTTTAAATTTGAAAAAATTCGTCTGCTCGACAACGTAAATAACGCAATGAACGTGGCTGAACTGTCAAAATGAAAAAGGCATTGATCGATTGTCACCTCCTATACTCATCAGAATTTCTGAATTTATTTTATTTGTCTTGAAAGTTGTTTACATTTAGGTAATATCTCGCAGGTTTATGACAAAATCAGGTTTTGATAAAAAACGGAAGACAAAATTATTACTAAAAACTTGATTTTGTCATAAACCTGCGGCATATATGTATATATAGTTAAGGCATGTTTCAATAGTGACATTGGCAAATATTAGTTTAAGGTTTTCTTAGAAAAAAACGGCACCAATTTTTTTTTAAAGAAACCTTGGTAATGATATTTTCTTTGGTTATTTTGATTTAAATCATGATTATATTTGACATGACACTAAAAATCTGAAAGTATTTAAATCAATCGGACTTGACCGATTTATCAGCACATCAAGTCAGTCGGCTCGCTTGCACAACATTGCCGCTGCCACACAGCGACACCGACGTCATGCTCGCACTGGTTTTCATTCAACGTATTGTTGCGTTGGTTTTTTATGCAAAAGGAAGGAAGCTGTGCAAATTGTGTTTTGTATCTCGTCATAAATTGCGTCATGGGTATACAAGTTGAAACGAACCAAATTAACAGTTACACACATTAATTAATAATTTACAGGAAAAGAATGAGCAGAAAAGAAAAAATTAAATAATACTAATACAGTTTATTTAACAAAAATGTATGTTAACAAATAACATAAGTTTCAAAAATAATCGTATACTGCGACTTATCGTTATCAGGCACCGCCGCGCATGGTAATCACATGCATACAAATTGTACCTACTTGTATACTTGCAGTATAATACAACTAAGAAAATTTAATATTTTGTTTAACTTTTTTTTTTTTGTTAGCCGTTATTGTCCCATTCCTGGGCAAAGGCCTCCCTACTCTTAACTTTTAAACACAAATATATTGCGATTCAAACAAAACGGTTTTAAAAAAAAGACAAAATATAAACCTTGATATCTACTGTGACTTCCGTCTACTGGGAAGAGTCATCGGCCACTTTCGTTTTATGTGGAGACCAAACGAAACGCACCAGGACTTTAAATATTATGAATATTAAAGTATTACCGAGAGCATCCCGACTAAAAAATACAAATCATAACTACAATCTGCACGCGTAGCATGACCACCGTAGAAACGAGTTTTGTCGACGGAAGAATAGACAAAATGACAGATAAACAATCACAATCTGTCATTTTGTCTATTCTTCCGTCGACAAAACTCGTTTCTACGGTGGTCATGCTACGCGTGCTGAATGAGTCTACGGAGAAAATCTTTGTCCTGCGTGGGAGTCTACTGCGTGCATCCTCGTCCTGCGTGGGAGTCTACTTCTCGACCGGGTACCTACTTTATTTGCGTTTTAATAAGGTTTAACCGTGTTTGAGAGTGTAACGCGAGACTGTCATCTCTCTCTGTCTCTCTCTATATGTGCATATTCATGTACAGATGTTCTATGTCACGAAGTCCGTTTGGCTATGAATGTTGTCAAGCGTGCACATGCACATTGTTTTTGTGTGCGTAACCTCGAGAGCGCTCAGTGTCGATCGGGACACGGTCCGGGTCAGTAGTGGTTTTTAGTTCACGCCAAATTGTTTCACGGAGTAAGGTCAGCATGGCAACAAAATGAAGAAGAGTTGTCCATAGTGAGGTAATATTTATTTATACGTTTTCAATTAAAATGTTATACAAAGATACTTAATATAGCAATAGAAGTATTTATAAAATGAATGTTTTTTTGTGTTATAAAATGTTTATATTACTTAATTATTTTGATTACATTTTGTTTTAGGGTCGAAACATGATAGCTAGTGTTTATCATTTTCTGCGAGAAGAATATGAATTTACAAAATCATTAATGGAACTCAACTGTGATTTGTCTCATTTACGAGACATTACACGCCGTACAGCTGAAGCTACGGGTGTGAGCCAAAAAACAGTTCAAAGAATATTAAAAGAAGAGAAGGAATTGCCATCCACTTCATCAAAATTCACTTCACCTATGAAGAAAAGGAGAAAGCGAGATAATAAAGTGGATATAGATAATTTTACAGCCGATGTGGTTCGCAGTACTGTACAAGATTTCCATATTGTCCATAAAGAAATTCCAACATTAGCTAAGTTAAGAACAGCATTGAATGAAAAAATCGGATTCGAAGGTTGTTTAGAAACTGTTCGCAAGTTACTGTTGAAATTAGGTTACAAGTGGCGCAAAACAGAGAACAACCGTAAAGTCTTGACGGAGCGTCATGATATACAAATGTGGCGTTTAAAATATTTTAAAAAAATAACAGAGTACCGCTCTCAAAGTCGGCCCATTGTCTACACCGATGAGAGCTACGTCCTTTCGACACACGTGCGAAACAACACCTGGGCAAAAAAAAAGGAAAGAACTCCGTTTTTAAAAAAAATTAGCACAGGCACTCGCTTTATTTTAGTGCACGCGGGAACCAAGGATGGTTTTATTGAAAATGCTTCCTTGGTTTATAAGGCCAACTCAACAGCTGGTGATTATCATTCAAATATGAGCTATGATAACTATGTAAAATGGCTAAATGAAAAGTTGCTACCCAATTTACTTCCGCGCTCTGTCATTGTCTTAGACAATGCATCTTATCACAACACACGGGCTGAACGACTACCGACGCAATCTACAAAGAAAGCCGATATGCAGCAATGGCTCAGGGATAAGGGTATAGCATTTGATGACTCTCTTCTTAAATTGGAATTGTACGATACAATAAAGAAGTACAAAGACCAACACGTAATCTACAAGATTGACGATTTTATAAAAAGCAAGGGTTTTGATGTCTTACGCCTTCCCCCTTATCACCCAGAATTAAATGCGATTGAAAATATTTGGGGGATCGTTAAAAATTATGTCGCATCTAAAAATATCGAGCAAAAAATGACGAATACGGAAAGACTGATCAATGAAAGATTGGGCCAAGTTAGCAGTGAAACGTGGCAAAAAACTTGTGCTCATGTTGAAAAAATTGAAAAAGACTACTTGAAATATTTTGATCTCGATTTTGAATTTATAATCAATGTACAAGATGATTCTGACGACAGCAAAACGGAATCGGAAATCGAAAATTTATCTGATAGTGATTGAAAATACTGAATAGTCCTACTTGTTTCGTTTCCATTCTGTAACACCAATGCTTAATTAAATGCCTACATATTCTTAATATTTTTGTATTTATTGCAACCTAATTTATTTACAAAATGTATATACTTTTAAAACCAAAATTTTATTTAGATTATTAAATCTCGACTTGAATATATATCAGATTTTTTTGCTAACGTTACCTACTTTTACACACACAAGCGCGCTTGTCGGGATACGTCACTACTACAATCAAAGCCGAACGGACTTCGTGAAATAGAATATCTGTAACATGTTACACATGTTTGAACAAATAAATTTATCTTTATCTTTACATATGTAAGTAAGGGCAGGACACGACACATCTCCCCTTTGCCCCAGCGGTGTGTACTGAAGCGTGTGTTCCTCAGAAGTCTGGCGAGGTGGTGCCGGTGTCCAGTTCCGACGACGGGAGCGACGCGCCGCCACTTTCGCTGCTCCTGCGCATTTACTTCCACATTATTATTTTTGATTTAATTATACTACTGGCTCCCGCAGACAGTCCATGGAATAACCAACTAAACTGTTTAGGGCGGTCGCCCACGGCGACTTTTTACAGTGATTCTAATTAATGTGCGTCTGCATTGCTACATTTGCAATAAGACCGCGACGCTGTCATTGGTCGTATACCTTCGCCACGTAACCACTTGTGCTAAACGAGGGGATTGTGTGAGGGGCTAAGTAATAACAGCCGCACGGGTCCATCGATCAGGTTAAGCTACGCCTGCCGGAATTGATCCATAGATGGGTGACCATCTTTACATACCAAGACCCATCCATGTTGAAAGTTAGTTAAGCTGTTGGTCCCGACTGTCATTCGTGGATCTTTGACAGTCGTTACGGGTCGTCAGAAGCCCGAATGTATGAGAACCAGTCTTACCAAGGGGTGTCGAATTACCCAGTAACTGGGTTATAGAGGTATAGGCAGTAGCTCTATGTTAAATACTCGTATTCAGCTGCATCCGGTTACAATGGAAGTCAAGCCCAACATAATTGGTAAAAGGCTAGGCAGATGATGCCGATCGCTACTGAATCGCTGCGAATTATGAGCAACCGTTAGCAGGCCCGCTCGGCAGCGCCTGCTCGTTTCCGACACAGTGCCTCTAACAAGTTAGTGGAGGTTGTTAACCGTTAGCAGGCCCGCTCGGCAGCGCCTGCTCGTCTCCGACACAGTGCCTCTAACAAGTTAGTGGAGGTTGTCAACCGTTAGCAGGCCCGCTCGGCAGCGCCTGCTCGTCTCCGACACAGTGCCTCTAACAAGTTAGTGGAGGTTGTCAACCGTTAGCAGGCCCGCTCGGCAGCGCCTGCTCGTCTCCGACACAGTGCCTCTAACAAGTTAGTGGAGGTTGTCAACCGTTAGCAGGCCCGCTCGGCAGCGCCTGCTCGTCTCCGACACAGTGCCTCTAACAAGTTAGTGGAGGTTGTCAACCGTTAGCAGGCCCGCTCGGCAGCGCCTGCTCGTCTCCGACACAGTGCCTCTAACAAGTTAGTGGAGGTTGTCAACCGTTAGCAGGCCCGCTCGGCAGCGCCTGCTCGTCTCCGACACAGTGCCTCTAACAAGTTAGTGGAGGTTGTCAACCGTTAGCAGGCCCGCTCGGCAGCGCCTGCTCGTCTCCGACACAGTGCCTCTAACAAGTTAGTGGAGGTTGTCAACCGTTAGCAGGCCCGCTCGGCAGCGCCTGCTCGTCTCCGACACAGTGCCTCTAACAAGTTAGTGGAGGTTGTCAACCGTTAGCAGGCCCGCTCGGCAGCGCCTGCTCGTCTCCGACACAGTGCCTCTAACAAGTTAGTGGAGGTTGTCAACCGTTAGCAGGCCCGCTCGGCAGCGCCTGCTCGTCTCCGACACAGTGCCTCTAACAAGTTAGTGGAGGTTGTCAACCGTTAGCAGGCCCGCTCGGCAGCGCCTGCTCGTCTCCGACACAGTGCCTCTAACAAGTTAGTGGAGGTTGTCAACCGTTAGCAGGCCCGCTCGGCAGCGCCTGCTCGTCTCCGACACAGTGCCTCTAACAAGTTAGTGGAGGTTGTCAACCGTTAGCAGGCCCGCTCGGCAGCGCCTGCTCGTCTCCGACACAGTGCCTCTAACAAGTTAGTGGAGGTTGTCAACCGTTAGCAGGCCCGCTCGGCAGCGCCTGCTCGTCTCCGACACAGTGCCTCTAACAAGTTAGTGGAGGTTGTCAACCGTTAGCAGGCCCGCTCGGCAGCGCCTGCTCGTCTCCGACACAGTGCCTCTAACAAGTTAGTGGAGGTTGTCAACCGTTAGCAGGCCCGCTCGGCAGCGCCTGCTCGTCTCCGACACAGTGCCTCTAACAAGTTAGTGGAGGTTGTCAACCGTTAGCAGGCCCGCTCGGCAGCGCCTGCTCGTCTCCGACACAGTGCCTCTAACAAGTTAGTGGAGGTTGTCAACCGTTAGCAGGCCCGCTCGGCAGCGCCTGCTCGTCTCCGACACAGTGCCTCTAACAAGTTAGTGGAGGTTGTCAACCGTTAGCAGGCCCGCTCGGCAGCGCCTGCTCGTCTCCGACACAGTGCCTCTAACAAGTTAGTGGAGGTTGTCAACCGTTAGCAGGCCCGCTCGGCAGCGCCTGCTCGTCTCCGACACAGTGCCTCTAACAAGTTAGTGGAGGTTGTCAACCGTTAGCAGGCCCGCTCGGCAGCGCCTGCTCGTCTCCGACACAGTGCCTCTAACAAGTTAGTGGAGGTTGTCAACCGTTAGCAGGCCCGCTCGGCAGCGCCTGCTCGTCTCCGACACAGTGCCTCTAACAAGTTAGTGGAGGTTGTCAACCGTTAGCAGGCCCGCTCGGCAGCGCCTGCTCGTCTCCGACACAGTGCCTCTAACAAGTTAGTGGAGGTTGTCAACCGTTAGCAGGCCCGCTCGGCAGCGCCTGCTCGTCTCCGACACAGTGCCTCTAACAAGTTAGTGGAGGTTGTCAACCGTTAGCAGGCCCGCTCGGCAGCGCCTGCTCGTCTCCGACACAGTGCCTCTAACAAGTTAGTGGAGGTTGTCAACCGTTAGCAGGCCCGCTCGGCAGCGCCTGCTCGTCTCCGACACAGTGCCTCTAACAAGTTAGTGGAGGTTGTCAACCGTTAGCAGGCCCGCTCGGCAGCGCCTGCTCGTCTCCGACACAGTGCCTCTAACAAGTTAGTGGAGGTTGTCAAGCGTTGATGTCTGCTAGTCAATAAACTTTGCCATTTTTCAGGTCGAGCCCCTTATTGTGGTGGCCGGAGATCGTCGAGCACTACTCGCTACTTGCCGCCGGCTATTCTTCAGATACGGGTGGAGTGAGGAGTAATAAGATACACACCAGATATACACCTCCATGATCTTTTCGAGGAAATCAGTCGTGATGTTATTTATAACCAGATGGTTTTTTGTTTTTTAAATAAATGTTTACCAACAGCTTCTGTATATAATAGTAAAATATAATAATAAAAATATAATAGTAAAGTATAGGTAACAATTTGCCTATTTTTGGACTTACACTGTCGTTAATTACAGGTTAACTAGTATTCTCAAAAATGCGTGATGATGTGTTTACATGTAACAATAACGGACAGTTACCTCGTGCGCGCGCCGTGCACGAGGGCTCGCACCAGCACGCGCGCCGACCTGCCGGAACAGCGCACACTGTACACACACACACAAGGCTTACAGAAGGCGGTGATGCCAGTGACTAAGCTATGCTCATAATATACAGTATCTCTTCTTGCTTCAGAGATGTATGATAATCATACATCTCTGAAGCAAGAAGAGATCGACAGACATCACTGTATTAGTTTGTTTTAAACTGCAGATTTTTTTAGTGTGACACAAAACCAACAACAATGAAGAAAGAAGATAATTAAATTGTATACATATTTTGAGCCTGGCCTTAGAATCGCTAACAACAGGTGTGTAATTTATGGCATAGTAACAGGATAGTATAATATCACTTGAAATAATGTTCACATAATATTATTTTCATATGCTATAAAAACAAATAACCTAATTTCATGTGATCTAATGTTCCTTAAACTTCTTTTGCTCTAATAACATTTAGTATAACGTTCATTTCATATAATTTTCAATTTATATAATGCTCTTTTTATATACAGGGTGTTTGGCAGAACGTTGAACATACGAAAATGGTAGATAGGTCATCACTTACTCAGCCTTAATTTATTTGGCCCTGGCCCACTGGATATCTAAAAAAAAAATTTTTTTTTCTTTCTTCTTGTTTTACCACTTTCTTAACTTTAAGGTGTATTTTTTATTAAAAATGAGTAAAACAGGCAATATTTTGTTTTTTGCGCCGCCGGCCCGGGCCCCGCGGCGTGGGGTGGCGGACGGGCCTGGGTCCGCCGCGGGCCGCCCTCCGACTGGTGCCGCACGTCATGCCCGCGGGGAGCGAGGTGTTCACTACGCGCCGCCGGCCCGGGCCTGGGTGTAGTGTCGTCGGTGTCGGTGTGTCGGGTGGCCGTGCTGGGCGCGGCGGCTGTACCTGGGTGTAGTGTCGTCGGTGTCGGTGTGTCGGGTGGCCGTGCTGGGCGCGGCGGCTGTACCTGGGTGTAGTGTCGTCGGTGTCGGTGTGTCGGGTGGCCGTGCTGGGCGCGGCGGCTGTACCTGGGTGTAGTGTCGTCGGTGTCGGTGTGTCGGGTGGCCGTGCTGGGCGCGGCGGCTGTACCTGGGTGTAGTGTCGTCGGTGTCGGTGTGTCGGGTGGCCGTGCTGGGCGCGGCGGCTGTACCTGGGTGTAGTGTCGTCGGTGTCGGTGTGTCGGGTGGCCGTGCTGGGCGCGGCGGCTGTACCTGGGTGTAGTGTCGTCGGTGTCGGTGTGTCGGGTGGCCGTGCTGGGCGCGGCGGCTGTACCTGGGTGTAGTGTCGTCGGTGTCGGTGTGTCGGGTGGCCGTGCTGGGCGCGGCGGCTGTACCTGGGTGTAGTGTCGTCGGTGTCGGTGTGTCGGGTGGCCGTGCTGGGCGCGGCGGCTGTACCTGGGTGTAGTGTCGTCGGTGTCGGTGTGTCGGGTGGCCGTGCTGGGCGCGGCGGCTGTACCTGGGTGTAGTGTCGTCGGTGTCGGTGTGTCGGGTGGCCGTGCTGGGCGCGGCGGCTGTACCTGGGTGTAGTGTCGTCGGTGTCGGTGTGTCGGGTGGCCGTGCTGGGCGCGGCGGCTGTACCTGGGTGTAGTGTCGTCGGTGTCGGTGTGTCGGGTGGCCGTGCTGGGCGCGGCGGCTGTACCTGGGTGTAGTGTCGTCGGTGTCGGTGTGTCGGGTGGCCGTGCTGGGCGCGGCGGCTGTACCTGGGTGTAGTGTCGTCGGTGTCGGTGTGTCGGGTGGCCGTGCTGGGCGCGGCGGCTGTACCTGGGTGTAGTGTCGTCGGTGTCGGTGTGTCGGGTGGCCGTGCTGGGCGCGGCGGCTGTACCTGGGTGTAGTGTCGTCGGTGTCGGTGTGTCGGGTGGCCGTGCTGGGCGCGGCGGCTGTACCTGGGTGTAGTGTCGTCGGTGTCGGTGTGTCGGGTGGCCGTGCTGGGCGCGGCGGCTGTACCTGGGTGTAGTGTCGTCGGTGTCGGTGTGTCGGGTGGCCGTGCTGGGTCGGCGCGGTCGCTTGCTGTCCGCGGGCGCGATGGGGCGGCGACGCACGCGCGCCACACTACAACACACCAGTCAGTTGTAATTGTAGGGCCATCTCCCACGGTGATTGATACATTACTTCCCTGTCGCCACTCACACGACGGTGAACACGCCCTCGGATAGACATGAAACATTAATCATTTTCAAACCAAATAACAATAATCATTTTACATCCTATAGGTACTATTAAACGAGCAATATTTGTACGTATATATATTTGTTTGTTTATATACAGGGCGACTTGTAATTAGACGTATTCCTTTTAGGACGTGATAATGTGACCCATTTGCAACAATTAAGCACCCCATAAATCTTAGGCGAAAATTCAAGGGATTCCAGAAAACCCAATTTTTATGTTTTTTTTTTTTAATTTCCCAGAATTCGTCACTTAATATCACTTTTCTCTAAACTCTCAAATTGAATTGCCTTCATTGCTTAAGACGCAGATACATGACAGTGACCTTGAATGGTTAGCTTGCGTGTTCTGTACTGAGCTCACACAACGCGTCGTACGTCCAGCCAGTAATAGGACTCGCCCATCAAGGAGCACTGTCCCAAATTAGACGCATTATTAATTTATTACACGTAAAACAAAAGGTATTTTAATAAAACACGTATACTAAAAGATCAGTAATTTATTTACCTTTAAAATGGTGAAGTTTTCAGAAAAATACGCTTGATGGATTTTGCGTCATTCTGTTTTTTATCCGCGTTAGACATAACTTTAGAACTTAATTTCACTATGTAATATAAACATATTCAAAAATATGTCTATATTAAAATATTAAGAAAATGCTCTAATTTAACATATATTTTTTCCAAATGACTAACACTACTCGTTTAGACGTCATCTTCAGTATAAAATCATTAAAAGTCAGCTATCGTCCCCTTAAATACACGTAAACTACGCGACGAGTGACCAGTGACCAGCGAGTAGACCGTAAGTCATGTTAAAAACTCAAAAGCCGCTCCATGACTTATGACTTGGTTATGAC
The DNA here is from genome assembly GCA_963680765.1 of Agrochola lychnidis. Taxonomy (NCBI): domain Eukaryota; kingdom Metazoa; phylum Arthropoda; class Insecta; order Lepidoptera; family Noctuidae; genus Agrochola; species Agrochola lychnidis. The sequence continues at coordinate 24,481,241 of OY796866.1, forward strand.
GTGTGATGGATTGCTGGGAGGTTAGAAAGTAGTGGGATGGCATAAACCAGTTAATTAAAAAATGTGGGTTCGTGTCTGGCCCATCCCAAATAATATATAACGCTTATTACATGGGAGCAACTTCCCAAAGTCCTCTTTCCATGGATGCAGGAGCAGTAATATTCTAGTAAAGTAGTCGTAATATTAACTCACAGCAAATAACGCACAGATCACAACAAGGGCTATTGAAGGACTGCGCGTGGGCATTATAAAACATTTTTCAATTGAACGATATCTTCACTAACACCAGGATTGGTGTGTTGGTTGTACTTACCTGTATCTTTTGTTTGGTTACGCTTCGGTTACGCTGGGATAAGCGAATATTATCTAACTCGCTCATACTTATGTGAGAGGGATAGAAGATTATTTGTTTCACACAAAGCTTCTTAAACTTCTTGGAATCGATAGCCAGTTAATCTCTGCGCATTGTTCAAATGTCCAACGGACCTACGAGGCACGCCGTAAGAATTATGTTGTACCTATCTATTATGTTCAAAAGTCAAGTCTTCATATTGTGACTGTACGAGAATTACCCTAGGCTGATAAAATTTTCGTTTTTCCTAATTATGCTACTATTAGTGTTTAAGTCGGTTCCCCCTTAGGGGAAGAACAGTGCCCCTCCTTTCCGCACAGTTCTGTAGGGCTCGTCCCAGACTGGTCACCCTCCCACCGATATAAGAAAGAAATGAATTCCCTTACCCTAAAACTGCCTTGTCCCGGCTTATAAAAAGTTCAGGGACAAGGATGGGACACTAGGTGAAGTTAATATTGGGAATTCACAGTTAGTAAACATAAGTATAATAATATGAAGCTAAGAAGACAAGAGGGTATGCAAAAGTATATAATATAATATTATGTTTAGTATTATAAATGTTGGAACACCAGCGCCTCCCCCCTCGCAGTTGAGCACCAATAACTGTAATATAACCTTTATAAGGTGAAGAGGTAAAGGGATCGTTACGCTTGCACTTCAAATCACTATTTATAGCTACGTTAATTTGTATGTTTACAATTAACCCACTTTAGTGAGACCGGGAACCGTCTTACAACGTTTTATCTCAAATGTACGTGTTCTGCTAGACCTAACGCATAGAACCTCTGAGGAACTAATACGATTCTAACGGAACACGTTCCCTAAGCATTAAATAAATGTCTTACTCAATCCTATGACAGAGTACTGCGAAGTCCATCTGTTGTTGAGGAAGGCAAGTATCGGATAGTTCTAATCGCGTACTTATGTGTAAGACACCCTTACGGCGGTATAGCCCCTTTTTACTAAGATAATATAAAACTAGCACAAGCGCACCGTAGACTCAGTCTCTAGCAGAATACATTACGATCGAACCTGGTGAACGCCGAAGTGGTGGTTCGTCACTTCTCATTTCGTTAATCTTCCCCATTTAGAGGATGCGTTGCGGCATTTAAGCGGCTTGCGTCCCAATAGCGTGTCTCGATAAATAGTGACGATTTAGTAATAGTCCTACAGAACGGACGGGGTTTTTTTATCGAGACACGGTCCCTAGCGTTCTTTGAACGTCTACCAATTCAGTTTGGGGTACTTGGTGAAGCCTACCCCCTCTCCCGGAAATGTACGTCAACAAGCCTCACGCAAAGTATTCTGTGGCGAGACCTTTTTGGATACAGATATCATCACTAACATTTGGTTGTTTTATAATGCAATTGCACATTGGCTTTATAGCCTAGTTCAGCTTTATATGAGCTGCGAGTATTTATGGTTCTGCCTTCCAAATGTAGTGTGTCAGCTCAAGATCAAGAGTCGTCAAAGGTCAGGAGCATTAATGCTCAGTGTCAAGTATGGTGGAAGGCTTTCGCCATTTCCCTATAACCAAAAGCAAGTGACTACTCTGCCAATGGGTGGATTAGGATATGAATACGTAATACACAGGAATGTAGCGTTAATTATAAACCACTATTCTAAATATGAGTTATTTCGCCATTCTGGAATAAACGATCATTAATAGCTAGTCAGCCATATCACCTAACTATTACCTATAAGTAATAATACAAATCAATGTACATACTACTACTAAATATAACAGTTAATTAAAGTTGACACTTACCAATTCCTTAGAGGATTAGGTTACAACTCACGGAATACACCACGTACCAGCTTCGCCTCAGACACCGCTCCTCGATCGTGACTCGTCTCCGATGCACCTAGACTCCCAACCTAACTTGCCTGGACTATCACGTCTGTAGCCTATCGCGACTCAAAACCAACTGCCCTGACTTTCTTCCTCCGTCCCCGTCAATTCCTAAAAAACCACGTTTGGCCCATCTTCCCACACTTTTGCAGAATAGTTTTATGGCCGTTTTTGTACAATTTCTCAATTGTTTTAAAAGGGTCCATTTGAATTGCCGGAGCCCAACTTAATCGTTAACAGATGCTGACTCTGGTATTGTGAGTCGAGATTAGAAATTGGATATTTTACTATTTCTTTAGAATTCGGTGAAATATTACATTCGACCTTTTCGTTGTTTGTTTCCCATTAAATAGAGAATTTATGTGTTTCTAAGTTGACTTGAACCATGTGCTGGTTTTAAAATAATTATAATATTTTGTTATTAAAATAGGAGCAAATGACAGACAGTCACATTCCCCCCTCTGAAAATCAGACGCGTGACGCAGTACAGCGGATGAGCTTTCACAATATGATAAGCTCTGCCTTTCCATGAAAGCGTTATAGACCTATCTGCTATGTTCAACTAATCAAATAATTATTATTATTCTAGTTGGAACATGAATCCAATAAGATTACAATACGATGTAAGGTTTGCTAGAATTTAATACTGTTTCGCAGAAGCATCTTCAATCGATACACATATAATTGTTCTATAATATTTGAACAATTATTCTTCTTGCAAATACTCTTTTCATGATAATTCAAATAATACTATCGCGCCTCAGTTAATTTCAAAAAACCTGTGCATGCTTATAATGTTATTTTACATACCAGGGTCTCTTTTAAGAGTATTTGTTTTATCGTGGCACACTACCTACAGTGCTCCCTCGTTCTAAACTCAGCTAATCGCAGTTGCCGGTGGACAGAGGCCTTTCCTTATGCGCCTCGATGCTGAGTCAGCTTAAGTCAGCTGCCCGCAGTCGTATCCAGGAATAGCTGAAATAGTCCGCACATGAACATATTAGATTGTATTCCAATTGGTCGCCCCCCTCTGATTCTAAGAGGTTAGAGTCGTTTTGAAATCTAATAAGAGTTGGAAAGTTAATTAGAAAATATAGGCATCCTAGATTGTCTAAACAATTATTGGCTTATTAGGACACAATGCCATTGAAATGTTATGTGGATAGTTAACAAACTATCCCCTCTGATTATAACCATGTTGACAAGAACATTCTCTGGAATATTTGAACTGTTAACTATACTAGCCCTAAAACATATTATAATTAAATTAAATGAGATAACAATAATCATACCGTGTAGTTAGTTAAGAGTAACTGACGTGTCTAATAAAAGTGAAACTTAGCTTCGTAACAGGAGCCATGCTACAGCCATTGCTGTTGAAGTCAGCCGATGTCAGATGATTTCGAGGAAACTTTAAACCAAGCGCTCTCACAAACCAATGGTTTAGACATAGCGTAGGCGCAGCCAAGTGAAGACTTAAATATCCTGGAATTTGAAATAAGGCCACACGAGTATCTGTTCATTTATATGACATACGCCGCCAACTGAAGAGTTGGAAAGATTTATGTTTACTTCTAATTACGATAGTTAATGTGCCTTCTTGGTAAATTAATTATCAATTTATAAGCTTTACGCTTCGTAGGTCTTACTTATTAATAATATTAGGTTTACCCATAAAATAAGGGTGTGTCTTATACCTAAGCCCACTCCACACACATATAAATCTTAGACACATTTTATATTCACAAACTGTCAGATACAAAACTCACGTTTGCAGGGAGTCGAACCCGTTATTACAGTAGCACAAGAACCCAAGTAACAACCATACCATAACTTACTTAAAATACGTCCGTGCATCTGGGAATCGAAACCCACTATCAGTAGCATTGGAACCAATGCCCTACATGAACTATTCGTGCGAGAATTGAACCCACAAGCCGTGACACAGGAATCCAAGCACTTATAAACAAATATATAAGGCGGGAATCGAACTCAAGATTCGTTTATACAAATCTAATCACATCAACTAATAAATTATGCGGGAATTGAACCCACTACCAGTAGTTGAAGAATTCAAGCTCCATAATCAAATTTTAACTTAATTAAACATAAGTTATTGTAACGTTTTATACTCTCGCCGTTTCTAATAATTAATAGGACCATAAAATTACGTTGTGTTATTTTTGTAGTAACCCATAGTTCTTTCTCGTTGTACTGAAGTGAATCAGTCAGTACATTTAATGACGAGAATCCTGGTCACGGCACCACATGTGACTGTACGAGAATTACCCTAGGCTGATAAAATTTTCGTTTTTCCTAATTATGCTACTATTAGTGTTTAAGTCGGTTCCCCCTTAGGGGAAGAACAGTGCCCCTCCTTTCCGCACAGTTCTGTAGGGCTCGTCCCAGACTGGTCACCCTCCCACCGATATAAGAAAGAAATGAATTCCCTTACCCTAAAACTGCCTTGTCCCGGCTTATAAAAAGTTCAGGGACAAGGATGGGACACTAGGTGAAGTTAATATTGGGAATTCACAGTTAGTAAACATAAGTATAATAATATGAAGCTAAGAAGACAAGAGGGTATGCAAAAGTATATAATATAATATTATGTTTAGTATTATAAATGTTGGAACACCAGCGCCTCCCCCCTCGCAGTTGAGCACCAATAACTGTAATATAACCTTTATAAGGTGAAGAGGTAAAGGGATCGTTACGCTTGCACTTCAAATCACTATTTATAGCTACGTTAATTTGTATGTTTACAATTAACCCACTTTAGTGAGACCGGGAACCGTCTTACAACGTTTTATCTCAAATGTACGTGTTCTGCTAGACCTAACGCATAGAACCTCTGAGGAACTAATACGATTCTAACGGAACACGTTCCCTAAGCATTAAATAAATGTCTTACTCAATCCTATGACAGAGTACTGCGAAGTCCATCTGTTGTTGAGGAAGGCAAGTATCGGATAGTTCTAATCGCGTACTTATGTGTAAGACACCCTTACGGCGGTATAGCCCCTTTTTACTAAGATAATATAAAACTAGCACAAGCGCACCGTAGACTCAGTCTCTAGCAGAATACATTACGATCGAACCTGGTGAACGCCGAAGTGGTGGTTCGTCACTTCTCATTTCGTTAATCTTCCCCATTTAGAGGATGCGTTGCGGCATTTAAGCGGCTTGCGTCCCAATAGCGTGTCTCGATAAATAGTGACGATTTAGTAATAGTCCTACAGAACGGACGGGGTTTTTTTATCGAGACACGGTCCCTAGCGTTCTTTGAACGTCTACCAATTCAGTTTGGGGTACTTGGTGAAGCCTACCCCCTCTCCCGGAAATGTACGTCAACAAGCCTCACGCAAAGTATTCTGTGGCGAGACCTTTTTGGATACAGATATCATCACTAACATTTGGTTGTTTTATAATGCAATTGCACATTGGCTTTATAGCCTAGTTCAGCTTTATATGAGCTGCGAGTATTTATGGTTCTGCCTTCCAAATGTAGTGTGTCAGCTCAAGATCAAGAGTCGTCAAAGGTCAGGAGCATTAATGCTCAGTGTCAAGTATGGTGGAAGGCTTTCGCCATTTCCCTATAACCAAAAGCAAGTGACTACTCTGCCAATGGGTGGATTAGGATATGAATACGTAATACACAGGAATGTAGCGTTAATTATAAACCACTATTCTAAATATGAGTTATTTCGCCATTCTGGAATAAACGATCATTAATAGCTAGTCAGCCATATCACCTAACTATTACCTATAAGTAATAATACAAATCAATGTACATACTACTACTAAATATAACAGTTAATTAAAGTTGACACTTACCAATTCCTTAGAGGATTAGGTTACAACTCACGGAATACACCACGTACCAGCTTCGCCTCAGACACCGCTCCTCGATCGTGACTCGTCTCCGATGCACCTAGACTCCCAACCTAACTTGCCTGGACTATCACGTCTGTAGCCTATCGCGACTCAAAACCAACTGCCCTGACTTTCTTCCTCCGTCCCCGTCAATTCCTAAAAAACCACGTTTGGCCCATCTTCCCACACTTTTGCAGAATAGTTTTATGGCCGTTTTTGTACAATTTCTCAATTGTTTTAAAAGGGTCCATTTGAATTGCCGGAGCCCAACTTAATCGTTAACAGATGCTGACTCTGGTATTGTGAGTCGAGATTAGAAATTGGATATTTTACTATTTCTTTAGAATTCGGTGAAATATTACATTCGACCTTTTCGTTGTTTGTTTCCCATTAAATAGAGAATTTATGTGTTTCTAAGTTGACTTGAACCATGTGCTGGTTTTAAAATAATTATAATATTTTGTTATTAAAATAGGAGCAAATGACAGACAGTCACAATATCATCATCTGCCTAGCCTTTTCCCAACTATGTTGGGGTCGGCTTCCAGTCTAACCGGATGCAGCTGAATACCAGTATTTTACATGGAGCGACTGCCTATCTGACCTCCACAACCTAGTGACTAGATAACACGATACCCCTTGGTAAGACTGGTTGTCAGACTTTTTGGGCTTCTAACTACCCGTAACGACTGTCAAAGATCTACAAATGACAGCCGGGACCAACGGCTTAACGTACTTTCCGAGGCACAGAGGGGACTTGGTATGTAAAGATGGTCACCCATCCACGGACCAACCGCGGCAAGCGTAGCTTAACCTGATCGATCGACCCGTGCAGCTGTTATTACTTAGCCACAAGCCCCTCTCACAAAAGTCAAGTCTTCATATGAAGTAAATAATTAAAGCAACGTTGTATTATGTTTATTTTTAAAATACTTAGTATGTAGGTGTATTTAGTAAGTATGTTTGTGTTTTTTCCATGCAATAAGCACGTTTTCTTCCAGTATGTTACTTTAATCTTGACCTAATGGCCATAGAAGTGTAATAACACTACTGAATAATGTATTTATATCGTGTGTATATGTATTTATTTATTTATGCCGTGTGATTTCGGTTACGAATAGCACCAACGCCTTCTTGGCGTGTCGTAAAAGTCGACTAAGAGACTTATATGAGACTTAACATTGAAACGGCGGCGACTGAGTTCGCCACTCATCATGCTGAATCTCGCAAAAAAAGCAGCGAAAAGTGGACTATAGATAGTTGACTGACAATCTGCAGTCTCTGGCTACTCCTATGGGATTATGGGCGTGAGTATATGTACGAGGGTCATTCAATAAATACTTAGCCTACAAAAAGTAAACGAAAATTTTGGAAAAGTGGCAATTTATTTTTCAACATAGTCTCCTTTTAGTTCGATACACTTAGCCCAGCGATGCTCCAACTTTTTTAACCCGTCCGAAAAATAGTTTTTGTCAAACTCTGCAAAATAGGCCTCCGTGGCGGCGATGACCTCCTCATTCGATCCATATCTATTCCCGGCGAGTGATTTTTTCAGATTAGGAAACAGAAAGAAGTCACAAGGGGCCAAATCTGGAGAATACGGTGGATGGGGCAGCAATTCGTAGCGTAATTCGACCAATTTGGCCATGGCAACGGCAGACGTGTGAACCGGTGCGTTGTCGTGGTGAAACAGCACTTTTTTCTTCGCCAGATGGGGTCGTTTTTTCTTTAATTCGGCGTCGAATCGGCCCAATAAATTGGCATAGTAAAGCCCTGTAATTGTTTTACCCTTCTCGAGGTAATCGATGTAGATCACACCTTGTGAATCCCAGAAAACGGTGGCCATAACTTTTCCGGCCAATTTTACAGTTTTCGCCTTCTTTGGAGCACGTTCCCCGGTCTGGATCCATTGTTTTGATTGCTCCTTGGTCTCTGGTGTGTACCAGTGGATCCAGGTTTCATCGACGGTCACAAAACGACGCAAAAACTCCGCTGGATTCCGCTTAAACAGCTCCAAACACGTCTCCGATGTGGTCTCACGGTTGCGCTTGTTTTCTGGTGTGAGTAAACGCGGCACCCATCGCGCCGACAGCTTTCTCATGCCGAGTTCCTCGTGAAGAATATGATGCACTGTTCCTTCTGAAATGCCTACAGTCTCAGCTAGCTCCCGAACCTTCAATCGGCGATCTGCCAATACGAGATCATGGATTTTTTTAATGTTTTCCTCCGTAGCAGCTGTTTTCGGTGCACCTGGACGTGGTTCATCAAAAACCGACGTACGGCCACGTGCAAACTCGTTGAACCAATTCTTGACGGTGGCCATCGATGGAGAAGAGTCACCGTACACAGCATCCAAGCGCTCTTTGATTTCGATGCGCGTTTTCCCTTCCAAAAATAGGAATCGAATCACCGAACGATATTGCTCTTTTTCCATTTTTGTAAAACCGATCGACACGTTCGCTTCCATAAGTTGTCAAATTAAAACAAATGAAGGGATTGGAATGAAAATTTGAAAAAAGAATTAAAAAAGAATATGCTACACTGTGGTAAAACTCTTTTGAAAGTACAGCGCCCTCTGGCGATGAGGCTAGGTACTTATTGAATGCACCTCGTATGTATATCGTCGGATATACCCACAGAGAAGAAATCTTAAAGAAAAAAAATCACCCCTGATGAAAAACAAATAACACAATATCACACATTTAGCCATCGAATCTAATAGTGAAATATTTACAGAATGATATCACTAAATATTACTAAAATTCTGAGCTACATCCTGTGTCTGTTCGCTCTGGGTTTTTTTTTCATACTTGATGACCATTCTCCTTTAAGACTTATATGGTTTTCTCATGGATGCCATTGTCAGAACTGGACCAAATTGAAATGGGACCACACGGGAAGCATCAGCTTTCAAATAAAAAAAGAATCATCAAAATCAGTTCACCCAGTCGAAAGTTCTGAGGTAACAAACATTTAAAAAAAAATGCATTCGAATTGAGAACCTCTTCCTTTTTTTGAAGTCGGTTAAAAAGTAATATTTAGTGATGAATTCTGGGAAAAAGAAGACGTTTCATTTTTGTATGGGACTCCGGCCATAACATGTACACTTTAGAAAACCTGGGAAACGAACCCCTGAATGTAATAAAGACTGTTATTTTTTTCCTAATATCTAATATTTTTGGGCACAAAATTAAAACCGAAAATTTATTTATTTATCATCATACATCTACCCCTACAGCTAACCAATGCGGTAAATGTGCCTTAATTAATACTTTAACATAATTGTTCCTTATAACTAATAACAAACAAAGCATTCCTTGTGAATTCACTCAGAGAACAACAGAATAGGTCCGTCTCACTCGCTATGAGGTTGAGCGTGCGGAGTGCACGCGTCAGCGGCGCCTCCTTCAGAAGGTTGGTCCTAGCACGCGGTTCCACCAGCAGTCGTGGCTGCCGTCGTCGCCACACGTACCTGTCCCGAACACACAGACTCACCTGGCCTAAAACAACCGCATTATGCACCTTCCCTCTCAGTATCTTAAATATATATGAGGCGAGTGCAAGATCCCTCCTAACCCTTAGCTCGTTGTATCCTACCATACCTAGAATAAATAAGGTTGGATACATTAACGGGTAAAAGGGATAGACTCCGTAATAGCGCATAAATATCTTATAAATTTATTTTGTACCCTCTCCAGCATGAGACTATATTTAGCTTCATGCGGAGACCAGATAACTGCGTTACATTCTACCTGGCTCCTCACCAATGCACTATATAATGCTATAATAGCTTTCACATTCGTGAAACCTCGGACCGTACGAAGCATGAAACCTAAATTTCTATACGCTCTTTTACAGCAACGCATGATGTGATCCCGAAAAGTCAGACCAGTGTTAAATTTTACTCCCAAGTCCTTGACTTCTGTGACCCGTTCCATAGGCGACCCGTCAATATAGTAGGTATGTAAGATGGGATTGTGTGCGCGACAGCTGTGCGCTAACCTGAAGATATATACTCTTATGTATAGCAGTTTCCATCACTTTCGCCGGCGTAGACAATACCGCAACTGGTCTGTACCCATCCACCGATTCTGCTGACCCTGCTTTCGGAACCGGAACAACGCGGGTCACTTTCCACCTCTCCGGAACCACGGCAGCTTTGAGGCACTGGTTATAAATATGAAGAAGAGGCCTAGCCAGCGCTACTCGACAATCCCTAAATATGTAAGGCGGAATGCCGTCAGGCCCTGCGGACCGTTTCGGCTTAAGATCTAGAAGCGCACTACTCATGTCTCCTAACTGTAATTGGTGCAAGTGCACTCGCGCCGCTCCGTTTCCGCTACCTGCACTGGCTATAGCCGCGTCCACGTCCAACTCCGGTCGCTCTTCCCTATACACAGAATAAATATTTGAAGCCAGCCATGACAGGGTGGTCAAAATGTCAAATAACAATACAAACAATGTTTGAATTTTTCGTCCAGAAGTACCCACAAATTTACAATCCATAATAGTCGTTTTTTTAGTTTTTTAATGAAGAATCACACTCTAATTAATCAAAAAAGTTGTTTAACCTTTTCACCACCCACGTACACAAAACGTAATGCCTCGCCAGCGTCAAGCTATAAATGCATAACGAAATATATAGTAAACAGTAGTAATGAGGGTATCGTCACATCGATGAATGAGATTTATACGCGTTCAGTTAAGTTTTAATTATAATTTTACGGATATAAATAAAAACTGGTTAAGTTCCATGACGTCATCCGTTGACTTCATTTCAAGTTCTTGGCGCTCAGAGCACGTTATATTCAATTCTGATTAAGGATGTCTATGGTCTTTTCTTTAATTTTTGTCTATCCCGTGTTTTTTCTTACTTTTTGATGAATGACCGTTATTTTTATTTTTACGTCTTTTGACAATTCTATGGACCCTGGGGTCCCGGGCCTTTGGAAGGCGAACAAGAGGCCGAAGCCAACTCGTAGAGACCGTAAGACGTTTTTAATTAATTAAATGAGGCACCAACCGACGATTATCTCTGTTCGCACTATGCAAGAGCACCCAAGGACAACCTTCGGTTGGTGTAGGTAGGACTATATTGCAGGATATGGAAATAAAGATATTGGATTATGGGTTTGGGTAGCTAAAATGAACTGTACCCTAATTGCGTAATACAACACAATCTGTTTCAAAATTCAAAAAATTCAAAAGTCATTTATTCAAACTAGGCTGAGAATCAGCACTTTTCGAACGTCAAAATTACATAAGACAGTCCCCCAAAACGCCCACCCTTCACCACTTCCTAGTGCGTTCGTTCTTCGCCTAGTTTCGATTTGAAACAGATTGCTAATCCATTGCTTCATAAGTTGGAAAAAAAATCTGCTCAACAACGTAAATAACGCAATGAATGTTGTTGAACTGTCAAAATGAAACAAATTACTTAGGCAAAATTGTTTACGAAAATAAGTTACGCAATTAGGGTACTGGTTATCTAAAATTATGGAAAGACTATGATTATTACCTAGATGGAGTTAATTAAGTACATCAAAATCATCTGTGTCAATATCCTCCACTTTCGAGTCCGATTTCACACGTTGCAATTTTTTTTTGTAACTCATGAGTGATCATGAGATGCACTTTTTATTTAGTCATACAATAGAATACAATTAAAATCATTTTGTTCTTATCACAAGCAAAGCGGGAAAGAAGGACGCGTGCGCGCTTTCCCGTTTACATTGCTGCACTATGCCAAAGTGACCTTGACACCCGTACGCTTATGACGTCACAGAACGACTTCTATAGTAGTCCGCGGCGCTCGGGGCAGTGACAACTAACTTTTTTGTAGAGAAAGAAATATAATTTATCGACAAGTATTGGTGAACAATAACAAGAACTATTTAATTACGGATCGGTACCCATCTGAAGGTCTAAATTGGTCAATTTTCCCTTTGTTGTAAAGTAGTTAACTAAGTTCATATTATATTGACCTCAAATTATTTTCGATAGTAGTGTTTATAAATATTTTTACGGGCGAAATCAAACGATGATAACTTTCGCGTCACATCACTGGCCGACTATATATGAAGTCCTTGGCGTTCTGGGGACATTAAAAATGTTCGAAGTTTTTGTTTTTGCCAATATTAAGACAAATAACGGCTTGTTTTGTGTGGAAAATAAAAAAAAAAAACAGAGTATTAAACTGCTATAAACTCAAAACTCAAACTCAAAGCATTTATTTCAAATAAACCAATTACAGGTACTTTTGAATTGTCAAGGGGTCGGTCAGTCAGAAAAATGAAGCTAGTTGCCCATTCCAAAGCGTAGTAGGTACCTATGGAGAAGAACAGGCAAGAAACTCCACGGACACTCTTTTAAATCAAAATATTGTTACAAAATATTGGTTACATCATTCGTGTTGAATTTATACATGTGAGAACAATGTAGAAAGACGTGCACGTTAAAAGCGTCCGTAATAAAAATATAATAACAATTCAAAAATTTAAATAAATTAAAATAAACCGTGGCAGCTAAGAGATGACCAGTCCCTACTGACGGCGCCCGTTCACGAACATGACGCATGGATCAGCACCATTTAGCTCAACCATTTTGAAGGGAACTTAATGATCCAACACACACGCCACCATCAGCGAGACATTTGAGTGAGCATGACATACTCTCAGCTGCCAGAGCACATTCAAGTCAATGAAAGACGTACCCAGTAAATGGTAGCTTTATGGAATGTACAACATGGTCACAGTGCTCACACATGTGATATGCAATTATACAATACAAAGAGATTGAATTTATACAAGGAAAAGATAGTTTTACAATCTTCAGCAGCTGCAACAATATTTTCGAATGCTAATCAATTAGTTTATGCGCCCTTGTGGAGCTGGACCAGCGCTGAGCCAAGCATTTTTATCAGCGATGTAATCCCCCAACTTATAATATGCTTGGCAGCATAGTGTGCGTTTTATACATGATTTAAATTTCGTTTCGTTCAGTTGGAGTATGTGGGAAGGTATTTTATTATAACATTTTAAACAGCACCCCATGAAGGATGAGTCTACTTTAGCCAATCTGAAACCCGGTTGAACTAATTGGTCCCTATTTCTAGTCCTATAATTGTGTCTATCACCTCTTTTACTGAAAAGACTTAGATTTTTCCTTACGTACATGATGTTTTCATAGATATATTGACAAGGTACCGTCATGATGTTAATATCTTTAAACAGATCCCTTAGAGAATCGCGTCTGCGGAGACGATATATTGCTCTGATGGCTCTCTTCTGCAGAATAAAAATAGACTCGATATCTGCAGCCCGTCCCCATAGTAAAATACCGTAAGACATGATACTATGAAAGTAACTGAAATAGACTAGCCTCGCGGTATCTACGTCAGTAAATTGACGGATTTTTCTCACAGCATATGCTGCTGAACTTAGCCGTCCTGCTAGAGATGTTAAATGAGGACCCCATTGCAGTCTTGAATCGAGCGTGATCCCCAAGAAAACAGTTTTATCGACAAATTCTAGTTTCTCCTTATTCAATACTATGTCACAATCACTACTTTTAACATTTGGTAAAGCAAATCTTATGCATTTAGTTTTTTTCCCATTTAATACTAAATTATTAGCAGTGAACCAATTTTGGACCTGCAGTAGGGCGTTATTTACGTCGTCAAGATTTTATGCATGTCTATCTATCTTAAAAATTAAGGAAGTGTCGTCAGCAAATAACACCATTTGTGGTTGGTTTTTTAATAAATGGGGTAGATCATTAATATATACTAAAAAGAGGAAAGGACCCAATATCGAGCCTTGTGGAACGCCCATTTTTACTTTTAAACCGATTGAATGGACACCATTTACTTGAACCTGCTGCTGTCTATCATTTAAATAAGATTTTACTAAACTGAGCGCAAGTTTACCTAGTCCGTAATGCTCAAGTTTCAAGAGCAAGGTTTCATGACTCACGCAGTCAAATGCCTTGGAGAGGTCACAAAAGATTCCTATGGCATCTTGGGCCTCCTCCCACGCTGTAAATATGTGTTTTAATAAGGTGACACCAGCGTCAGTTGTACAACGTCCTTTGGTGAAACCATATTGCTGATCGTGCAAGATTTGGTTGGCGTTAAAATGATTAAGCATTTGATTGAGCATTACCTTTTCGAAAACCTTGCTGAATACCGGCAGCACAGATATAATAAATAATAAAATGAAAAAAACCTGTAAAATACAGTAAATTTCTTTTTATAACATAGTTAAAATGAAGAGCTTCTAATGAAGTCGTGGCGCTGGTGGCACGAAAATTTGGAACTTCTATTGAAGTCTGTGGCGGTGAAAAGGTTAATATCGCTATCTTATATAGTACAGAAATACATGCCATTTATATATATATAACGTTTACCTGATATTATTGTGTTAAAATGTAACAAGATTTCTGGACGAAAGCAGTATGTAAGCAAAACGACGCCATGATGAATAGAACATGGCAATAATTTGTTAAACTATTACTTTTTGTGCCGAAGTAATCAGGGGAATAAACAGGAAGGAATATTTTTCCTCAATTCATGTTTTTTTTTTTCATTAACGTACTCTTTACGGCCGAAAATGAAATATCTCCTTTCAAAAAAACATAAAAATTGTGTTTTCTCGAATCCCATGAATTTTTGCCTAGGCGTTATGGGATGCTTACAATTAAGCACCCCATAACGCCTAGGCGAAAATTCATGGGTAAATTGCAAAAAGGTCACACTATCTCGTCATGGAATCAATACGTCAAATTACAAGTCACCCTGTATTTGTACCTACCACGTTCTCGAAATCGGCTCTAACGATTTTGATGGAAGTTGCAATATAGGGGTTTACGGAGGCGAAAATCAATCTACTTAGGTCTCAGATCTGAGAAAATTAGTTTTCTCCGTATTTTCACCCGAGCTGAACTCGGTCGCCCAAAGTTTAGAACAAGATAATGAATAATGACATAATATTATTGACATTATTAAAATAGTAATCGTGGCAGCATGAAATGAGTAAGTACCTACTATCATGGCAGTATGGAATTAGTAGGTACTATCCAATACTATTCAATGAGCATTCTCTATTTTCACCAGAGCAGAGCTCGGTCGCCCAGGTACTATCTATTTATTATTCGATTCAACTAAAACATATAACCAAAATAAAAACATTAAACTATACTGTTATAACTAACGAAACCTCCAACTATATGATTTAACCGACAACTATTAAATTACTGCTTCTATAATATTACTTTCATGAATAAACAGAATTAATAAGTTACGGTATATATTATGTTTAAAACTTCATTCTTAACCTTAAATCCCACATAATAGAAAAATACACCCAATGAACCACATCGAATAATTTCATCAGCATACAAATTATATTAAACACTGTAACATTTACCACTTTATATCAATATAATAACGCCTCGTAAAATATTACACGACAGCAAAATGTGTTGGCCTCCAGACGATCTACCTTACAACACATTTTTGTCAAATTTCAATCAATTCTAATCTCTCAAAGACAAGGAAAACCTACATTCTAAGACAGTAGAACTCGGCTCAGTCACACAAGTACACGTGGCTCCTGACAAACAACTAGTGATGTGCCGGATATCCGTGATTCGCGGATATCCGCGGATCTCCAAGGGAGAAAAAAGATCTGTATCCTGTATCTGTATACATTTCATTACGTATACGCAATGAAAGTATTAATATAAAAGATCCCTTTAAGATCCGCCAAAAAGTAACTGATACAGATCTTTTTCTCCCTCGGAGATCCGCGGATCTCCGTGAATCACGGATATCCGGCACATCACTACTAACAACATAACAGTACATTCGATTACACACATACAAGGTAGAACAAAAACATTCACGACTGCATGATTACCGTAGACACACGATAGCTCGAGCATGTACATCGGCGAGCATTTCATCATCCAACCCACAGCCAGGGTAGAGCGTCGTTCATTCCTGCCGGTCTCTAAGGATTCGTGCTCCCCTCGTGCAGAAGTTTCAGAAGTTTCCAACAACTTTGACGATGTCGTCGTTCAAACGTACTTGCGGACGACCCCGAGTTTCTTAAACCCGACCAGCCACCATTTGCAGAAATATAACTTGTTTTTAATTTTATTCCTCTCTACATACTTACAAAGTAGTGTTACCCGTTACCTTGAATATAGGCACATCTTTGGAATTCTTATAATACTGTCCTGATACAATGTAAGGTCCCGACTTGCACTACAATAACTAGGGGCCGAGCTGCGCGGGCGCAATCGCCTTACTAATAGCGAAATCCCTTCAAAGACATTGTTAAGTGTTGAATAGATAGTGCCACTACAGGTTATAATATGTGTTGTGTTATATATAGTATAATAAAACATCAATTTATAATAAATATCATTTATTATAAAAATATAATATCTTAATTACTTAACTACAATATCGTCGTTGACGTTGTCGTTTCATTTGAAATAGAAATCAAGTTAAAAAAGTTGCAAAGATCTTATCTTGAATAATTACCGAGAAATCAGTCGAGAATATGTGTTCTCTCAAGGAAAAGGTTCTGAAATAGTGAGTGTTGCTGGGGAGTGCGCACATCATATCTAACTAACTTTACACGAGCTACTGCTACGTCATACAGTACATACAAAATAACCAACAGTCCTCACAGTCCCACAGACCGCACATCTCACCCTACACACTATAAGGCCCAAATATATTACTCAACATCATCAATTAACAATATAACAGGATTCCGATTCAATTAAATATTTATAAAATGACATTATTTATAAATTCATTTATAAACGGACTCCAGTACAAGCAAAATGAGATTTGGAAAACGAGCTTACATATTTAAACTTACATAATATGCTTATACCAAGGAGTGGTTTCACAAAATAATTGATTAAAATTAATCTTCATGTAGTTGGTAGTTGAAACATATACTACACTATACTATTCAAATTAAAAAGTATTCATTTTTAAGTGTTAAAATTATCATACGTCTCCCTCCTTTCCAGCATGGAAACACAGAGTTCATAGGACTGACCAAATAAACAAATACATAATAATATATCTACAATACATAACACAATAGTCTATGTTTAACATACTGACAACACTTAATAAATATGTCTAGAGGGTCCGCTCCGTACAGAGCCTGCTAATGTTTTAGGCACACAAACACGAAATCTTTGTCCCATCGAATGCTCGTTTGTTTATTACCAGAATACATGAGAAATTACGCGTTTTGCAACTTTTTTTTCGAGATTTTTTATTCGACGACATACGACATTCGATGATTCAGCATTACTTGCCTAAATATATTACTTATTTGATTGTGACACCACATTGTGACATTTCAAACAGGTTTGACGCGATCAGAGTGTATGGTGCCATACACTCTGACCGCGTCAAACCTGTTTATTTGGCACGTTTGTCAACGGTAACGGGTTAAAAAAATGTGACAAAATGAAACCAAGTTAAAAAATTCAACACTGTTAATGTTTGGTTTAGGTTTGCCTCGTAAGTGCAAAGCGGTCACGTGGTATGAACGGGCCCTCTGACATAGTTATAGAGCGGGACTACCTAACGTTACGTCTAGCTACGGTACAGTACGCTGACGCTCACCCGGGTGGCTCCTGGTCTGACTCTGCGTTCTCCTCGCCCTCCTCGTCCTCGTTCTGACCTCCTGCAATAGTCAAGTTTGTCGTAAGTTCATTGTATGTTTTTAGGAGGCAAGAAAAGAAACTAATGTATGGTCTGGTCCAAAAGTATCAGCGCGTACAGTGTGAGTAGTGTCAGCAAGTATACGTACTAGGTCGCCGGGCGTAGTGCTTGCGCGCGGGCGGCGGGCGCTCGTCGGGCGCGTCGGTGAGCAGCGAGCCGCGGTACGACAGCAGCGCGTACAGTGTGAGTAGTGTCAGCAAGTATACGTACTAGGTCGCCGGGCGTAGTGCTTGCGCGCGGGCGGCGGGCGCTCGTCGGGCGCGTCGGTGAGCAGCGAGCCGCGGTACGACAGCAGCGCGTACAGTGTGAGTAGTGTCAGCAAGTATACGTACTAGGTCGCCGGGCGTAGTGCTTGCGCGCGGGCGGCGGGCGCTCGTCGGGCGCGTCGGTGAGCAGCGAGCCGCGGTACGACAGCAGCGCGTACAGTGTGAGTAGTGTCAGCAAGTATACGTACTAGGTCGCCGGGCGTAGTGCTTGCGCGCGGGCGGCGGGCGCTCGTCGGGCGCGTCGGTGAGCAGCGAGCCGCGGTACGACAGCAGCGCGTACAGTGTGAGTAGTGTCAGCAAGTATACGTACTAGGTCGCCGGGCGTAGTGCTTGCGCGCGGGCGGCGGGCGCTCGTCGGGCGCGTCGGTGAGCAGCGAGCCGCGGTACGACAGCAGCGCGTACAGTGTGAGTAGTGTCAGCAAGTATACGTACTAGGTCGCCGGGCGTAGTGCTTGCGCGCGGGCGGCGGGCGCTCGTCGGGCGCGTCGGTGAGCAGCGAGCCGCGGTACGACAGCAGCGCGTACAGTGTGAGTAGTGTCAGCAAGTATACGTACTAGGTCGCCGGGCGTAGTGCTTGCGCGCGGGCGGCGGGCGCTCGTCGGGCGCGTCGGTGAGCAGCGAGCCGCGGTACGACAGCAGCGCGTACAGTGTGAGTAGTGTCAGCAAGTATACGTACTAGGTCGCCGGGCGTAGTGCTTGCGCGCGGGCGGCGGGCGCTCGTCGGGCGCGTCGGTGAGCAGCGAGCCGCGGTACGACAGCAGCGCGGCCCACTCGTCGCCCCACTGGACGCCGTGCGGGATGCGGCTGTCCAGGAACTGCGACAAGCAACACGTTACTATTACCGATTCTAACTAGGACTATTAAACTTTAACTTTTTTGTTAAAAACCTACAATTTTCTATATTTTTTATCAAATTAGAATTCTTATAGCTGTAGTGGCAATCATTTTATTTGATTTAAATAGGTCCTTACTTTTATTATTTTATATATCTTTTATATAGATTCTTTCTTTTAGATTTTGTGAATGTGAGAATGTTGGAGGCTGTAGACTTATTTTCTACAAGCTGCGCCTCGCGGTTTCACCCGCATAAGTCTCGATCCCGTGGGAAAAAAAAAAGTATCCTATGTTCTTTTCCAGGGCATCATCTATATATGTGCCAAATTTCATCCAAATCCGTTCAACCGTTTTAGCGTGAAGGCGTAACAAACAAACTTACTTTCGCATTTATAATATTAAGGTGATATATTGTAAAAAATGGGCTTTTTCTTTATCGTGTAACGTTTAAAGTATTTGGAATAGGGATTTCAAATTTTGGTGTATGATTTTTGACTATATGATCTAGTATCCTGAAAAAGGAATACACGATACAATGAAATTTTCTCGATACAAAAAATTTGCAAAGGTCTATCTATTTTTATCTTTTTTTGAGTATCATGGCGCAACGCTTATGAGTTATTCAATGGAATTTACTTTAAAACATAGAGAGTAAGCGTTTCGAGTTTTAAGAAAAACAGTTTTTTTTTAAATAATACTTTTCATTTACAAAAGACGGCATTTCGTTTTGGCACATACGTTGTTTTATTCCGAGCGGACACACATTATCGTCATCTCTTCTTTCGCCTATCAAAAGTATTGTCATCACTCTCGTTCATTCATAGATCAGTCGCCCGATGGGGCTCATCGACGAAGAATCTATGTCACTTTTTTGAAAATCGGTGCGATCAAATTTACGTGATTTAAAGAGTTTTGTTTACAGAAAAAGTTAGTACTTCAGCAAGTTAAAGTAATTATTGAATGCAATTAGTGTTGAATAGGTATTCAGACTGTGTGTGTGTATTCTTGTGAGTCCTGTGAACAATATAACATTATTTTTCTATTATGATTTCGTGGTGACATTTAAATTATTTATAAATATAGGAAGAAATATAAAATCAAAACTGAACAGTACCTGCAACGTTTGGAGTGCACAGGGCTATCAATGAACTCATTTTACAGGAATTCAATAGCAATAAGATGATGATAATAGTGAGTCGAATTCTCCACCTTCACTAAAGCATAACCAACACAATCTATTCCCGCCTTATAAAGCATTATTATGTAAGCATTTTATTTTCTAAGAACATCTATTTTTATGCCTACAACTTATAATAATCTTTTTTCTAAAGAAATAGGCTAAATTATATGATTCGTTTTTAGGTTTGAAATACGTCAACAGTACATCAATATGTCAAGTACTGTCACTACGAATGATAGATCACAAAAAAGAAATGGAGTCACATTTGAATTGTGAAAAAAGGAGTTTTTACCCGACTACGGCAAAACCAGAGGAGGGTTATGATTTTAATATGCTATGTATGTATTTAACAGGCTATCAAATGCAAAATAAAATTCAAATCTGACTAATAGTTCCAGAGATTAAACTCCAGCTTTATTATTAGTAACTAGCTGCGCCCCGCGATTTCACCCGTATAAGGTATAAGATTACTTTCCTATTTACATACATTCAGTGTGGCTCTGCAACGCTACAGATTTTATTGTTACCTTTTTTTTTTTAATTGGCATTTCGCAATTTTTGACCACTAAGGTCTTGGCTGCTTAACCGGATTTTCCTGTGGGTGCCATAAGCTATTATTACACTTAGAGCCTCCAGCCAGGAGCTTTTTATACTATTCTAAATTAAAATTAAGCGAATGCTCGCTAAGGGCACCCTCTGTGGGGTACGAACCTCGGCTTAGGGCATCGCTGGTGGGAGGACAGCAAGAAGGGACAGGCTGGATCAAACTTGTGTTTTCATCATGATTATTAAGAGGGGTATTTAAAGCTACGTGCTCAGCTGCAACAACTGCTGGCACCTCGTTTTCGAGCAAGGGTCGGGGGGGTTTCATTGACTCGGGGACGCGGTCGCGATCGCAAAGGACCTCGGCGGCGAGGTCGGAATGACGGGAGGCGTCTGTTCTTGTGCACTGTACTGGTGGCCCTATTCTGCTCCTGGAGGAGTGTAATGGGGTCATCTGGGTCGGAAAGAATATGCCTCGGTCGGCGAATCTGACTATTTATTTTTACCCCAATGGTACGTGCACATAGCTTTAAAAAGTACCTTAATTATTAATAGTTAGACTAGGAAAATTTCACAAAGATAGATAGCTTAATGAGAAAAAACTTTGTGCTCTAATTTTACCAAAACCTCTCTGAAAAATGTTTATTATTTTTAACACATTTAGACGTGACCTGCGGTACATCTGTTTTATTTTTAATTCTTTTTTTTTTCTTTCGCTGTTGACATGCGTAGGCCTTCACAACTTGTATTGTCATTACCAAATGCCATCATAATCTGCCTATAGGCATGGGGTATAGTCTTGTATCTACAGTTTCAAGATATCTTCCAGTCATTGATCGCTACGTCAAAAATTTTAAAAATCCAAGTGAAAGTGTACAGTTTCTTGAAATGCGAAATTTTCTGAACTGTTGAGAATATCTCAACTTTAAATTTTTTTAAATGATAGGTTGCCTGCACCTCCACTTTACCTAATTCGCCTTTGGATCACTACGTTTCAGCCAATCTGTATACAAGGTGGATTTTTGAGATGGGGCAATACGGGCAACTACCTTAACCGTTGTTGCTACAGGAAAACGGGCTTAGAAGACTGTCCTTAACTTTTGAGACATTTTGATCTGCATTCACAGATTTTGAAAAAAATATTACAGTCAGCAAGAAAATGGGCAGTTTTCACAAAAACTTTTTTGATGCCAATCGATCTTGTTTCTATTATGGAACAAAAAAGTTTAGTGGACCAACTGAGGTTTGAGTACTAGAAAAGTCAGAAAATCTCAAAAAACTTTTCCCATACATTTTGTGTGTGGGAATGTCACCCTGTAAACAATAAATATTTTTGCTGATAATTAAATATTTTGTATTATTTGTCTACTCCATAGTTCGCTATATGCAAAATTTCATAGACCGAGATAAATTATCGTTACTTAGCACGCACTTCTTTCTTAGATATGTTTCCGTCTTTATCATGCACTTTTAGTATGACAGTTGTGCGACAGTGACAAGAATAATGCTTAGCTAAAGCCCATGCTAAGTAACTAACGTTTTCAAATTCCGGTCAGTTATTTCGTTAGTTCCACTTTTTGCTACTGGTTCAGATACATTTGTGGCAGCGCGACGATGTGGCGGCCAACCATCGAATATAGAACCGCCACTCCCCGCGTGCGGGCAATAAGCCACACCCATCAAACTACTATTTATTTTCAACATAGGCCCTTAAGGATTATGCGAAGTAACTGGTACTTGTTGATAGGCCTACCTGTCCTCTCATATTTATTAACACTGTAATTTGAAAACATTGTAACCAATTATTTTTTTAAAGAGTAACCGTGAAATGAAATGAAATTTTATTTGCAAGAATTGTAGTACATCAGAGGCGAAGTGTCCATATAAGCAGATTCCTACCGGTTTCCCTTCGTAAATTTGGAACACAACCACTCTATCGTCATTGAATAGTCAAACTATAAGTATTTGATACACCATACAATTTAAATACCTATTACAAAACGCCTACATACATAAAAAATTGTCTTAATAACCCAACAACAAAACACTGCGCTAAAATAACTCGTAGGCGCGTCTGGCTTATGCTAAATTCAATTTCCTTACAAAATAAGGTCCATCATGACGTCACTTCAGTCACGTGACATCGCGGTTTCTATGAGCCGGGTAAGCCGATCTGTAACGAGTTACTGTAGGCACAGAGTAGCAGAAACGTGCGCGTGGGAGCGAGAAGGAATTATTGCTATTGCACCACCTCTTTCTGGCACACGGCATTTGATTCGGTAGTTTTCATTGCATTTCGTAATACGTTCGGCTAGGAGTTCGTAAAAATTTCATTATTCGTTTGACAAATATGTGGTTGTTTTTTGACGTAATCGCATTAGAACCTTATTAATTTGCATTTTGTTCGCTCAGTATTAATTGAATTCATATGTTTATCATTACTAGTAGTATTAATATTTGTTTGTAGTTATAGGACAATGATTAACCTAGTGTTTTGAGAATGATTAACATGGTGTTTTGTGTGTTGTGAATGTAAAGTACGTTGTAATTAGGTATTTGGGCCAAGTAGATAGTTTAATAAGCTGAAATTACTTATTTAGAGTAGATTTGAAAACTAATTAGTACGATCTTATTAGGATGGCGGCATTCATAGTTTTAGAATGTCGTTTGACAGATTACCTATTTATTTTGTGAAGAAACATGCTTTTCAAGGTTAAGGTTTGAAAATACATGCTCGCCCAGATGTGGCCATAAATTACAAACGCCGCGATGGTTTTTTCAAACATTTTAATGTCTCCCTTTACGATAAATATCAATGACTGACTAGCAGTCGTAAATTTAATAAAATGTATTGTTCCCGTGTTTACTTTTCTTAGATTGTAGTTGTTTATAGAATATAGGGTTTTTTACATTTTAATCTGACGAATTCATCAAAAAAGATGTGCAGACTGAAAAACATATTCGTAGCTGTTTTATGAGTTCGGGACTGCCCAACTAGCAAAACAGTCGAATAATGAATGAGTTATTCAGCTACAGATAGAATAAATGTTGAGTAGTTGCTACGTAGTAACCACAACGTAGTGTAAAAGCGTTTATTTAAACTTTTTAGCATTTTTTGCTTTTAAGTGCTATAACCGTGTCGTATAAACGTTTACTCGATATTCTTATAGTGCATTTATTCAATAGTCATATAGTAACTACCAGTTCTCGTTTATACGACATGTGGTGCAGTAATTGCGCTATTAGAGTAATCGATTCCCAAGTTTCATGTTTAAAAAGCTGATATATGGCTGCTACTCGACATTATCCAATTCTGAAAGATAAAAATGGTTATTGTGGGACATCCTTAGAAGATAGACAATTATGCCATCGCGGACTTTTTTGTTGAACTTGTAGCCGTTACACCGCCATATACAAAAAACTACGCATCATAGACATGACGTCACACAGGTCCTACATCGCGCAATAAGAGTTTACCGAGCGATCAACATATATACAAGATTTCAACTTCAAACAGTTGGGCAGTTGCCCACCAGACACAACACCCGTCTGGTCGGAGGATCCTCCCTTTTCTATGGTGGATGAGTGAACTTTACACCCTGTTCCTCATACCACAATTTTTTTTTTAAGATGAACTATACCGTAGAACATAAATTTGATGTATCTTTTTCGGTTAACGCAGCGCACGCCAGTAAAGCTCCCAGTCGGCATGATTTTTTCCGACTTCTTTAACAATAATCGTCAAATTTCAGCCAATTTACACAAAACCGTATTATACACTACATATACACTTATTTATACACTAAAACCTTCCGCATGAATTACTCGGTCCATTGGTGAAAACCGTTTGGGTAATTTTTGAGTTTATCGCGTTCAGACAGACTGACAGACAGACGCGGCGGGGGACTTTGTTTTATAATATGTAAGGATTTGGATGTTCCGTAATACCAAAAATTATGAATGAAAACTTAATGTTTTTTCGATAATTTGTAACTTGATAATATAAGCCATGCTTCTGCTTAATCGAAATTATAAATATTGTTGTTTTTAATACAGAAAAAAACAATATGAAAACATGTCATTGACGCTGTAAATAAACGCGAAATTAAATTCGTTTAAACCATTGATGTAACTTCACTTTAGGTAAGTATTTTAGAAAAAAAAAAAAATGTAAGTCACTTTAGGTAAGTATTTTAGAAAAAAAAAAACATGTAAGAGCCTAGATAAACACTGTCTTAATACGAATAACAACATAATATGGTGAAAATATGGTCATATTGCAAATGAGTTAGGTATTACGTTAGTATGGACAATTAACGCAGGTGGGCCATGCTGAGGCCGCTCAGGCCGCTCACCTTGAGCACGTGGCGCTTGTCCTGGCGCAGCAGCTTGTTGCTGAACTCGGCCAGCGGCTCCAGGAACAGCACGTGCGGCGGCGGCGCGTGCGGCGCCTGCTCCAGCGCCGCGAAGGCGATGCCGGCGCGGTGCAGCGCCGTCAGCGCCTCGCGGTTCTTCACCGCGTCCAGCCCGAACATCACCGAGAAACGCTTCGCCAGCTCCTGACGAGTACGACGACCAATCGTTATGATGCAATCATTCCTGCCTACAAATACTGGCATAGTGTAGACATTTTCATTTCGTAAGGCAAAACATTATGATCATTATCCATATTTTCTATATCATTTCCCATTAACTTGCCTGGTAAACGAAAACTTTAAGTGTTTTACCGCCGACGAAAACAGAGGGATGTTATGCAATTATTGTTATTAACGTAATATTCTCAACTTTTCCATCCTGTCCTAATTTTCAAGTAAAATGTACGGTCACCTTATTAGAAAAATATACACTACAAAAACAAATTCTCTTTCAAGACCGACTTTTCATTCCAGTTGTAATACATAGTACACACAGCGTCAATATGTGTTAGCCCCTCAAGTTTTAAAACGTTACACTGCTACAACATTGAATTCGTTACGAATAATCTAAAGAATACTTCAAAAAGAGTTCATTGATTCGACTTGGATTCGAAACATCGCATCACCAAACGTCGTCATACTAATACCAGTTCGACGAACTAGCCAGCGAGCCCATGTGAATTTCGATGAAATTGTCATCTACTATCGTCCGAGTCACTTTATTTTTAAGTCTCTGTCTAATCGGTAGGTGTTATAATTTGAGGGTATCCATTAACGTTTTTTTATAAAATTTATCCATACCCTCAAGTTATAACTACAAATTTTGATGTATACGTTCACTTAAAACTATTGTATAGTTCTAGCGCTTCGTATTTTATCATTTGTGTTAATAGGATGTTACTTGTCTAGGAACCCGATTGTGTCAGTTGGCAAAATATGTATCCTGTAAATTATCAAATCAAAATTTAAAATACAAATCTTTGTAGTAAAATAAGATCAGTTTTGTTAAACAATAGCAATAATCAACATTATTAAATGATTTTTAAAGTATTTTATTTTTATTACTAATAAATAAAAAAGTATAATGAATGACAAACAGCACATTTCGTGTCTAGGATTTGAACCTCCTATCTTATGCACGGCAAGCGCTTTTGAAACCTCCGGTCTATTTAGACGTTGAATGACTTTTTGTAAATGACGACCCTATTCACTAACGCAATACATTAATTATAATAAAATGTTTTTTCAAAATACTAAAACCAACTTGGGCCTATCATGGATTTGAACGCACATGTCTTTTGGGGGGTAACTACTTAATGGAGCTGTGTGTACATACTAATTCCATGCACGACAATCGTGACCGCGAGCGCGACGAACATATACCTTGAGCTCGAGCATCTCGGGCAGCTGGCGGTGCGCGGCGCCGGCGTGCTTGTGCAGCATGTCCGTGAACAGCGCCTGCATGGCCAGCTGCATGGTGAGCGCGCAGCTCAGCTTGTTGATCTCGCGCGCCTTGCTCAGCGTGGCCTTGATGATGTCGCCGTAGTCGTTGTAGCACTGCAACACGAGCACGCGCATGTAGCCCGGCCCCCGCGCCGCGCCGCGCGCCGGGCGGGCCTTACCTTGATGTAGTGCTTGAACACGTCGGCGGCGCGGCGGATGGGCGCCACGTTGTACACGATGAGCTTGCAGTAGGCCGCCAGGAAGTTGCGCCGCTTGTGCAGCTCCTCGATACGTCTCTCATCTTGACCGTCTGCAACGTGCACCGCATATTAACACCTACGTCCCTCAGCATAGCACTCACGATTGTATGCAAAATAAAAAAGTAACGCTTTAGTGCCTTTTCTATATATTATGCTTGAGTATGGTTAAGCGGAACTATGTTTACACAGAAATACTTCTGAAGATATGAATATCCTTAGACACTAAAACATCACTAGTTAACCTCAAGTTGACACCAAAATTTTTCTTCCATTTTTTTCAGACAATTTTTTCAATATTTTAAATGATATTATGTTTCAAAAGTGGCACAGCTTGAGATACTTGTTTTAACTATGAACCATGCAGGCACTACGGACTACGTATAGGAAATAAAATAAGCTCGATTACATGATCCTTTCCTCTTCACGATTAGTTGCACAAAGTCCCACAGACCGCAGTTTAGTTTACAAGCTGCATCTAGCTTCAATTTGTTAATTCTTAGTTTTTCTCACAACTTTGTATTTTTCATTACTATAAAATTATATGGAATGCAAAATAATAATACACTGCACAAAACATGCTCAAATCACAAAACTCGTCAAGTGTGTTAATAGAATTATACCACAGTTCGATACCGCGAGCGAATACCGACATCATTGTATTACACGAATACGACGAACACTATCAGTCTTGTAGTCACTTATGTTATTGCGCCTGTATTGTAACCTTCGCAAAGGTTACCTGCAACATGTGACAGTGAATGTATCACCTACGTAAACCCGCCTACGAGGTACGTGTATTCGCTGTCGGTGTCGGATTGCGTGTACGAAGCGGGCGCGACAATTTTCCCTTAGTAATGTTAAGTGATACACACAGCAAGTGCACGAAACGCGTGAGACGTCCGCCCGTCGCGTCGAGACAAAAATATGCATTATTGTAGCGCGGCGGCGATCCCGCACCCGCCGTCGCCGGACATCGCCGGACGTGGCCGGACGTTGCCGGACGTCGCCCGGCGCCGCCTACTGCGTGCGCGGCGCCGGGCGGGGCGCCGGCCGGTGCGGGTGCTCGCGCCATTACTAAGGTAAAATACGCCGTCGGTGTGTCATCTAGTGCGAAACGAGTGCGGAGCAACTGGCTTACCGGCGTCGGATAGTTCGGACGGACAGCCCGCCGCGCACGCACACCGCGTGACATGCAACACAATACACCACACCGTTATCGCATCGCCCTCACAGCGCGACCGCACGCGACGCCTACTGCCGGCGTCGGGTCAGTGACGTCACAGCGCATCGCGGCAGTCGCGACGTATCCGACACTGTACGCTACACGGACAAGGCACCGTCGCTTCTGTTACGACCGACTCGTGGACGTTACGTTAATAATGCATATTTTTTTCTCTCCTTTACGAACAATACAAGTGAGTAGTGTGGTGCAACACGGTCACATTCATTTATGTACCGTGTTGCATGTAGATCAAATATTCACGAGCTATATCAATTGCTTTGTAATATTATGACACATTTAAAGTGTTTTTTATTTAATTTAAGAAAATGCTTACGTTTTACACTGTTCTAATAGCAATTCACAAGGCTCGTCCTAACACAAACTTTCATTTAATCCTAATACCCAAAAAGTGCACCACACCGTAAAACTCGGTACAAATTAATACACCCAATTTTGAAAAACAGCCCAAATAGTGCACGAGCGTCACATCGACATCCACTCGCCCGAGACTAGTGTTCACAATCACGTCTGGCGGTAAACTAATTGTCTGTGTGGCTAATAGTTTTATATTCATTTTATTCACCACATCCCTTAGTTCGAACTTTCATTCGGATGAATAAACTACTGCATACAAACAGAATATTTGTTACATAGGCTCCGCTGTTCAATAAAGTGTACACAAGGGTAATGTTCACATAAGTTATGTAATGTTCTAAGAGTAATGAAACGTTCCGCACTACTTCGGCCACGCTCCCAGTGCACACTGTGTAATTTTACTTCAATTGCGGTCACCTATATTTTATCCCTTCATCCTATATATCCAGCCAAGAACTAAAACTTCTGGGAAGAAACCATGACTTTATTATGTTTAGTTTAGAAGTTATTTGAAACCTTGAGAAAACTCCATGGAAACCATAGAAATGCATTATTTCGTCTCAAATATATGATTTAGCAATTGTTATAGATGAGGTCTTAAAAAGGACTGTTATATTTACTAGATCAGTGGTTTTATTTATTTTTAATAATCGTAAATAGAAGGAAAAATCTAGTTTTTTCAAAAAATTATATTTTTTTTTTTTTATTTAGTCTCATTGTATCCGCATTTCTTTTTAACATGAATAGTTTTATATTATAATAAGCTATATTATTTAAAAAAATCAGATATGGATAATGCGGGACTTCTGAGTTATTTAATTTTTTGTTTTGAGGTTAGGGCTGTCACCCATGTACTTTATAACTATTCTTGGATAAGTTTGACTGGCAATTTACTATCTTTCTTGATGTAAAATGAAATATAATGGTTTTCTTTGGTGTAAAATTAAGTATTTTAAGTTAGACTCTTGTCACGTAAGATTTGAAAAGTAGAATAGGAAAAAGCTATTAGAATACTAAAGAATGTAGAATACCCTTTTATTATACATTCTTTTTAATGATACGTTACACATTATCATCGATGTTTTAATCATGTTTTGTGTAATTTCTTCGATGAAGGACATCATGTGATATTGGGAAGGGGTCCGCCCTCGTCAAGCGCATTGCTAAAACCCAATATCTTTACATGATGTCTGGAGAAGCGGGGGTGAGACGTCATGGAGCCGTTAAAGACCCATGGCGCTGCATTGCCTCCGCAGGACCTGACCCATTCTGCGGGGGGACGTTCTTCCGGGCCTCGACCGGGGAACTTAATGATAGGGGGGCATGAGGGCGCCAACCCTCGTGTTGGTCAGCGAGTGGCAGACTATCATTCTACCGAGAATGAAAACAGTAGCGCAGCAATGCGTGCTACGTATACGACGAGACCTCAAGACGAGTCAACTTCAATGGTATATCCATTGAAGTTGACTCGTCTTGAGGTCTTAAAAATATTGGAATCAAATGCTCGGTCGCAAGACCCGAAAATTCGACCAATATATTTGGATGTTACTCAGCGAACCGAAATTGTCATGAACGCCATTTACCCGAAAGGCATTCCTGATATTATCAGCAATAGCTTAAAAAAGGTTCAAAATACACTGACAAAATTCTTAAGCAAATGTGAAAAGAAGTACAAGGATTGTCACAGAAAGCAGTCACATTTTATAAAGAAAAACAATATTTGGCTTTCGACTACCTTTGATTTCGGAGTAACGAACATAAATTACTTGACAACCATATTAAAGTAATCGAATCGCAACCCGTGGAATACTTAGTATTGACTATTGAGAAGTTCCGGTGGCCATCTGTGGTCTTCATAATCAGTTCCACTTCACTAAATGATGCTTTTCAAGAGCAACTGCACGAGTTACTATAAAAAATACCCAAATTGCTAAAAGTATGCTTATAATATTTGAAGAGTTCCCTCGATTTCTCTAGGATGCCATTATCAGATCCTGGCTTTTTTATCATGGTACCACACTTGGGATAGGTATCTCCTTTCCAAAATAACAAGAATCATCAAAATCGGTTCATAAACGACGAAGTTATCCGCGAACACACATAAAAAAAAAAGAACGGTCGAATTGAGTAACCTCCTCCTTTTTTTGAAGTCGGTTAATTAACGACTTAAATATTAACAATTTGATTTAATAATACATCTTTCTATTTGAATAAAATAAAATAATTAAATAGGTATATGCGATTTGACAACCCTATTTCCATAGAAATTCTATGGAAACTTTAGAAATTTGATATTTCCGAAGTCCCACTGCTAACTTATTTGCTTTTTATTTTGTGTTATTAATAACTATATTATGCATGCTCAGAATTAAAATCAGATACGGAATCGATAGGAATACGGAGAAAACCGCAATTTAGTGAAAAAAGAAAAAAAAACGATTTCTCTTTGTACATCGTAGATACAATACCTAAACTTTGTATGGAGTTAGATATTGTATTGCTACTGTAATGAAACAATGATCTATGTAAATCATATTATTATTTTGAAATGTACAAATAAAAATAGTATTTTGCTGACGTCAGCATAAGTTTAAATAACTTCTAAACTAAACATAATAAAGTCATGGTTTCTTTCCAGAAGTTTTAGTTCTTCGCAGGATATATAGGATGAAGGGATAAAATATAGGTGACCGCAATTGAAGCAAAATTACACAGTGTGCAGTGGCATTCAACAAGTGTACATCCATCTGGCACGGCTAGCTCACTACGGACTAAGTAGTGTTGTGTTGACACGGTCGGTGCCGGCTAGGCGTCGCCGGGGACGGTAGAGCAGTGTGTGGATCAGTGTGACAGCTTACACACGTGCCGATAAATCATTTTACACCTACATTCTTTTCCGGCCTGAACGTGTGGAAATAGCCAAAGAATGGCACGATCATTTGATTGGTCTTAAAATTAATTAATTACAAACAATAGCGCCTCCAAGCGCAGTATAAAATAATGCTAACTTCAACAGCATTATTTGAAAACTCCAATGTTGTTATTTCAACGAATGTTTTGTGTATGAACTTAAAATAAATTACAAATAAACTGAGGTAGCTTCATCCCTTGAGCTTGTTGCTGACTCAAGTCATGAAAGTTGACAAAATATTATCATTACATTGCAAAATCGTACTTCTAATAATTTATTACAGTTTGCATAACTTAACAATTAAATGACAAAGGCAACCTATCTCGTAGTTGTATGACAACACGGAGATACTAGGTTCAACTGTAGTAGTTTGCGAAACTTCACACACGTGACATGAATGGATAACTAATTGGGATAAAGTAAACTTATCACTCACTAGGACCCGACCCTGCTTCGCACAGTTTTTACGACTTGACAATGTTGAAACCCCGTATTAAAATCCGTTGCGCAGTTTAGACGAACAACGTGGTCACATGAACAGACACAAAAACGACTGTGAAGTTTTGCCAGATATCTAAATTGTATCGTGTATATGATGAGCCGCGTAGTAGCACTTGCGTGTATGTGTGTGGTGTGCGGTGGGCTTACCGTAGTTGTGGTGCACGAAGACGAACTCCTGGATGAAGGCGTTGAGCATGTCGCAGAGCGCGGCGTCGGGCTCGAACACCAGCTGGCGCATGTCGGGCTCGCCCGGGTGGTGCAGCGCGCACAGGTGCTCCGCGAACAGCACCAGCAGGTCGCACAGCGACGTGTACGCCTGCGGGCAGGCACGTGTGAGCGACCGAGGTACCGAAACTGCTCCGCCTTCTGGTTACTCACTTTGGATCAGTATCGCTACCGAGTGCGACAGCGATATCGCTTAAGCCAGTGTCAAACATAACTGCGGACCGAACCGAACCGAAAACGTGGAGAATGTGAACCGAAGCGGAGACGTCAAACTAGGTGCAGCGAACCGAACTCGTTTCGAATTTATGAATAAACACAGCCGTCGCGCGTCGGTCTCGCTTCGCGTCTCGCATTCAGTCTGTTTGACGTCGTGCATACAAAGTCAGCTAATACAACCATCTCACTCACGCCTCGCTTCGCGCGCTCGCCTTTGGTTTGTCGCGGCGTCACACGCCTTTCGGTTCGCTGCGGTTCACTTTCTCTTTTTATGTGACTAGATTCAAACGATAAGATACATTACAAAATAAAAACGCTTCGCGACGCTATCAGTTCGGGCCACGTGTGGCAATGCGGCAGGTGCGGCAGGTGCGGTACAGACCTCCTCCTTGAGGTCGGGCGTGACGCCGCGCGCCACGATGTCCTTGCAGTGCGCGGCGTAGGCCTGCAGGCGCTCGCGCAGCGCGGCCGCGCCCGCCGCACTGACGCGCGTCTCCACGCCGTGCAGCGACCACAGCAGCGAGTAGAAGCACGCGCGCACCACGTACACCAGCGCCTGCGAGCGACATACGACAGCACTGGTTAATAGAGGGAAGAAGATGAGGAACGAAGGCTAACATTGTGCGAGTTCTCAGCTTTTTATCACAAACTGCACAAAGGCAAGTTAGGGTCAATTTTGCAGTTTGGGTACTTATCTTATTGTTATAAGTTTACCATATGAATTTATGTAGAACGGAACGTAGAGTACAATGTTATAAAAAAAACTTGCTGTCTCTCTCGCACGTAATGGCGTCGTACCATGTAATAATTAAGATTTGTCTTGTCATTGCTCCTTCTATACTATAATATTATTAGGAGGAAAGATTTGTATGTTTGTATGTAACGAATAAACTGAAAAACTACTGGACCAATTTGAAAAAATATTTCAGCAATGGATAGCTACATTATCAGCGAGTAACATAGGCTATATTGTATCCCCGTACTCCCACGGGAACGGGAACTACACGGGTGAAACCGCATAACGTCCGCTAATCTATAATAAAATACTTACAAACTAGTTGCGTATATTTATTTTTATCACATCTGTTCGAAAATAGCTAGTTTAGTCCTCGTAAACAGGGACTAAAATAGCTTTTTAATCCCTAGGGATTAAAAGTGATTTGAATTTGGAACGCGGATATTGTTAGTAAAAGTACCAATTACCAAAGAGATCAAACACGAACATTGTATGAACAAGTAACAAGCTAGCAAGAGAGAGAAAGTGTGAATTTGGTCAAAATCAAAATCCAAGATGGCGCCTGTGAAAATTTTCACATTTTTCGTCATGGGTGTCATTTTCATAGTTTTCGAGGGTTCTAAAGCCGATAGTGGTACTTGTTGATAGGCCTACACTGTCCTCCCATACCTATAAACACTGTAATTTGAAAACATTGTAGAAACCATTTATTTTGAAAAGAGTAACCGTGAAGTTTCTTGCCGGCTCTTCTCCATAGGAAGCGACCAATTGGAACCGTGCACCTAGCTTCTGACGTTTCATAAGTGCCCATGTAGAATTATGTGAAATAAAATAATTTGAATTTTTGATTTTCCTCCCTTTTTATATCCCCATCGCCTTTCAAATCCTCGGTGATCACATGACCGATGTATTTAAACTCTCTCACTCATCGAAGAGCGACAACGTTAAGCAGCACAGGTGTCACATCCCCCAGTTTACGACCCCTGACTTGAAATACCAAGAGCTCGCTTTTTTGTACATTGTACAGGAGACCGTGTACCCTCGCATACTCTTCACACGCGCCTATCAGCTTTCTGAGGGCAGCTATTGATGGGCTGAGCAACACCATATCATCCGCATCACTAATACTGTTGATACAGTGACCATCATCGATCGAGCATCCTACTCCGATCGCTCAGCTCATCAATCAGCCCGTTCACGTACAAGATGAAGAGTGAAGGAGATGGCCCCACACTCCAACCTGTACTCATCAGAAAGTTTGCCAAGCCATTTGACCTGCTAAATAATTGCGTAATACAACACAATCACAATTTGTTTCGATATGAAACAGATTTCTAATCCATTGCTTCATAAGTTGGAAAAAAATCTATTCAACAACGTAAATAACGCAATGAATGTGTTGAAATGTCAAAATGAAACAAATTACGCGAAATTGTGTACGAAAATAAGTTACGCAATTAGGGTACTGGTTAGTTTGGCGTCATACCAATACTTAAAAATATTAATTAACTCACCCGGCAAACCCGTATCTTTCAATTTACACCAGACAATATCATAATTCATACCAAACCAGGTCAAATGTCCTGGAAAAGTCAAAAAAAGGCTGCATACACAGGCGTGCTATCTGTGTAATACCTCAGTCTGCTTGAGAGACATAACCGCACATTCTGTCGAAAGTCCTGATATATTACCGAACTGTGCATCGTATAAAGGAGACGGAAACGATTACACACACTCTTGGGCCTGAATGTAACGAGATGAAAATGGTGTGAATTTATAGATTCAGACATATATTAGTGTATTGCAATGACTTGTTGCTATCCCACAATTCACACAGCGATCCATAGTTTCAACAATATCCAATCCACAATGCGTCGGTAAAATACAAAATAATAATTTCAAGTCAGTCGTGTGAACGATCTTCGGTGTCCAGTGTAAAAGCAAGGGTCGTACAAGGCAGGCAGGGCCAGAATCCGTAAAAAAAAGCAGTGGTCGTTGAAAATGAAAAATAATCGGGAAAGCACTCAAAACGCATCGGAAAATACGACAGCATATGACTCACAGATATCGAGCAGTTTTCTTAAACCACTGAGCGATGGGCTCAGTAACACCATGTCGTCAGCGTAACTGATGTTATTAACACAGACGTTATCTATATGACAACCGACATGGCTGTTACTGAGCTCATCTATCAGCTGATTAACGTACAAGTTAAAAAGTCTTGGAGAGGACAGGCCTCCCTGCCTCACACCGCACTCCAGTGCATACTCATCCGACAAAACATTGCCCCACTTTACGAAGTTCTTCTGGTTTTTGTACCTGAAGGACAAGATGTTAATGAGTTCAGTAGGAGCCCCTACCTCTCCAAGCTTGGCCCAGAGTCTGTTTTAATCCACTAGGTCAAAGGCCTTCGATAGGTCGAAGAAGCAAGCATAGATATATAGATACAACGAACTAAAGAGAGAATATAACAGATTAAAACGCAATTTAGCTAAGAAACTCATCGAACACGGAGAAGAAAAGCTGAACGAAGCTTTAGAGAATAAAATTGACAACAGAAAGAAAATTTGGGGTTTACAGAGAGCGATGAAAAAACCACCTCAAAGGCTGGACCTTATAAAAAAACTGCAACACAGAACTGGACATTATCGACAATATAGTAGACACGGCTATCATTCACACATCCGTTATCTCTCACGAAGACGAAAATACAGAGAAATACACACCATTCCAACCATTAGATGCAACATCACATACAGAGTTATAAATAGCTCTTCGAAAATTCAAGAATCAGAAAGCACCTGGCCCTGACGGGATAAGAGAGGACATTCTAAAAATGGGAAGTGATACGATGATAGCCATGTTCAAGCGAATAATGGACTACATTATCAAGACGGGATACTTCCCAAAATGATGGAAAGAAAGCACATGCATCTTTCTGCATAAACCAGGGAAAGACCACACACAACCCAAGTCATACAGACCGTCAGTCTACTCAACATCATGGGCAAATGGGCTGAACGCATTATTCTCTCGAGAATAAACACAGAAAGCAACGAACTTATCCTCGAACACCAACATAGATTCGTCCGCCAAAGAGGCACAGCAACACAAAATTCAAAAAATTCAAGTCATTTATTCAAACTAGGCTGAGAATCAACACTTTTCGAACGCCAAAATTACATAAGACAGTCCCCAAAAACGCCCACCCTTCACCACTTCCTAGTGTCTTTAGCTGGGAAGAAGAAGTGGCGCAACAAACTCCCCAGCAGCACAGCTGTCTGTTCAAGTTAAAAAAATGATTCTATACAATAGTATTCAAAATAACTTACATTATGCAACACAAAACATAATTCAAATGATAAATTATAGGCCATATGCCAGCTAGCACACGCCAATATACCAGCCAAAAACATCGAGAACTATACTCAAGCAATATTTAAAAAAAAAAACTAAACGTAAAAAGAACTAAATATCTATATAAAAGCCTCCAGACAGGGCGTGCCCGCTTACATAAAGCTGTAATTGGCAGTTATAAATGATAAACTAGGACCATCGGGGTAAATGAACAGTTAATTACTAGTAACAATAACAAAACCATGATCAGCAAGACGACCAAGCAGCACCCGTCCACGAGCATAACTCAAAGATCAGCCATTACCCCCCTCGCCATATTTGAGGGAAGGAGGCAACCCGACCCCCGACGCTACCGCAAGCAGTGACATCTAAGGGAGCATGACGAACTTGCTGCTGGTTGCTCAGGCAAAAAATAATATGATCAATTGTCGAGGTCGCTAGCTAACCACAAATTGCAATACAACTCATTACAAAAACATTATAATGAGTAGATTATGTCAACAATAAAATAAAATTAAAAATAAAAACTCATATAAACTGACAGTAGGTAAGCTAATTCTGGAGAAAGAACATAAACATTGTCTTGAGTTAATCACAGCGACCAACTATTCTTATCATTTAAGTAATCGTTGATACAATAGTATGCCTTTGAACAAAGGCTGGATTTTACTTTAGTTTTAAATGCATTAAAAGGCAAATCTAGAAAAGAAGAGGGTAGCTTGTTATAAAAAGTTATACCAAGCCCAACAAATACCTTATGAAGCCGGTGAAAGGGAGCTCGTAGTTTGTCCTTATTTCTAGTGTTAACATTGTGAATATCACTGTTTTTTGTGTATAAGTGTATATTTTGCCTAATATATAAGATGTTGGCGAAAATGAATTGTGATGCTACCGTGAATAGCAATATTTTTAAACAAATCTCTTAGAGAAACTCTGGCACCTAGCTGGTAAATTGCTCGAACTGCTCGTTTTTGAAGAACAAATATATTTTGAATGTCAGCGGCTTTGCCCCACAGCAGAATACCATAGGACATAACGCTACAACCAAAATATGTAAACAACGGCTGGTTATCCGACCAAATTCCAATGACTACTAAAAAGCGACTGATTCATACATATCGATGATCTTCTTTATTGGACGTATTATACCTAAGCTGTTGTCCGTACAGTCGCGTTCAAAAGTTTTGGGAGGTAATTAAAGAGCTTGTTAATGTGGAAATTATTATTTTTATTCCCTTAATTTTAATTCTTAAAGTAATTATTGCATCAAATCACAGATCAAATTTCCTACCTATAAATATTAGGAATTTTTTGCACGTTGTGTAGTCATTATTATTTAAATCACAGATCAGTTTTTCATCTAAGTCTAACATATAATTAGTAAAATCGCATCACAAAAAATCACAGATCAGTATTAAGTATAAGTATAATACTGTGTAAAAAAAATATTAAATTTGAAATCACAGATAAATAATTTTCTTACGAGTAATTTGCTTATACATAGATTCAGATAAAGTGTGTTAGTATATTAAACCGCATAAAGATATAACTGTAAACATCCAATGTGCACAAATTATCTGATGGTATTTGGCTATAAATAAACATAGTTATCCCATATACGTGACAACATTATCACCTGACTGTGGAATGACACTTATATAAGTATCTAAAACGCCATCAAATCAAAATTATGTGACACTACATAATAAGCTTTAATATAATCGTTGGTTAATAATTATAAATCCCTCATAGGTACGTAATACGACATACAAAATGGAATTTTCTACTTCAGTGTACTCAGGCACAACACGTGTGAACCGGTTAGTGAGTAAAGTAAAGAAGGTCATCGATATGTATGAATCCGTCGCTTTTTAGTAGTCATTCAAATTTGGTTGGATTACCAGCCGTTACTTACATATTTTTGTTTTTTGTTAATATTTACTTAATGCGAACATTCCAAGCTCAATATTTTCACCATATATTTTTGACTAAAGGCACAAGATTTTGGTTTACACCTACACATCTGGGATTGAGCAAGTTCCTTGTATTTTGCCGTCAAAGTTATGACACCATCGTTTTGACTTTTAGCAAGATTATTCAAAAACGCATGCATGAACAGTTTTGAAACTTTGTATGGTTATTATTAGCGTCAAGAAGGACCGAATACAGTTTTCAGCGAACTTATGCCTTGTCTCATTTAGGCGCTGCGATGTTTTTTCGGGTTTTCATAAAACCACGATAACTTGAAAACTATAAATATTTTCTTAAATCTAATTGGGGCACTAAGGGGCACACATTACGAGCTACTCGTGTATGTTTATTCTACAGGGGCACATGCAATGGTTTTAGAGATATACGATTCATCAAAACGTTACTCCAGCAGGAAATGCAATATCTCGAAAATCTGAAGGGGCACAGATTTTATTTTTGGGGGCACATTTTGGCACACATATAAGCTCTCTGGCCATGCACAATTTTTCTCTCTCCGATCATTCGGAAAGAATTTTCCTGCTAGAAAAACGTTACCCCAGCAAAAATCGTTTTTCCGTTTTTTTTTTCCAAAACGACAGGGGGCACACATATTTTATGTGGGGGCACATTTACAGCAGATAAGGCACCAACTATACGTTCTACTCATATAATTCTAGGAGATATTTTCTTGCTGGGGTAACGTACACCATGCTCGAAGCTAAATAAGCTACTACATTTAGGCACAGTGCTATGTAAAAGGTTTTCAGCTTTAGACGGGGACGAATTTAAGGAGCGAGTCGTAGTTATAGGCATGTTGGCAAAAAATTCATTAAATGCCTCAGCTACGTCGGCTGCTATATTAACTAATTTATTGTTGACCATAATCTCGAGTTGTTTTTCTTGTTTAACCGACTTACCCGTTTCATTGTTAATAATTTTCCAAGTGGTTTTTACTTTATTATTTGAATTTTTAATTGTATCGCCTAAAAATTTTGATTTTGCAAAAATACAAATATTATTAAATAATTTTGAATAATTTTTAACATACTCTAAGAAAGGAGTATCAAACCTATATTTTTTCAAACCATATAACTCATATAGTGTCGCTCTACTTTTATAAATACCTGGAGTAGCCCATTGGTTAAAGCCAACAGAGGTGCTATTAATGTTAATAGTTTTGGTCTTGAAAGTAGATTGGTACTCTTTTTGCACAACATTAAAAAGGGCCCCATAGATTTCTTTATAGATTCTCGTGTTCTACTATAGATGGTGTAATTCTATGAGCTATATTATTTTTAAACTTGTTGCAACGACTAGCTGTATAAGGCCTGCATTCTATTTTATGTGGTTTTTTTTGTAATGGCATAGGGAAGCTAGCTAGTAAACCACAGTGGTCAGACGTTAAGTCACTTAAAACTAATTTATTTTTGGCATCACAATCACTAAATATACTATCGAGACAAGTCGACGTAGATGCCGTGATCCTAGTAGGTTCAAAAAACAAGTTAATTAAATTATAAGATTTGAACAAATTGAGAAGTCTAATACTTAATGGAGTATCATCTGAAATATTAATATTGAAATCTCCACATAAAATTATACTTTTATTACTAGATTTTAACCTATTGAGTGAATCCTCCATTACCGATTCGAAACGAATAAAATCCCCAGAGGGGGGTCTATAAACGCAAATTATAACATATCGCTCT
Organism: Agrochola lychnidis; assembly: GCA_963680765.1. Classification (NCBI taxonomy): domain Eukaryota; kingdom Metazoa; phylum Arthropoda; class Insecta; order Lepidoptera; family Noctuidae; genus Agrochola; species Agrochola lychnidis. Next base: position 24,521,246 of record OY796866.1, read on the forward strand.
AGTTCAACACAAGACAACTCAATAGTGCGCTCAATGGAAAGATTAACTAAATCTAAACGTTGTTTACATTTCAACTTGTTTGAAACAAAAACTAAAGACCCACCGCGGATAGCACTTTTTCTTACAAATGCGCTTTGTACAGTAATAAAAATCATCATTGATAAAAACTACTTCATGTTCTTTCAACCAGTGTTCAGTCAAACATAACACCTGAACATCATAGTTCTCCATAAATAAACTTAACTCTAGCTCTTTGCCAGACAGACCCTGCATATTTTGATGTACAACATTCAACATATGCGGCTTATCTGTTGTCGCTCCTAATAGTTTAAACTACAAGGGGTATCAAAAGTAGTGTTAGTACCACTACTAACAGTAATCAAAGGTACACTACAAGTACCAGTGTCGCTGTGTATATTGCAATTTGTCTCCTACAACTAGGTGGCGAATACATTGTATAATTTGTCAGTTTGTAATCAGTAATAAATTGATTACAATCAAAATATAAAATAGCGTCACTGTGACGACATGTCCTATTATAAATTAACATATTTAAATTATAAATGTGCCTATTTTGCTCATCAGACAAATATTTCGAATAAGGCAAGGCACAGAAAATAAATTTACAACTATTGATCTCATTGAGATGTAACATCAAATGGACACATTCCATTATGTCCTTTTTCCTTACAGTTAAACTATCCCCATATAATAATATAACAGTAGAACTGGGGTTCATTTTTGTCAATTTAAACAATTATTAATTACATATTGTTGCGAACACTGATTAAATAGACTACCAAAACCTTGACCACAAATACTAAGGACCGGCAAATACATCACCGATGCCCTGGAGAAAGGACTCGGCGTGCCCATGATATCGACAGACCTCAGCAAGGCAAATGATTCTATAAATCATCAAGGCCTAATAAAGAAACTCTACGAAGCTGGAGCCCGAAATAATATCATAAAGATAATAGAAAATTATCTGTCAGACAGAACAACCAAAGGCAGATTTAGAACCACAACAGGAACAGAAAAAAGGTACCACACGGTGTTCCCCAGAACGCGATCATCGGACCCGTGATTTTTAACTTATACGTCGCTGACACACCAAAGCAACGAACGCTGGTCAGATGCTCACTCAGTACGCAGATGACCTGTGCATTCTCAATGCAGCGAAGAAACCAGATCTCGCCACCAGGCATGCAGAATGGGCGGCGGAGGAAATTATAGATTACTACAAGCGATGAGGCCTCCAATGCAACGTAAATAAAACGGAGTGCATCATGTTCTCCCACAAAAGACCTAGGCTGGGAAATCCAAACAACGGATACAGAAACTACATCAAAATGAAAAACGAACGGATTGAATACAAGAACAAACTCAAGTACCTCGGTGTCGTATTAGACAAGAGACTGTCAATAAATACACACTAAAGAAACGGTAGAAAAGTCAAAACGAGTAAGAGGTGCCCTAAACTCGATCATAGGGTACCGATCGAAAGTGAACATAGAAACAAAACTGCTCATCATACAGACGTGCCTCTTGCCAGTACTCGACTATGGAGTCATCCAACTCCTACCAAGATACAGCAAGAGCAATTTGACTAAACTAGAACGACAATACAGAATGGCACTGAAAGCTGCAGGTGCCTTCCCACGTCGAACTGAAAAAAAAAACGCTCTGGGAAATGCTTGAACAAGACCCGTGGCATCTCAGAGCACACGATCTCCACCACGATATGATCGTTAAATCTTTAAATCTTTATTGGAACAAAAAAACACATTTAAAAAAATTATTGCGTACGTAAATAGCTTCATTAGTTATAAACTGTGTCGCAGCTATTAACGCCCACCTCCAAGAGGGAGACGACAGCGTTCCAGATTCCAGAGATTAAAAACACAGTAGAGGTTAATTAGAAAAGAACAATACCTAGTAAAATAAAAATAAAATAGTAAAAATCAAAATAGTAAAAATAAAATTTGTTAAAATAAAATTTTAAAAATTAAAAATGTAAAAAATTAAATCGGCAAATGCTTATTGTTTTGCATGTGGGAGTGTTGTATGTGAGTGTAGTGTGTGTCTGTGGGGTGTAAGTACAGAGTGTGCTTGTGGAAACCCCCACGAGCACACTCTATGCTACGTGTATTTGGTGTGCATGTCTACGGAAGAAGGATCTTTAGGGTTTGACAACATTCTCCAATTCTTCGTATGTGAGAGTATGAAGCCATTGATTGATATTTTTTTTGCAATCCCGGAGAGTACATGGATAAATAGCAAGCACTTTATTTACTCTATTCTATACTCTGATCGAAAAACTCCTCACTGACGATCAGCGGCCTCGACGATCCCGGTCCCGCGTATACGAGCTATGGACAATTAAACCCATCCCTTTTCTCAAACAGAATAGGTGAAATTGAATACTTATTGACCCGTAAAGTCACTCCTAGATTATAAGTAATCTGAGGTCTAGACCTGATGGGATCCTAAATCCAAAATCTCTCACACTTGTTTTGTACAATTCAATCGTGTGAGAAAAAAATTCAACAACAGGTTGCAAAAGATCCCTCCCCGGACAGTGCGCCAAAATAAAGTACACCCAATGCTCTTGTAAAATTTTACTTTATAAGTGATATGTAACTAAACTAATGAAATAAACATATATTCTATTCCATCGCTCCGACAGGCACTCACACTAGCGGAACGTGCTTGGAATTGAATTTTGCAAACATCTCGATTTGTAGTATCAAACCGTGTTCGCAGGCCTCTTAAATGAAAAATAATTTCGTTGTATGTTTACTATTTCGCTGAAATATTCATCGTTTTAAGGTAAATAAACCACAAGGACAATTAGTAATAGGTTTTTCAAAATCTGTCAACTAGATTTAATTACTGTCTTGTAGTAGAAACAGTGATCATGTACTAGTTACGTCACTATGACGTATGGCGTGTGTAATGTAATGACTTAGACTGGTTTCAGAGCTGGTTTCGGGAGACCTGTGCAGGCTCTCGAAACGGCGACACACGTGAGGCGCTAGAACATTGTTTCACAGCGACGCAGATTGGTCCGTACGCGAACCGCTTCGGGTAGAGCCCGTACAACGCTAGCAACCATATCGTACTAACTCCCTCGTTTCAGAGGACTGCGGGCGCTACCCGTACGGGTCTCCCGTGTGCGGGTGGCCCGTGCAGGTCTCCGGACAGCTGTGAAACCAGCCTTAATGTAGTACTGACCTGCGGCGGCATCTGCGTCTCGTTCTCTTTGACGCACTTGGGCAGATCCTCGAACAGCGAGTCCCAGATGTTGGTGTCGTTGAGGTTGTGGCACATGTACATGATGGACACCTTGCGCAGCGAGTTGATCACGTTGAACACCTCGTCCGCGTCCGGGGTCTCGCCCTGTGCCATAAATCGTACGCGTTATTGGGACGCACATACATGGTGAAATATACGTAGAAAAGAATACGCAGTTATGATAGACACTGCGTTAAAAACCTCACAGAAACGTAAAGCGTGCGGTCAGGACGATTTCTTCTAGACAACTCCTACCGCAAGCCACGTTAAGGAACTCCGTTCCAAAGAAAGGGTAAAACTTAGGTCTCCTAAGAATCAAATGTCGTCATATTACGGCCGTACAAATAGAGAGCGTGAGCCGCACTGCTCCGTGCACAGTACTGGCACTGTATAAGACTCACCCCCTCGATGAGGCTGCGGTACTCGTCGATGGCCTCCTTGTACCGGTTGACGCACATGTCGGTGATGGTCGCGCGCGCCACGTTGCAGCGCGTGTACACGCCGCACTGCTCCGTGCACAGGTACTCCAGCGTGCGCCCGCACGTCTCCAGCACCTCGGCCTCCGTCTGCACGCTCACGATGTCGCGGATCTTGTTCAGCAGCAGAGTCAGGTTCTGTAACACACATTGTTACATTAAAGATCAGCTCGGACCGAAGCGTCAGTGAACATAAGCATCGACAACACCAGAACAAATCTTGCTGACGCTGATTTCCCGCGCTACGGACCCATACGTGTGCACAAGAACAAACTTAAGGCTCCGTGCACAAAATTCACTCGACAGTATTTAGGTAAATTCTTGCGATGCTATGTTTGTGTGCACTGTTCAAAGTCAAAGTCAAATAATTTATTTCAATTAGGCCCATAAAAGGCACTTTTAAACTTCAAAATTTACAAAAAATAAAATTGATTCTAGTCGCCAAAAGTGTTCTAGTTTCAAAAGGTAGTTTTCGTATGGAGAAGAATGGGCACGAAACTTCACCGTTACTCTTTTAAAATGTTTTAAAATATTTTGTATACATTAATTATATTATAATGAGAGCAGTGGTGGCCCAGTGGTAACAGCCGCAACTTACGAGTTGTAGGTCGTAGATTCGAACCCAGACAGGCGCTTTACTTTGTGTAAATTATTTCATCACCACTGCTCTCAAAACGGTGAAGGAAAATTCAAAGACATGTGACATCTACCAACCCGCACTGGGCCCGCGTGGAGGATTACGACCCACTCCCTCTCACAGAGAGGAGGCCTGTGGCCCAGCAGTGGGAACATTTATAGGCTGATGATGATGATAGATGATATTTTCTTAAGTTACGTAGGTACGGATAACAAATAAGTCTGGAATGTTTGTGTATATTCATTTAGTATATTTACAACAATCAACATAAAAATGCTACAAACTCAAACTCAAATCATTTATTTCAATTAAACCATTTACTGGCACTTTTGAATTGTCAAGGAATCGGTCAGTCAGAAATAGGTATGAAGCTAGTTGCCCATTCCAAAGCGTAGTAGGTACCTATGGAGAAGAACGGACAAGAAACTCCACGGACACTCTTTCTTCTCTGTCTTTTTTATTTCTAGTACTATAATTATGTCTATCACCTCTTTTGCTAAAAAGATGTAAATTCTTTCTTACGTACATGATGTTTTCATAGATATATTGACAAGGTACCGTCATGATGTTAATATCCTTAAACAGTTTCCTTAGAGAATCGCGCCTGCGGAGACAATATATGGCTCTAATCGCTCTTTTCTGGAGAATAAAAATAGACTCGATGTCTGCAGCCCGTCCCCACAGTAAAATACCGTAGGACATGATACTATGAAAGTAGCTGAAATAGACTAGCCTCGCGGTATCTACATCAGTAAACTGACGGATTTTTCTGACAGCATATGCTGCTGAACTTAGCCGTTCTGCAAGAGATGTTAAATGAGGACCCCATTGCAGCCTTGAGTCGAGCGTGATCCCTAGGAAAATAGTTTTATCAACGAATTCTAGTTTCTCTTGATTCAATACTATCTCACAATCACTACTTTTGACATTTGGTAAAGAAAATTTTATGCACTTAGTTTTTTTTTCCATTTAATACTAAATTATTAGCAGCGAACCAATTTTGGACCTGCAGTAGGGCGTTATTTACGTCGTTAAAATTTGTAGCACGTCTATCTACCTTAAAAATTAAAGAAGTATCGTCAGCAAATAACACCATTTGTGGTTGATTTTTTAATAAATGGAGTAGATCATTAATTTATACTAAGAAGAGGAATGGACCCAATATCGAGCCTTGTGGCACACCTATTTTTACTTTTAAACCTAGTGAATTGATACCGTTTATTTGAACTTGCTGTTGTCTATCATTTAAGTAAGATTTTACTAAATTAAGTGCAAGTTTTCCAAGTCCGTAATGCTCTAGTTTCAAGAGTAAGGTTTCGTGATCGACGCAATAAAATGCTTTGGAGAGGTCACAAAAGATCCCTATGGCATCTTGGGCCTCTTCCCACGCGTTAAAAATTATTCAACTAAAAAAAGCTCTAATAAAACCTCTTCATAAAAAAAATGATAAAACAGACCCTAATAATTATAGACCAATTTCCCTTCTACCCACGGCATCTAAAGTGTTTGAAAAAGCAATGTGCGAACGCGTATATTCCTTTTGTGAAAAATATAAGATTTTTAATGATTGCCAATACGGATTTCGCAAAAATAGATCAACAACGCTAGCGGTTTACAAATACATTCAAGAAGCTTTAAATATTTTAAATAACAAACAATATGCAATTGGAATATTACTTGACATGACTAAGGCCTACGACAAAGTGCAATTTAAAATATTATTAAATAAGCTACATGGAATAGGAATACGCGGGAAAGCCCATGACTGGTTCGCATCATATCTGAAGGGTAGAGAGCAACTGGTTGAGATTGAACACTACAACAAAAAAACAAAAGAAATTCAACTCATAAGATCCGATGCCAGACAAATACATGCTTCAATTCCCCAGGGAAGCGTTATAGGCGGCCTCCTATTCCTCATTTATATAAATGAACTACCCAAAACCATAGATGGGCCATGTGTACTATTCGCGGATGATATTTCACTCCTCACCTCATGCCAAACAAATGCTAATTTAAATGAAAAACTTACTACCATTCTTAATAAAACAATAAGTTGGATGAGTGAGCATAATCTCGAAATTAACTTCACCAAAACTAAATTAATAACTTTCCATCCTCGACAGAAAAGCCGAATAAATATAAACTTTACATTTAATCAACATAACTTAGAAACAGTTAATGATTTCACCCTCCTAGGTTTGACGATAGACACACATATAAACTGGAAGGCACACATACAAAAGGTTATTTCAAAAATTTCAAAATTATCATACGCCTTACGCGAAATTAAAAAAACTACTAACTTACATACCGCAATAGTCACATACTACGCGTATGCCCATGCTTGGTTCAGCTATGGAATCATACTATGGGGAAATAGCACAGACGCTCCCTCCCTATTCACCTTACAAAAAAACTGATACGAATTATCATAAACTTAGAACAAACAGACAGATGCAAACCTTACTTCCAGAAACACAAAATTCACACCTTAATTGGTATTTATATTTTGGAATTATGCAAATTAGTACGCAAATACCCAGAATCTTACAACACACGGGAAGACATACAAACAAAATATTCTTTACGCCATAAAAACAGATTAAATTTGCCCCCCTCCCGCCTTAAACTGCACTCTTCTAGTCCATATGCGATGTCAATAAAAATATACAATAAATTACCGGAAATTATAAAACAAGAAAACAAAACCAATATATTTTTAAATAAATTAAAACAATTCCTAATTAATAAAAGTTACTACACAATAGACGAATATCTAACGGATAAATTCAATGACAAAAAGATATAACTGATTAACATAAACATAAGCAAAACAATAAGTGTGTTTAAAATAAATGAAGATTATAAGTATTTATTTAAATATATAACTATATCAAGTGCACTAATAACAATATAAAAATATTCAAGCTAATATGTAAATAATCAATAATAATATATAATTTAATATAAAAATAAATAAATAGATTGACCTACACATATTATATTCAGAGAATAAATAAATGAGTAATAACATAAATAAATATAATAACTACTACTGCTGCAAAAAAAAAAAAAAACAAAATAATAATAGACAAATAGGACATAATTTAAATATTTAGTAATAAGCTTCCTCTCTCCTACTTATTTATAATTTTGCTGTGCCCGACAGGGTCCATAATTGTTTCAATTTATTTTTCACTACCACTAGTATGTGTACATTATGGATTGCAATAAAGATAAACTAAACTAAACTAAAAATGTGTCTTAATAGGGTTACACCGGCGTCGGTCGTACAACGTCCTTTGGTGAAACCATACTGTTGATCGTGAAGGATTTTATTTGTGTTAAAATGATTGAGCATTTGATTAAGCATTATCTTTTCAAACACCTTGCTGAATACCGGCAACACGGATACGGGTCTATAATTATAATTATTGGTGTCTTTACTGTCCCCGGATTTGAAAAGTGGTATTACCTTACTGTATTTCATTAAATCCGGGAAGACTCCTTGATCCACACACAAATTAAATATTAAGGCTAATAAGGCGCTATGGTCTCAATTATGGAGGTACAGACTTTAATGGACATCCCCCAAAGATCTTCGGTCAATTTGATCTTGATTTGTTTAAAAGCTTTTATTACCGTTGTGGGGTTAATATGCTTAAAGTTAAATTCAATCGGGCATGCTGAAACGTTGGCCCTTACTAAATCAAAAGATAGTGAGGGCGAGGAGTTTAAGGTTTCAGTAGTTTTAAGTGGGATACTGGTAAAGAAATTTACAAATTCTTGAGCAACTTCTTTGCTATCGCAAATGAGACCACCACATGACGTCTTCAGTGTATAATCAGAATTATGCTTTTTGTTTCTGTTCGTTTCATTATTGATAATTTTCCAAACCGTCTGTATTTTATTGTCTGCTGATTTAACCTTGTTGCTAATGTATAAGGCTTTAGCTGCCTTACAAGTGTTCATAAAAGTTCTAGAGTAAGTAGCAACATACTTATTAAAAGTTTCCGTGTTAATATAAGGCTTAAGGCCATACAGCTCGTAAAGTCTATCCCTACTTTTCCTGAGTCCTGTAGTTGCCCAGTCACTAAATAAAAACTTAGGTCTGATAGTTTCAGTGTTCTTCTTAAAACAATTATTGAACTCGGATTGGACTAACGAAAAGAATTATTTATACAAAATATTAACATTGTTCATTGTAAGGACCTGTACCCTAATTGCGTAACTTATCTTCGTAAACAATTTTGCCAAATTTGTTTCATTTTGACAGTTCAACAACATTCATTGCGTTATTTACGTTGTTGAGCAGATTTTTTTTTCCAATTTATGAAGCAATGGATTAGCAATCTGTTTCAAATTGAAACAAATTGTGATTGTGTCGTATTACGCAATTAGGGTACAGATTACTTAACTTACAAACTAGTGCTATTATATTTATTTAAATTAAACGCTGTTATTGGTCTGAATTTGATCTGCACTTTTTGTAATGGTATGTTAGACTCAAAAGTTACAGATTGACCACTGTGATCCGAAGGGAGATAATTAACTATGGCTTTATCTAAATAGTCGCAGCAACAAAACACATTATCAATACATGTAGCAGTATATGTAGTTATTCGGGTCGGTTCCACAAACACATGTGACAAATTGAATGATTTGAACAAATTTAAAAATCTACCGGTATTTGAATTATTTTCTAAAATATTAATGTTAAAGTCACCACAAATAATTACTGATTTATTACAAGTTGCAAGTTTTGCCAAAACATCTTCCATTACTGACTCAAATATAGAGTAGTTTTGATAATTTGGTGGTCTGTAAACGCACACTATAACATGCTTATCTAGCTCAACACGACAGTTCAATGCTATGTTCAACCGATAGTTCAACTATGTCATTACGGGTTTTTGATTTAATACAACTTTTAATTAAGATTAATGAACCACCACGCAGCATTGATTTTCGGTTAAAACAACTGGCCACACTATAATTCTCATAGTTAATTAACATTTCATAATCTTTTAAGGTTCCGTGCTGTGAATTCACTCGACAGAGTTTAGGTAAATTCTTGCGATGCTATGTTTGTGTGCACCGTTCACGCACACACGCCTAAACATCGAGCGTAGTGATCGCTTAAACAGTTTTGATCCTATAGACGGTATTTTGTTAAGTTACGTAAGTACGCTTATGAAATAAGTCTGGAATGTTTGTGTATATTCGTTTAGTATATTTATAACAATTCTGTTTTATATGGAATTTTATACTTTTTGTATGGAAAACATGAAAAATTATTACCTACATGTTGAGTTTTATGGGTTTCATAAAGGGGGTCGAAATTTTCATTATTTTTGCGATAAAACACAATTTTCGAGATATAAGCAAAAGAACAGAAAAAAGATAAAGTACAGTTTCTGCAACTGAATGAGTTATTAATTTAGTGAAAATGAAAAATTCGCTATTCTGAATTTGACTTTTTTCACCTAAAATTTTGATTGGTGCCGATTCTCTTATACACCGAACTAAACAAACTAAACTATCACTAAAATTTCTTACTTTTGACTATGAGAATCTCAAACCTATTGGTGCCGATTCCCTTGTTCATAAACTAAACTAAATTTAAGTTCAGTGCATCTTTTTCTTACAATTTCATTAAGAAAAGGACAGAAGATACATTTTATTATTATTCTCCTTTATTTCGTTTCTAAACATAAAAAAAAACAAAAAATACTTAAAATATGTTAGTAACAATTATATCTTATAATCTACGTTAGTACCTGTATACTAGGATGTTAGTAACAATGTGGCTTATGATCTATGTTAGTACTTGTACACTGCGACAAACAGCGTTGTTTTGATGAGATGTTCCATAATGGGGCTCTCATCAAGCCTGTCACTTATCACCTTCAGGAGGCCATTGCCGCTGCCACGCAATCTAGCGAGCAGAGACGCACTTTTCTTCCGTACGATAGCTGAGAAGCTGTCGAGTCGGGCTTTTGCGAACATCTCTGACGCACTGCAGCAACGCGGCAGCCGCATTAGCGCCCTGAAGGCGTTATTATATTGGACGCGCAGCGCACTGACGGCGGTAGTTTAGTCCTGTCAAATTAATCACCGCCTATCACTCTCCATACAAGTTTAGACGTTATTAAAAACTTGCCTATTAAAATTACGTCAGTTAACGTCAAGCGCTGATTAATTTGACAGGACTAAACTAAAATTTATCTTCTGTCCTTTTCTTAATGAAATAGAATGAAAAAGATGCACTTAAATTTAGTTTAGTTTGTGAACAAGGGAATCGACACAATTATGCAAAATAAATTCTCTAAAAGAGATGTCCGCTTTTTGTAGGGACGTTGGTTTTTTATTCCGAGAAAAATCTAACCAGCATCAAACTACATCCAAATAAAAACGACAAAATATAGAACTAGGAACCACTGAAATAATATTTTAAGACCCCTCCATTAAAGAAAAAAATTATAAACTATTTAAAGTAGAAATATTTTATTTGTTGATGGCAACTATGACAAATATGATATAAATTGACACATGGTACAGTCATTACTGTCAATTAATTGACAGTGATGACAGTAACATGTGTCAATTTTGACAACTTTACTATTTGAATATGTCAACATGACATAAATTGACACATAGTACTGTCATTACTGTCAATGAATTGACAGTAATGACAGAAACATGTGTCAATTTTGACAAGTTTACTATTTATGGGGTGTGTTCACTATATTATCCTAGATAATTAGAAAGGTTTGTTCGTTTTAGGAGTAAATTCTTACTAAAATAAAAAACGATTTTTCTCAAAATTGGAGGTCTTTAAAAATGTATGATATAGTTAGAACAACTAGTTTTTGGGATGTCCATCCAAATATATTTAACTTATCCTGGTTAGAATGATTGAATAATAAAAAACCATTTTAAGACATGTCCTTTAAGAAAATTTTTGACACATCTAAATCAAATTTGACAATCGCGACTCCACACGTGATACCTAACCATGTGAATCTTTTTAGAGCCGGAGGCGCGCACGCTCGACGTGTTTTATATGGAATTTTTCACTTTTTGTATGGAAAATAAGAAAAAATATTACCTACATGTAGGGTTTTATAAAGGGAGTCGAAATTTTCATTATTTTTGCGATAGGACACACCGTTTTCGAGATATAAGCAAAAGAAAAAAAAAAACCGGCCAATAGCGTGTCGTACCACGCACAATGAAGGGTTCCGTAGTTAGGATGAATTTATCCCAAAAACAAACTTAACTTTGTAGTTGAAAAATATGTTCTCCCATACGGAATGTATGGGAAAACACGTTTTTGCAACTGCAAAGTTAAGTTGGTCGATTATTACTCGTTAACCTGTAGAGCCTACTTAGCTGTGATAGTTTTCCTTTTAATTTCGTTATATAAACTACTGTTGTGATTTTTTTCACACACCCAAAACCAACCATTTAGCCGGCAGGGGGGGGGGACACTTGCCTCTAACAAAAATTAGCACTTTAAAGCTTAATATTTCGCAAACGAATCCCTGAATCCAAAAATGGTTTTCACAAACTCTCAATATTTTTGAAGGACCTTTCCAATGATACACCTCACCATGGGGTAAAAAGATAAAAAATAAACATCACCACTTTACGTGTATGAGAGGTACCCTAAAAAAAAATGTTTTTCATAATTTTGTTTTACCACTTTGTCGGCGTAATTAATATGTATACCTATGCCAAATTACAGCTTTCTAGCACTAAGGGTCTCGGAGCTAGACCGCGGACAGACAGACAGACAGACAGACAGACGGACATGACGAAACTATAAGGGTTCCTTGTTTACTACGGAACCCTAAAAAAGATTCAGTACTGTTTTTGCATGTGAAATCGAGGTGTTGGTGTGAATTTAAAGTTCATGACAATCAATTTTATTCCACACGTTTTTAATCGCCAAAAATAGTCAGATTCGGTTAGAAAATCTAAATTTTAAGTGAAAAACGTCAAATTCAGAATAGCAAAATTGCTATTTTCACTAAATGAAAATCTCAGTTCCATCTTAGTGCTGTCAAACTAAAATCTAGTTAAGTTGTGTCACTTTAGTCTATTTCAGAATGGGAAATCGTCGTTTGACAGGAATAAAACAAAATTTTGGTGATTTCTAGTCTAGTTTAGAGGCATTTGTGACAAGAGAATCGGCACCATGTCTAATTAAATCTGACTATTTTTAATCGCGATTAAAAAGGTGCGGAATAAAATTAGTTATCTTGAACTAAATATCACACCAACACCTCGCTTCAGGTGCAAAAAACAGTACTGTATCTTTTTTTTTTCTTTTGTATATATCTCGAAAATGGTGCGTCCAATCGCAAATATAATGAGAATTTCGATCCCCTTTATAAAAGCCTTAAACCCCTGACACTCTACATGTAGGTAATATTTTTTCTTATTTTCCTTACAAAAAGTAAAAATTCTATATAAAACGTCAAGGCTGCCCCCTGTGCGCCTCCAGCTCTAAAAAAACTCACGGGGTAGGGCAAACAAGTACCACGTGGACTCGCGATTGTCAAATATAATTTTAGTGTGTCAAAATATATTTAAATTTAGAGAATTTTTGTTGCAGAATAGCTTCAAGATTTTCATAGCCAAAAGTAAGGAATTTTAGTGATAGTTTAGTAAGTATACAAGAGAATCGGCACCATATTGCCATCTTAGTGCTGTCAAAATAAAATATATTCTATAATTTTTTCACGATGGGAAATCATCGTTTGACAGGAATGAACGAAACTTTGGTGATTTTTAGTCTAGTTTTGAGGCATTAATTTGTGACAAGAGAATTGGCACCAGTATCCATAAAGGTCCCAACACTTTGAAATTGATGGCGTGATGTTATGAAGAAATGTGAAAATTTTCGCAGCCGTCATCTTAGATTTACGTTTTGACATCAAAATCTGCTTTAGAATCCTCAAAAACTATGAAAAAGACACCCATGACGAAAAATCTGAATATTGTCACAGCCGCCGGCTTGGATTTATATTTTGACCTCACTATCAGCTTTAGCATCCTCGAAAACTATGAAAACGATACCCATGACGAAATATTTTTAAATGTTCGCAGCCGCCATCTTGGATCTTTATTTTGACTTAAAGTAGTCTTCAGTAGCGTTAAAGAACTTCGTTCCAAAAATACTTCACTTATTGCTACAACAGCATATCGGCGCGAGCATATCGGTGACGCGAACCCATACATTTTTCCCCTACCAAAAATCACTCAAAACTATAAAATCTAAAGTCAAAATATAACTAGTGAACCCAGCAGGCAGATGTTGTCCTGCGACAACAGCGCCACGCGGGTCCAACTATAGTTATGAACCATCCAAGTTAAAAAAAAGAATTAAAAAAAAAAAACATCTAAATCAGTCAAGCCGTTTAGGATGAGAAGAATTACGAACACACGTACACCGGTATTTTATTTATTGCCAGGCATGCAAAATTTTAATGTTCTTCAAAAATAAGCAAAGTACTTCAAAATAAAATGCGGATCAAAATGTGGTAGTCGACGTACAATTTCTGGAATATGTTAACATCGGACACGTACGTGCGTGTGTGCGTGCTGCGACGCAAAGTGATACGTCCTCACGCTGGGAAGGCCCGTTCGCTACTGACGGAATAGATTTTCCGCGATCGTTTATATAGTTCACTTTGCCATTTATTTACGTAACGAAGTAATTGTTTATTTATAAAATAAAATTAAGATTCTATTAAATGGTTAAGTTTAATGTGTTATTTTTTATTAAATTTCTTAAACTCAAATTATTAAAAAAATGCAGCGTGGAAAATTATCTGGTCACGATGGGCTCAGTATCGAGCATTATAAATTTGCGGGGGTTCATTTGCCGCGAGTACTGTCTATGCTTTTCAGTCTGTGCATAGGTCACTCGTATTTGCCGGAGCCGCTAATGCGGACTATAGTCGTTCCGATAGTTTAGAATAAGACAGGTGATACGTCTGACATTGGCAACTACCGGCCCATCTCACTCGCTACCACACTAGCCAAGATACTTGACAGTCTGCTGAATAGTCGCCTCACAGCACAAGTTAAGTTGCACGATGCCCAGTTCGGGTTCGAAGCAGGAGTCTCAACAGAGAGCGCTATTCTGAGTCTGAAGCGAACCGTCATGTACTACACAGGGAGGAGGACGCCGGTACTTGCGTGTTTCCTCGACTTGTCAAAAGCATTTGATCTGGTTGCATATGACGTACTGTGGGACAAGTTGAGGGACGCGGGTGTGCCGGCGGAGTATACCTCCCTTCTCAAATATTGGTACTCTATCTAACCAAAAGAACCGAGTGAGGTGGGTGGGTACTCTGTCGGACGAGTACAGGCTGGAATGCGGAGTCAGACAGGGGGGTGGTAGCTCGCCTCTGCTGTTTAACCTCTATATCAACCGGCTCATCGAGCGACTTGCGAGTACACATGTCGGCTGCCACATAGACGGAACGTGTGTCAACAATATAAGCTATGCAGACGATATGGTGCTTCTCAGTCCCTCGATGGATGGGTTGAAGAAGTTGTTATCTTAATTTACAACTCGAAGAAGAGTGAACTTCTTGTATTTAACCTATTGACCGCCACGGACGTCTATGGATGTCAAATTAAAACGTGCTCACGACGCCTGGGACGGCATGGCACGTCGAAAATTAAACGTTTTTTGTCGCTTGGCGTAGCGAACACAGAATTTCGTTATTGACGTGGCGGTCAAAAGGTTAAAGCACCCAAGCAGCAGCCGCGCAGTGTTCCGCCCATAAGTCTCAACGGCGTAGCACTGAAAATTGTTGACAGTTTTAGGTACCTTGGCCACATTGTCACGAGCGACCTAAGAGATGACGTAGATATAGAAAGGGAGTGCAGGGCGTTGTCTGTAAGGAGCAATATGCTTGCCCGCAGATTCGCTCGTTGTACTACAGACGTCAAAGTAACCCTTTTTAAGGCGTTCTGTCAATCCTTTTACACGAGTGGCCTGTGGGTACACGCGCCGAGCCTACCACGTCCTGCGTGTTCAATTTAATAATGCTTTTAGGATGCTGTTGGGGCTGCCATGGCGTTGTAGCGCTTCAGGAATGTTCGCGGAGACTCGCACAGATGGTTTCCATGCCATCATGCGAAAGAAAGCGGCCTCCTTACTACAGCGCCTGCATGGTAGTGACAACAGCATTCTAAAAATGATCGCTGCCAGACCGGACTGTCCCTTTCAGGGACACTGGGTGGGGACAGTCATAGGTCTGCATAAATAATCTTGTAAAAAAAATAACAATAGGTACTAACCTATTTATTTAAGCACCATTGTTACTAACACCAATATAATAACAAAATTAGGGCCCTTAGTCTGATATAGGGTTTTATTTAATTTAAAAGTGTTTCTAAGTATTTGATTTTTTTTTTTATATATACAAGGTGCAGTTTTGGATCTGCAAAACATTTTAGGAGGTAATTATGTTATTGATTCTCGACCCGAATCAACAATAAAATGGGTAGGTATTTTTTTTTTCATTTTATGCTTATTTACGGAAATCGGTAAGTGTGAACTCCCGTTTTTAAAACGCGGCCAATCTGTACGTGTCCTTAAACTGCGCTTTCACACACACAAACAAACGCAACCGACATTTCTTTCATAAATCCAAAGCACCAACCCCCGCCCGCTCCCTCTCCCACTAGCCACGCCCCCGCGGTTATCGCAAGCACATAAATCGGGTCAATTTATTAGTGTAATTGATGACGCCGGTGTGTGCATACGCTTGCAAATTCCGCCCCTCAAGTGCGCCTTCGATTAACGGTCGCGATAGGTACCTACTACCTAGTTGTAAAGATGACGGACCAATACTCCAATGTAGAGTTGGTGGAGATGGTCCGCTTGTATGCCATCAGTGGAGACAATGTATCTCGAGCCATCGAAATGTTCGCGGAGTTATTCCCCAATCGGCAACGTCCCTCACACAGGGTAATGCTGGCTGCTACGCAGAGACTGCGCGATCATCGGCAGTTCGACGTTCCCCAACATGCTGAAGGTCGCGGCAACGAAAGCCTGCCTGTCGAAGAATTCCAGGAAGATATCCTGGAATTCTTCCGGCGAGAGCCACGGGCAAGGACGCGGGAGGCTGGTCGACGGTTTGGAGTGCACCACTCCACAGTTTGGCGGCTACTGCACAAAGAAATGCAGCATCCTTTTCACTACCGCAAGGTACAGGATCTCCACCAACGTGATAACGCCGCGCGAGTTACATTTTGTCACTGGTTGCTGGAGCACCAAGACGCCAACATCCTGTGGACGGACGAGTGTTTATTTACTCTACCTACTCGAGTACCTACATGCCTTATTATTATTAGGAACTGCTTACGTGCTATGTAAGGTTTATTTATCTCCGCCTATCATTTTATTCATCAGCTGATAGGTAACTAACGACACCAACGTGAACTTTTTTTGGCGCAGTTGTTTCTATTATTATTTATCGTAGTAGCCCAGTGGTTAAGCTGTTCTCCTCTCATGCATGAGGTTACGGGTTCGCAACTGAGCAAGTACCACTCTGTTATTTTTCTAATTCATAATGACGTACCTAAGTACTCTTTAAAGTTATTTAGGACATCATTGAAATCCCGTGTTTCGGTAAGCACTTAATTAAAGCCTTTGGTTCGAATTGATTTGTAGCTCTCGGACAGTCGTTAGGTACCACACGGGTTGGTACGGGTCAACGACCTTACAGCCCTGCCATATGGTCGTTGGTACGGGTAGTCAAAAGCCAGAAAGTCTGACAATTAGTCTAACAAATGGGTATCGTGTTATCAAGTAACTGGTTTGTTGAGGTCTGATACGCATTTGCCCTACGTGATTCACTGGCACTCCATGTAGTGAGCTGCATACAGTTAGACTGAAAGCCGACCCTAACATAGTTGGGAACAGGCTCGGCAGATGATGAAGATTTTCGCATTGTAATGATGCTTAAAAATGAGTTATTATTTAGCGAAATTTAAAACAATAATGTAGGTACATTGTGATTTTCAAATTCGAACTACATCTAAGGTTAAATTATTTGCTATAGCTACAACAACTTGTACAGATTGCGGCACGTTGGTTGAACCTTCAATGCGCAGTAAAAGATTTTCGAGTCTCAATCGAAATGCGGTATGACGTGCATCGCGGGGGCTCCCCGTAACCATAGCAACGATCGTAATTTTAGTTCAACGTACGTGCCGCGTTCGTTTCGTAGAAATGTGGGCGGAGCCTCGTACTCACCGGTCATCGCATTCACGCACAGTGACATGACGCGCGATACATCGCAATGGGTGATTCTGTTTATTTGAAGAGGGTTATTAAGAAAGTTATTCTGAAAAACAATAAAATTGAAAAATCGAAAATAAAAAGTATTATTGATTATTGACTTGGTATCGTATTGTTATATGATTATTTACGAGTCTCATAACACCCTCCTGAAATGTTTTGCAGGTTCAAAACTGCACCTTGTATATATATATATATGTTTTTAGTTACCTACGTTATTTCAACATTTTTTTTTGTTATATTTTGTATGAAAGTTGAAAAAAGTGGTTCCCCTATGTATGTACAAGTAGACCATATTATTATAATGATGTTGATGATATTTTTTAATTTTCAAAATCAAAAGTAGTTGATTACGTTAAGTACATTAAGTAGTTAAGTACGCGGGACTGACGTTTGATCGTTTCGTTAGAAGACTAACGAAACGATCAAACGTCAGTCTCGCGTCATTTTTTGGAAAACTAGTTGCGAATTTTAATGATTTTCCACGAATCCTTAATTTATTTGAAGAATCCCTTTCCGCTATGTACAAGACAAAGGATTCGACTTTTCAAAACACAAATAATTTTGTTTAATAATAATAATAAGGGTTCCGTTTTTTTCCTTTTGAGGTACGGAACCCTAAAAACGGAGGTGAAAACATTTTCGTCAAAAGAAAGTGTTTTAAAAAAACACAAGTGGTAAGTTCATAAAATCATAGGGGGATATTGAAAAACAAAAAAAAATTAGTAGGATAGGGTTCTTCATCATCATCATCATTTCAGCCGAAAGACGTCCACTGCTGGACATAGGCCTCCCCCAAGCACCGGCACTTCGACCGATTCTGTGCTTTCCGCATCCAGCGGATTCCTGCGGCCTTCACAAGGTCATCGGTCCATCTTGTGGGAGGCCTTCCAACGCTACGTCTTCCGGTACGCGGTCGCCACTCCAGAACCTTTCGGGCCGAAGTTTGGCACTTAAGTTAGGTTTGGTTTGGATAGGGTTAGTTAGGATTAATCCTAAGTTGTTGTTTCCATGGCAAATTAAACAAAAGGATACCCAAAAAATCCAAATAAGAATTACACACATGGCGTTTACTTGATCTGAATAGTGCATTCTCTTTTGTTTAAACAACAAACAAATAATAAAGATTGTAGAACGATAATAGTCGTGCTGGTACGAACCCTAACAGTCTTATTCCAAAACACAGTTTAAATTTGGTACTAGGATTAGTACTAGCTTTAGTACCATGACTAAATAAAACGTTATCATAAAACGAAGTTTATGTGTGCGTTACCCCAGCCAGAAAATGACGAAAATCGTCATCCAAGTGCAATAGATAATAATTAGAAATACAGCTTC
Source organism: Agrochola lychnidis (assembly GCA_963680765.1). NCBI lineage: Eukaryota > Metazoa > Arthropoda > Insecta > Lepidoptera > Noctuidae > Agrochola > Agrochola lychnidis. Next base: position 24,540,330 of record OY796866.1, read on the forward strand.
TGTAATTAGTAAGCAGATTTTTTTATTTAGTAAGCTGATAGTTTTTGTAATTATTTGATAAAAACAGTTCCGGCTGGAGAGTAACGTTACCGCAGCTAGATCTTTTGTTTCTAACGGGTATTTTGAAAGAAATGTTACATTTGTATTTGCTATGGTTGCGAAGATATTTAAAATCCTGCTGCAGTAACGTTTGCACGATCGCACATCACACACATCTCGGAATTGACTAAACGGATCATTATAATTTGTGTACGTGACATCTAGCTTACAAGTTACAATTTGTTACGCAATAAAAGAATCCATACTAATAATATAAATTCGAAAGTAACTTTGTCTGTCTGTATGTTACCTTTTCACGACTAAACCACGGAACAGATTTCGATTATATTTGGCAAGGAGATAGATGGCATCTCGGAGAAGAACATTTCCTACTTTTTGTCTCAAAAATAACCCTAAGGGGGGGATATAGGGGATGAAAGTTTGTATGGGAAACCTATCATTTCTTAAGTTAGGGCTATGAAAATTTGAATTGATGCTTTTGGTAATAAATAAAGAATGACGTATTTCAGCGTTTTTCAAAAATTATCCCTCAAGAAGGTAAAACGAAGGACAAACGGATCCCTTTGTCACAGCCAATTTATTCCGAATTTAATAAACCAATTAAGTTGAAATTTGGTACACATATTTTCTGTGACCCAAACACGGACGTGTAACAATAAATGAATTTTGAATATGGGGTTCACTTTTCGGGCGCAAAGTGGGAAATTAAAAAAAAAAGTTTTGCATACTGTACTGTGTGACATATCAAATGAAAGGGCTTATCGTGAGGATCTCAAGCATATTTTTTTTATAATTTAAAAATAAATAATTTTTGAGATATTAAGAAAATAAATGAAAATTTAACCCTAAGGGTTATTTTTTAGACAAAAACCTTATTTCCTTCCCCAGGGCGCCATCTATCTCTTTGCCAAATTTGATCGAAATCCGTTCAATGCTTTGTGCGTGAAAAGGTAACACGGACAGACAGACAGAGTTATATTCGAATTTATAATATTAGTATGGATAATTTTCTATTCTAATACTCGTGTAGTGGTATGTAACCCACACATGCACACAACCTGCGAACCCAACTACTTAAGACGTGCGTCGCCCGTCTGTGGGCCAGTCAATCTGAGTTCTAATACGATACGACACACAAGCAGTTACTACCTGCGTCCCGCGTCATCTCGCGTCACATCATGTAATTACTTACTCGTATTAATGTTTATAAACCGTGTTTAGTTATAATAATTTCATAATTCAATTCAGTGTGTTTAAACTAAATGAACATTTCATTTCGTTACTTATAGAACCTATAACACCCTAATAAAAGTTCTATACTCGTGAGCTAAATTTAGAACCCTCTTTTCCACAGTCGGTTAAGTTGATTAAAAGGCTAGTTTTCAAAGTATTCTAGGCTTGACAAATCTCGACAAAAAGACCCGTACCCTAATTGCGTAACTTATTTTCAAAAAAAATGCAATAGACGTGGATATATTTAGTAATCTGTTCCGCTTAGCTATTTCTAAAGAGCTATAAAAAAACTCCTGAAATATATCGACACGTGTTTCACCTCTCAACGAGGCATCTTCAGGATGACGATGGACTTGTTTGATGATTCTTTTTTTGTTGGAAAGTAGATATCCCAAGGGTGGTATCATGATAAGGAAACCAGGATCTGATGATGGCATCACAAAGAAATCAAGGGGAACCTTCGAAAATCGTAGTGGCGACTAGTGCGTTTGTTATTTTTTTTTATAGTAACACATGCAGTTGCTCTCGGAAAGCACCATTTGGTGAAGTGGAACTTATGAAGACCACAGATGGCCACTGGAACTACTCAATAATTAGTATTTCACTGGTTGCGATTTGAGTACTTTAATATGGTTGCCAAGAAATTTATGCTCATTACAATGCATATATAGAAGTGGAGCTGATGGTGAAGCACCAAGACAACTCCTCAACGATTAACATCCCTGCATCGGTATAAGGAATATTTTGTAAAAGGTGATGAGCTGTTGACATTAACACTACACTACGCTATTGTAACTTAGTTAAATTACAAATTAACTCATTAAAAGGCGAGAAATAAAAACTTTTTTTACAAAAAACAAAACACCGACTTCTAAAATCACTACAAAGTGCAAAATAACTTATTTCGGAAATCGGTGTCTTTGGTTTAGTATATTCGTTATTTGTCACCTACTTCCGAAATATAAGTTATTTTTCACTTTTTAGAAGTATTTTAGAAGTCGGTTGTTTTTTTTATATTGTTTTTTTTTTGAAAAAACCAAATGTCATAATCATTATGTGTGAATTATTAAAACATCTCTTCCTCAATGGGAAATTACCGTCTGGATACTACTTGTTTTGTGCATCGAACCATCAAACGGTCAGTCAGGGTCATGGCCATCCGGCTGGCCCGAGGATACCGCACGGCCTCCTGCGAGGCGGCGAGCCTCCTTGCCGGATTACCGCCATGGGATCTGGAGGCAAAGGTCCTCGCGCACGTCTGGGAGTGGCGCGAGGAGGCGAAACGCCGGGGCTTAACCCCGATGCCGCAAGAAATTGCGGCACAGCGGACAGAGCTCCGGCGGGATCTCATGGCGTCATGGAGGGTGCGATTGTCGCAACCCCGCGCTGGGCACGCCACAATCGCGGCGATAAGACCCGTCTTTGAGGAGTGGCTGGAGAGACGCCACGGCGTTCTCACCTTCCGCCTGACGCAGGTCCTCACCGGACACGGCTGCTTCGGGAGGTTCCTGTTCAGGATAAGGCGGGAGGAAACACCCGGGTGTCACCATTGTGTGGATCGGCCTGAGGACACGGTGGAGCATACGGTGGAGGTCTGCCCGGCTTGGGCGGAGCAACGCCGTGTTCTCGTAGAGGCGATCGGCGGCGGTGATCTCTCGCGACCGGCCCTGGTTCAGGCCATGGTACGGAGCGAGAGGAAATGGCAGGCCGTCACCTCCTTCTGCGAAGCGGTAATGCTCGCGAAGGAGGAGGCGGAACGCGTGAGGGAGAGGCAAATTTCGCGCCCTCACGCCCCTAACCGCCGCAATAGAAGGAGACGCCCGGGGCGGGAATCGCGAGCCGATTTCCGGCCACCGTAGGCGCGGGCTTGCGGACGGTGAGCAATGGGTAGCTCGCCGTCCGATAAGGACCAAGCCCGGGTCGACGGCGCGTTGTGTTCCACGCGCGCCTCAAAGAGATGTCAGCAGAATTGACGGGGTCCGCTAGGGCCAATGCCTGCCGGGGGTTCGAAGAAAACCGATCGGGAAATCGTGGCCCCCGGCAACAGGGCAACCGAAGGAACACGGGTGGGTTTTAGTCAGTAAGAGTCTGACACGCCCTCCCGCTCCGCCCAGAGCGGGAGAAGTTATTTGATAATTTCCCACCCAAAAAAAAAAAAAAAAAGGGTCAAGTATTTTTTATTTTATTTTTTTAAGAAAAAAGGAACAGAAAAATACGTACAAAAGTGATGCTTATTTCTAAAGAAATCTTTTCCAGCATACCTGCGATAGGAAAGTATATAAAAAGAGATGTAGACAACGTGTGTAACAGTAGAAGACAAACAGTCGGCCCGCGGCCGTACGTACCCCCTCCTGGCGCTGCGTGGTGTAGAGCTCCAGCTCGAAGTACTGCGGGATGGCCGCCAGGTTGGTGAGCTTCTCGGGGTCGGCGCCGAACTTGTCCAGCAGCGCCGGCAGCGTGGCGATGTAGTGCGCCGTGAGGCGCGCGCGGTCGTCGCTCACCAGCTGCGGGGATTGCCACGGTCAAACACTGCTGATTCTCATGTAATTATTAACATTTATTTATTTTTATTTTCTTCACATCTATTCAGAAAGAGCTAGTTTATTCTTCGTAAACAGGGACTAAAATAGCTTTTTAGTCCCTAGGCATTAAAAGTGAATTGAATTTGGAATGTGGATATTGTTAGTAGAAGTTCCAATTACCAAACAGATCAAATACGAACATTGTATGAACAAGTAACAGGCTGGCAAGAAAAAGTGTGAATTTAGTCAAAATGAAAATCCAAGATGACGGCTTAGAAAATTTTCAAATTATTCGTCATTGGAGTCGTTTTCAATTTTAGAGGGTGCTAAAGCCGATAGTGAGGTCAAAATTTAAATCCATTATGACGGCTGCCGAAACTTTCAAATTTTTTGTCATGGGTGTCGTTTTTATAGTTTTCGAGGGTGCTAAAACAGATAGTGAGGTCAAAATGTAAATCCACAATGGCAGCAGAGCAACATGTCGAAGTATTTTAAAGATTCAGCTTTATCTCTTAACCCTATCTGAGACCTGTTCTAGATGAGAATACCAGGATAACCACTGATCACACCTAGATATTTAGTCTGAGTTACTTGTTTAATGCATGAACAATTACAACATCTGTTATTAGTTATCCACATGTATGTATTCTTAGATTGAAATCCTCACTTTTGTTTTTACTAAAGCAAATGTGATTGGTTTTTGATGTATTTAAAGTGAGCAGGTTATTATTTAGCCAATTGGCTACTTGTGCCATAGCCATCTCTGCTTTGAGTTTCACTTCTTGCCAGGAGTTCCCAGAGAAGACGAAAGCGGTATCATCGGCATATTATGAAAAAACTTTTGCATTATTGATATGCATGTTGCAGAGATCATTTAAATATACCAGGAATAGTGTAGGACCCAGTACGCTGCCCTGGAGAACGCCGTATGTGACCTCAGCGTCACTACTGGTCAGTTCCCCCACCTTAACCCTTTGCTTCCTAGATTAGACATAGTCTTTGAGCAATTTCAGAGAGGTTTCTCTTTTTCCAGCTTTTTCCAGTTTACTTACAAGGACAGGGACAGAGACGGTGTCAAAGGCTTTTTTAAGGTCCAGGAAATCAGTCAGGCATTTATTGCACGTGTCAAGATGTTCAGTTACTAGAGAACTCAGTGCTGTTACTGCATCCTCAGTGGATAATCCATGTCTAAAGCCAAATTTCCCAATTTGGCTTTAGACATGGAAATGAGAGTCTAAGCACAGGCTTAGACTCTCATTTTTTTCACCAACAAACGAAAACTATCTGTAAAAATCCTAATTTAAACTATCTTGTCAGATTGTTCGGATGCCATACAGTTCTTGCCAGCCTGTATAGCATGAGATTAGATCTCATAATAAAATCTCACAGTATCTTGGCCTGCTCCTTGGTCAGCATGTGATGATGTTTGCGACTGGCCCCGCGGCCCACAGGCGGCTCGCGTGCTGTGTGAGCGTGTAGTGCGTACCTTGGCCTGCTCCTTGGTCAGCATGTGATGATGTTTGCGACTGGCCCCGCGGCCCACAGGCGGCTCGCGTGCTGTGTGAGCGTGTAGTGCGTACCTTGGCCTGCTCCTTGGTCAGCATGTGATGATGTTTGCGACTGGCCCCGCGGCCCACAGGCGGCTCGCGTGCTGTGTGAGCGTGTAGTGCGTACCTTGGCCTGCTCCTTGGTCAGCATGTGATGATGTTTGCGACTGGCCCCGCGGCCCACAGGCGGCTCGCGTGCTGTGTGAGCGTGTAGTGCGTACCTTGGCCTGCTCCTTGGTCAGCATGTGATGATGTTTGCGACTGGCCCCACGGCCCACAGGCGGCTCGCGTGCTGTGTGAGCGTGTAGTGCGTACCTTGGCCTGCTCCTTGGTCAGCATGTGATGATGTTTGCGACTGGCCCCGCGGCCCACAGGCGGCTCGCGTGCTGTGTGAGCGTGTAGTGCGTACCTTGGCCTGCTCCTTGGTCAGCATGTGATGATGTTTGCGACTGGCCCCGCGGCCCACAGGCGGCTCGCGTGCTGTGTGAGCGTGTAGTGCGTACCTTGGCCTGCTCCTTGGTCAGCATGTGATGATGTTTGCGACTGGCCCCACGGCCCACAGGCGGCTCGCGTGCTGTGTGAGCGTGTAGTGCGTACCTTGGCCTGCTCCTTGGTCAGCATGTGATGATGTTTGCGACTGGCCCCACGGCCCACAGGCGGCTCGCGTGCTGTGTGAGCGTGTAGTGCGTACCTTGGCCTGCTCCTTGGTCAGCATGTGATGATGTTTGCGACTGGCCCCACGGCCCACAGGCGGCTCGCGTGCTGTGTGAGCGTGTAGTGCGTACCTTGGCCTGCTCCTTGGTCAGCATGTGATGATGTTTGCGACTGGCCCCACGGCCCACAGGCGGCTCGCGTGCTGTGTGAGCGTGTAGTGCGTACCTTGGCCTGCTCCTTGGTCAGCATGTGATGATGTTTGCGACTGGCCCCACGGCCCACAGGCGGCTCGCGTGCTGTGTGAGCGTGTAGTGGGTACCTTGGCCTGCTCCTTGGTCAGCATGTGATGATGTTTGCGACTGGCCCCGCGGCCCACAGGCGGCTCGCGTGCTGTGTGAGCGTGTAGTGGGTACCTTGGCCTGCTCCTTGGTCAGCATGTGATGATGTTTGCGACTGGCCCCGCGGCCCACAGGCGGCTCGCCGGTGCTGGCCTGGCGCACGCAGCACACCATCAGCTCGATCAGTGACGACTCCTGTAAGGGCACACTTCAAGTTACATAATCACTATGTACAGTTCCAAAATAATTCTTCAGGGCTAACATGACAAGCGCGAGAACGCTCTTTTTCTCATTTTATCGTAATTTGTCTACGATAATCCCTAACATGACCGCAAACGACGAGTTAACTAGAAAAAGGCACTTTGACACTCCTTTATCGCGCGATGATAAACCGATGTTGCAAATTATAAAAACAAATTATTTTTATGATAGTAACATCGGCTTGAAGTTCTGTTTCACTCATTCAATTTTATGCATGGAATTATGGTGTACGTTACCCCAGCAAGAAAGTATCTCCTAGAGTTATATGAGTAGAACGTATAGTTTGTGCCTTATCTGCTGTAAATGTGCCCCCTGTCGTTTTGGAAAAAAAACGGAAAAACGATTCTTGCTGGGGTAACGTTTTTCTAGCAGGAAAATTCTAAACGAATGATCGGAGAGAGAAAAATTGTGTATGGCCAGAGAGCTTATATGTGTGCCAAAATGTGCCCCCAAAAATAAAATCTGTGCCCCTTCAGATTTTCGAGATATTGCATTTCCTGCTGGAGTAACGTTTTGATGAATCATATATCTCTAAAACCATTGCATGTGCCCCTGTAGAATAAAAATACACGAGTAGCTCTTAATGTGTGCCCCTTAGTGCCCCAATTAGATTTAAGAAAATATTTATAGTTTTCAAGTTATCGCGGTTTTATGAAAACCCGAAAAAACATCGCAGCGCCTAAATGAGACAAGGCACAAGTTCGCTGAAAACTGTATTCGGTCCTTCTTGACGCTAATAATAACCATACAAAGTTTCAAAACTGTTCATGCATGCGTTTTTGAATAATCTTGCTAAAAGTAAAAACGATGGTGTCATAACTTTGACGGCAAAATACAAGGAACTGGCGAAATCCCAGATGTGTAGGTGTAAACCAAAATCATGTGCCTTTAGTCAAAAATATATGGTGAAAATATTCAGCTTGGAATGTTTCGCATTAAGTAAATATAAATAAAAAACCAAAATATATAAACAACGGCTGGTTATCCGACCAAATTCCAATACTACTAAAAAGCGACGGATTCATACATATCGATGACCTTCTTTACTTTACTCACTAACCGGTTCACACGCGTTGTGCCCGAGTACACTGAAGTAGAATAAAAAAAAATCAAAATATTTTATTTCACATAAACCTACATGGGCACTTATGAAACGTCAGAAGCTAGGTGCACGGTTCCAATTGGTCGTTTCCTATGGAGAAGAGCCGGCAAGAAACTCCACGGTTACTCTTTTAAAAATAATTGGCTTTTACAATACTTCATATAACAAGTTTCTAGGTATGGGAGGACAGTGTAGGTCTTTCAATAAGTACCAAGTACTTAACAAAATAGAAAATGGTCAACAGGTCTACAATCCACTAAGCCTACAGCGTTCTCACATTCACAAAATATGTATTAATGTATTATGTATTAATTTAACCGTAAATCTATGCTGCGTGGAGGTTCTCTAATCTTGATAAAAAATTGTTTAAAATCTAAGCAACGTAATGACATAGTTGGTTTATCAGTTGAACATTGCATCGAACTGTCCTGTGTTGAGCTGGATAAGCATGTTGTAGTGTGCGTATACAGACCCCCTAATTATCAGAACTTTTCTTTATTTGAGTCAATAATGGAAGATGTCCTAGCGAAACTTGCATCCAGTAACAAAGCCGCAATTATTTGTGGTGATTTTAATATAAATATTCTGGAAAATAATTCAAATAGCAGTAGAATATTAAGCCTTTTTAAATCGTTCAATTTATCAAATGTTTTTACAGAACCAACTAGAGTAACTTCAACTTCTGCTACTTGTATCGATAATGTCTTCTGCGGTTGTGATTATTTAGATAAAGCCATCGTAAATTATTTACCGTCTGATCATAGTGGACAAACGGTAACTTTTAAATTTAGAACACCTATTCAAAAAGTGCAAATACAAATTAGACCAATAACAACTGGCAAATTAAATAGATTCAATAGTACCCTAAATAATAAGTTAAATGCTCTGGGCCCTAATATGGACGATGCAAATAAATTGTATGAGGATTTCTTTTCAGTAGTGCACACTGAATTCAACAAAACTTTTGAAAAGAGAACAAAAAATATTTGCCCTAATTTTATTTTTAGTGACTGGGCAACTAGAGGTATTAGGATAAGTAGGGAAAGACTGTTCGAGCTGTATGGCCTTAAGCCTTACATTAATACTGAAACTTTCAACAAGTATGTTGCTACATATTCCAAAATTTTTAGAAATACTTGCAAGATAGCTAAAGCTCTGTATATTAGCAACAAGATTAAATCAGCAGAAAATAAAATAAAAACAGTTTGGAAAGTTATAAATAATGAAACTAATAGGAACAAAGTACGAAACACTGAGTACAAATTGGAGACTTCACGTGGTGCCATTAGCTCTAACTTAGAAGTAGCGCAAGAATTTGTACATTTCTTTACTAATATACCATCTAAAACGACAGAAGCTTTAAATTCCTCACCCGATGTCTCAATTAATTTATTAAGAGCGAACGTTCCAGGCTGCCCGGTTGAATTTCAATTTAAACATATAAACCCTATGATAGTTATAAAAGCTTTTCGGCAAATTAAAATCAAATTGACCGAAGATCTAAGGGGATTATCTATCAAAGTTTGTACATCCATAATCGAGACTATAGCACCGTACTTAGCTTTAATATTTAATTTGTGTGTGGATCAAGGAGTCTTCCCGGATTTAATGAAATACAGTAAAGTTATACCACTTTTTAAATCTGGGGACAGTAAAGACACTAACAATTATAGACCAGTATCTGTGCTGCCGGTATTCAGCAAGGTTTTCGAAAAGGTAATGCTCAATCAAATGCTTAATCATTTTAACGCCAACCAAATCTTGCACGATCAGCAATATGGTTTCACCAAAGGACGTTGTACAACTGACGCTGGTGTCACCTTATTAAAACACATATTTACAGCGTGGGAGGAGGCCCAAGATGCCATAGGAATCTTTTGTGACCTCTCCAAGGCATTTGACTGCGTGAGTCATGAAACCTTGCTCTTGAAACTTGAGCATTACGGACTAGGTAAACTTGCGCTCAATTTAGTAAAATCTTATTTAAATGATAGACAGCAGCAGGTTCAAGTAAATGGTGTCCATTCAATCGGTTTAAAAGTAAAAATGGGCGTTCCACAAGGCTCGATATTGGGTCCTTTCCTCTTTTTAGTATATATTAATGATCTACCCCATTTATTAAAAAACCAACCACAAATGGTGTTATTTGCTGACGACACTTCCTTAATTTTTAAGATAAATAGACGTGCATCAAATCTTGACGACGTAAATAACGCCCTACTGCAGGTTCAAAATTGGTTCACTGCTAATAATTTAGTATTAAATGGGAAAAAAACTAAATGCATAAGATTTGCTTTACCAAATGTTAAAAGTAGTGATTGTGACATAGTATTGAATAAGGAGAAACTAGAATTTGTCGATAAAACTGTTTTCTTGGGGATCACGCTCGATTCAAGGCTGCAATGGGGTCCTCATTTAACATCTCTAGCAGGACGGCTAAGTTCAGCAGCATATGCTGTGAGAAAAATCCGTCAATTTACTGACGTAGATACCGCGAGGCTGGTCTATTTCAGTTACTTTCATAGTATCATGTCTTACGGTATTTTACTATGGGGACGGGCTGCAGATATCGAGTCTATTTTTATTCTGCAGAAGAGAGCCATCAGAGCAATATATGGTCTCCGCAGACGCGATTCTCTAAGGGATCTGTTTAAAGATATTAACATCATGACGGTACCTTGTCAATATATCTATGAAAACATCATGTACGTAAGGAAAAATCTAAGTCTTTTCAGTAAAAGAGGTGATAGACACAATTATAGGACTAGAAATAGGGACCAATTAGTTCAACCGGGTTTCAGATTGGCTAAAGTAGACTCATCCTTCATGGGGTGCTGTTTAAAATGTTATAATAAAATACCTTCCCACATACTCCAACTGAACGAAACGAAATTTAAATCATGTATAAAACGCACACTATGCTGCCAAGCATATTATAAGTTGGGGGATTACATCGCTGATAAAAATGCTTGGCTCAGCGCTGGTCCAGCTCCACAAGGGCGCATAAACTAATTGATTAGCATTCGAAAATATTGTTGCAGCTGCTGAAGATTGTAAAACTATCTTTTCCTTGTATAAATTCAATCTCTTTGTATTGTATAATTGCATATCACATGTGTGAGCACTGTGACCATGTTGTACATTCCATAAAGCTACCATTTACTGGGTACGTCTTTCATTGACTTGAATGTGCTCTGGCAGCTGAGAGTATGTCATGCTCACTCAAATGTCTCGCTGATGGTGGCGTGTGTGTTGGATCATTAAGTTCCCTTCAAAATGGTTGAGCTAAATGGTGCTGATCCATGCGTCATGTTCGTGAACGGGCGCCGTCAGTAGGGACTGGTCATCTCTTAGCTGCCACGGTTTATTTTATTTTAATTTATTTAAATTTTTGAATTGTTATTATATTTTTATTACGGACGCTTTTAACGTGCACGTCTTTCTACATTGTTCTCACATGTATAAATTCAACACGAATGATGTAACCAATATTTTGTAACAATATTTTGATTTAAAAGAGTGTCCGTGGAGTTTCTTGCCTGTTCTTCTCCATAGGTACCTACTACGCTTTGGAATGGGCAACTAGCTTCATTTTTCTGACTGACCGACCCCTTGACAATTCAAAAGTACCTGTAATTGGTTTATTTGAAATAAATGCTTTGAGTTTGAGTTTGTAGAAAAGAATCTATACAAAAAATAAATAAATTAATATAAGTAAAAAAAACCTATTTTAATAAAACGCAATTATATGATTGTTGTTACAACTGTAATAAATCTGAGTAATTATCATGTCCACAAAAGTCACTAAAAAAAAAGTTGAAATTAAATCGTAGGTATATAATGTCAAATAATAGAATAATAAATATGTCAAGGACGAATGTAAAAACAAAAAAAAAATAAAGATTTAAATAAACATGGTAATTTGGGAGCAGTTAATAGACTCTTACTTATTTATGCCGTTAATGAGGTACCAGGGAAGCCACATGTGCAGAAGGAATTATTGCCTAACTTCCTTATCTTCAACATAGTCTTTAATTTTATAATATGCTTTCTTGATAAGGACACGTTTGATGTGGGTTTTGAACTTCCCATCGCTAAGTTCTGTCACAGACTTTGACAACTTGTTATAAAAGCGGATACTGTTTATAAGAAATGACTTGCTTGTTTTAGTTAATCTAAATTTGGGTATCACAATTTCATGTCGACTACGTGTATTTATATTATGGAAATCGCTTCTTATTTTGAAAAGTCTTAAGTTTTTGCGAACATACATAATACTTTCTAAGATATAAAGTGAAGGCAAAGTCAGTATATCAATTTCTTTAAATTTGTCTCTAAGGGACTCGCGAGGGCCCATTTTATAGATCGCGCGGATTGCCCTCTTTTGTAAAATGAAAATTGAATCTACGTCAGCTGCCGATCCCCACAGCAAGACACCATAAGACATAATACTGTGGAAGTAAGCAAAGTATACTAACCTAGCTGTGGCTATATCAGTCAACTGCCTTATTTTTCTTACTGCATATGCAGCTGAACTTAATCTACCTGAAAGAGTTCTAATATGAGCGCCCCATTGTAATTTTGAATCTAAAGTAATTCCTAAGAATATAGTATCCGTTATTGCATCTAGGTTTTTGCCATCAAGTTTTAGATTTAGACCTACTTGAGGTACATTTGGTAATGAGAACCTAATACATTTCGTTTTGTTCGCATTAAGTAAAAGATTATTAGCTGCGAACCATTTTGAAAGTACAGCCAGACTATCGTTAACATGTAATACATCTGTATCTTTCCTGTCTATTTTAAAAATAAGAGAAGTGTCGTCAGCAAATAGAATTATATCTGATAAGTTAGTCATCATGTAAGGAAGATCATTTATATAAACTAGAAATAAGAAAGGGCCGAGAATTGAGCCTTGAGGCACGCCCATTTTAACTAGAGACCCCGAAGACGTCGCCCCATTAACATTTACTTTTTGCTGCCTGTTTGATAGATAGGAAAGAACAAGATCAGCAGCTTGTCCACGAATTCCGTAGTGATGTAATTTACAGATCAGTGTATTGTGGTCAACGCAGTCAAACGCTTTTGAGAGGTCACAGAAAATGCCAATTGCATCTTGGGACTTCTCCCAGGATTCCAAAATGTGACTGATGAGTTTTACTCCTGCGTCAGTCGTCGACCTACCTTTCGTGAAACCAAACTGGTGACTGTGTAAAATCCCATTAGAATTAAAATGTGACAACATCTGGTCTAGCATGATTTTTTCATATATTTTACTCAATGCTGGTAGCACAGATATTGATCTATAATTAGAGGGATCACTCTTACTACCCGATTTGAAAATTGGTACTACTTTACTATGTTTCATTAAATCAGAAAACGTACCGCTATCTAAACATTGATTAAATATGCCTGTTAGGACAGGGGCAATTGTGTCAATGATATCTTCAAGAACCTTAACGGAAATCCCCCATAAGTCTTCAGTGTTTTTTATGTTAATACTTTTAAATGATTTAGAAAAGTAATAAATAATAAAATAAAGTTGTTATTGGATTATATTCTACTAGTTGTTTCTATGACCTTACACATGATTAAGTACATTATAAATAGTAGCCTAAGTGCTATTCCAAGGTAAGCTATCTTCTCCATTCTAAATTTAATTAAAATACATCCAGTAATTTATGTGTGAACGAAAGAAATACATCCAGATATTTGCCATTTGCCAGGTCTTTGACCAAAAATTTGAAAAATGTGTGATGAATACCTACTACTAAAAAGAGGTAGCTCTTTTTTGTATATAAATAAAAAGCCCGTATTTGTCTTTATATATATATATATATATTTATTGATAAGCCGTAGGTTAGATAAATTAACAGTAAGTTTTACCCTCCAAGTTCATAAAACGTAGGAACAAAAAAAAACAGAAAAAGTCATTCCTACAGCTTAATGAACTTAGAGCGTTGTATTGATGATTTTGATGATTATAATTCTGTAACTACATATGCCTTATAGCCGTGAATAATATTTTTAACCGACTTCCAAAAAGGAGGAGGTTATATGTTCGTCGCGTATGTTTTTTTTTTTTTTTTTATTTATGTCCACCGATTTCTCCGTCAATTGTGGACCGATTTTGAAAATTCTTTTTTTTGTTTGAAAGGGTGTGCTCTCGAATTGGTCCCATATAAATTTTATTAACTTTGCTTGGATAGTTTTTGAGTTAGCTACAAAATACGTATTTTTTTCCCACTTAGTATGTAGATGATATGACAAGTTTCTGTCACTGGTAGCAGGTAGTGGTATTCGAATATGTGTGGGGTAGGTACCACAACTAAAAAGTGAAAAATAAAAACATTTTACAAAAAAAAACAACTTTTTTGTAAAAAGTTTTTATTTTTATTCAACATACAACCTAGCACTGGCCTGCAAATTGCAAAAAACGTAAGAAAATTTGAATTTCGCGGGTTGGTTGGAGCATTCACCTTAATAGAAGATTCCCTTTTTTCGCCTCCCCACACCGCTGCATATATCTCTGGCCCCGCGGCATCCGCTGAAGTCGTGTCGCAAGGAGTCCCTTTGTCTAGCTTGGAGAAAGTGAGACAGCTAGTACGCGTACGGTGTTAGTGTGACAGAGACAGTTACGTGTAACGTCGCTCTATTATGAATAATAGGTACAAAGTGTTTATTGACTAGAAAGTGCATTTGTATTATTACTTGGTATTGGTAAACAGTTGCAGTTATGTTATGACGCCAAGGACACTGTTACGTTGAGTAACGCAGTTGCACTGATACTGTTTGTTTACTTTTTTTTAAGTTGGTTGAAAGTGGCGTATTAAGCATTTTATAACATATATGTGGTTGTAGTAGTGGTGAATTTTATGGCACGATCTGCGGTGGTAAGTATTTAATGGCATTGTTTTGATTTATTTAAAAATACTTGTACCTTATCAAGTATTTGGATTTTTTTCATCACTTTACCGATTTATTTATTTTTAACAAAAAATGTTCTAAATCATGTTTGTTTTGTTTTCATCTGAAAGGATATACATACTTTCCGATTGGTCCAATAGAAATTTCATCAAAATCGATTCAGTTATTTGTTTTCTTTTTTGTTTAATATGTATTTAATTCTCTTCTTGTGCTTGGTTGATGACATATAATCCCTTAATAACTTCTAGTTACAATGTAACATAATGTTGTTACGTATATGGGATAACTATGTTTATTTATACCATCAGATAATTTGTGCACATTGGATGTTTACAGTTATATCTTTATGCGGTTTAATATACTAACACACTTTATCTGAATCTATGTATAAGCAAATTACTCGTAAGAAAATTATTTATCTGTCATTTCTAATTTAATATTTTTTTTACACAGTATTATACTTATACTTAATACTGATCTGTGATTTTTTGTGATGCGATTTTACTAATTATATGTTAGACTTAGATGAAAAACTGATCTGTGATTTAAATAATAATGACTACACAACGTGCAAAAAATTCCTAATATTTATAGGTAGGAAATTTGATCTGTGATTTGATGCAATAATTACTTTAAGAATTAAAATTAAGGGAATAAAAATAATAATTTCCACATTAACAAGCTCTTTAATTACCTCCCAAAACTTTTGAACGCGACTGTACGGACAACAGCTTAGGTATAATACGTCCAATAAAGAAGGTCATCGATATG
Organism: Agrochola lychnidis; assembly: GCA_963680765.1. Classification (NCBI taxonomy): domain Eukaryota; kingdom Metazoa; phylum Arthropoda; class Insecta; order Lepidoptera; family Noctuidae; genus Agrochola; species Agrochola lychnidis. The sequence continues at coordinate 24,555,745 of OY796866.1, forward strand.
TATGAATCCGTCGCTTTTTAGTAGTCATTGGAATTTGGTCGGATAACCAGCCGTCGTTTATATATTTTGGTTTTTTATTTATATTTACTTAATGCGAAACATTCCAAGCTGAATATTTTCACCATATATTTTTGACTAAAGGCACATGATTTTGGTTTACACCTACACATCTGGGATTTCGCCAGTTCCTTGTATTTTGCCGTCAAAGTTATGACACCATCGTTTTTACTTTTAGCAAGATTATTCAAAAACGCATGCATGAACAGTTTTGAAACTTTGTATGGTTATTATTAGCGTCAAGAAGGACCGAATACAGTTTTCAGCGAACTTGTGCCTTGTCTCATTTAGGCGCTGCGATGTTTTTTCGGGTTTTCATAAAACCGCGATAACTTGAAAACTATAAATATTTTCTTAAATCTAATTGGGGCACTAAGGGGTGTGCCCCTTACACGAGTAGCTCTTAATGTGTGCATTAAGAGCTACTCGTGTATATTTATTCTACAGGGGCACATGCAATGGTTTTAGAGATATACGATTCATCAAAACGTTACTCCAGCAGGAAATGCAATATCTCGAAAATCTGAAGGGGCACAGATTTTATTTTTGGGGGCACATTTTGGCACACATATAAGCTCTCTGGCCATACACAATTTTTCTCTCTCCGATCATTCGTTTAGAATTTTCCTGCTAGAAAAACGTTACCCCAGCAAGAATCGTTTTTCCGTTTTTTTCCAAAACGACAGGGGGCACACATTTTTTATGTGGGGGCACATTTACAGCAGATAAGGCACAAACTATACGTTCTACTCATATAACTCTAGGAGATACTTTCTTGCTGGGATAACGTACACGGAATTATGTACTTTATTAAATAAACGTCTCTCTCTCTCTTAATTATTATTAATTATTTTTGTATGGCGTAGCTGTCAGAAAACGATAAAACTACAGAAATAGACAAAAATTTGTCGCGCGAGAGTGGATATATGTCGCGTGTGTCATGTTAGGCCTGCTGGTATCTCTTTGAATGTGATTAAACCACAATTAATATACAGCCTTCCACAAAAGATTTTCATATTGCAGCTCGAGAGAAGCATAATATATGTGACGTACATTAGTGTTTAAACCAAATATATGTATACTAGCTTTTGTCCGCGGCTTCGCCTGCGTGGATGTCGGAAAATATCCCACAGGAACGTGCTGCCAGGATTCAGAGTATCCTATGTCCTAATCCAGATCATGGCCTATCCTATGCCTTTCATCTAGAAATCCGTTCAGCCGTTACGGCATGAAAAGATTACAGGCAGTTAATAAACCTATTTTAGGGTTCCGTATCTCAAAATGAAAAATTGAAACCCTCAAAAGATGACTTCGTTGTCTGTCAAGACCCTTTTTCTCAGGAACGCGTGGAGGCATCAAGTTGAAATAGATACCAAAAATTTAGATCTACGGTCTCTTGGATTTGTAACGAAAATCAAACTTCCATGTCAACGCAATAAAAAAAATACGGTCATTTATGCCGCATATTTTGTTTGACACTCGCAAATAAACCAGTCTATTTGGTAATTTCCGTTGGCCCAGCAGCATGAAGGTTGGCGAGAAACGGCCCGGACCAGGAGCAGGCCCGGTCCGGACCAGGAGCAGGCCCGGCCCGGACCAGGAGCAGGCCCGGCCCGGACCAGGAGCAGGCCCGGCCCGGACCAGGAGCAGGCCCGGCCCGGACCAGGAGCAGGCCCGGCCCGGACCAGGAGCAGGCCCGGCCCGGACCAGGAGCAGGCCCGGCCCGGACCAGGAGCAGGCCCGGCCCGGCGCCGCACGTGGCCGCGCCAGTAGGACACAACCGACAGGAGGCCGTGGCCCCCGGCAACAGGCCAACCGAAGGAACACGCACCCGTGTTCCTTCGGTTTTGGTCAGTAAGAGTCTGACACGCCCTCCTGCTCTGCCCCGAGCGGAAGAAGTTATTTAATAAATTCCCACCCAAAAAAAGGTTCAATGCACGAAAAAACACTTTTTCGTCAATAATTGTAAGAAAGCTTGAAATAATCAAAACATTAAATCTGTGTAAGTATAAAAGTACAGTTTTCGTGGTGCTAAACCATTCATGTCAGTCACAGCACCTGTTAATAGTTGCATCACTTTTGCGGTCTCGAAAATATGCTTTTCTCGCCTTTGACTAATGATATTTTTCAAAATCAAAAGTAGTTTCTTCTAACGAAACGATCAAACGTCAGTCTCGCGTCAAGTTTTGGAAAACTAGTTGCGAATTTTAGTGATTTTCCACGAATCCTTAATTTATTTGAAAAATCCCTTTCCGCTATGTACAAGACGAAGAATTCGATTCTTCAAATCACAAATAATTTTGTTTAAATTCTGTTTCCCTTTCTCACAACTAATGAACAAAATTGATCAAAATCAGTCGATTTCGTGCACGGCTCCTTAAACATTTTAACTATTAATATTTTAACTTTGTTAGCTTTAGTTATTTAACTTTATTGTGCATGCTGTGGTCTCCTTAATATTTGATGTTGGCCACTATTTGTGTCACGTATTGTGTATAAGTTACTGAAACCACAAGACCTGTCGGTTGTCCAGCGCCTCCTCGCTGGGCCCGGCCTCCTCCAGCAGCAGGTCGGTCATGCACTCCCAGTCCTTCATCATGGGGTTGGACTCGATGAGCGAGTCCACCAGGTACGCGCCGTGCTCGTGCAGCTGTCGACACATTACTCTATTAGTGGAGATAGAGTTTGGCACGTCACTTTTGAGCCTAGGATATAATCGAAAATTTGTAAATGGCCACATTATAAAAATGTCAGATGAATGTCACCGAAACTATTGTGTCAGGCTATTTATTAGATTACATTATTTTATTTTATCATCAAGAATGATTTAAACAATGACGTGCGAAAGTTACCACATACTATGATCAAAGTCAAATAATTTATTTCAAATAGGCCCATACAAGACACCTTTGAATGTCAATTTTTACAAAAACAAAAATAGAATTGATTCTAGTCGCCCCTTCCAAAAGGTAGTTTTCGTATGGCGAAGAATGGGCAAGAAACTCCACCGTTACTCTTTTAAAATGTTTTACAATATTTTGTACCGATACCTACATTAGTTAAATAATTATGTGAAGACGATGCACCTAGAATAAAATTAATATACCACAGTAGGTAAAAATAATTAAAAATGAAGCAACAACAGATAGATACATGGTGCTCACATATTTTTACAAACATTGTAAAAGTAGACGATTTTCCTAAAATTTTACAATTAATAAGTCTGTGTGTGAATGTAAAATCAATGTCAATAAGTTTAAAGCAAAACAACAGCCGAAAGAGATGCTACCGGCAAAAACCTCGTCGTAAGTATAACATGTGTACACACCTCGGACTCTATAAAGAACTGCACGAGGTCGCGGATGAGCGGCGTGTTGGGCAGGCGCGTCTTGCCGCGGCGCGAGCGCGCGGGCGGGGGGCTCCTCGTCGTTAGTATAACATGTGTACACACCTCGGACTCTATAAAGAACTGCACGAGGTCGCGGATGAGCGGCGTGTTGGGCAGGCGCGTCTTGCCGCGGCGCGAGCGCGCGGGCGGGGGGCTCCTCGTCGTTAGTATAACATGTGTACACACCTCGGACTCTATAAAGAACTGCACGAGGTCGCGGATGAGCGGCGTGTTGGGCAGGCGCGTCTTGCCGCGGCGCGAGCGCGCGGGCGGGGGGCTCCTCGTCGTTAGTATAACATGTGTACACACCTCGGACTCTATAAAGAACTGCACGAGGTCGCGGATGAGCGGCGTGTTGGGCAGGCGCGTCTTGCCGCGGCGCGAGCGCGCGGGCGGGGGGCTCCTCGTCGTTAGTATAACATGTGTACACACCTCGGACTCTATAAAGAACTGCACGAGGTCGCGGATGAGCGGCGTGTTGGGCAGGCGCGTCTTGCCGCGGCGCGAGCGCGCGGGCGGGGGGCTCCTCGTCGTTAGTATAACATGTGTACACACCTCGGACTCTATAAAGAACTGCACGAGGTCGCGGATGAGCGGCGTGTTGGGCAGGCGCGTCTTGCCGCGGCGCGAGCGCGCGGGCGGGGGGCTCCTCGTCGTTAGTATAACATGTGTACACACCTCGGACTCTATAAAGAACTGCACGAGGTCGCGGATGAGCGGCGTGTTGGGCAGGCGCGTCTTGCCGCGGCGCGAGCGCGCGGGCGGGGGGCTCCTCGTCGTTAGTATAACATGTGTACACACCTCGGACTCTATAAAGAACTGCACGAGGTCGCGGATGAGCGGCGTGTTGGGCAGGCGCGTCTTGCCGCGGCGCGAGCGCGCGGGCGGGGGGCTCCTCGTCGTTAGTATAACATGTGTACACACCTCGGACTCTATAAAGAACTGCACGAGGTCGCGGATGAGCGGCGTGTTGGGCAGGCGCGTCTTGCCGCGGCGCGAGCGCGCGGGCGGGGGGCTCCTCGTCGTTAGTATAACATGTGTACACACCTCGGACTCTATAAAGAACTGCACGAGGTCGCGGATGAGCGGCGTGTTGGGCAGGCGCGTCTTGCCGCGGCGCGAGCGCGCGGGCGGGGGGCTCCTCGTCGTTAGTATAACATGTGTACACACCTCGGACTCTATAAAGAACTGCACGAGGTCGCGGATGAGCGGCGTGTTGGGCAGGCGCGTCTTGCCGCGGCGCGAGCGCGCGGGCGGGGGGCTCCTCGTCGTTAGTATAACATGTGTACACACCTCGGACTCTATAAAGAACTGCACGAGGTCGCGGATGAGCGGCGTGTTGGGCAGGCGCGTCTTGCCGCGGCGCGAGCGCGCGGGCGGGGGGCTCCTCGTCGTTAGTATAACATGTGTACACACCTCGGACTCTATAAAGAACTGCACGAGGTCGCGGATGAGCGGCGTGTTGGGCAGGCGCGTCTTGCCGCGGCGCGAGCGCGCGGGCGGGGGGCTCCTCGTCGTTAGTATAACATGTGTACACACCTCGGACTCTATAAAGAACTGCACGAGGTCGCGGATGAGCGGCGTGTTGGGCAGGCGCGTCTTGCCGCGGCGCGAGCGCGCGGGCGGGGGGCTCCTCGTCGTTAGTATAACATGTGTACACACCTCGGACTCTATAAAGAACTGCACGAGGTCGCGGATGAGCGGCGTGTTGGGCAGGCGCGTCTTGCCGCGGCGCGAGCGCGCGGGCGGGGGGCTCCTCGTCGTTAGTATAACATGTGTACACACCTCGGACTCTATAAAGAACTGCACGAGGTCGCGGATGAGCGGCGTGTTGGGCAGGCGCGTCTTGCCGCGGCGCGAGCGCGCGGGCGGGGGGCTCCTCGTCGTTAGTATAACATGTGTACACACCTCGGACTCTATAAAGAACTGCACGAGGTCGCGGATGAGCGGCGTGTTGGGCAGGCGCGTCTTGCCGCGGCGCGAGCGCGCGGGCGGGGGGCTCCTCGTCGTTAGTATAACATGTGTACACACCTCGGACTCTATAAAGAACTGCACGAGGTCGCGGATGAGCGGCGTGTTGGGCAGGCGCGTCTTGCCGCGGCGCGAGCGCGCGGGCGGGGGCGGCTCCTCGTTGCGGAACAGGCGCACGTTGAGGAACTCGCCGGCCGCGGCCGCGACGGCCCGCTGCGACGAGTACACCAGCTCGTACACGTTCTCGCAGTCCTTGTCCGTCAGCACGTCCGGGTGCATGCGACATCTGCGGACACGACGCAATTCACGTATAGCTTACTTGCAAAACAACCTCATAAACAAAGCTACTACACAATGTTTTCTAGGACAGTATTAAATAAAAAGTTAGTACATAAATTCCAACAAATACCACTTCTTTGAATTTTAAATATATGTAATAAAAAATCACTAAAACTTCACTAATTAATTCGTACCATGAACAGCAGAAATCTTAGAAAAACTGAAATTGCACTCACTTCAAAATGGCGATTACAAGTTTGACAGCGTGCACGGCGACGTCGGTCTCCTTGTCGAGCGTCATGGACACAATGCGATCCTTGAACTTGGACGTGAACAGCTCCAGCTTACCCTTCAGCTCCTCGCACTCGTACAGTGGCTGCAGCGCTTGCAGGCAGCGGAGACGAACCTCACCCACCTGAGACACAATACAAATTACACAATACAGTTCAACAGCTTTATTATCAGTCTATGTGAGACTTGTTTGAGGCTTATGAGCGAATATGTAGTGCTGAGACTAATCACCAATAGATGCAACCAAAACCGAAGTCCAACTACATGTTGTGTGAATAATATTAATTCCTATTCTTTACTCTAAAGTAGTCAACATTTTGTTAGGTTTCATCCATTTCACATTCATAAGCACCTAACACATGAAAAGTCCACATATTATATCTTAACTGTAGTTATAAAAACACCTGGGCATACCTTGTCATGCAATGTCCAGCCGATGTATTTGAGGTAGAGATCATCTAAGAAGTGTGCTGGGAACTTCTCCATCCAAATACCTATCTCTGCCATGGTGATGGCTCTTATGTCAGGTAGCGTATCCCTGGATCGAACAATATGATTATAAATTAGTGGTTTAGCCAGGGGAGTAGTAATTAATAAAATAGAATAAGATTTATTGTTGTTGTAAGTGGTTAATAAATAAACTTGGTCAATATAAAAAAGTACCATTACAACATACCTCTAGGGTGTACAATAATAAGAAAATAAATAGAAAGATTTTTCTAACATGGATAGGATAAGCAGATAACTAAACTATATGGCATAATATCTTCTCTTTTAATAATGAAAAGACGGGCAATATGTGAGCAATGGCTCAGTCTTACCTATATCTATGCACGAACACAGACTTAAACATGTAGGACAGCATGTTCTTGATCTCCTCCATGTTCTCTTCCAGCTCCTGGCGCTTGGCCACCAGCACCTCGAGGCGCTCGTTGGCCCGCTTGTCGCGCGCCTTGAGCCGCTCCGCCTCGTACTGGCGCAGGCAGTTGTCGCAGTTCACCGACGTCAGCAGCGCCACGTCCACCAGTGCCGTCATCAGCTTCATCACTATGCAGTGATGGCATGTCAAACAACCATGGACTCACGACACAAACCCAGTGCCACAATAGACGCCAATAGGTTAGGTCCTTAACATTGTTTTAGGCATTCAAAATCACACCTAGGAAATTATATTTCAGATATTGCTAGTTATTTGCTTTCATATTGAGATGCAACACTGTTAGGTATTTTATACTTAACAAACCATTTTACTGCCTAGTGGTTGCATACACAACTGCTAAGTATTGAGTTTTCGCATCAGGAATTACTATTTTTTAGACAAGCAGGATTTGTGCCCACTTAATGGCAATAGGCCATGCCTCTCAGTTCTCTTCCACTCCCATGTAAAATACATGGAAGTGAAAGAGAACTGATAGAACACTGTTTATCATTATTCTCATAAAGCATATTGGTACTGTTCATAAATAAGACACATCAAGCTTTAGAAAGGACCACTAGACCATACTCACTCTCACAAAGTTGAACTGTTCGTAACTCGAATGTTTCATAATTACGACAGAGTACAGTAATGAGTGAGTGTAACTTACCAGCTAGTGTAGCAGTGTGTCTGAAGGCCCTGACCTGAGAGTCAGACAGCCCGGTGAGCAGGGAGATGATGTTGTCCATGAGGTACTGGTCATAGATGATGGAGTACTGGCACATCTTCACCAGCGTCTGGATAAACTCACAGAAGTTGGAGCGGAACTTCTTCCAAGTCTGCCCTGTCATGATGAGAGGATATTCTCCACTTTCCTGTTGGCATGAACATTCATTTTGATCTGTATTTTTAGGATTATTCAAGTTCAACATTATTTCAACCTACCTTGGCTTACCCTTTTGTTTATTCAGTTTTTTTTTTTATTTGCTGTAAGTCTTCCATACTCTAAATAAATACATATTTGTAAAATTCAGAGGTGCATGACTTATAATGCTCATTCAAAAACAGAAAAATTAACAATTTATAAATGACTTTTCATGAAGTATGTTTTGACTACTTTTTTACCCATAAATATGGATAAAATTTCTTACCTTGCAATCTTTATTTACTGTCAAGGATAATAAGGTTTGCTTTATTGGTTGCTAGGCAACGGAAGAGAGTCAAAGTTGGAAATAGATAGAATTTATAATAGAATATTATATTTATTGTAAAACATGAGTATACATCAAATAATATGTGCAAGATCTTAAAATAACAGGTAGATCTGCATGTTTTGCCATTTATGGTGTACAAAACATAATAAGAAAAAGAACCGCCTCCATAACCAGCCGGCTACGCGCCTCTAACAACGGTCTCCTGAGTGTGTTCTCAGATCGGTGGGACTCCTCTCTGCTGTGTCACTGGTTATTAAGAGGCCGGCGACACGGCTCGCAACTACAAATCGACATGTTTGCAAAATTCAATTCCAAGCACGTTGCGCTAGTGTGAGTGCCTGTCGGAGCGATATACACCTACAGTGAGCAATACTACCACGCACACGTTGACAATTACACAGGCCTGCAATGGTTTTCCTCTTTGAAATCTGAGTAACGTTTTCTATAGTTTCAGATGTGCTGATTACGATAAAAATAAAAAAATAAATCCATTACGTCAGGATTTTTTGATATTGAATATTTAAGATTTTGATGAAAAATGTCGAAGCGCCTACATTTTAAAATTTATAAAACGTCATTAAATTACTTCAGCTTAATTTTTATTGCATTTAATTAGTGTAAGGGGGCATAGAAATTAATCGAAATCAGTAATTTGTTAATTAATACATAATGAGTATAAGTAATTCGCATTAACCATGTCGAAAACGGTTCATTTTGGCTTAATTTAGTAATAAGCTTATTAATACATAATGATTAGGTATTATTACCTAATAGTTATGAATATTTAGAAAAGGGTGTAATAAAGATAAACCAAAGGGTTTTTATATAAGTACCCGCACTGATTTCATTTCATTTCTTAAATTCGCACATTGATTACTTCCCAGAAAATCTAGAAGCCGTTAGCAAAGAACAAGGCGAAAAATTTCACCAAGATTTGAAACAGCTTGAAGTCCGGTATCAAGGAAGATGGAATACTAGCATGATGGCGGACTATTGTTGGTTACTGAAGCGCGACGACCCAAACCAGAAATTTAAGCGGAAATCGCACAACCGAAGCTTCCAAAAAAAAGGACCAGGTTCCACAAATAAAATTTACATGTAATTTAGACTAGTAGTAAGTTGTTATTATATATTAGTAGTTTTTTAAGTTAAAAGTATTGTACTTTATTAAATATAATTTGTTTTATGTGACAACTTCTGTTTTTTTTCTAATACAGAAAAAACAATGTGAAAACATGTCATTTAAGCTGTAAAAATGTACGAAAAGCAATTCGCTCACACTTCATTTAAGGGTAATTTTTTGGAAATAAAAAGACGTAGGAGCCTAGATAAATACTGTCTCAATCCGAATATCAACATAATATGCTGGAAATTTGCTCAAATTGCGAATGATTTATGTATTACGTTTGTATGGACAATTCATGCGTCGCCGCATTCTTAAGTTATTTTGTTGATACTAACACTATGGACTCATGTCTGAAATAACAAATTTGAAAACAACATTGTTGGTTTAAATAAACCATTAAAAAAAATTGACTCTACACAACAAACTATGAGATTAAATCTTAATCCAAATGCTAATTTAAAAAATAAAACCGGCCAAGTGCGTGTCGGACCACGCACAATGAAGGGTTCCGTAGTTGGGATGAATTTATCCCAAAAACAAACTTAACTTTGTAGTTGGAAAATATGTTATTATGTATACGGAATGTATGGGAAAACATGTTTTTGCAACTGCAAAGTTAAGTTGGTCGATTTTTACTCGTTAACCTGTAGAGCCTAGTTAGCTGTGATAGCTTTCCTTTTAATTTCGTTATATAAACTACTGTTGTGATTTTTTTCACACACCCAAAACCAACCATTTAGTCGGCAGGGGGGGACACACACTAGACTCTAACAAAAATTAGCACTTTAAAGCTTAATATTTCGCAAACGAATCCCTGAATCCAAAAATAGTTTTCACAAACTCACAATATTTTTGAAGGACCTTTCCAATGATACCCCTCACCATGGGGTAAAAAAATAAAAAATAAACATCACTTTACGTGTATGAGAGGTACCCTAAAAAAAAATGTTTTTCATAATTTTGTTTTACCACTTTGTCGGCGTAAATGATATATATACCTATGCCAAATTACAGCTTTCTAGTACTTAGGGTCTCGGAGCTAGACCGCGGACAGACAGACAGACGGACATGACGAAACTATAAGGGTTCCTTGTTTACTACGGAACCCTAAAAAGGGGAAAAAAATTTAAAAATATATATAAAATATATGTTTTTTACAGATTTGAGAATGTCGTAATTATAGGCATCTATTAAATTAATTGCGATCATTTAAAAATTATGTTAAGGTATAATAGCATTTGCCTATCTCATCATCTTTTACGACGCCTCATTGAGGTGGATAACAATTAAAATTCTATTGTGTCTTGTTGATGACAGTTGAAAGGATATGTGATATTTTTTTAAATGCATTTTAAAAAGAGCAGTAGGCATTTGTCTGATAGGTTTTGGTATTTTATTATAAATGATTGGTGCCAAACAAAAAATACTTTTACACATCAATGCCGTGATTGATCTTGGTACGCATAATTTTTTATTATTAACTTGTGATTACGAATAAAAACATCTGATAGTTTCTTAAATAGGTTAGGATAAGTTTGTATAAAATTTGCCATTTCATAAATAAATAAGGAAGGCAGACTGAAAAATGTTTTGTATATTATTTATTATAAATAAACAGTATTTTATTAAATATATTTCATTTAAATAAAATACTGTTTGCAACTATCAGTTATTTTTAATCCAAACATAGGCCTAATACACCTTTTTTGTGACTTATATGATATTTATATTAGTTCGTTTTTAATTAATTATAATTAAACTACTTTGAATAAAAGAGCCATTTTCAACATCCTATGACTGAAATGAATCTATAAAAAAAATTGACTCAACTGTTTTTTCCCCAAGCTACAATGTTTTCAGGTTTCACACTTCAATGACAGGATATTTTATTAAACTATTTTGAGTGTTTTTTGTTTGTACTCCATTAAATTATCTATACAATGGTATATAAATAAACTAGGTTCTGTGTACTAGCAGGAGTGTAACAATAAAAACAGTTGCAGAAAGGAGGCAAAACAAATTTTTCGATTACAAAGCACTCTCTAATGCTTTGCAGTATGAGTCATGCAATAAGCAATGAAGTCTTGAAGTGCTAGATGCAATCAAAATTGTTTTAATGCAGCTGGCACAACATTGATATTCAACAATATAACAGGACATACTCTAACATACACACCTTCTTTCCACAGAGGTTTGGGCAGAGTTGTACCTACATAATAGTATAACCACATTTCTCCAGATGAGCGTAAGTCCCATGTAATATGGTGATATTCAACAACAAATATGTTAAAAGAAATTACTAGTACAATGTTAAATTACCTCATCAAATTCTTGTGTCATTTTCTTGATGATGAGTGTGTGGTCCATTTGTGCCATGTCAGGTGTGACCTTCCCACGGCACCCGGAAGCATTGATGAAGAACTGCATCAGTTGCACAAGCGCCGCTTCGCGGTTGGTCTTGTACTCCTCAATCCACATGTCCACTACTTGCTAATTGGTGAAACAAATGGTTTCAAATATTATAATCTTAGAAGTTAGCCAATGAGGAAAACAATTAAATGAAAATCAATGCTTACGTTTATAGCAGTCTTATTAAATCTAAGTATATTGTAAAGGCTGTTCTCATCATCACCAGGCAGCAGGACTGGTGGCGGTGAGTACGCTGGCGGTGGGGCTGTGCCGCGGCCCCTGCCGCGGCCGCGCCCTCCGCGGCCTCGTCGGCGCAGGGGAGGCGGCGGCGGAGACTCAGCCAGGCGCCCCACGAAGCCACCATCACCCCTCCGGCCGCGACTACGAGTCACTCGCTTCGTGGGTGTAGGAGATGGAGACCTCGGCTCCTCTTCTTCATGATGCGATTCCTCAGCTTCTTCTCTAGGTAGCAGTTCTCTAGGTTCAGTAGCAGTGGAATTAGCTACCGCGCCGACGTTGAACCCAGAATAATTTACGTTGGGAGTCTCAGGCTCATGGATCGACTGTCCACCGTAATCAGTCATGGGAGTCGCTGGTGTCATGGGATTCACGTATTCCGGTGGAGGATCATCCATCCGAATACGTTTCCCGCCACGGCGATGCATTTTTTTGATAAATAATAACGATTAAAACACGAATTTGACACAGTTCACATAACTTAAGATTTACTTAGTAGACTACTTTTTATTTATCACAGACCGCGTTATTGATTTCTCGTCCAACCGAGAGAAAACTAGAAATATGAAAGAGAAAGACAACAATCGACCGACGCGCGCCGCCAGCAGCCATTACAAATTGCACAAAAATATTGACGTTCGTTCTTCGTTGTCTTTGTCAGATTTAAAATTACATGCTCTGTGGTCAGATTAACAGCATGGAATTAGTAAGTACTTTATAGTATTACACACATCACAGAGCATGTAACTTTGTATTACAGTTTACATTATCAAATTCAAATTCATTTATTAATTTTGTGAACATAGGGTAAAAGATTATACAGCTGTTACAAATAAATATCGGTCCGTACTACGTCCCGCCAGAAGGCATACAAAATTGTTTAGGTAAATAGATAGGTAATCAAATGTAACATTAACAAAATGAAAATAAAATAAAAAGTCAAGGTACATGTCACATTTCATGCCAACAATAATAAAAGGTTCGAACCCAGACAGGCGCTTTACTTTGTGTAAATTATTTCATCACCACTGCTCTCAAAACGGTGAAGGAAAACATCGAGAGGAAACCGGCATGTCCTAGAACCGAAAATTCGAAGACATGTGACATCTACCAACCCGCACTGGGCCCGCGTGGTGGATTACGGCCCACTCCCTCTCACAGAGAGGAGGCCTGTGTCCCAGCAGTGGGAACATTTATAGGCTGATGATGATGATGATGAATAATAAAATGTCAATAAATTAAGAGATGACACATAAACAGATAGGTATTTAGTCACATTCTCTTCTAAAATAAAAAAATAAATAAAAATAATAAAAATGTCAATATGAAATAATTATTAGAATATTACCATAAGGGAGCAACATTTCAGCAAAAGAATTTCTCTGATAAAAACTCAGTCACACTGTAGTACGCCTTATCCTTTAAAAAATTACGTAGTCTACTCTTAAACAGCACTGTTGTCAAGTCTTTCCAACCACTTGGTAATTTATCTATACATATAATAAAATCGTAGCGAAGTCAAAACTGTACATTGAATATTTTTGAAAAAAAGTAATTGCTACGAGGTCTAGGATCGATTCTAATGCCGAAAATATTTTTTTTAGAATTTTTGTCTGTTTGTCTGTTTGTCTGTATGTATGTTCCAGCATGGCGCAAATTCTACCGGACAGATTCTGTTAAAATTTTGCATAGATATTCCCTGTGTGTCTGGTCAAACTATAGGGTATAAACTATCACGCTATTTGCTATGGGGGACGAGCAATATTACATTATGTTGTATTTTTATGTTCTAGCATGACGCAAATTCTACCGGATAGATTCTTTTAAAATTTTGCATAGGTGTTCCCTATAAGTCTGGTCAAACTATAGGGTATAAACTATCACGCTATTTACTATGGGGGACGAGCAATATTATATTATGTTCGTATTTTTGGAAAAAAACGCGCCAAAATTTTAGGATATTGTAGATGGTTATGGATTTAACTTTTTAAATGATTATCATCACGCTATACCTTTATGGAACTAAGCAGTCAACCATAAAATATATAGGAACGGCTATTTTAGACAAGTTTCAACAAACCAATTAGCTCAGCGGTTGGGCGGTTGCTTTGCAAACTTGGGGTTGTAAGTTCGATTCCCACCTACGGTTTTTTTTTTCTTTTTTTTTCACATTTTGTTATACGATTATTATTTTTTTTGATTATGTACCTATAATCTATAGATATAATAAAATCGTAACGAAGTTAATTTTTTTTAAAGAAAGTTATTGCTACGAGGTTTGGGATCGATTCTTATGCGGAAAATAAATTTTTTAGAATGTTTGTCTGTACCAACCGTAGGGCATAAACTATCACGCTATTTGCTATGGGGGATGAGCAATATTACATCATGTTCGTATTTTTCTCTGCAAATTGTAAAAGGACGCGCCAAAAGGTTGGGATATTGTAGATAGGTAGTTACCGATTTAACTTTTTAAATGATTATCATCACGCTACCTTTTATATAGGAACGGCTATTTTAGCTAACTTTCAACAAAGCGAATAAGTAAGCGGTTGGACGAATGATTTGAAGTCCTGAGGGCCTACCACCAGCTCAAAAGCAGTATTATTTTAATATTACTTTAGTTTACTTCAGTGTGGGAAAAAGATGAAGCTCTACAGGATGTATAGCTCCATCTCTTTCTCCCACTGAAGTAACATTAAAATAATACTGCTTTATGAGCTGGTGGTAGGCCGCCCGGGGTAGTAAGTTCGATTTACATCTGTGTTTTTTTAACTCTTTTTGTAAAACTATTTTTTTTTTTTTGGATTGTGTATGTAATAAATATTTCATAGAATGTATTAATTCACAAAAAATGGAAAACTTCGTAAGCTATGGGAAACTACTAAGTTACAAGTACTTTACAGTCACAAAACATTCAAGGTTGTATTCTGATCATTTTAGAGCAAAAGACTGTAGGAATAAAATGTTTTTTTTACAGATTTTGACAGCAGATTTGTCCTAGCGATTTTAAAATATGTATGTGTGTGGATCTTCTGGAATCGCTGCCACACTGCTTCCTGGTGGCAAAACAGCGCACGTCATATTTAAGATTCCCATCGATTTAGAGAGCAACGAAACGCCTGTTTGTGGGGTGTCACGCAACAGTAACAACGGATATGTGCTTAGGGGATTGCGCTTCGTCGTATGGGATGAATGCATTATGGCAAAAAGGAAAGCAGTGGAAACTGTAAACAGAACCCTGCAGGACATCCGCAGAAACCAAGATATGATGGGTGGTGTCACAGTTTTGACAAAAAAAGTGAATACTTCGTTGAAAAGGTCGACTCTATGGTCGAGAGTTCATAAACTGCGCTTGACCATCATCATACGAGCTCGGCTTGGCGGTAATTCAAATGCTCAAGAATTCTCCGATGTTCTTCTAAAAGTTGGTGAAAGCACTCTACCAGAGACTCTTGGTAGAGTAGATCCCACTTTAGAAGATCTTATTCGTCTGATATACGGGGATATCAGTTAAATACCGTACCAAGAGAATTCTTAGGCGTGTTTCCGTTTTAACTCCGAAGATGATCAAGCTGCAGCGATCAACCACAGTATTCTCTCACAAATTGAAGGGAGTGAAGTGATATACACCTCCATTAATACTGATGTGGAGGAAGATGATGCCAAATATCACCCCGTAGAATTTCTCAATTCACAAATGGCAAGTGGACTTTCGGTTGTATATCTGTGTAACGGAAACCAGCTCAAAGTCATGTCTTTGCAGAGAAACGTCATCGAGGTGGAAATTCTAACAGGTTGTGGCGATGGTGAGACAGTGTTTATAGCGCGTATAAAGTACAAATTCCCCATAATTACCAGTTAAAGCGCGTGCAGTTCTCTGGGAGTGTATGCTTTGCGATCAACAAGTCACAGGGGCCGACACTGAAGGCTGAAGGCTGCGGGTGTCGACCTCAGGATAAGCTGCTTCTCACACGGACAACTGTTACGTCGCTTGCTCCCGAGTCACCATTCCTGATTCTCTGTATATTTTGGCTGCTGAGAATAAAACTACAAACGTAGTATACAGGGAAGTTTTATAAAAATGTGGCTATTATTGTAGTATATTGTGATGTCTTACGATTTCCATGCGAACGAAGTCGCGGGCAGAAGCTAGTTGTAAATAATTGGAGCCATACAGTATACACTTTTGCGAACCAAAGTAGTTTGACACGGCAATTGACGTAATTTACTATTGTCACGCCTATTTCTTGGAAATACATCAGCTAAACGTTCAAAACGACTTAGATTTTGTTTGACAAACATAGCAACTTCGAAAATATATAGACAAGGCAGTGTCAAGATATTGTACTGCTTAAAATAAGGCTTGCAACTGTCTGTAGTTTTAAGTTTAAACATTGACCGGAGACATCTTTTTTGGGCCTTAAAAACTGTTTCTTTATCCGTTGAGTTCGCCCAAAAAATGACACCGTAGCGCATTTGAGATTCAACTATACCGTGGTAAGCTGTGAGAAGTGTTTTGGTATCTGCTATGGAGGTTAATCTATATAAAGCATATGCAGATGAACTTAATTTTTTACACAATTTGACCATCAGACGTAAAATATTTGGTCGGTCGGTGATTTATAAACTAGTTGTTGCTCGCGACTTCGTCTGCGTGTAATGTGTATTTTATTAATTTTAATACAAATATCCGTGAAAAAAGTAGCTTATGTGCTTCCCACTCAGGCTACCACCAGTATGTTTATTTTTTTTAAAGGTAAACTTTTATTACATCGTCTCAAACTTTTTCGTCTGTGTGTTGCATGTCGCGTGACGGTCGGCCGCGGAGTAGGGATAAAGTGAAAAGTTTCACTTTTACCGTGGTTTCATTTTTTTTTTATTATTGTTTACATGTTGTCGCGACGTCTGCCCATATATGTTATCTACAGGAATCATGTGATACTAGAGTATTATGTTGATCTCTTCTGAGGGTGTAACCTTAGGCAGACGTAGCGAATGAGAAAAAAAATATCGTGTATAACTTGTACCTGGGTTTACTTTATCTGCTTTGCTTGTTAATTCTTTATGGAGACAGAGCACGAAACGCAGGGCAAGCACGCTTGAACCGGGGGGCCACTTTCACCATCTGTAGATAGATATTATCGATGACACTGAGACTTCGATATTTTGGGTATCTTAGATTATTGGTATTTACTGAAACCAAATGTCAAATATTAGATCTTGTCATTACACCACTCAACAACTGGAAACCGGTATGGTTTCCGCCCCTAGAAGCTTACTTCCAGAGGGCACTTGACGGTGGCCCCTAAATGAGCCTTACTCACCGCCTCAAAATCTTGCCCTCTGGAAGCTCACTTCCAAAGGGCACTCGACGGCGGCCCCTGAATGAGCCTTACTCACCGCCTCAAAATCTTGCCCTCTGGAAGCTCAATTCCAAAGGGCACTCGACGGCGGCCCCTGAATGAGCCTTACTCACCGCCTCAAAATCTCGCCCTCTGGAAGCTCACTTCCAGAGGGCACTCGACGGTGGCCCCTGAATGAGCCTTACTCACTGCCTCAAACATACCAGTGCTAATTGAGATCTCAAGAAGCTTCAGTTATAATATACAACTACAACATACGTTTGCTAACCTCATTGGTTAATAAATAATCATTAATCAGTGTTTCAATATTCTCGAGAACACTGGTTTCAGTGAATAACTTAATTAATCTTAAAACATTAGATTCTCAGCTTTCAATCCAGAGATTGAAAGAAAGAAAGAAAGAAAGAAAAATATTTTATTTGGGACACGCACAGGAAATACAGACAGAAATAAAAAATTTAATTAAATTAAAAAATAAGAAAAGAGCATTTTAAACTAACAAAAAATAGTAACGACCTGTGCGAGGCCAAAAAGGCCCATATCTCAGCATAATGCTGCGATATTTTAATAAATACCGCGGCGCTGGTATTCTGATAGGGCCCGCTGTGATGCCACGGACGCACCTACGTACACATATAAATCCCTCTAAGGGATTACAAAATAAATAAAACAATAAAAAATTATAATATAAACAAAATAATAAAAATCAAAACCATTCAAGAATCGACGCATGCTCAACGTGACGTTCCAACCTCCGCATCACTTGTCAGGTATGGACTATTACAGATTGCCTCCAAGCCCGACACGTACTCACTTTGGTAAACACGGCTTCCGACTAAACTTTAACTAAACACGAACAAGATAAAAATAAAACAACGTCAAATATGTCAACATCAACAAGCGCAAGTATCTCTCTCTCTTTCCCTCCTAAGTTTTTTTATTTAATTTTCCAGTGAAAACACAAAAATAGCAACTAAAAACTGTGACAAATCATGTTTACGGTTTGTGCTGCTAGCGCCATTAGTCGTGAAACTTGGCATATACTTCCCCTTTGACTCTAGTACAAAATTATTCATCTTTTGATAGCAATTTGCTATTGTTAATTTGAATTTAGGGTTTTTTTTGGATTTTTCTTTTGTACGATAATGTTGTTCAAAATACGATAATTTTGACATGGAACTCGATCATTTGAATTTTTGGACTTGTCAACACTGACAAGGCAAATCCGGCAACTCTTGAAAACTACTGTCATATCTTGAGGTCGGATGATTTTGGATTTTTATGTCTGTGATTTTTATCGTTTTTACATTTCCTAAGCGTAAAATATACTAAAATGGCTAAGAAAACCTACGACTTGTTGTTCAAACTACTCCTCATTGGTGACTCCGGTGTAGGCAAGACATGTATATTGTTCAGGTTTTCAGATAACCACTTCACAACGACGTTTATATCTACGATCGGTATGAGCCACCTTTGTATTTTTGTATCACCGAAGCCTTGAAAAAACTGTTTTTTGTGTTTAATTTTTAATTACCTAGGTCTGAATACGATGTCCCCAATTATATTGATTTCGTAATACGCGATTACAACACAATATTTTACTTAAAATTGTGTGCTTTCATGCCTTGTAGGTATCGACTTCAAAATAAAGACGGTAGAGCTCCGCGGCAAAAAGATAAAGCTTCAGATATGGGACACGGCGGGCCAGGAGAGGTTCCACACCATCACCACGTCGTACTACCGCGGCGCGATGGGCATCATGCTCGTGTACGACATCACCAACGAGAAAACATTTGATGACATCGTCAAATGGTTACGGAATATAGACGAGGTAAGTAGTCTTCACCGCTGCTGGTACAACATATTGTGGAGCAGTAAATTATCTCTGCATCGGACTCTGTGTGTTTACGCTCATAGTACATAACAGTGGTCATGTTATACAAAAGTTATGTACCATAACCTTCCTCACAACGTACTGTTTGCAAAGTGGAATATTTTATTTAAATGCAACTTATTTCTAATCTTCCCATAAATCTAAAAATAGGTAAATTGAACTTCAGTGTAAATCAAACATGAATCATGCTACTTACACCAGTACATATTGTCATCAGCTACATCACCATGATGTTGTAAACTCAATCTTTAAATGAGACATGTTCATGTGCCACAAAAAAATACAATTACTATTATATATAGTCAAAACCGTTTATAACAACTTCGAGGGGACCATCAGATTAAGGTTGTTAAAGCCGATAGTTGTTATAACCAAAAACTATGT
Source organism: Agrochola lychnidis (assembly GCA_963680765.1). NCBI lineage: Eukaryota > Metazoa > Arthropoda > Insecta > Lepidoptera > Noctuidae > Agrochola > Agrochola lychnidis. The sequence continues at coordinate 24,575,277 of OY796866.1, forward strand.
TAAGTAAACAGAAATGCTTCTCAAAATTTCATTGTAATAACCAGTATGTCATTTTAACTGATGTCAATATAAATGGTTTTGACTGTATCACTACAAATTTTAAGCATGACATCATATTTTGTATGCCTAATAAATAAGTTACTATAAATATTTATATTTTGTGATAAGTATATAGCATCCACATAATATGTAGGAAATCATTAATGTAGTTAGTAAGTAAGGATTTCAGCTCCATTGCATGTTTAGTTCAGTTTTTACAAGAGCAAGGCTCAGACCAAATAAAAAAACCAAAACATTACGCAAACAATACAGTGAAGCATGCTAAAACTACACCTCTGCTCTGTGCATACACACTCTCATGCGCACTTGTACAACCATTTACAATCAAACTACACCCCACTAAGTGCACACATGTTTAGGAAACTGTTGACAGTGCTATGTCTGGGTTTTTATTTGGTCTGAGGAGCCAGGTCATTGTATGTTATAAATAGTGATCAGTGAAAATTGTCATTCCAGCACGCAAATGAAGATGTGGAGAAGATGATCCTTGGCAACAAGTGTGACATGGAGGAGAAGCGAGTTGTGAGCAAGGAGCGTGGAGAAGCAGTGAGTATGCTTTGTACTTATTGGGATAGCTCACCACTCGCTGTTGTGGGCTATGCAACATAGGTTTTTTTTTTTGGGTTGTGAATTATCAAATAACTTCTCCCGCTCTGGGTGGAGCAGGAGGGCGTATCAGACTCTTACTGACTAAAACCCACCCGTGTTCCTTCAGTTGCCATGTTGCCGGGGCCACGATTTCCCTTTCGGCCTTATTTGATGCAACATGGCTATGAATACGTCATGTTATAAGCTACACTAGATAACTATTTAAAAAAAAATAAGTTACAACAAATTGTAGGAAATGTTGTTAATACATCTACCTAGCCTATTATTAGTCAATATCCTCGTATAGCGTCATATAGGTATGTGGCTCCCTGTATCTTTTAAATAAATTATTAATGACTGCATACATTTTATACAATGCAAAACATTCACATTACACCGTGTTATCAAAAGAAGACTGTTGCTTTTCTTTGATTATCACTACTATTGTAAGCTGGTTTAACAGTGCTTGTCAACTTATGTTCCGGCATCGCACGTAATGCGCGTGATTTCGTTAACATTTTTGTGGCTATCTCACTAATCTTACTATTAGCATAACTTGTTTGATTGCTGTTTGTTTTGGCTCTGACATAAATGAGTGAGCAGTGTTTCATGAAAATCTGATGATCATTATTTTGTTGTGTGTGTGCCGCCTACATGTTAGCGCTCCGTGAAACCATCAATTAGCGTGCGTCCAGCTAAATGAGCGACTGACGCCGCCCGCCGCCGCCGGCGTGACTCACGCGCAGATAACACTCAGTGATTCAAATGCGTGTTTGGTAACAGACATTTAATGAATTGTGTCTGACGATGGTGCCGATTCCCTTGTTCACAAACTAAACTAAATTTAAGTTCAGTGCATCTTTTTCTTTCTATTTCATTAAGAAAAGGACAGAAGATAAATTTTAGTTTAGTCCTGTCAAATTAATCAGCGCTTGACGTAAATTGACGTAATTTTAGTCGGCATGTTTTTAATCACGTCTAAACTTGTATGGAGAGTGACAGGCGATGATTAATTTGACAGGACTAAACTAAAATTTATCTTCTGTCCTTTTCTTAATGAAATAGAAAGAAAAAGATGCACTGAACTTAAATTTAGTTTAGTTTGTGAACAAGGGAATCGGCACCAATGAATGAATTAAAACAAAAACATATTATTATTCTTTGTCTTTAACAAACATTTTACTTTCCTTCATAAATAATAATAGATATAATGTACAAAAAGAGAAGGAAGGTGGACCTTTAGTCCTTTAATGATCATCTAACTATAGAATATCATAATTATGAATACTATAACATCTTTATGACCGATATAACATAATAAACTGAACCACTATGTAGCATTAAGACTACACGTGAAAGTTCATAATTTCATCAGTAGAAGACAATGGACGATTTATTATTGGCATTGGCGCGTTATAAATGTCGTGTGTGTGTGTGTAGATAGCGCGCGAGCACGGCATCCGGTTCATGGAGACGTCGGCGAAGGCCAACATCAACATCGACCGCGCCTTCTCCGAGCTGGCGGAGGCCATCCTCGACAAGACGTCGGGGCGCGAGGCCGACGCCGACCACGCGCGCATCGCCGTGGAGCGCCGGCCCTCGCGCGCGCCGCCCACGCGCGCCTGCTGCACGTAGACGCGCGTCGTACCGCCCGCGCCCGCGCGCACTCCCACTCGCATCCATACAATACAACTTATACAAACCATTTCTACTGACATTGACCTATTTAAGCTAGGTATGCTATCCGGAGGGAGATATCCAAGTTTCTCTATTTATCCTTTGGCTGTTGAAGCTATAGTAAAGACGCTAGAGTTTTCATAATAAGTTAAGTAAAAAGCTGAAGAAGCCATCGGGGTACAGGCGTGTACGAGCGGTGTTGCCGGCGGACTTCGTAGCGGGAACAGCGATCCGCTCCGTTACGGAATAGCAGCATGGCAGCGGCGCATCGCTGCTGTCTGCACGGGGAGTGTACCAGAGTGACGCACTTCACACGCGCTTCCAAGGTCCTCTTCTACAAAATGGGTGAACTTCCTCTATTTCGCTTTCAAATCTTTGGTCATTGTAATTAAAGCTCCCGATGCTTTTGTTTCAAACTAGAACTATTCAGGTTTCAAGTTCCAGTCACCCTTGGAATGTCTAGTCGCATAATAAGTTGTGTGCAATTTGTAAGCAGGTTCCAAAAGATACACACCTCGCAAGGAACTGAAATATCTGTCTCAAATTAATAGTGTCGCACGATTAATTTTATTATTCCTCGCTTCGGAGTGTTTTTATTATACTTAAATGTTTAGAGTGTAACTTGTCTAGTAAAGAAAGCTAAGCCGCAATCACTCAACCGCATCTCATACTATAATGGTTGGATGATTGAGAACTTAATATTTCTCAAAACCGCAACGCACACCAACGTGAACCTGACTGACTCTATATATAAATGGTTTATTACTGTATCTTTTGGTTGGAGCTTCCTTTGTCCTTGTAATACTTGTGCAATACATACACGTGTCGTTTCACAGATTATGAAGTTGAATGTAGTTAAGTTATGTGCTAGTCGGGTGCCCGCGCTGGTGATGTGTCGCCGGCAGGTTGGGCTGGATCGTGGCGACGTCACACTTGCGAGCCATGTCGTGTGTGCGCCGCTCGACATGTCCAGTAAGGTGCGGCCTCACCAACGACGTCACACTTGTGAGCCATGTCGTGTGTGCGCCGCTCGACATGTCCAGTAAGGTGCGGCCTCACCAACGACGTCACACTTGTGAGCCATGTCGTGTGTGCGCCGCTCGACATGTCCAGTAAGGTGCGCCCTCACCAACGACGTCACACTTGTGAGCCATGTCGTGTGTGCGCCGCTCGACATGTCCAGTAAGATGCGGCCTCACCAACGACGTCACACTTGTGAGCCATGTCGTGTGTGCGCCGCTCGACATGTCCAGTAAGGTGCGGCCTCACCAACGACGTCACACTTGTGAGCCATGTCGTGTGTGCGCCGCTCGACATGTCCAGTAAGGTGCGGCCTCACCAACGACGTCACACTTGCGAGCCATGTCGTGTGTGCGCCGCTCGACATGTCCAGTAAGGTGCGGCCTCACCAACGACGTCACACTTGCGAGCCATGTCGTGTGTGCGCCGCTCGACATTTCCAGTAAGGTGCGGCCTCACCAACGACGTCACACTTGCGAGCCATGTCGTGTGTGCGCCGCTCGACATGTCCAGTAAGGTGCGGCCTCACCACGCCGGCGCCGGCGCTACGGTAGATGGCGCACAGCCCGGCGCGGCCTGTGATCGCCGCGATCATAACGAAATTCAATGAACGGATGCATGTTATACGTGTTGGTTTGGCCGTACCTTTAGAGAGATCCCATCAGTAAACTGTAATACATTATCTCATCGAACTTGATAAGCGTTCGTTTTTATATATATCAACATTAGTATGTTTAGTTAATGTGTCCAGACGCAGACTGCTTGTTTACTTAACTTATGCTATAGAGGTTACGTTGTATCGCAACATTAAGCTTAATTATATACAAAGTGTGGTTGACGCGCGACCAGCGAGCACATATCCACGGAAGCAACACGGAGGAGCTCGGCAGCGCCTCACGCGTCGCACTGTTGCTGGTCGCAGCTCTGGGTTATATTCACATAGATCAATATCGATGTTAGATCGGCGCAGGACGCAGGCCGTGGGCTCCGTCAGACAATTTTGCTAAACTGTAACACACTTTGTAGCAAAATTGTACTACGATTATAGTTAATTATTTAAGTAATTATACTCTATAGTTATGTACGTTGATGAAATAAATAAAATACTATTTTATTGTACGGTGTATGTGTTTCGTCGGTTTTTACCTGCTTTTATAAATAAACATCAGCATTGTATATTATGTTCATATTAAATTACTTATCGTAAATTGGTCTTACGTCTTTTATTTTTCTCGTAGGTTTTCCTATCTGGGTCATTAATAAATTCGTTGTGGTCTTGTGAAGGTTACCTCAAAGTTACAAGTAGCTAGTCGGAACGTGTCCCTCTAACTTGCAAATAGAGGATGGTGCAACACATGACAAAGGAGCCAGTGCTCAAGCCTATACAGGGTGGCAAGGACGACGAGAAAACTTTTACCATGGATTCAGTACGTGATTCTGAACCCTCTTGCGTTAAAATTTTTCGTTGGTTATTTTGAAAAAAAAAAATCAGCTATTTCATAGAAAACTGCAATACCTACGCGGTCAAAATGTCCCATACATTTTGACCGCGTAGATATTTTAGCGTAGGTAGGCACTTTAAAAAAAAATAACCGATGACAAATTTCAACGCATGGGGGTTCAGGGGGCCTACCACCAGCTCAAAAGCAGTATTTTAATATTACTCCAATGGGAGAAAGAGATGGAGCTATACGTCCTATAGAGCTTCATCTCTTTCCCACACTGAAGTAATATTAAAATAATACTGCTTTATGAGCTTGTGGTAGACTCCCAGAACACGCGTTGAAATTTTTATCATCAATCGATTGTAACTAGTTACAAGCAATGGCACGTAAAATGAATGACATGTCAAAAAAAATGTTATCCCCCATCCCCCACATCTCCGTCCCCATCCATTTGGGGTCCATTCGGATGGTACAGGGGGGTTTGGTGTCACTTCAAGACCCAGATTACTTACCACTCGCCATCCGGTTGCCATACGATTAAATTTTACGTACCATTACCTTGAATAAACAGTTTTCGCGTCGATGTCCCTACCCTACCTGTACATACCTACATTATAAACTTAAAACATTCAACGCATCGGGCGTGGCGGCGTGCCTAGCAGGCCTAACACGAACGAATATTGGAAATAGATACTCGTTTCGCACCATAGATGTATTATTACGTATAATTCGCAATATTTCTTAAGTTTGAAGACTTGATTAGTTTATTCATATCTATGGGTGTTCTGTTCATCCTAGATCGTCTTTGTGGGTCAACTGGCAAAAATTTTTTTATCGAAAAAATACAAGTTCCTATCCTCTTGTAATTTCGTTAAAATTTGTCATTAAGTAATTATTATTGTACTTAATGCATATAAATTTTAACCAAATTACCTACAAGAGGATAGGAACTTGTATTTTTTTATTAAAAAATCTTTTCGCCAAGCCACAAAGACGTTATTTAGGTCGAACAAAAGTACTTGCCTATCTGAGATTCGGGACGAAGGCGGCCTAATTTGAGATTGACCTTACTTCATACTATTACCACCACATTAGAAGTTGTTTACCGTTAGCTCTAAAAAAAAACAAGTACTTACATTTATTGTAGTGTTTGGTGTCGGCAACCCTGGCCAGTAGGGGCGCGTTATCTGGGGTCAAATGAGCGGCCGCGATAGCGCCCCGTCACCGTCGCTCTCAGTATCACTCTGCGCCAACATGGGGCTGCTACGTCTAGTCGTGTTTGTGTTTTGTTTCCAACTTGCCCACTTCACTGATCGTAAGTATCACAAATAATATTAATGAGAGGATTGCTCAGGATTCAATGATGCCGCTAATGTCTTCGAACAGTTTGTTGATTTGGTGATACATTTTCATGAAGCTTTAGGTATGATTAATTAAATAGAATATTACAATTAATATTCTGACATCATGTTTTATGGTAAAGCGCCGCCGAAGCCTCATATCGGCGCGGCGGCGGCGGCGTCTGACGTATACCTACGTATAATTTGTCGGCGGCGGCGTAGTCGGCGTGGATGGTTAAAATTTTCTAATTTTGTGATGAGAAGGTGGTCCCAGGTGCTCCATGAATCCCTACGTAGTCTATGTAGTAGGTAGTCAAAGAGCCGTCCAGTAGTAGAAATCTAAAACTGAGTAATTGCTGCATTTTGAGGAGCTATTCTGCTCATCACGCCGAAGATCCTCATCAGTTCTTCACCATTTTTTTATAAGATTAACTTAAAAGTAAAAAGTAACCGTTCAAATAAAAAAGAACCATTAAAATCGGATCTTATAAGGCGGCAGAGATATCCAGTAGCCTCCTTTTTGTCCCATAATGAAGGAAGTAAGTAATCCCCGACGAAAAAAAATATCTATAAAGTCGTAACACCTATAGTATCGTATAGATCGATTGTAAATAGAGGAGTAAGTACCAACAAAGTGACAGTGGAAAGTAAATTTTGCCAGACTTGAAGCAGAGACCGAGACGCTTCGCTCGCTCGGTGAATTAAATGCGAGAACAACACGGCACCTGAGAAAGGGAGAAAGAGATGTAGCTATACGTCCTGTAAAGCTTCATCTCTTTCCCACACTGAAGTAATATTAAAATAATACTGCTTTATGAGCTTGTGGTAGGCCCCCTGAGCTCTTTAATGCAGAGCTTACGAATCTATTCAATTCCTTCATCTAATAAGGTACAATGCTCGAGAGATGGAGTAGAGATACAGTGGTTCTATTCTTCCAAAAAGATGAGCCACGTGTACCTGCAAGTTGTTCTCGGTTCATTGAAATATGGGCAGTTCTGGCTTCCCTGCAATGATGTCATTTTAACTGGTGTTGTGACTGTTGAGGTGCTTGTATGACGTTGCCACAATGGCTATCGATCCAGTAAACGAAGACCATCCGAGTTAATTCTCATCAAAGGTTCACTTCTCGAAGTAGTGATGATGACTCCCAGATAGACATACCTACTCCTTCACAACTTCGGTCTTCGAGTAGCGAACCTTCGTTGTGAATAGGACTCGACAAACCTTGGAAGTTGTAAATGACTTGAGTTTTGTCTAAATTCATGCCGAGCAGTGGCGGTTTTGCAGTCTTGGCCGCCCTAGGCCCCAGGCAGTACCCCAGGCCATGTAGTATCAGCCGCCCCTTTCTAAACTAAGTTTAGCTTAGCGCGATAGACGAGCAAATTTTTCATGCTAGTGTTCATAGTTTGCGGTCTGCACACAAATATGAAAAAACCGGCCAAGTGCGTGTTGGACCACGCGCAATGAAGGCTTCCATAGTGTTGGGATGAATTTATGCCAAGAACAAACTTAGTAGTTAAGAGACATGTTCTCCCATACATCGATATACGTCACGGTCAATTCTACAACTGCAAATGTAAGTTTGTAATTAGAAAAATAAAATGTAAGTGATAAATCTACAAATTATCTTTTTTCGGATTTTCTCCTTTACTTGTGCTGCGAGACGTTGCTTCCTGCCATCGTCACCATTCTCCTGCGCTTATCCCAATTTATTCGTGGTCGGCGCAACATGTCCCCTGCCAAATTTCATAATTGTAGGTCAACGGGAAGTACCCTGTAGGTTTTGATTTATTTGCGAGTATCAAAATATGTCACATAAATGGCCGAATTTTTTATTGCGTTGACTTGAAGAATAATTTTTTAGAGCTCCAGAGAACCTATGTATTTGATATTAATTTCAACTTGATACCTCCACGCGTTCTTGAGAAAATGGGTCTTGACAGACAGATGGACAGACAAAGTGATCCTATAAGGTTTTCTTTTGAAGTACGGAACTCTAAAAATTACCTCATCTTTGCGAGCTAAGCTAAACTAACTCAGTCTCAGCTTAGTTCTCGGTCTGCAATCGGGTTTAGGGTTGTATCAGTAGGTATTTTATTGAGAAAACAGAACTTCCGTACCCAGTGTATCAAGTCAACGGAACTATGTTACTATTATAGTAGTCTGTCTATAACAGAGCTGTATCTTTAGAACCGAAATAACTTGAAATGTTCACAGAATAAGTGTAATTTTATGGCTTCTATCACGGCAAATAATTAAAAGACGGTAAACTATTATCGTTTCGGTGGTATTGGAACCCTAGTGCGCGCAAGTCCGACTCGCACTTGGTCGGTTTTTCGCGATATGCGAGTGATTCGGCAGAAACGATAAAGTAGTATAGTATGTTCGTAACGTGCAGCACCATGCGTGGTGGAGCTGGAGTGCGCGGAGTGCGTGCCGGACAACATGCCGCTGGTGACGTCACACCGCGCCGCCAACGGCTCGCTGGCGGTGCCGGCCGGCGACGAGCTCACGCTGGCGTGCGGCGGCGGCAAGTTCCTCGCCTTCCCGCTGCGCGACACGCTCGCCGTGCTGTGCGAGGCGGGCCGCTACCGCGTGCGCGCCGACAGCTCGCTGCGGCACCTGCTCGAGCTCGGCTGCCAGGAGAGCATCTTCGAAGATGTGCTACATCAGGTGACATGCAGTACCAACGTCTTGACAACATTCCTTTTATTCCAGTGAATCACGACAAAATAAAAAAGCCTTTTTTTCCATGCAGATTGACAACTGCGGCGGCCTGCAAGGGCGCGCGTACCTGATGCACGAGTCGAGTGCGCACGCGCCTCGCCACCTCGCCGCGCTGTGCTTCGACGAGGACCGCGCCGTGGCCGCGCGCCTGCGCATGAGCAACGCGCCGCACAACGCGCTGGCCGTGGGCGCGCACAGCGAGCACTCGGCGCCGCTCAGCCTCCTCGGCAACTTCAACCACATGTTCGACGCGGCCACGCGCCACGCCGCCGAGCGCCTCTACTCCGACGACGTCCGGATGAACCGGCGCCTGCACGAGCTGCTCAAGCACGAGCGGTACTCCTTCGCGGACCAGAGCCTCACCTCCGCCAAGTTGCTCAGCAGCCACTACTTTGAGGATCAGAACATGCGCGTGACGGACTTCGTGTCCAACCGCGTGGCGGTGTGGCGCAGCGTGGCGCACGGAAACCTGCACCACCTGCACCGCGACGTCGCCAAGTTCCTGAAACTGAGTCGTCCGCACGCCGAGCTGGACGTGCACGCCGGCACGCACGGCGTGCTCGCGCTGCGTGCGGGCCACTCGCGCACCGAACTTTTCTTGAAAGCTGGTAAAAGGTTTCCGGTGCCGAAGTATATCTGGACGGTAGTGCACGCCAAGCAGGCGAACAAGGCCGTGGCGCTAGTGCTGCTCAACGACCCGTTCGTGGCCGTCAGCGAGATCCGCGAGGCCGTGTTCTGCGAGAGCGCGTGCGGCCGCGTGCCGTGGCTGCACGAGCTGCGCCGACACCGCAACTACGAGAGCCCCGTGTACGGCCTCGTGTTCTGCTGCAGCCTGCACAACTTCACCAGCGTGGTCACCGAGTTGCCAGAAACACTCGTTAACGTGCCGGCAGGGAACGCTGGCTTGCTCACAGAGTTGTTTGTTTAGATATAATGTGATTGATCAAAACTGTGAAATATCTCTCTCAAGATTTGTAAAAGTTTATAGAAGTAGTCAACTATGATAATTAAAATAAGAGCGAACCAAAAATAAGTAGTTTATGAAACATTTTATTCAAAAATTATAATAGAGATTTTATTTGCCAAATCCTTAATCCTTCTCAGCAATCGCGGTCAGATGTCTGTCGATCTCGTTTTCAGCCAACACTCTGAAATATGAAACAATAAATGCTTAGTCATTTATCAAAAGTAAAAATAAAACAATATATTATTGCAGTACACATCCATAACGAACACAACAAACAACATAACTGGCAAAATGTGAGTGTTCTTATACACCTGTAGCCTCCCGGGAACACCAGCGCGCGGCGTGAGCAGAGCTGTTATGTTATGTACATCCACACAGCTACAATCTCACCTGAACTGTGGGTTATCCTTGGTGACCAGGCCTACTTCAATTTCTGAGGACTTGAAGTCGACAGAGAGCACCTGCGACAGACAGGAGATGGCCAGCTGCACCACCTCGTCGGCGCTGAGGTCCGAGCGCTTCTTTAGCTTCTTCTCCAGGTAGGCGTTGGCGTCGGTGGCCTTCGCGCCCGCCGACACCGCCTTGTACGAGCAGTAGTAGCCGGACGGGTCCGTCTTGTACACGCACGGACCTGTTTCTTCGTCATATGCTACCAGCATCATGCCTATAATAGAAATATCTTAGGTTTTGCAATTGTTACTTGTAGACCGCAAGTGTTGTGACACAAGTTTGGATATGTAAGGCCCAAAGCCAGCAGCTGACTGTAAGGGCCCCGGCACACTGGCAGACGGCAGGGGAGAGTATCGAGGATTATTCCTCTATCAGTCAACGCACACTGACAAGAAAAATCCTCTGCGATACCGCGAGCGTCCGCCAGCTTACCGGTGTTTGACGCATTTGGTGCACATCTCAACTTGTACACCATGCTCAAATGGTGAACTTAGCAACTGGTGCACTTCTCAATTGGTGCACTTCGCAAAAGGAGCACTTTTTAAGATGAGTGGAGATTTGGAAAAATTGTCTAAAAATAAAAAATCTTTGGTTTTGCGTAGGTAATTTTCTTAAAAATACAATCAACAAAATAATTTTAAATTAAATCTACATAATCACTTTAACATTTCTATTTTTTCAAAAATAAAAAAAAGTCACTCGGAAATAATAAAAATATAATTATATAAGAAAAAATTAGATTTACAGCAAAAAGTTATCATAATGAAGACATGATATAATATCATATTATATCAATAACCTTTATAATAATATTATAATTTAAACTGTTCTTCTTTTAGTTATAGTTATTATTATTAATTAAATAAAAACTTTAAATTAAATTACATAATCACTAATATAATAATATAATTGGAGAAACGTGATCTTTTCTTTTTTATAGCTTTTTACTTAATTAATAGTAGCAATTACTAAACATATATATATATTACATATATTATATTATTATATATACATATATTAATGTTTATAATTATTAATAATTTTATTCCAATTTTTTTTTTTACCCCCATTATGTCTTATTTTATCTAATACAAATACAAATACAAATAGTTTATTTTCTTTAACAAGCTTGTACTACATACTAGTGATAGAAGTGTCCCTTTAAGCAAGTAAATGCCTGTATTAGGACACTCCACTCTTCCGTAGCTTAAATTTACATAATGTACACAAGAGATGCCACTGTTTACTATTTATAAATTAATTACAATTTTCTAATTATTATTATTATTATTTTTTTTTTTTAATTATATTTTATTTTTTTATTATTATTTTTTTTTTTAATTTTTCCATTTTTTTTTTTTTTTTTTTTTTTTTTCTAATCTTATCTAATTTAATCTAATTTTGCCGAATCTTGACTAATTTCATTTAATTTCAATAAAATGTTGTCTATTTTTATGTAATTTAATCTAATTTTATGATTGTAAGTGTAATTATAATTACTGATAAATATTGACCTATAACTTGTATGTGTGGTGCAAACTGTTAGTATAAGTTGGTTTTTTAATAAATAATGAATGAATGAATGAAATGCACCGACCCCAGCGTGGTTTAACCAGACTCGATAAATCGAATGAACCCCGAGATTTGCACTAGCCGCTGGAGCCTCATGCTTCATGGGGTTACAGAGGCCACTGCATATCAAGGAGTAGACCAGGAGGCGCGGGTAATGGTAAGGAAGACGTGCCCTTAGGATAAGGAGGAATTTTTGAGCCTACCGGATATGCATCCTTGAGTAAGCAATGGAATAGTGGAGAGACGGGTGATATTTATCTATGGATGGGCATCTTTTTACGACGACGCCACTAGGCTGGTTCCGTTTTAGGTTTCTTATAAATCTCGCTAATAGTCTTCTTAATCTAATCTTGGTCTTCAGCCATGTCCATCCAAAAGTGATTTCCTTGTCGAAGTAAGTCATATCCTGTTTTAGGATATCATTTCATGTGTAAATAGGTAGGCCGGCTTTCTTGGAATCGGTCTTGTACTGCATGTATGTACGGGTGTGGTTTGCGGCGACTGTGAACATGTGCAAGATAGCACATCCTATGTTTCTTGATGTATTTGGTTACGGTTTTTTTCGTCTAACCGTTCATAAATTTTCTCTTGTTCTGGGTTATTCCTAGTGTGGTTAATCAAGTCTCTCATGATGATTCTCTCCGCTAGGATGGTGCAAGTACAGCTTCACTGGTGAATCTTTTGGCGGGGTTAAACTGCTATCTCGATTCTATTCTTTTTCGTTCTGATGAGTTGTCCGCAGCAATGTCCAGGGCGACGTCGGCCGGCTCCTCGTTGTTTATGTTCAGCTCCGACGTGGTACCTACAAGTACGCCTTGTAACTGGCCGCTGTTCACCTCAGGTTGATGCGATTGCAAATAATATGGTTGTGAGTTATACACACTATTCAGCACAAGTAATTATTAAGACCCCGACAAAAATTCCGACTCGCGTCGCCCGAATTCTTGTTTTTCTGTTCGTACTATCGCGGGCGCGCATGACCTGAACACCGCTAGGACCATTTCCGCTCGCAGCGCCCGATCGCTATATCAACGCTTACCCACACTCATCAATAAATATCATTGCAGAATCAGATTTTTGTTAAGACTTTTGTTTTTGAGAATGAAAAAGACCGTAAAAACCCACAGAGGTGGTGCGTTTTTTCAATGGAAATAAATATCAATACCCTCGTTCGGTCGTATTTTGAGCAGGATATCAGAAAGGTACAAAATTTGAGTCCAGAGTTGAGTAGATTTCTTATATTAGCAGTTTTTTATAAGGCGGAAAGTATCCATAAAACTTTAACGGAATAAAAACTCGATTTGATATCCCCTTTTCAGGGAATGTACGTAATTACCAATCGCCCTGTAGACAGCAGTTTGAGTAAATAATAAATAAAAATAGTAAATTATAAAAAAACAAAGTATGTCGTATTTTGCACAATCTGTACACTTTCACCGTCAGATTATACAGCACATTTGTTGAGATACATGGCATTCCATATTATACACAAATAGTGAGTATCTTAAAAGTTAAAAAAATACCAATTGTTACGCGGCTTACGGGTCGGGGCGGCGGGCGCACATCTGCAAAAGGGGCTGCACTGACTCACACAAAAAACTCCCTTGAACTTGAAAATTTTGGAACCGTGGACACACAACGGGTGATATCTATGGATGGGCATAATCTGTAAAGACTACATCGTCGCCAGATTAATTCATGTCCAGCGATGCATCTTTTGGCGGGGTTAACTCGACTCTTTTCTATGTCACTGCTATGCTGTGTTACACGTTGCTGTTTCCCTTGTCTTCGTCTAGCTTCTATCAGTTTCATGTAAATCTTGCTAGGAGCCTTCTTAATATTATCTCGGTCTTCAGCCGTCTTCAGCTTCACAAATATTTAACTTAACAAGAACAGCTTCACAAAAATATAACTTTATCACCCAAATAAACACAAAAATTACACTTGGCTTCGAAGTTCTATGGTTCAAAATACAATGTCAGAGTCAAGAGCAATAAAATCTAAAAGGAATACTTTGCTGGTCAACATCTACCTGCGACCCTTGATTCACTTGTCTACAGAAGAATGCGCACTCGAAAAAAAATTACCCCAGTTTTGGAACACAAACTGCACTGCACATAATCACGCACGTATTATAGTTTAAAGTTAGTCGAACAAATTTTAAATACAGCATATAAGATGTATGGATTTATAATGATCTCCACTCATCAATAAAATAACGATTTTGCAGAGGGAAGTAACGCCCTGAAAGATTGGAAAGGTCTCACCAGATTATATTGTATGATGCTCGCCTGAGGTCAGGAAAGCACGTAGGTAGGCACTTCACTTTAGCACTAATTGAATGTAATTATTTGGCGGCTGTTAAAGTAACAGCAGTATCAAAACAAAGAACTACTGTTCGATTTCGCCGGCAAGCGACCCGCACATGTGCAACAAGGCACAAAAGGTACCGTAAAAAAAATTTTTGGGACGGAGCTTCCGAAACGACCATGTTGCTTGACGTCTAACGACCGAATCCCAAGTTGGTTTTTTAATAAATAAATAAATATTTATATTATTATTTGTAATTGTGACATGTACCTTAACTTTTTATTTTCATTTTGTTAATGTTACATTTGATTACCTATCTATTTACCTAAACAATTTTGTATGCCTTCTGGCGGGACGTAGTATGGACCGATATTTATTTGTATAATCTTTTACCCTATGTTCACAAAATTAATAAATGAATTTGAATTTCAGAAACAAAGGTTTATCTATATTGTTTATAACCTGTTTTTGAGAAACAGGTTATGATTTAATGTAAAGCTTTTATTTAATTAATAATAATAACCATAACTAAAAGAAGTACAGTTTTAAATTATAATATTATAAAGGTTATTGATATAATATGATATTATATCATGTCTTTATTATGATAACTTTTTGCTGTAAATCTAATTTTTTCTTACATAATTATATTTTTATTATTTCCGAGTGACTTTATTTTTATTTTTGAAAAAATAAAAATGCTATAGTGATTATGTAGAGATCGTTTAAAATTATTTTGTTGATTGTATTTTTAAGAAAATTACCTACGCAAAACCAAAGATTCTTTCATTTTTAGACAATTTTTCCAAATCTCCACTCGTCTTAAAAACTGCTCCTTTTGCGAAGTGCACCAATTGAGAAGTGCACCAGTTGCGAAGTGTGCCATATGAGAAGTGCACCAGTTGCTAAGTTCACCATTTAAGCATGGTGTACAAGTTGAGATGTGCACCAAATGCGTCAAACCCGCATACCGGAGTATCCGCCGCCTCCGCCGGTGTGCCGCGGCATCCAACGAGTAGCCACCGCTCGCATTTGAATATTCCATTAGCGAATACGCAGTCGAAAAGTTGCTTTTGACTGGCAGACTCCAGCGCATAACGGCGCATACCGCGGCAGTATCCTCCAGCGTGCTCTTCAATGCTCCAGCGAAAACTGCGCTGCGATGCTCCGAGGTCGATCAGCCCGCATTGAAATATTTACCATATTTCGATTGCGTAAGTATTAAATTAAATTGATAAATAAATTTAAAACCATCTGCCGTCCCGTCCGCCAGTCTGCGCAGGCGATAAGAGATTTCGAAATATTTTCAAGTAGCTGTTGTCGGCAGGTTCGCCCGCGTGGATGTCGGAAAATATCTCACGGGAACGCACTACCAGGATTAAAAGTACCATCCAGGTAAAAATGTATTAATTCCGTAATACATTGTTTTCATATAAACTACTACCTTTTGCCCGCGGCTTCGCCCGCGTGGATGTCGGAAAATATCCCACAGGAACGTGCTACCAGGATTCAGAGTATCCTATGTCCTAACCCAGGTCATAGCCTATCCTATGCCTTTCATCTAGAAATCCGTTTAGCCGTTACGGCGTGAAAAGGTAACAGGCAGATAAGATAATAAATCTGTTTTAGGGTTCCGTACCTCAAAATGAAAAATGGAAACCCTTAAAGGATGACTTCGTTGTCTGTCAAGACCCTTTTTTTCAGGAACACGTGGAGGCATCAAGGTGAAATAAATATCAAAAACTTAAATCTACGGTCTTTTGGATCTGTAAGGAAAATCAAACTTCCAAGTCAACGCAATAAAATAATACGGCCATTTATGCCGCATATTTTGACACTCGCAAAATCTATTTGGTAATTTCCGTTGGCCCAACAGCACGAACTTTGGCGAGAAGCAAGGTCAAGTGAAGAGGAAAATCCGAAAATTGGTAATTTATAGTTATTTATAAACTGCAAAGTTAAGTTTGTTCTTCAATCTGGGATCAAAAATTCATAGACCGTGTCTTGAAGTAACATTTATTCTGTATTTCATTCAAGTCGGTACTTTCCACTCTATTAAAAATTCTTTTTCAATTTAAAAGTTAAGTTTGTCCTTTAATCCTGATTTGGAAATTTGGGCAGCCGAGCAAGCACAGTTTCCATCCTACTCACACTTGTTCGGCTTTTTAATATAAATAAAACAAGTTAATACGTATGATTCTAAATGCCTTACTTAAAATACTAATTATTAATTTAACTATTCTATGTTATGGGGTTTGGTTTCCGCACTTAGTCCGTCAGGTGGACCATTGTACACACGGCTACACATCAAGCTATACATTTCCAGTTTATGCTGATTCTTCTGTGAGTATTATATTGTAGTGCCTTTGAAAATGGTGTGATTTCGGGGCTTTGTCGCAGCGCAGGGTGAAGCCATAATTGGCCGACGCTTGATTGCATCTTCCTTTATGCGTGTGTGCTTAATTCTGGAGTCTTTGCTTAGGGTTCCTGATAAATGTAGCCTTAAGACGGTCAGGGCCGCCTCCTCCCGCACAATGAGGTGCAGAGGCGGCAGTCCAAGCATTGCCTGTAGGGCGGCAGTAGGTGTGGTTCTCATACTGCTAGTGATTGCAACACAAGCGAAACGCTGCAGTTTTTCGAGATCTCTTTGGGCTGTACTCAGGTCTGTCCTGGGCCACCAGACTAGTGAGCCGTATGTGATAAGCGGTCGAATGACTGTGGTGTACAACCAGTGGGTGACCTTGAGGCTAATCCCCCAATTCCTGCTAAGCACTCGCTTACACTGCCACAAGGATATGCTGGCTTTTGTAGTGATATAGTTCATATGTTTTGCCCAGTTCATTTGTTTGTCCAAAAACATGCCCAGGTATTTGGTTTCAAAAAACCAGGGTTTCAGTTGAGAGGCTTAGGGTTTTTCCAAAGAATCGTGGTAGCTGTAGTGTCATCAATTTCCTCTTTTTTGTGAAGAGAATCAGTTCGGTTTTTGTAGGGTTCACTGAGAGTTGGTGCTTGCTGCAACATTCCTCTACTATTTTCAGGGCTTGACGCATGTGTTTGCATAGGGTGTTTTCATGGGTCCCGTTTATTATAATGGTTATGTCGTCGGTGTAGCCTATGGTGAAATAACCTTTGTCATTCGAGTGTTTTGATGAGGCTGTCTACTACCAGGTTGCATAGCAGCGGCGAGAGGACGCCCCCTTGAGGACAGCCCTTCGCTACGATGGCCCTCGTAGTGTCATTTACTGTGACTTGTACAGCTCTCAATTTGAACATGTTGGTGATCCAGCCACTCAGGGTCGAGTCTATCTATGCCGTGTCGGTCGAGGGCCATGTTTATACTGGTGAACATGGTTTTATCAAAGGCGCCCTGGATGTCAATGAAGGCGGCCAGTGCTGAGCATTTATGGTTCACTGCGCATTCAATTTAACCAACCACGCTGTGCAACGCTGATTCTGTTGATTTGCCTGTGGAGTACGCATGCTGTTTGTGAAGTGGTATTACCCGGAGAGGTCCGTCTCGGATGTACCGGTCACAGAGTCTCTCAAGGGTGGTTCGCTTACTTAGTCTTATTTTATATTTTTTATTGCTATGACCACACTGACATTTTTATTTAATTTTTTATAATTCCAATGATCTGCATATTTCTATTTTTTATTTGGAATTGTAAACCTTTGCATGCCCACGTGACGGTAAAATATGGAGAACTTTATTATAAAAACACCTATGTACAGACGCCAGCATATCAAGCTACTACAATCTGTCAAATTTATTTAATAGATTTTCAACTATAACACCGAGGAATAAAGTTCAAAGTTGATTGGGAAAATTTGACAGTTTCGGGTAGCTTGATGTGCTGGCGTCTGTACTATACCCATTTTTGCAAAGAAATAAATGATTTGATTTGAAGGGTTTTCAGTAGGAAATATGTAAGGCCTATAAGCTTTGGGTTGTGTATAATCGGTTTTGCCAGGTTTGGGTATGAAAATGACTTTCACCTCGCGCCATGCGAGAGGTGTGTGTCTAAGTGCTATGCAGGCTCAATAGATCTCCACCAGCCATGGTGTCAAATAATCTACCCCACACTGCAGCAGGGCTGGGAAGATGCCATCCAGTCCTGCCGACTTGTATGGCTGAAAGGTATTGATAGCCCACTTTACTCGATCTTCTGTCACTATGTTGCGGGCTCTTGACCAGTCTTGATTCGTTGGGGTCCATTCTGGTTTAGCTTCCCATGTCCTGTCCTCCAGGATTCTACAGTCTGGGAAGTGAGTCTCAAGAAGGACCTTGCTGGTTTCATGGTCAGTTAGGTTAGTGTGTATATGAGTTATCGGGTTTTTTAAGCGCGCCGAGGGTTCGGTCCTGATCGGTTGATAGGATCTTCGTTACCCTTGCAGCTTCGTTATTTTCTCGATAGACTCACAGAACTTACGCCATGCTGTCCTCCTGGCAGTTCTGATTTGCTTTTTGTATATATATTGGGTCTGTTTGTATATCTCCCAGTCGTCCGGGAGTCTAGTGTTTTTGGCTCTGTTAAATTGTTTACGTAGCACATCTCTGAGTTTACTAAGTTCAGCGTTCCACCATGAGTTTCTCTTGTTCCTGGTTTGTGGCGCTCTTAGTTTACAGCAAGCGTGGTATGCTACTATTATCACTACCATTAATTTGTAATATCTACTCTAGTGCCGCCATTGAACACATAATCACCTACATGTTCTATGTTATAGTTTGGTTTCCGCACTTAGTCCGTAAGGTGGACCATTGTGCTGTGCAATATCTACGCCGTGTAGTTCGGATGTGAATTTGACATCACGATCAATGGTTTACAAGCACTAATAACACAATTAAAAGCGTCCTTATCGCAGAAGATTTTAGTACCTACTAGGTAGAAAACTATCGAAAACAAATCAAAGCGTCTTTAGCGCACTAACTTAATTTAATTACACTAAAATAAATAAATAAAACAATAGGTACGCGTCTTTTTCGCGGAGACATTTACAAAAACATTACACAACGATATTTTTGCGCACGATTGTGAAGAAAAGTGTGTCAAGGACATGGGCCCGGCTAGTACTAGAAGTAGAAAAGAGAACTTAGAGTTTGAAGAAGCGCGGGGCGGGTGGCGGGGAGAGCGCGCGCGCCGCCTGAGCCACTCGCGCACATAGGGCTCTCTCTTTCCTTCTATTCGCCTACTTTTTGCAAGTTATTCGTATTAATTTCATTGATACGATGTTATGATCCGTGACCCCGGCAAATGACCTCTGCGCTACAGTTCTTTAACTACAGGTTGCTCCAAGATGCTATTTTAGAAAATTGTAAATAAATCAGTAAATAAATAACATTTAATGAAATTAAAATATTTTCATAAAACGAATACGCGAAACCATATATGTGTGTTAAATTAATGTCGCCATTAAAGCGGCACGCTATATATAGATAGATTGGTTGACGCGGCACACGTCAGTAAAGCTCCCAGTCGTCCCAATGTTTTATTCCGACATCGTCATATTTCAGACAATTTACACAAAAACTTAATGAATTTTACACCTAGCTGCCTCATGCGTGAATCACTCCGTCCATTGGTGAAAACCTTATGAAAATCCGTTCGGTAGTTTTTGAGTTTATCGCGTTCAGACAGACAGACGCGGCGCGGGGGGACTTTGTTTTCATCATCATCATCATCATTTCAGCCGAAAGACGTCCACTGCTGGACATAGGCCTCCCCCAAGCACCGCCACTTCGACCGATTCTGTGCTTTCCGCATCCAGCGGATTCCTGCGGCCTTCACAAGGTCATCGGTCCATCTTGTGGGAGGCCTTCCAACGCTACGTCTTCCGGTACGTGGTCGCCACTCCAGAACCTTTCGACCCCATCGGCCATCCCCAAACATTAAAATTTCATAAAATCGATCAAGCCGTTTCGGAGGAGTATGGCAACTATCATTATGACACGAGAATTTTATATATACATACTAGCTGACCCTGCAAACGTTGTTTTGCTGTATAAATGTTTGGGGTGGACCATCTTTATCACTTACTACCCTACCTAGCCTCTGACCCTACTTACCCTACCATAATTTATAAAAACATAATTTTTCTTCATACCTTTTTTTTTTCCTAAATTAAGATGTAAGCTATCCTATCTTTCAAGTTGGATCTTGCTACACACGGTGTGCAAATTTGATTAAAATCGGTTAAGTAATTTAGGAGTCCATCGCGGACAAACAACGTGACACGTAATTTATATATATTAAGATGTATAGATAGTAGATGATCCGGTGAACTTCGTATTACTTGAGACAAAATTATAATTTTTTCGGCTGTTCCTTCGGGTTTTTCCTAAATTCTTTTTTCCAAAATCACTGTACCATTACAGAGGCGAAATATAAAATGTATATTATGTTTTTGTACCAGATGTTGGACCCAAGTTTAAGCATTTATATCGCATTTGCCAGGGATCAAGTAACAATTTATAAAGTTGCTATATTTAGTTTTTGGCATAGCCTACATATAAACAAAGTAATATTTTAATATAAGTACTTGGGACAACAGGTCATGGAAGTATGACCGCTGACAGACAGACGGACAGACCCTTTGGGTACGGAACCCTAAAAATTTCGTTGGGATGAGTTTATCCCAAAAACTAACTTAATATTGTGGTAAAACATGTTCTCCCATACGCGTACTTCCAATCTATACAAGGCCAGAACGCAGCCATAGGAAACTGCTCACGTATACTTTGTAATGCTATTTTTAAATCTGTGATTCAGATGTCAAGATGTCAAATCATTTATTTCAAATAGGCCCATGTATGGCACTTTTGAACGTCAAAAATTACAAAATAATAAAATTGATTCTAGTCGCCCCTTCCAAAAGGTAGTTTTCGTATGGAGAAGAATGGGCAAGAAACTCCACCGTTACACTTTTAAAATGTTTTACAATATTGTTTGTATATGTACGTACATTTGTTAAATAATTATTATATGTGAAGACGATGCACCTAGAATAAAATTACTATACCACAATAGGTAAAAAGAATTAAAAATGAAGCAACGATAGATAATTTAATTTGTGATAGATACATGGTTCTCACATATTTACAAACATTGTAAAAGTAGACGATTTTCCTAAAATTTTACAATTAATAAGTCAGTGTGTAAGGAAGTAATCACAGAATGTAAAATCAATGTCATAAAAACACAAAGTAATAAATTTTACAATTAAATTAGCAACCAGTTTGATTTTGTCTTGATTCTAAATTGTCCTATGGAGCAGGATCAGCATGTTTCCAAGCACTCTTATCTTGGATATAATCCTCTAATTTGTAATATGCTTGTTTACAAAGTGTACTTTTTATATGAGTTTTAAATTTTCTTTCATTTAATTGCAATATGTCACAAGGTATTTTGTTGTAACATTTAACACAGTACCCCATAAAAGATGTATGTACTTTAGATAACCTGAAAAATGGTTGATCTAGTTTATCTTTATTTCTAGTATTAAAATTATGTCTATCACTTATTTTATTAAAGAGATGTGGATTTTTCCTTACATACATAATATTTTCATAAATGAATTGGCAAGGTACCGTCATAATATTAATCCTTTTAAAAAGTTCCCTAAGAGATTCGCGGCGACGTAGATTATAAATGGCTCTGACAGCTCTCTTTTGCAAAATAAAGATGGATTCAATGTCAGCAGCCCGACCCCACAGTAAAATGCCATATGTCATAATGCTGTGGAAGTAGCTAAAATAGACCAAACGCGCGGTTTCTACATCTGTTAACTGTCTTATCTTTCTAACAGCATAAGCGGCCGAGTTTAACCGCCCCGCAAGAGATGTTATATGAGGTCCCCATTGTAATTTCTCGTCTAGCGTGATTCCCAGGAAAACCGTTTGATTAATAAATTCCAGTTTTTCTCCATTCAATATGATGTCACATTCGCTACTTTTAACATTAGGTAATTTAAATCTAATGCATTTGGTTTTTTTTTTATTAAGTACCAGATTATTTACCGTAAACCAATCTTGGACTTGCAGAATAGAGCTATTCACGTCGTCAAGATTTTGTGACCGTCGGTTTATTTTAAAGATTAATGATGTGTCATCTGCAAATAACACCATCTTCGGTTGATTTTGAAGTAATTGGGGTAAATCATTAATGTAAACTAAAAAGAGGAATGGACCCAATATCGAACCTTGAGGAACGCCCATTGCCATTTCAGACCCTAATGAGTTTACGCCGTCTACCTGAACTTTAACCTTTCTATCTTTCAGGTATGATCTAATTATTACAATGTATACACAAATTTTGCGTATTGCTGGTGCATAGTTTGTAACGTGGACGAGCGCGTCCTGATTCCAAACTATACTACATCACTTACGCCTGATAAGAGTTTTAAAGATATAGTCTATAAAAAGAAGAAAAGAACAAAATAGTAAACTCAGTGAAATGGGTTAGGTTAGAACTGCGACCAACCACGCGCGAGCCGAGCGAGCGAAGCGAGCGGTGCCGCGGCAGCGGCCGGCGAGCGCTACTTCCAAGTTGCTCACAGCCAGGCAGGCTATTTAATATTAGCGCAAGGTGCATTACGTCGCAAACAAGTTGGTTACCAGTTCGCAATTTTTCGCAATCTAAACTCGATTAGTCCGTATGCGTACTGGCACTGTATACTATGGAATGAGGTAGTTAATTAAGGCGGTATACTTTCTCCTCTTCTGTTTTCTATTTTTATTAATCTTATAACTTCTGAACTTCAGTTTGCGTATCATCTGTATGCGGATGACTTGCAGTTGTACTGTCAGGGAAAAGTCGATGAATTACCTGACGCTATCGGCACATTAAATAGGGACTTGATAGCTATAAAAACTTGGGCTGATAAATTTGGTGTAGCCGTAAACCCTATGAAGTGTCAGTCGATCATCATTGGTAGTCCTCGCAGTGTTAACAAGTTGGATGGTACAACCTTGCCACCAGTTCTCTTCAATGGTTCGATAGTTCCTTTTGGCACTGACGTGAAGGACTTAGGCTTGCACATTGATAGCACCCTGAACTGGCGTACTCAAGTCGCTAAGGTAAGCCAGAAGGTTACTGGAATGCTGCGGGCTCTGTACCGTTTGAAAAATTTATTACCGTCGACTACGAAGACAATGCTTGTGTAGACCTTAATTTTCCCTATCATCGATTATGGTGATGTGTGCTACTATGACCTGAATGCAGATCTCCTCGACAAACTTGACCGTCTTCTCAATAACTGCATTCGATTCGTTTTCAATCTGCGTAAATATGATCATGTCTCTGCGCATTGTTCGCTTCTAAAGTGGTTGCCCATACGCCAGCGTAGAGAGCAAAGGGCGCTGACCACCTTGTTTTCATTTCTTAACTCTCCGTCTTCCCCTAGTTATCTAGTCCCGCACTTTCAGTACATTTGCGACAACCACAATAGAAATCTACGTTCATCTCACAATCGTCTTCTTCAATGTCCCACCCACCGCACAGACTTCATTCACTCTTCCTTCTTCGTTCAGTCTATCTCTCTGTGGAATGCGCTCCCCCAGGAAATCAGGATGGCAACCAACCGATTATCTTTTAAAGTTAAAGTTCGCGAGCACATTCGCAGGAAGCTGGCAGTATCATCACAACGGTAATGATTTACCATTGTTTGTCTTATTTGCTTTAGTAGTATTTTTATATATATTTAATTTAGTTTATATTTAATTGGAAATATATGTTTATGTATATCTTTATATTTAAATAAATATTTATTCCTCAATTCTCGCTATTGAACCTACCACTGTTTGTCTCTGCATCACCCAAAGGTTGACGGGTAAAAAATGCCTTTGGCATTAAGTCCGCCTCTGGACATTTGTGTGCTTGAAGTATTAAATAAATAAATAATTTGGTCATTACAAAGTATACGCGAGTATTTGCGTATTGCTCTTGTATATGTCACCGTAAGATTGTGAGCACCGTTAGTTTATAATCTATCGGTATTATTTCCGTTAGATCATAATCTGTCGAAAAATTGTGAACTGAGAGAAATGGGTTAGGTTAAGTTAGAACTGTGACCAACCGCGCTAGTCGAACGAGCGTAGTGAGCGCTGCCGCTGCCGCGGCAGCGCTCACTACGCTCGTTTCTCATGGATACAATATAAACTATCGAAAAATAATACGTTAAATCGTAAATGATTTGTCGCAGTTCACAATTTTTCGACAGTTTGTAATCTAACGGAAATAATACCGATAGATTATAAACTAACGAAGTTTATAATTTTACGGTGACATATACATTGGAAGACCTTAATAAAAAAGTGATTTCCAATCTATACGCGAGCAGTTTCCTATGGCTGCGTTCTGGCCTTGTATAGAAAGGAAAGACGCCTCCCATACATCGATATACGTCACGGTCAATTCTCCAACTGCAGATGTAAGTTTGTAATCACAAAAAATAAAACTACAAATTAACGATTTTCGGACTTTTTCCTTCATAAAGGATTTTTTTGTTCCCTACATTTTGACGAGATATGCGAACATAAATGTAGGGAACAGCAGATTTTTTTTTTCCGCGATTTTAGGTTTGGTCCCATAGTAAAAGTGGTTCATAATGATGAGTAAAGTCACGTGTTTAAGTTTGCGCACTGGTTAAAAAAAATTACCCTTACCGACACCTGATCAAAAGTATTTCCTGCACAGTAAAATTATTCAACTTTTCACTTCTGTCGGCACTCCCGGAGTGCCACTGTTTTTATTGCGTTGACTGAGAAGCTTGATTTATTTAGAGCTTCAAGGGACCTTCTACGTATTTGATATTTCAGCTTGATACCTCCACGCGTTTCTGAGAAAAAGGGTCTTGACAAACTGACAGACAGACAGACGGACGGACAACGAAGTGATCCTATAAGGGTTCCGTTTTTTCCATCTGAGGAACGGAACCCTAAAAATAAATAAAACGTACTGATAGTACCTACTGGCTGGCTAAATGGAGCTATGCCAGAGCTAAACAATTGAATTTAAAAAAAGCGGCCAAGTGCGAGTCGTACTCGCCCATGAAGGGTTCCGTAGCAGCAAGTAACGATAAGTTTACGATTTATGACGTATTAAAAAAAAACTACTTGCTAGATCTCGTTCAAACCAATTTTCGGTGGAAGTTTACATAGTAATGTACATTATATATTTTTTTTAGTTTTATCATTCTCTTATTTTAGAAGTTACAGGGGGGGGGACACACATTTTACCACTTTGGAAGTGTCTCTCGCACAAACTATTCAGTTTAGAAAAAAATGATATTAGAAACCTCAATATCATTTTTGAAGACCTATCTATAGATACCCCACACGTATGGGATTGATGAAAAAAAAAATTTTGAGTTTCAGTTCTAAGTATGGGGAACTCCAAAATTATTTGTTTTTTTTCTATTTTTGTGTGAAAATCTTAATGCGGTTCACAGAATACATCTACTTACCAAATTTCAACAGCATAGCTCTTATAGTTTCGGAAAAAAGTGGCTGTGACATACGGACGGACAGACAGACAGACAGACAGACAGACAGACAGATAGACAGACAGACAGACAGACAGACAGACAGACAGACAGACATGACGAATCTATAAGGGTTCCGTTTTTTAACGGAACCCTAAAAAGAATATCCCGCCAAGTTCAGTTAGGTTCTTTTTTTTCTGTTATCGGTTGTTTAATGTCACTGGAAAATCTATTAAAATATCCTTACATATTATAAAACAAAGAGCCGCGCCGCGTCTGTCTGTCTGTCTGAACGCGATAAACTCAAAAACAACCGAACGGATTTTCAAACGGTTTTTACCAATGGACAGAGTGATTCATGCGGAAGGTTTTAAGATAGGTAGATTTGTGTAAATTGACTGAAATTTGACGATTATTGTTGAAAATGTCGGAAAAAATCATGCCGTCTGGGAACTTTATTGGCGTGTGCCGTGGAAATCGTAAAAGTTACATAAAATTTATGTTCTACAGTATTGTTCATCTTAAAAAGTTCAACAAAAAAAGTCCACGATGGCATATGTCTATCTTCTAAGGATGACCCACAATAACCATTTTTATCTTTCAGAATTTGATAAAAATTTCATTGGTATTTCCGAAGCTATTTTGACAGGTATTATATTAATCCTTATCCAATAAACTACATATGTTATTTAAATTGAGCATTTAATTTAGATTAAAATGTGCCTTGACATAATTTCATTTAAATTAATGGTTTAAAAGATATCACTGATTCAAAATTACGCGTAACAAAATAATAATGGTTGACGATCGACAAAGGCTATTTTTTTAAATTGAAAATATCGATATGGCAGCAGTAGGGCTCTATTTTCAAATGTGGTTTTCTTTTTTATAGTTTCGTCATGTCCGTCTGTCTGTCTGTCTGTCCACGATCTACCTCTGAGACTCTTAGTACTAAAAAGCTGTAATTTAGCATGGGTATACATATTAATTACGCCGATAAAGTGGTAAAACAAAATTATGAAAAAAATAATATTTTAGGGTTTCTCCCCTACATGTTAAGTGGTGATGCTTTTTTTTCTATGCCATTTTGTAGAGTATCATTGGAAAGGTCCTTCAAAAACATTGTGAGTACCCATGTCAAATCCATTTTTGAATTCAGGGATCTATTTGCGAAATATTAAGCTTTAAAGTGCAAATTTTTGTTAGAGTCAAGTGTCGCCAGCTAAATGACCATCATGTGATCCTGAAGATCACGATTAACTTTTTTGATACATTAGACATCAGGCAATTGTATAATAGAATAATTATTCTATTATACAATTATTATTAATGAATAAACACATGATTGTATGACGGCAACAATGTATTTTCTAATAAAATGTATGAAATGTAACTCACTGCATCCAAGTGGGCGCATCTCGGCGTTCTGTGTGTACACCTGCGAGATGTCGGCGATGCGGCGAGTCAGAATGTGCACAGGGATCTCAGTACCGTACTTGTACTGCCAGTTAGCCGCCTCGTACCGGGCGCGCTGTACCTGTGACCGGCTGTCCGCTGAAAATGGAAATAACAAATTCGTTACAAGCACGAGTGAGTAGAGAGAGACCGTCCAAGAACTGATCGCACGAGACATTCATAGGACGAACTTAACGTGCATAATTTCAATCCTCTTTACTTGTTGAAACATAAAAGTATTGCTCTAACCGATCATGCCCGTCATAACGGCTCCGATACGTTTGGTGAGCGGGAACAGGTGCGTGACAGAGGCGGGGTCAAGCAGGCGGTCGGGCACCTTGCGCTGCGCCGCTACCACGGCCGCGTCCGCGCCGCGCAACGCCACCGACGTCAGACCACCCTGGTTGATCGCCTTCAGTGCATATTCTGCAAAACATTCAACAACTTATGCTCCAACTCATTGAACTCAAATAAGTAATTACAGTTTTCAACCGACTTAGAGCACAAGGCAATGACTGTACGTTTTTGAATACAATATTTAAGGTTTAAAGTGAATAACATAAACTGAGTAAGTACGCAATTGGAAAGCTTATTTATTTAAAATTTATTATCAAGCGATTATACAGCATTTTACGAAAAATTATGTTGATTGATAATATTGATGGTTACCGCTCTGTGCAAGTCATTCCGGATAAAATTTACAACTTACCGACTTGGTATAGTCTTCCTTCAGGAGAGAAGATAGTAATATGCCTGTCAAACCCAGCGCTACTTTCCCGTGCCATTATTTATGAATTAAATTGGAAAATTGTTTTATTACAAACCGACGAAATAAGTCCTTTTGACAGCTGCTCAGTTGTGAGCATAAACAATAAATTCAACTTCAATTTTCTCATCTCATCGCAGAATTTCGTTGTTTATGGATTTCATTGTTGTGGTAGGAACAGACTTGGTACCACCAAATTGTGCATTCATGCATTGTGGGTAGGGTTGCCAACTTTTTGTACAATAAATAAAGTATATTATTTTCAAAGTGGGAAAATAAGCAGTATCTCGGAAAAACAAACCGTACTAAAAAATAAAATAGATTTATTAGTGCTACTCGCGCAAGTCATCAATTTAGTACCAAGTTTGAAGGCTTCGTAAGCCTCGCCAAGTACACAAGAAGCATTTTTTTGTTACTTATACGTATTGAAGCTGTATTTTTATGGTCCCACAACTTAGCATTCATCATGCACTGATAACACTCATTCTGTGAATACTGAGGTGGCAGAACTAAATATAATACTAGCTAATCTAAAAGGTATTTTTAAAATAATTATCAAAATATCTATTTAATGTCCCGAAAATTAGAGACACTGAACCACCGCGCCCATGCCCAGGTGCATGCATGAACGTAGTACATGAAACTTTTATTTAGGTATTGCTCTGGCTATCAGTGAAAACCATATATTCAAATACTTTATTTTTGTTGAACAGTTTTCGAGTGAAAAACAGTATAATACTGTTTTAACGGTATGGTTGGCAACCCTAATTGTGGGCAATCATAATGAGGTAAAAACTGAAAGCTCATCATAGCTGGCAGCACAGTAGGTCGTCTTCAAACTGCCATTGTTGTGTTTATGTTTACTTTTGTGTCGATCATAAATGATACGAAAACTAGTTAAATATGTATGTAACTTGGAGTGTAGCACCAACCGCTCAAGCCCCGCGAACGCACATGATGTACGTCAAAATGTTTCAATACCTTCAAGCCTCGTTGACGCAGATATGCGTCACTTCACGCTAAAATAACCATGCTCTGTGAAGATACCAAGCTAACGATTGTCGTTTAGTGGAAACGTCAATAAATTATGAAAGTTTTATAATTTATAGGTTATTTTGTGTTTGTTGATTAAGTTCTTTTTTGTTAAATACTGGAGGCATACGACAGAAATAACGTGATCAGAGTTGAAAACCAACTCGAGGATGATCTTCCTGAATGAAAAACTTCAGCGATAGCACTTCTAGTACTGATACAATATGATAATAAACACACACATACTTTACCACAATTTACATAATATCAAACCACAAATGCCTGTAGGTAATGAAAAGATACTTAGTTCTCTTGGGAGCACCATCTGTATATGAATTTATCCCATAAAAGTTTTCAGGTTTTAAAAAAGATAGCACATAGTCTCGAGGAAATATCGAGTTCCAATTTTTTTCGGAGAGCTTTCTCCCACAGTTTTTTTCTTTTAAAGCCGAGTCTACTGCGCGTGTTTTTTCGAAACATTACCTACACAAAAAACCTTACACATAAACATTTGCTATCATACAAAATATCGTGTTTGCATACACAAATGGCCTCTTTGTTGCGATGTTTTTGTGTAAAAACACGGGCAGGAGACCCAGCTTAACATCTTTGGCAAATACATGAATCCCCGTATTTTTGCAGTAAGTAAACAGCTGCGCAACTGGGCTCAATAATTCAATATGCGTAAAAGAAGTCGCTTGTTTACGAACAATGTATGGCTAGCTGTCAAATTATTAGATGCTGGATATCAGCGCTATCTGAAGTGAAAGTCAAAGTCAAAGTCAAAGTCAAATCATTTATTTCAAATAGGCCCATGTATGGCACTTTTGAACGTCAAAAAATTACAAAATAATAAAATTGATTCTAGTTGCCCCTTCCAAAAGGTAGTTTTCGTATGGAGAAGAATGGGCAAGAAACTCCACCGTTACTCTTTTAAAAATGTTTTACAATTGTTTGTATATGTACATACATTTGTTAAATAATTATTATATGTGAAGACGATGCACCTAGAATAAAATTACTATACCACAATAGGTAAAAAGAATTAAAAATGAAGCAACGATAGATAATTTAATATGTGATAGATACATTGTGCTCACATATTTACAAACATTGTAAAAGTAGACGATTTTCCTAAAATTTTACAATTAATAAGTGTGTGAGGAAGTCACAGAATGTAAAATCAATGTCATAAAACACAAAGTAATAAATTTTACAATTAAATTAGCAACCAGTTTGATTTTGTCTTGATTCTAAATTGTCCTATGGAGCAGGACCAGCATGTTTCCAAGCACTCTTATCTTGGATATAATCCTCTAATTTGTAATATGCTTGTTTACAAAGTGTACTTTTTATATGAGTTTTAAATTTTCTTTCATTTAATTGCAATATGTCACAAGGTATTTTGTTGTAACATTTAACACAGTACCCCATAAAAGATGTATGTACTTTAGATAACCTGAAAAATGGTTGATCTAGTTTATCTTTATTTCTAGTATTAAAATTATGTCTATCGCTTATTTAAAGAGATGTGGATTTTTCCTTACATACATAATATTTTCATAAATGAATTGGCAAGGTACCGTCATAATATTAATCCTTTTAAAAAGTTCCCTGAGAGATTCGCGGCGACGTAGATTATAAATGGCTCTGACAGTTCTCTTTTGCAAAATAAAGATTGATTCAATGTCAGCAGCCCGACCCCACAGTAAAATGCCATATGACATAATGCTGTGGAAGTAGCTAAAATAGACCAAACGCGCGGTTTCTACATCTGTTAACTGTCTTATCTTTCTAACAGCATAAGCGGCCGAGCTTAACCGCCCCGCAAGAGATGTTATATGAGGTCCCCATTGTAATTTCTCGTCTAGCGTGATTCCCAGGAAAACCGTTTGATTAATAAATTCCAGTTTTTCTCCATTCAATATGATGTCACATTCGCTTGTTTTAACATTAGGTAATTTAAATCTAATGCATTTGGTTTTTTTTTTATTAAGTACCAGATTATTTACCGTAAACCAATCTTGGACTTGCAGAATAGAGCTATTCACGTCGTCAAGATTTTGTGACCGTCGGTTTATTTTAAAGATTAATGATGTGTCATCTGCAAATAATACCATCTTCGGTTGATTTTGAAGTAATTGGGGTAAATCATTAATGTAAACTAAAAAGAGGAATGGACCCAATATCGAACCTTGAGGAACGCCCATTGCCATTTCAGACCCTAATGAGTTTACGCCGTTTACCTGAACTTTAACCTTTCTATCTTTCAGGTATGATCTAAGTAAATCAAGAGCTGTATTCTTAATCCCATAGTGCTCTAGTTTCAGCAGAAGTGTCTCATGGTCTACACAATCGAACGCCTTCGAGAGGTCGCAAAAGATTCCAATGGCATCTTGTGCTTCTTCCCAGGCCTTAAAAATGTTCTTTATTAGGGTGACACCGGCGTCAGTAGTACAACGCCCTTTGGTGAAACCGTACTGTTGTTCATGAAAGATGGAATTTTTATTAAAGTGACGTAACATTTGATTGAGCATCAACTTTTCAAACACCTTACTGAGAACTGGCAGAATTGACACAGGCCTATAATTGTTGGGTTCTTTACTATCACCGGATTTGAACAATGGAACTACTTTACTGTGTTTCATGAGATCCGGAAAGACTCCTTGGTCTACACTGGTGTTAAATATGTAAGCTAAATAGGGCGCAATGGTTTCGATAATAGATCTACAGACTTTTACAGACATTCCCCAGAGATCTTCTGTTGATTTAATTTTAAGATTTTTAAAAGCTTTTATAACCGCCTGGGGGTTTGTATGCTGAAACCTAAACTCCAAAGGGCATGCCTTCACATTCTGTCTAAGTAAGGCAGCAGAAAGCGCGGGTGAGGAATTTAAAGCTTCAGTAGTTTTAAGGGGAATATTAGCAAAAAAGTTTTCAAATTCTTGAGCTATTTCTATATCTGAGTTAATGGGGCCATGTGCAGTCTCTAAATTAAATTCAGTATTTCGCTGTTTTTTCCTACCTG
Source organism: Agrochola lychnidis (assembly GCA_963680765.1). Taxonomy (NCBI): domain Eukaryota; kingdom Metazoa; phylum Arthropoda; class Insecta; order Lepidoptera; family Noctuidae; genus Agrochola; species Agrochola lychnidis. Next base: position 24,607,192 of record OY796866.1, read on the forward strand.
TTTCATTATTTATTACTTGCCAGGTAGTTTTTATTTTATCATCAGCTGATTTTATTTTATTGCTAATATAAAGAGCTTTGGCTATTTTGCAAACATTTTTAAAAGTTTTTGAATATTTTGCAACATACTTATGAAAGCTTGTATTATTCATATGTTGCTTTAAGCCATAAAGTTCAAATAGTTTTTCCCTGCTTTTACGAATACCTGGAGTCGCCCAATCACTAAATAAGAATTTTGTGTAAATACTTTTAGTCTTTAGTGGAAAAGTGTCATTAAATTGCGTGTTTAATAGTGAAAAGAACTCGGCGTAGAACTCATTTGGGTCACCTATATTATTAAAACTCTGAACACATAATTTATTGGCCAAAGAATGATTTAATTTCTCTAAACTTTTACATGTTGTGTTGTGAGCAAGTGGCAGTTTTTATTCCCATTAAAAAATAATTATTTTATTATAAAGATTAGTTTTTTTGTATGTTTGTTTGTTACGCTTTCACGCTAAAACGGCTAAACGGATTTGCATAAAATTTAGCACATGGATAGACCATGACCTGGGTTAAAACAAAGGATTTTTGGTCCCGATATTCTTACGGGATCAAGACTTATGCGGGTGAAACCGTGAGGCGCAGCTATGTAGTAATGATATAAAATACAAATGACTACTTTTTGGTCCACAGTAGGTGTTAGTAGTGGTACTCCCTTTCTTCTCCTAAAATTGTTTGTTCGAAAACCATTATCCATAACACGTTTGCTATAAACTTCAGTACCTAACCATAATGTTCGAAAATTCAAAATTTTGTTTTATATAATGGGGAAGGCAATTGTCAAAATGGCGCTGTCGTAGCTAGTTCCCAAAACTAGCTACTGTACAAGACGTGAGGTGGTTTTATTATATTTTTGTGAAAATGACGCTTTGTTGTGTTCTTAAATACTTTGAAATTGGAGTCCACCATTTCCCGAAAGACCCTAAAATTAAAAGATTCTTCCTTAGAGCTATTCGTAGTGTTTTATTCAGTGTGACCAGATTCAGTATTTTCAGTATATTTCATCGATTTTTCCGAACATCAGTATATTTTCAGGTATATTGCTGGCAGTCAGTATTTTGGGTATATTTTGGTTAAAGTTATGGCAACACTGTAGTGAGTGATCGTCTTTGCGACAATGTTTGCGGAATTCCCCGGAACGCGAACATTGGGGACTTTCCCGGATTTAGTTTATACTTGAACATGTTATCTATGAGAAAAGATGAGTAAGTTACAGATATGACAAGAAAGACGGCCGTTGCCGGCGTTGTAGTATTGTAATACTACATATACAATTATCAATCAATACATAGTATTAATCAGACTTGCAGAATGTATGTTCGCCTAAAACTTTACAACTGCTGGACCGATTTTAATGCGGTTTTCACTATTAGATAGAGCGTAATTTCCAGATTGCATACATTCAAATTCGTTGTGTTTCATGAATATCAGTCTACCCGGACGAATTCGGGACGGACCGCTAGTTTATCTATAATTTTCAAAACAACGTCTAGTTTTTAAGTTTTCAGTTGCATGAATAGGTAGTAGTTAAACTTAAAAGATACTTTATTACTAGTATCAAATCGTCTAATACGGTTCAAGTAAAATGATTGTCTCTTCTGCATTCGACTTAATCTTTGAGGATTTTCTTTCGATAATTCGGGAATTTCCCCAAAATAGGAGATGTTTTTGTCATCATATAAATAGAACGCGATTTTCGTTGTTTTTATTTACTTATTTGCATTCATCCGGACAGCGTGTCTAGTTTTCAGCAAAGTTATTTAGCTAAGTGGGAACAAATTCCGGAATTTTCTTCGTGGCTTTCACGTTATAAAGATGACGAGTTCACCGCATTTTGCAAAGCATGCAATGCGAAACTGCAAAGTAGATTAGCATCTATAAAACAGCATGCAAATACTGAAAAGCATCAATCGAACTCGCTTTACTTACCTAGTTCAAGGAGTTCGGATATATTTTAATTTAAAGTTAATCATCCTAGTTTTGTTTCTCAAAACCAGTTAGGTAACAGCTATGAAATGCGGCGCTGTTATAAAAAAAACTAAGCAACCAAGTATTTTTTAAATTTTCAGTTTGATACATTTTTCAAAAACGCCTCACTGAAAGACGAAGTCAAGAAAGCTGAGCTGCGTTTATGCAGTTTTCTGTCGGAACACAACATCCCATTTAGAGCTATGGACCATCTTAGTGATGTTCTAGTGAAGTGTTTTACCGATTCCAATATTGCGAAAGAATTTTTCTGCAAGAGAACCAAAGCAGCCGCTATAACTTATAATATTTTAGGACCCAATTTCGAAAAAGATATGATTGAAAACAAACTCAACTCAAACTCAAAGCGTTTATTTCAATTAAACCATTTATAGGCACTTCTGAACTGTCAAAGAATCGGTCAGTAAGTCAGAAAGTTGAAGCTAGTTGCCCATTCCAAAACGTAGATCTCTATGGAGAAGAACGGGCAAGAAACTCCAAGGCCACTCTTTTAAATATAGATATTACAAAATTCTGGGTACATTATTCTGGTTGCTTCTATGTGAAAACAATGTACAAAAAATAATCAAAACAATTGAAAAATATAAGATTAAAAATAAGCCCTGGCAGATAAAAGATGACCAATCTCAACTGACGGCGCCCGTTCACGAACATGACGCGTGGATCAGCACCATCCAGCTCAACCATTTTGTAGGGAACCGAATGATCCAACACACTCGCCACCATCAGCGAGACATTTTAGTGAGCTTGACAATCTCTCAACTGCCATGCTCTTTCAAGTCAACATACGTCTTAATAACATAATAAACGTCTCCATGGTACTCACATTTACAAAAATCAAAAAATGCTTCTAATTTATACAAAAACTTTTTACAAAAAAAAAAAACAACCGACCTCCAAAAAAAACACTACAAAGTGAAAAATAACTTTGATTTCGGAAGTCGGTGTCTTGTGTTTTGTATTTTCGTTTTTTGCCACCGAATTCCGAAATTAAAGTTATTTTTCACTTTGTAGTGTTTTTTTTGGAGGTCGGTTGTTTTTTTTTGTAAAAAGTTTTTATTTTTCACTTTTTAGTTGTGGTACCTACCCCACACACATTCGAATACCACTATCTGCTACCAGTCACAGAAACTTATCATATCATCTACATACTAAGTGGGAAAAAAATACGTATTTTGTAGCTAACTCAAAAACTATCAAAGCAAAGTTAATAAAATTTATATGAGACCAATTCGAGAGCACACCCTTTCAAACAAAAAAATAATTTTCAAAATCGGTCCACAATTGACGGAGAAATCGATGGACATACATAAAAAAAAATAAAAAAAAAACAAACATACGCGACGAACATATAACCTCCTCCTTTTTGGAAGTCGGTTAAAAAATTAGCAATTTAAAGCTTAATATTTCGCAAACGAATCCCTGAATCCAAAAATGGTTTGCACATACTCACAATATTTTTGAAGGACCTTTCCAATGATACCCCTCACCATGGGGTAAAAAAATAAAAAATTAAACATCACCACTTTACGTGTATGAGAGATACCCTAAAAAAAAAGTTTTTCACAATTTTGTTTTACCACTTTGTCGGCATAATTAATATGTATACCTATGCCAAATTACAGCTTTCTAGTACTAAGGGTCTCGGAGCTAGACCGCGGACAGACAGACAGACAGACAGACGGACATGACGAAACTATAAGGGTTCCTTGTTTACTACGGAACCCTAAAAATGTGTCAGCTATTTTAAAAACAAAGCAAGGTGTTAAGGATGAAGGAGGTTGTGTAAATTTTAGTCCTTCGAAAAGGATGTTAAAATATAACTCTACATTTATTGTGAGGATGAATAAATAAAACGTGTTAAGAAAATAGAAATACCTACCAATAAAAAGTATTTTTGTTGGTAGGTATATCTGTCCTATGTAAGTCGGTATATTTCAGTATTTTTTTGAGGTGCCTCGGTATTTTCGTAAAATTTAATCTGGTCACACTGTTGTTCAGACTAAAGAGGCGGCGGCGGGCGGCGGGGCAGCGTGGGTGGCAAGGCAACAACGCGTAAAAAGCTTTAGGTTATGGTCTTATGGATAAAGATCAGTGTTGCCAACCCGTACGATAATTATGGGGGCGTACGATAATTTGGCCTATGGTACGATGTACGATAATGAATATCTAACGTATGTACGATAATTTTGTGATTTGCTAAAAAAAATTACAGTTCCATTATCAAAACGTATTTGTTAAATACGCAAAAAATGTCAATGTCTATTGTCAAGTGTGTCAATAACAACAAATAAGTATCTCTCTCGTTTTCCCTCTTTAGTTTTTTATTTTAATTTACAGTGAAAACACAAAAATTTCAACTAAAAACTATGAATAAGCATGTTTAGTTTGTGCTGAGCTAGCACCACTACTGGTGAAACTTGCTTCTCCTTTGACTCTAGTTTATTTAAAATTATCCATCTTTTGATAGCAATTTGTTATTTAATTTGAATTTAGGGATTTTATTTTTTCTTTTGTATGTACGATAATTTTGTCCAAAATACGATAACTTTGACATGGGAACTCGATAATTTGAAGTTGTGGTGTTGGCAACACTGATAAAGATATTGTCTATGATCAGTTGTTGTCAGTGAGGCAAGTGTTGAGGTTGTGTGGTTTTGAATTTGATTTTGATTTATTTTATCAACTGGTTCGTTTCCTGTTTTTATGTTTGAAATAAACCGTTCAGAATTCGAAACCGTATTTGAAAAATTAAGTAACTTTTTAGTTGTCATTTAACAATCGCCTTTTTTTACTATGACAATGCAAGAAACCGTTACAAACACGAACGAAAGAAAATCGTTGTTTTCATCGTTCCTGGAGGTGCTGGAGGCTCGTGATAAACAGGCACAAGTCGACAGGCAGCTGCAGGAAGAGAAATATTTAAGAAGAACCCAGAGAATCTATGATTTCCACGGTAAATAAATCTCGCCAATTACTATTTATTTTGCAAAATGAAGCTGGTTATTTTGAATGAAAGTTATTCAATTATCGTGTATTTTACATATTAACAGACTATAATTTTCAGTTATGTATTTTTAATTGGAATGTAATGCTTGTCGTTAATCAAATTTCTTCGTAAATAATTGTGTGCACATTACCTTATCAACTTTTAACCCAAAACATGATTTTTGCCTAATTATACAAATAATCCAATGCGTTTCCTAATGAGCCCCTGCCCTAGATAAACTAATGAGATAGAAATATGTTATTTTGGTATAAATTGGCATCTTTGAAAATGCGTTTTTTATTTTTTTCTGTGCTAAAGGGATTAAAAAAATATGATTCTTAATTTAATCATCTATTAATTTATTCAGTGTGTACCTAACTAGTATGCAACAATAGAATCTGTTTATTTCTACTTTGTGTAGGAAGTGACTATCAGAAATGTTTTAGCAACAACTGAATATTCTTGGTTTCATCATTGCCACAATATGTCAATAATCCCTGTCCTCATTCAGACTAATTTAGAAAGTTCCAAAAGCAAATATTTTCTTTAGTCCAGATTATTGGCTGTTGTTATTGTGGCCAGAAAATCATAACATGAGATTGACAATGTATTCATACATTTTTATGCTAATTCAACTTTTAATAACTGGCTGGTCAGGTACTTTACTTTAATGAAACAAAAGTTTATCCCAATTTATTTGGGGTTGGCGCAACATGTTTTCTTCTTCCATAATGTTCATAGGTCTTTATTTATTTTACAATATACATCTAACACAAAATAAAATAAAGAAATAGCTCATTGGGCATCATCAAATTTGTCTGCATCGCTTTCAGTGGAAAAGTGTCCAAAAGGCACTTCCATAATATAGGTAAACAAATTGTGAAAAAAGTAAAAGTGTTGGCACTCTGGGAGTACCGACAGAAGTGAAAACTTGAACAAGATCGCCTTGGAGGAAGAAAAATACTGTTATAGAACATTGGTCCGTAACCTAATCTAAATAAAGAGCACAATCACGTTTACAAAAAATAATACTTCCAAAATATTTCAAAATTCCAAATACTTCATGGTGTCGCGAAATCAATGGTTTAGTTCCATCTCAAAAATGCCCAACACGCAAAATAAGTTTTCACTTCAAAGTACAACAGCTTAAAATAATGCCTTTGGCATTAAGTCTGCCTTTGTACATCTGTGTGCTTGATGTATTAAATAAATAATATAATCTATCCATTCCATCCTAGTATAGACTACTGAACTAACTCACAAGATGAGCATCTGGCCCTATAGGTAGCAATAGCAGCCCTTGAGCCTGTGTTAGCTTAGCTGGCTGGATTGACTTTACAATTGTTGGGCAGGCTACATATGCCAGAAAGGGATTGCAGAAACCTACATTCTGATTGATGAAGTGATTAGTAAATGAGGTCAGGTCTGCTAGTGTTGACGTTGTTGCAGAGCGGCAGCGACGCGAGGCGGTGGAGCTGCGGCGCTGCCTGGACTATGTATCGCAACACGCGCACGTGCTGGAGAGTGTGCTGCGCGGTGCGGGCGCGCCCGGGGCCGACGCGCCGCTCAGCGCTTCGCTGGTTCGCCAGGCCGCCGCGCTACAGCGCTGCATGGCGCAGTGCGTCGCCAACGCTAGCCGCATCCGGCAGCTGCTCACCGCCACGCACCAGCCGCAGATGGACACCATGCTCGCTAAAATGGTAAGTTGCTATTTAGTAATTTATTTCTGTACGAAGACGAACTCCTGCCAAATACCCATAGCTAGCAGCACTTAGAAAGTGCGACCTGCGAAGATTCGATACATGACAGAGACACTCGGTAGGTCTCTGGAAACACGTCACGAGGTATTTGTCCTGTCGGTATAAGGGCATGAGTTTAGCCTCAGGTCGTACAGAGATCCATATTCTCTCATTCTCAAGACTAAACACCCAACTTTTTGGACAACGACGATGACGACAATCATTTATTTATCACAGTGTTAGTCAAATGTCGCTATTCACGTATGCCAAATGCTCGTAATCACGACAGTGGGATGTAGAACCTTTCAAAGCCACTTAGCCCACCAGCCTATTAGAGATTAAAGAGCACTATTTAAAAGCACATACCTAACAAAAGAGATTTTAATTCACTTTACATTTCTATCCAGTCAGTAACTCGGTACAAACGGCCCATCACGTTCAAATAAATATTTACCCAGCAGTATTTGCACAATTCCATTCTCGTTTATAATATGAACTAGCTTTTGCTCGCGGCTTCGCCTGCGTGGATGTCGAAAAATATCCCGCGGGAACGTCCTACCGGGATTACATACCTATCTAATAGCCGAGGAAATGTCATTGACTAATTCCGCTGCGACCGCGTTGTCGTCAACCATAATTATGTAGTTACGCGTGATTTTGAAATTGTGATATATTTTAAACTATTTATTTAAATGATATGATGTCAAGTCAAATTTTAATCTAAATTAAATGCCCAATTTAAATAACATAGTAGATTGGATAAGGATTTATCGATCAAAAGAGCTTCGGAAATAACAATTAAATTTTCATCAAATTCTGAAAGATAATAATGGTTACTGTGGGTCATCATCACCCACAGTAACCAATGTCTATCTTAGAAGATAGACATATACTTACTATCGCGGACTTTTTTTGTTGAACTTTTTAAGATGAACAATACTGTAGAACATAAAGGAGATGGAAAATGTTGGGCCCAAATGTAATAAGTTGCGATATGATCAAAAAATTAGTCATATTTTTATCCTTGAATGTCAAAATAAAAATCAGCTCAATTCTTTGTCTGGAAGTGGAGAAATATGATAAAGATAGTTTTCGTGAGATTATCGACTAAAATAATCGATTACACAACTACCTAAAAGAAAACCTACCTACGAGGTAGCACTAGGTAATATAATTAACTCAAAGTAATTAAATGCACTATATATACTTTTAAATAATATAGTGCATTTAATATAAATAAAACATCATTAATTACTGAAAAACCATGATAATGATTATTAATTTCATATTGATTAAAATCAGTTTTGTTTTTTTGTCTATGTTACTGGCAGTGCATGTTCTGCACTGACTGACTGACATTGACAATTTGACACTAGACATTACTGGTGGGTCGTTCTCGAATTTTTGACGGCCGAAACCGTTTTCCCGACGACGAAAGCGGTTAACCTTTTTCTGCAACCGTCCTTTAAAGGACGAAACTTATCCAACATGGAATAGAATTGCGTTTTCGGCGAGCGCAGTTTCTTAAAACTATCAATGATTTGAAACGTATGTAATGGTTTTTTCGCATCACGAACGACAGCATTGACAACTGGTAATATATTACTGACTGTATTTCATTTCAAAGAGTTCACTTTTTGTTGGAAGGACTGTTTTACGAGTGTAATAGATAGTTTAATCATTGTACCCGACTGTATATTCTTAGATGTAAAATAAAAATCGCACCAAGTAATTCGAAGACTGGTTTGTGCAATGAAGACTGTTTGAAGTTGAACCCAGTACGTAAAACGGTTTCATCATCACAAAACACTAAACGGTTTTTGTAAACAGTTCGTTGTCGCAACGCCCACCCCTACTAGACACTTATTTTGTGTTTTCCGATGTGTTTTGAGTGCTTTCCCAATTATTTTCCTTTTTTAACGACCACTGCTTTGATTTTTACGGATTCTGACCCTGCCTACCTTGTACGACCCTTGCTTTCTCACTGGACACCAAGATCGCTCTCATGATTGATTTGGAATTGTTCTTTTGGATTTTACCTTGTGGATTGGATATTGTTGAAACTATGGATCGCTGTGTGAATTGTAGGATAGCAACTAGTCACTGCAATACACTAATGTATGTTTGAAACTTTGAATCTATAAATTCACACCATTTTCATCTCGTTACATTCAGGCCCAAGAGTGTATTTAATCGTTTCCGTCTCCTTTTAGGTAACTTTTACGATTTCCGCGGCGCACGCACGCCAATAAAGCTACCAGTCGGCATGATATTTTCCAACATCTTCAACAATAATCGTAAAATTTCAGCCAATTTACACAAAATTTAATGAATTATACACTAAAACCTTCCATGAATCACTCCGTCCATTGTTGAAAACCGTTTGAAAATCCGTTCGGTAGTTTTTGAGTTCAGACAGACAGACAGACGCGGCGGGGGACTTTGTTTTATAACATGTAAGGATGTGGATGTCGTCTATAACTCACGTATACAACTGCTAGTTGCTCTAGTTCGTGCTGTACGTGGAACTAATCAGATACTTGTGTAACAGCCCTCACTCCTTTCCCTAAGTATCGTTATGTTAACTCCTAGTTTTGTTCAATAAAGTACCGGCCATCTTACTGCGCGTAGTTTTTACGGCAATGGTCAGAAATTACCATTTCTACCGGCCGAAAATAATCGGCGAACGTACATGAGTGCGATTAACAAGCACGTCCCTACGTTATTGTGCGCTCATTAGCGGTGTTGATGTAATTACACGGACTAATTGTGTTATTATTACCTCGTTTCATTGGCGTCAAGTTTTGTGGAGCTTGCAGTCGAATCGTGTAACAATGTTGTGCTATAGGTCGCGATTCGCGAAGACTATGCCGTCATACATCAGTTTTGGTCAGTGGTTTTGCACATTGTGTGTGCAAAATGAACAACAAATTACATATATACAAATGCAGTTATGGCGTAACACCATCACCATGTAACGCGCACCGCCGCGCTGGTCACACAGAGGGCCAGCCTGTGTAAGCGTGACAAAGTGACAACGTGGGTAAATAGTTTGGAAATTAAAAACTAGGTAGGTAGGTATCTCATAAAGGATGAGATCAGTGCGTATAAAAGCGATCGATACTGAGCTAGATGTTGCGGGAGTCAAACACGTCACGCCATACGTTCATGACCGACGTTTCCTAATCCCAAATAAACCTACCTGTGTACGACTACATTATATTCTAGGACACTGTCTTTTTACAATCATGGATTCACATGATCGTAGAATAAACAACCATCAGATCCTTTTCGCCGTATGTCTACCAGCTAAGTACGTATTCATCCAGCTAGCCCAAGTGTAAAAGTACAAAGTGCAAAGTGCAAAAGTATAAAGTGGTAAAATAAAATTATGAAAAACATTTTTTTAGGGTACCTCTCATACACGTAAAGTGGTGATGTTATTTTTTTTTAACCCATAGTGAGGGGTATCATTGGAAAGGTCCTTTAAAAACATTGTGAGTTTGTGAAAACCATTTTTGGATTCAGGGATCCGTTTGCGAAATATTAAGCTTTAAAGTGCTAATTTTTGTTAGAGTCAAGTATCCCCCCCCTGCCGGCTAAATGGTTGGTTTCGGGTGTGTGAAAAAAATCACAACAGTAGTTTATATAACGAAATTAAAAGGAAAACTATCACAGCTAAGTAGACTCTACAAGTTAACGAGTAATAATCGACCAACTTAACTTTGCAGTTGCAAAAACATGTTTTCCCATACATTCCGTATGGGAGAACATATTTTTCAACTACAAAGTGCGTGGTCCGACACGCACTTGGCCGGTTTTTTAGTGTATAAGTATTTAGTTATGAACCTTATGAAGCCGGTGAAAGGGACCTCGTAGTTTGTCCTTATTTCTAGTGTTAACATTGTGTATATCACTGTTTTTAGTGTATAAGTGTATCTTTTGCTTAATATATAAGATGTTGGCGAAGATGAATTGCGATGCCACTGTGAGGATACCAATATCTTTGAAAAATCTCTCAGTGAAACTCTGGCACCTAGTTGGTAAATTGCTCGAACAGCTCGTTTTTGAAGGACAAATATATTTTTAATATCAGCAGCTTTGCCCCACAGCAGAATACCGTAGGACATAACGCTATGTATATAACTGAAATAGACTTACCGAGCTGTATCAACGTCAGTGTATTGTCTTACTTTCCTGACGGCGTAGTCGACTGAACTGAGCCTTCCCGCTAGGCTCGATATATGTGAGCCCCACTGAAGTTTGGCATCTACTGTTATGCCCAGCAAAACTGCCGAGTGCACAGTTTCAAGCACCTCTTTATTATCTAAAACGATGTTGGGACCTAGATTTCTAATATTTGGTTTTACAAATTTCGTTTTCTTAGCATTGAGAACAAAGTTATTTGTCATAAACCAATCCGTAACTGTTGAGAGTGCACTGTTTACATCGTCAAAATCTTGTCTATTCCAGTTTACTTTAAAAATAAGAGAGGTATCATCTGCAAACAGTACAACTTCACAGATACCCTTTAAATAGAATGGTAAGTCATTAATATACACTAAGAACAAGAATGGACCCAGTATTGAGCCTTGAGGTACACCTAACTGAACTGGTAGCTCGGCAGATTTTACACCATTAACATCCATACATTGGAACCTATTATGTAAATAAGAATTTATAATACGTGGTTTACTCAAAAGCGTATCATGGTGTACGCAATCAAAGGCTTTGGAGAGATCACAGAAAACTCCAATAGCATTTTGCGAATTCTCCCATGCATTAAATATGTGTTTCAGCAGCGCAACACCCGCGTCTGTAGTCGAACGACCTTTTATAAAGGCATATTGTTCAGTATGAAGGAGGCTATTTAAATTAAAACGTCTTAGCAACTGCTTGAGTATTAACTTTTCAAATATTTACCTGATTTAAATAATGGCATGACTTTGCTACTCTTCATGAGGTCAGGAAAAGTTCCTAAATCAACACATTTATTAAAAAAAAAAACAATGGTTAATAACCTTTAAATATTGAATGGACGAAGCGAATCGATCATTGTTTATTTATACGTATGTTGATAACGTCGAATTAATTGTTCAGGCTCTAGGCCTCTAGGTGGTCGATGTCGATAGTTAAGTTTCGGCGTGACTGAATAGCTTGCAGTTGTTTGTATTCACGTATTCAGCCGGCTGTTGAAGGATGTTTAAATATTCATTCTCGAGAGGCGCACCAAACCTGAGAGCACGTAGCATCGCTTATTCATTCCGCGAGGCTGGGACTGGAGCCCACATAATATGGTTGAGATGTGCAGCTGTTACCTATATGGACATCTTATTTGATTCATCGAAGCTCAGGTTAAATCCAGGCCTATTTTACGAGTATATATATTCACATTAATGGCGTTAAAGAAGTTTAGAATGTAGTCTGAAAGTTATATTTCTGCTATAATGACTACAATAGTATGAGTGAAACTGAAAAAATGAGCTAGATAGAGTGAATTAAGTAAACGACAGTCGGAGAGTTTATAAAAATATCTTTATTTAACTGACAGACTGACAGTGTAGATAATAATAACACTAGTTTACAAAAAATATTTTTTTTTTTTGTCCATGAAATGAAACATTTATTATTTACTAGCGACCCGCCCCGGCTTCGCACGGGTATAAACCGGGTTATTATACATATAAACCTTCCTCTTCAATCACTATATCTATTTAAAAAAACTGCATCAAAATCCGTTGCGTAGTTTTAAAGATTTAAGCATACATAGGGATATAGGGACAGAGAAAGCGACTTTGTTTTATACTATGTAGTGATGTAGGCTATGGACGGTAATTTAAAAAAATAAATTAAACAAATCGTAGCACGTCACAATTCTGAGATATTAGAGGTCTTTGTTCTTTATCTACCCGCAATTGTTACACGTTTATCGTTCTATTTTGTAAACAACTGTGTGATTCAAAAGTCTTATTTTTACATAAAAATGTCATCTAGAGTATGTAAACTACATCCAAATCGATTTTGTTATGTTTTGTGGGAAAATTGTTCAGTTAAATCGTGGTTTCCCTGTAACAAAACCATTGCAAGAAGCCTATTTACATTATTTTGGATTTCCGGTGTCAAATCAAGATAAAAATTGGGTTCCTCATGTGATTTGCACTAATGGCAGATTGGTCCTCAGGTCCTGGTATTCACGTAAAAATAGATCACTGATATTTGGTAAACCAATGATATGGAGAGAGCCAACTAACCACGTAACCAAGCCAACGTAACGTATCTAAGCCTGCATTTCAATACCTTTGCTCTGTATTTACAAATCTTTCTGGGGCTAAATTAAAGGAAGGAATATTTGTGGGTCCTCAAATCAGGAGAATATTGGACGATACAAAATTCGAGAGCCTTTTAACCGAGGTAGAAAAAGCAACCAGGAACTCTTTCAAAAGTGTTGTTAAAAATTTTTTAGGCAATAAAAAAAGTGATAATTACAAAGAGATTGTTGAAAATCTATTACAAAATTATGATCGTATGGATGTAAATATGTCACTAAAAATTCATTTTTTTCATTCCCATTTAGAATTTTTCCAGAAAATCTTGGTAGTGTGAGTGATGAACATGGTGAGCGATTTCACCAAGATTTAAAATTATTTGAGCAAAATTATCAAGGTTTTTGTGATCAAAATATGCTAGGTGACTATTGTCGGTCTGTCGTGAGAAATACAGATGAAAATATTTTTAAAAAAGAGCAAAAATTACCCATTTTTAACTGTTTATTGTTTATTTAGATGTCGTTTTTTGTAAAAATATTCTTAGTAAATATTTAAAAAAACTGACGTGCTGGATTTTTTTTAATATTTTTCCCGAGTTGTAGATACCCAAAGTAACATAACCGTATATATTCCATTTCATGGACAAAAGTCATGTAAACTAGTGTAATCTAATCCAAAAGATACAAGGTGCTTATAGCTAAATTATGCTAAGACGACAATTTGTTGCCTGACGACAATGTCCTACATTATAATTACTTACTCACTAGATTTGGAAGAAGCTGTACTGCTGACAAAGCTAATTGTAGTAGGGTTACCACACTTAACTAGTGCGACTATAATTAGTGAAATATTTTTCAACACTTTAAAACTGGAACCTGAAGTGCAGTAGAACTGTGCCTAGGAAATGTCCACAACGCGAGTGCCGTTTTGCGTGTGTGCGATGTTACGACGTGTTGTGTGCCGTGTGGAGCCTGTTCATGTTGCACTGGGTTATGCAACCACTCAGCATTGTCCTCCACTCCTCTTGCTGTAATCTCCGTTTTTGCGCAATTATACGTTACTAAATACTAGCGACATTTATACATTTTTGTTTGTAGTCCGTGTTATTAATCTTGGACGATCATTGTCGCTTGTTGAATTACACTTTTCATCGTGTCAACAATGCTGCAATGGTTCCAATTTTGGCGACAAAGTGCAAATGAACGAGTCTACGATGACAGTTCTCTCAAGTGATCGTGTTCACAAGAACTCGGCCTTGAAGAGCTACCAAAAGCCCTCTTGTTGTGCCGCAGGACCATCAACTCAGGAGAGGATATCAGGGCCGTAACGCGAACAATGTGCCTGCTCGTAGTACACCAGTAGCTAGGTCAATGAAGATTACTTAACAGATTATACTATCTATATCTCCTCCAATATCTGCTTTTGTATACATTTTGCGTGATAAGGTAACTAAGTAGGTCAGGTCTGCAATATTCGTCACTAATCTAATCGGTATCGTTGTGTTTATAACTAATACAATTTTTCTCACCGCGTGTGGTTACGTTTACAGAATGCATTGTGCGGTATGTATTGTTGAGCTTTCGAGGGAATTTCTTAGCCTGGTTCCACCTAGTTCCCATGTCAATGTATTGTGCAGTCGGTATCCTTGCGTTGTCACAACGCTGTTTTAATCGCTGTGAATGCAGTAATCTGTGATGACCTCACTTCAAACACTATAAAATATAATTTGTTAAAATACTTAAAAAAAAAACAGTTATTAGCGTAACATCATAGATCATAACTATAGCAGGGTAACATACCAACAACTATTCAGTTAAGACCTCTTACTAAAAATAAATTGAAAATGTTTAATAATAATGTTCTTAGCAATCTTTCAACAGCCAGTTTTGATTCACAAGACCCCAACTTAAAATACGGTACATTATTTTCTACTGAATACCAAGAATTCAATAAAGCATGTCCTGTAAAAACAGTAACAATCAATACCAAACCAAAATTTAATGAATGTGGCATTAGAAAAAGCAGAGATATTTTATGTAATTTATATAATGAAAAATCATTGACTTTTGATCAAGTAATTCATAATTATGTAAGAAACTATTCTAAGATATTTAAAAGAGTCTGCGCCCAAGCTAAATCTAAATTAATAAGTAACAAAATTAATATTTCTAGCAATAAAATAAAAGCTGTGTGGCAGGTAATTAGCAAAGAAACTGGAAACAAAACAGCGAGATCAGAATGAATTGTCTTTAAAAATTTATAATGAAACCATTTCAGAAAAGTTAAAAGTTGCTAAGACACTAAAAAATTTCTTTACCAATATCCCAATCGAGGTTATGAAATCTCTCCCCTCATCATCTATACTAGCTGAATCTCTTTTAAAAGAACACTTCAGTAAAGACATTCCAAGTTTTGAATTCAAGCCCATTTCTATTGTCACAATTAAAAAAGCATTTAAAAGTCTAACATAAAAAACACTGAAGACTTATGGGGGATTTCCGTTAAGGTTTTTGAAGATATCATTGACACAATTGCCCCTGTCCTAACAGGCATATTTAATCAATGTTTAGATAGCGGTACGTTTCCTGATTTAATGAAACATAGTAAAGTAGTAAAAAATAAAATAAATAAATAAATAAAGCTTTAATTAATTCCGTGCAAAATTACAAACTAAAACTATACAATTTTTTTATTTTTTATTATTAATTAATTTGCGCGGACAACAGTGATCTTTGTTGCTGGCTGTACTTTGCCAGCATTGACCCGCTACCTCCACTATCTCATCTACTCATCTAGCGTTAGGTCTGCCTCTGCTTCTAGTGCCTCGTGGTCCAGTCCATTTTAACACTCTTCCCGTCCATCTATCATCTTTAAGCCTGGCCACGTGACCTGCCCAATTCCATTTTCTTTGCAGTGAGAAGGTTAGGGCATCTGTTACTTTTGTTTTTCTTCGAATTTCAACGTTCCTGACCCTGTCCCTTAATTTTATACCCAGGCAACTTCTCTCCATTCTTCTTTGAGTAGTCTGAATTTTGGTCCTGGTCTTACGATCGAATGTCCAAGTCTGACAGCCGTAGGTGAGACATGGTAGTATTTCAGAATCCATGACAATTTTTTTAGTTGGCAGTGGAAGCTGTGATTTGAAAACTTCCTTATGGCACCAGTACTTTTTCCAGGTAATCGCAATTCTTCTGTCCACTTCTTCTAAATTTCTTTCTTTGCTGAAAGAGATTTGTTTGCCTAGATAAACATACTTTTGGACAAACTCGAGAGGTATGTTGTTAACTAAGATGGGTGTCGGTAGGTGATTGGTGGCAACTTTTGTTTTGTCGAGATTCATTTCTAATCCAACTTTTATACTGGCTCGGTGTAGATCGTTTATCATGAAATTTAATTGTTGTGGATTTTCCGAGAACAGGATAAGGTCGTCTGCAAACCTCAGGTGACTTAGAAACATCCCGTTCAAATTGATGCCTTGCTTTGACCATGGTAATCCTTTCATTATATGTTGTAAGACCGCGATGAAAAATTTTGGTGAGAGTGGGTCACCTTGTCTCACGCCTCTCTTGATGTTAATTTTTGTGCCTGTTCTATCTAGCTTGACTCTACTCGAGCTGTTGGTATAAATGTTTCTTATAATATTTATGTATTTTTCGTTTATGTTTTGATTTTGTAGTGCTTCCCATATACTATCGTGGGTTAGAAAGAAAGAAAGAAAGAAAAAGTATTTATTGAGGGAATTGGGTTATTGAGTCAAAAGCTTTTTTTGTAATCAATACAGGCTACATATATAATGGTCTATTACATTCTAGGTATTTCTCTATCACTTGGTCAACTACCTGAATATGATCCACTGTGCTGAAACCGCTTCTGAATCCTGCCTGTTCGATGGGCTGGTGTAAGTCAATGTCTGAGGATATTCTTTCAAGCAGGCAGGAGGTGAATAATTTGTAGAGACAGGACATCAGGCTTATGGGGCGATAGTTCCCTATTTCAGCTTGGTCACCTTTTTTATAAAGCAACATTATTTCCGATTCTGTCCACGAATGTGGTACTGTTTCTTCGCTTAAAATCTTGTTCCAAAGTAGTGTGATAGGAGCCAAAAGTAACAAAACCTTACAAACAAAACAAACAAAGTCCTTGCCAATTTGATACATTCATTTGTGAGTCCGTCAGGTCCTGGAGTTATTCTGACTTTAACTTCATTATTTGTTTCAGGATTTCGGGTCCCGTGAATTCATGGACCGGAACGATATCTTCACATTTTTTTATGACTCTTGCTTGTTTTAGTGAGTCCGGGTGGCTATACAGTTCAGCATAAAATTTAGTGGCTATATTTATGATCTCTGTGCGGGACTTACATTTGGTAGAGCCAGGTCGAAGCGAAGGGATCCATTTCTTTTCACTATTAAGAGCTTTGTAAGCTTTTTTGGCGGATCTAGATTTATCGAGGTGACATTGTATAGTGCTTATTCTGTAGGTATCATAGCATCTTCTAATTTCTTTATTTGTTTCTTTATAGAGTTTTTCAGGTTTTCTTTATCAGACTTGTCTAGTTTTGGCTTATTTTGGAGTTTGTTTCTTTCATTCATGAGGTTCAATGCTTCTTCTGACAAGATTGTGCGTTTTTCTTTTGATTTTGTGCCTTTTAAACTTGCTAATATTGATTGTGTGATTTTTTTTGTTGTATTCATCAGCTTTGTGATTTGCAGCTAAGGTTATAAGGGCTGGTATATAATTGTTTAGTTTCTCAAGGTACGTTTCTTGCTCTTTCAATGTTTTCATCGTGGTTGATATGTTAGAAAAGTTGCGTCTGCCTTTTTTAGTTGCTTTCAAGTTAATGGTGGTTCTCAGCAACCTGTGGTCTGATCCGAAACTGAATGAAGATAGTACTTCATACTTAGAGAATAAGTTGGGTTTTGTGGACATGACAAAATCAATCTCGTTTCGAGTTTAATGCGAATGAAACTCAATGTATGATTTTTCAATGATTATATTAATAATGCTATTCCTTACATAGTATAAAACATACATAGCTTAGTGGTACCTCTGTCTTCACAATATTAAAATAGACCAATCACAGTGAAGCACTAAAAACGATCGCTCCTGGCATTCATCGTGTCGGTGGTGCTAAGATGCGAACGGCGCGCGCGCACGTAAATACCACGGTGTCGTGGTCCACACCTCAGTGCGCGGCCGCGCTCCGTCCCGGCTGCACGTACGCTATTATGTAGGTCACTACACTCGTATTTCTGTCGGGAGAAATCCATGTCCATCTGTTTGTATCTTTGAGCTTGAACATAGTGTTGATTATTTTCAGGTTATATTCGTAGGCATATTGGATAAGTCTTTCTCCACGAGCGTTTATTAATGCCAGTTTATGTGATTATTATTGGAAACAATAGAAGGACCTACCTATCCCAATCACAAGTTGTTTTACTTATACAACAAATAAACAAACAATAAATTATTCTTATTCTTTTAACTGACAACATTGGAGTACCAAGGTTTTTGCAAAAGATCTGTCTATTGGACAGAGCCAGCTTGCGAAACTGAAGACCGATGATGGCAGAATCGTATCCGCCAAACCTGAGCTGTTGAGAGAGATCGAGAGTTTCTATGGACAGTTATACACGTCAACCAGTAAACCCGTTACGAATCTAGCAAACGACCCAAGAGCTAGATTGACCCGACATTATACCGAAGACATCCCGGACGTCAGCTTGTACGAGATTAGGATGGCTCTGAAGCTGCTTAAGAACAACAAGGCGCCGGGTGATGACAGAATTACGGCCGAACTCCTGAAGGCTGGTGGAAAACCCATTCTTAAGGCCCTCCAGAAGCTTTTCGATTCCGTCATACTCGAGGGTCAAACGTCACAGGCATGGAACAGAGGTGTGGTGGTACTCTTCTTTAAAAAGGGCGACAATGCCCTGCTTAAGAATTATAGGCCCATCACACTTCTGAGCCATGTCTACAAGCTATTTTCAAGAGTTATCACGAACCGTCTCGCGCGCAGGTTTGACGACTTCCAGCCTCCCGAACAAGCCAGATTCCGTTAAGGCTTTAGCACCGTAGACCACATACATACGCTGCGGCAGGTTATACAGAAGACTGAAGAGTATAACCTGTCTCTCTGCTTAGCGTTTGTGGACTACGAGAAAGCCTTCGATTCGATCGAGACATGGGCCGTGCTGCAGTCTCTTCAACGGTGCCAGATCGACTATCGGTACATCGAGGTGCTAAAGTGTCTGTACGGAAACGCCACTATATCAGTCCGACTCCAGGACCAGACCTCGAAACCTATCCTTCTGCGAGGTGTGAGACAGGGAGACGTTATCTCTCCGAAACTGTTCACCGCTGCACTGGTGGATGTTTTCAAGGTTCTGGATTCGAAAGGGCTAGGCCTCAACATCAATGGCGAGTATATCACTAACCTTCGGTTCGCCGTCGACTTAGTTATCATGGCTGAGACCATGGAGGACCTCGGTACAATGCTCGATGACCTCAGTAGAGCGAAAAAGGGTCCGAAAGAGGGTCTTAAAATGAACATGGACAAGACA
Organism: Agrochola lychnidis; assembly: GCA_963680765.1. Taxonomy (NCBI): domain Eukaryota; kingdom Metazoa; phylum Arthropoda; class Insecta; order Lepidoptera; family Noctuidae; genus Agrochola; species Agrochola lychnidis. The sequence goes on from OY796866.1 coordinate 24,626,779, forward strand.
AAGGTCATGTCAAATGTCCATGTGACACCCACTCTCATGAAGATCGGAGACACTACGCTCGAAGTTGTGGACGAGTATGTTTACCTAAGACAAACTGTCCAGCTAGGTAGGTCCAACTTCGAGAAAGTGGTCAATCGTCGAATCCGACTCGGCTGGGCAGCATTCGGGAAGCTACGCAATATCTTTTTGTCCCACATACCACAGTGTCTCAAGACGAAAAGACGAAAGTCTTTGACCAGTGCGTGTTGCTAGTGATGACCTTTTTAACCGACTTCTAAAAGGAGGAGGTTATCAATTCGGTTGTTTTTTTATGTATTATCGGGCATAACTCAATCATTATACACGAATTTGCAAAATTATTTTTTTTTTGAAATGGTATAATACTTTTGAGGTGGTCCCATTGCAATCAAGTCAGGATCTGATGATGGAATCCTGGAGAAATTGAGGGAACTCTTCAAATATTATAGGCAAACCTATAGCGACTTGGATATTTTTTATAGTAACTCATGCAGTTGCTCTTGAAAAGCACCATTTGGTGAAGTAGAACTGATAATGAAAACCACAAATGGCCACCGGAATTACTCATAGTATTTCACGGGTTGCGATTCGATTACTTTAATATTGTTTGAAATGCAATTTATGCTCGTCACAATACATATGGAGAACTGGAGCTGATGGTGAAGTACCAGGAGAACTCCTGAACGATGAACGTCCCTGCATTGGGAAAAGCAATATTTTGTATAAGGTGATGAGCAGTTGGCATTAGGCTATTGTAACTTAGATAAATTACAAACTGACCCACTAAAAAGCGAGAAAAAAAACTTTTTCACAAAAAAAAACAACCGATTTCCAAAAAAAAACACTACTAAGTGAAAAATAACTTAAATTTCGGAAGTCGGTGGTAAATAACGAAAATACAAAACCAAAGACACCGACTTCCAAAAAAGTTATTTTTCACTTTGTAGTGTTTTTTTGGAAGTCGGTTGTTTTTTTTTTTTTGTAAAAAAGTTTTATTGAAGTGAAAACTTCTTTAGCATCGTTGTGATTTGAAAGTCGATGAAACGAAAAAGCGACAGTAAAAAGAGACAGACATAAATTCATAAGATATATATGCTGTTGGTGTTCTTTATTAAATAAATAAGATTTAACGTGGGAGAAAATGAGACAGGAAGCATTATACAGTGTTTCTTATGTTCGTGGTTCTCTGAAGCTGAAGAATTTGTTTGTTTGCTTGAACGCGCTAATCTCAGGAACTACTGGTCCGATTTAAAATTCTTTCAGTGTTAGATAGCCCATTTATTGAGGAAGGCTATAGGCTACATATAAGCACGCTAAGACTAATAGGAGCGGAGCACCAATGAATAATGTTTCAAAATCGGGGGGTTTTATTTTTCCTTTTGAGAGCTTCCGCTGCGTGCGCTGCTTAAACGGTTAAAGTTTCGCAAAAATCATGTATGACAGAATTATTCCCCTTTAAAAGTTCAAAAAAAAAGTCCGCGACAGCATATGTCTATCTTTTAAGGTTGGCTCACTTATAACCTTTTTTATGCTAAACAAATTTGTTATAAAATAATGCATTATTTGCGAAGGTGTTTTTATAAACATGATATTAATCCTTATCCTAATAAATACATTATTCATCACAAGTATTTAATTTAAAACAAAATTGCCCTGAACATCATTCGATTTCAATGAATATCTTAGGAGATATCGCAGTTTTAAAATAACATCGCAGCAAAATAATGATCAAGTACTGCGCGCACATTTATGATGTGCAAGGCTAGGCAAGTTATGAGGGGGAATAAGATTATAAGACCCAGTACTTTTACCTAACGTTTTAAAGTTCCACTTTTACTGATAAAGGCGTGATGTATGCTGTTGCGGACTTTTTTTTTTGAACTTTTAAAGAGAAACAATTCTGTCATACATTTCACTTCTACCACGTGTGAATTGCACACATGTTTTTTTTTTGTATGTTTGTTACGCGATTACTCCGCCAATTGTGAATTGATTTTGATGAGTTTGGTAGGTCATACTTCAGAGGTGGTCCCATATAAATTTTATTAAGTTTGCTTGAGAAGTTTTTGAGTTAGCTTCAATAATACTTACTTACGTATTTTTTTCCACTTAGTATGTGGATGATATGGTAAGTTCCTGTCACTGTTATTTATATAGCAGGTACTGGTATTCGAATTTGTGTGGGGTAGGTACCACAACTCAAAAGTGAAAAAGAAAAACTTTTTACAAAAAAAAATACAACCGGCTTCCAAAAAAAACACTACAAAGTGAAAAATAATTTCGGAAGTCGGTGGCAAAAAACGAAAATTCTTAACCAAAGACACCGACTTCCGAAATTATTTTTCACTTTGTGGTGTTTTTTTGGAAGTCGGTTGTATTTTTTTTGGTAATTTTTTTTTTTTTAGTTATTCTACGTAGGTATGTAACACAGATACTGAACGGGGAATTACCTCTTTTCGAAGAGACGAAGTATAGATATAGACATAGGTAGGATGGACTATATTCAAATAAGGGGAATCCCCAAAATAGTTGGAGGGAATTACTTCATTTCGACCGGCAACGAAGTGTTTAAAACTACCTAACCTTTTACTTTTTTTTCGAGTTGTTTGAATTCCTAAAAATGTATGAACATTTATTTCCATTCATTCGCGATTTAAAACCATGTTTTTTTTCTTAACGTTTTAAACATTATTTTAAACTCGTTTTATACTGTGATTTTAAACACTTAATAAAAAACACTGTTTTATTTCAAACTGTTTTAAACACTGTTTACGTGTTTTAAAACAACTTGTTTGTTTTATACCAACCCTGTTAGTGATCGATCGACGGCAAAGTTGTCATAGAGGCTAACTCCACTGAACCATCGATCGACGGCAAAGTCATAGTATAAAGAGAGGAAGTAAGTTATCTTCATAGAAACGCACCGCGCGCGGCTTGTATGTGTGCGTGGCTTGTATCTATGCGTCGCCGCACGCACACTTAACAAAATCTCGGCTGTTTTAGAGTGCGCCAGTCGGGGCTAACGCCGCACAAGGTTTGCACGTCGCGGCTTTTTGGCACTGCTAAATGTATGAAAAATGAATGATAATCGCAGGAGAAATTATTGCTGTGCGTTTGGGTGTCTAAATAATTCATCGATTCCAAAGTTGTCTCTGTTCAGATTACCTACTGAACAGAAAAGGTAACCAAGTCGCATATAATTTTTACTTGATGATGAGATACCTTCTTATTTTTTGTTGTGTTAGTTATCTATCAGACAGACGAAGTAGGCAGGCCTACTTTCCCACTAAAATGTATTAGGTACCTACTTTTGATCTGTCAATTGATATGCCGCTAATGCTTTCTCTTGATATGCCCGATTTCTCAGTATTGTAGGTATAGTAAAGTAACTAAGTACTTACAGTTATAAAATCATAATTTCAAATAGGTATTTGACGAATTGTGAATCAATCAGCCATTTTCTAGGCACTGAATTAAAATTTAAGTAGTTAAAAGTGACAACCCTGAGACAGGCAAGTATGGTAGGCAATTATATCGCGGATTGGGCCTGAGATAGCCTACTTGAACTCTTTATACTATGGCAAAGTTGTCACAGAGGCTAGCTCCGCTGAACCAATAGTTCAGCAACTTTTACGCTTCTAGTCGCGGCGCGGGTTCATTTTATCTGTTTCAGACAGACAATGGTGCCGATTCTCTTGTACACCGAACTAAACTAACTAAACTATCACTAAAATTCCTTACTTTTGACTATGAGAATCTCAAAGCTATTCTGCAAATAAATTCTCTAAATTTAAAAATAATTTTGACACATCTAAATCGAATTTGACAACCGTGACTCCACACGTGATACCTAACCACGTGAATCTTTTTAGAGCCGGAGGCGCGCAGGGGGGGCAGCCTCGACGTGTTTTATATGGATTTTTCACTTTTTGTGTGGAAAATAAGAAAAAATATTACCTACATGTAGAGTGTTAGGGGTTTAAGGGTTTTATAAAGGGTGTCGAAATTTTCATTATTTTTGCGATTGGGCACACCGTTTTCGAGATATAAGCAAAAGAAAAAAATATATTCAGTACTGTTTTTTTCATCTGAAGTCGAGGTGTTGGTGTGAATTTTAGTTCATGACAACCAATTTTATTCCACATGTTTTTAGTCGCGATTAAAAATAGTCATATTTAGTTAGAAAATCTAAATTTTAGGTTAAAAACGTCAAATTCAGAATAGCAAAATTGCCATTTTCACTAAACTAATATCTCAGTGCCATCTTAGTGCTGTCAAACTAAAATATAGTTAAGTTGTGTCACTTTAGTTTATTTCAGATTGGGAAATCGTCGTTTGACAGGAATAAACAAAATTTTGGTGATTTTTAGTTTAGTTTAGAGGCATTTGTGACAAGAGAATCGGCATCATTATAGAGTCACGCATCTGTTGTACAGACGCCAGCACATCAAGCTACTACAATCTTTCAAATTTATTTAATAGATTTTCAACTTTATCGCTGAAGAATGAGGTAGCTTGATGTGCTGGCGTCTGTACAAATAAATTCACAAGAATGATTCTCATTCAACTTATATTGAGTGATGGTCTGCCGACGCAAATCTTATGAAATATTCATAGAGAGAGGGACTCAGGTAGCTGAAACCGAACAACAAACACGACTCAACACGAAAATTTTAGGTACCAAAAACATTTGTGTACCTACTAGACTGTAGATTAGTAAGTACATCATAAAATAACTACAGGAAGTATCGTACATGCAATTATGCTATGACGAATTACGGTTATTTAAATGTCAGTTTTTTACGAATCACCTTGCGATTTGTGAAGGAATACATCAAATTGCTTCCGCGTTCGCCAAGGGCCGTCAAGATTTTGATTGACAGAATACACTATTCATCACTATCCATGTTCGGAACAAGCGTGTTTACACGTAACAAACTTTTACATGCCTCTGTTCCTTTGGACCGGCTCGCGTCTCCACGCTTTCGCTTCTCGGCTCTGACGCTGGGCGAGCACGCCGCGCGTCGCGTCGAATCTTAACGACCGTCGTCCCTTTATAATTTTACAGCATTTCTAACGTAGGTATGCTATATTTCATACTCATAAATGATACACTTCCCGGGTGTCGCAAAAGCTATACAGGAAGTCACAACGTCATTAAATAAAATTGATTTCGGTGACAATAAAATGATGAATCAAAATAAAAATTTGTCTACATCAAAAACTTTAATGAAATAATATATGTGTGTTTAACTCATGTTTATGTCTGGTAACTTTTTCATTCGTTTCCTCCACACTGTGGAGTTTTATGAACCCCTAAATATAGCGAACTGATGAAGCTGAGCTTTGAGCACATCTACTCACTTTTTCATATTGAAAAAATATATTTGTACTGTACTTCTGAAACGTTGGTTAAAGTTTTTCATTCACTATGTAAAATAATTTTATGTCTTTCCTCCCCACTGCTATAATCAGTTCGCGATTTTTATCCAAATATTAAGTATAGTGTTATTGTGTGCTCCTTATAAGTGGCACACTCAACGTGAACCATTCAAGTCTCACGAAGATTAATGTCTATTATGATTTTGACGAATGATCTCGCGCCTTTGTTCGTTTTTATGGTACTTTGTTACATTAATTAAACTTTTTGTCGCAAACTCGTATATTTGTTGTGTAGCTACAGTCTACACTCTACAGGTACCTACATCATCATGACTGGAGTCGGAACCGCAGAGTTGTAAAAAACGCGGGAATGCTAAAGTGTCTTGCGAATGCTATACTTACACATAGCGTTGCCATCTCTAAAAATCATAAAACCGGACTTGCCCGCTAAAAAAGCCGGACTTTTGGGTCCCACGACCGGACGGACGCCAATAAAAAAGGGATTTTTGACTAAAAGTTCAAATAAAACACATATTTTTTTTTATGAAAGTTTTAAATCGGTATTATCATTTTCATTTGCATATTTTTCTTTTCAATTCAATTCAAAATATTTTATTTCACATAAACCTACAAGGGCACTTATGAAACGTCAGAAGCTAGGTGCACGGTTCCAATTGGTCGCTTCCTATGGAGAAGAGCCGGCAAGAAACTCCACGGTTACTTTTCAAAATAAACGGTTTCTTCATTGTTTTCAAATAACAGTATCAATAGGTATGAGAGGACAGTGTAGCCCTATCAACAAGTACCAGGTACTTAGCAAAATAGAAAATGGTCCACAAGTCTACAGCCTACAACGTTCTACAGCCGTACATTTCCACCCACATAATAAAATCATGCGCCGATATATTGTCTCCTATAATCATCTTGTTAATTTAAGTTTCTTTGAAGAAAAGTACGAACTAATTAAAGATCTCAGTTGTAAAACCATTATGTAAAGCTATTGCATAGCATTTGTAACCTCCATACTTCCTATTTGTCAACGTTACACTTGGGATGATGACGTGATGACGTAAAACAAAAATTACGTTCCCATGACATCACTTTTCCCATGACAACATCACGTTGTCATGGGAACCGTCATTACACGGTAGGCGGAGTGGGGGGTGTTAGGTTTTATTTTCGTTACGGAATTTCTTGATTCGGTCGCCGCGCTCAAAGCCCGCGATAAAAGCTATGCAATAGCTTAAAAAAAATAAACATTATCTAGACAATTATCGTCCAGCGACCTTAATACCTATAATTTCAAAAATATACGAAAAAGCAATGTATAATCGAATTGTCTTATTTGTATCCAAATACAATATAATAAGTACGGAACAAAATGGTTTTCAAAGAGGAAAGTCAACCGCACTAGCTTGTTATTAACTAATAAAATCGATCACGGAGAATATAGATAAGAAGATACCGGTCACTGCAATATTTTTAACGTGACCAAAGCATTTGACTTTGTTAATCATGATATACTGTTAGAAAAGTGTGAGAGTTACGGAATAAGAGGAAAAGATTACTTAACGAATAGACAACAACGGGTTGAAATCTTAGGCGTTAACAAAGACAGAGAAGTGATAACGTATAAATCTCAATACAGGACCAATACATATGGTGTGCCTCAAGGTAGTATTTTGGGGCCATTGCTTTTTCTTCTTTACATTAATGATTTACCAACAATGACGAGCAATAAGTGTGTGTTGTTTGCAGATGACATCTCAATGATAATAAATAAAGATAATGAAAATGAACAATTTCAGGATAATGCCTTATGAGGCTGCAGTAGAAGCTGTAATAGAATGGCTTGAACAAAATAATTTGTGTGTGAATGTTTCCAAAACAAAATATATAATTTCTCTAATTACAAAATGACAAATGAAGCTATGAAAATTATTGGAGGAGATAATGAAATTGAAGAAGTTGACCATACGAAATTTTTAGGCATAGTAATTGACAAAAATTGTAATTGGAAAAAACATATTGAAAATACATGCAGTAGGCTAAACAGCTTTGCATTTGCACTACGAAATCTTAGGAAAACTGTTGGACGTAATGCCGCGCTGTTAGCCTATCATGGATATGTCTCATCTGTGCTAAGATACGGCATAATTATATGGGGTAATTCCACTGACATCAATAATGCATTTATTGTGCAAAAAAATGTTTTGAGCTGTGTTTGGTGCAGACCAGGGACTGAATTACCCAAAAATTAAGGTACCTTTAAATTTCAGTATGATGTCATACCGTTACATAAGGGTTACCGAAATATTTCGATAACGTTTTTTTTTTTCGGTAGCGGAATTTTGAGGTTGGTAATGCATACCGGTATATTTCGGTAGCAGTACCATTATTAACCTTTATAAATGTATCGGTAGCAGTACCAAACCTTAATAAATAGGGGTTTTCTTTGACGCACCGCCGCCACACTCTTCTGTCGTTCACTTGCTGATTGTAACTCAGTACCTATTGGTTTTTATTTCCGATCGGAAGGACACGACTGTGTAAGCACCCGCGCCGCACCGTCTTCTTTCGCCGTTCTTCTGCCACTTGTATAGATAATATTTTTTGTAATTGTGATTACTTACATAAACAAATTGTAAATAAGATGCCAGCAAATCACAGTGGACAAACAATAACATTTTGCTTCTATATACCTTTACAAAAAATTCAAATAAGGTTTAGGCCAATTACATGTAAAAGTTTAAAGAAATTAAATAATTCTTTGGCCAATAAATTATGTGTTCAGAGTTTTAATAATATAGGTGACCTAAATGAGTTCTACTTACGCTGAGTTCTTTTGAATGAATGAAGGAATGATATTTTACTTGCAAGAATATAGGTACATTTGTTCTTAAGTTCTATGGGTTTCACTATATTCGGCATTTCAGCCGTTTTTACTATTAAACGCGCAATTTAATGACACTTTTCCACTAAAGATTAAAAGTATTTACACAAAGTTCTTATTTAGTGCTTGGGCGACTCCAGGTATTCGTAAAAGCAGGGAAAAACGATTTGAACTTTATGGCCTAAAGCAACATATGAATAATACAAGCTTTCATAAGTATGTTGCCAAATATTCAAAAACATTTAAAAGTGTGTACAAAATAGCCAAAGCTCTTTATATTAGCAATAAAAACTACCTGGCAAATAATAAATAATGAAACAGGTAGGAAAAACCAGCGAAATACTGAATTTAATTTAGAGACTGCACATGGCCCCATTAACTCAGATATAGATATAACTCTAGAATTTGAAAACTTTTTTGCTAATATTCCCCTTAAAAGTACTGCCTTACTTTGACAGAGTGTGAAGGCATGCCCTTTGGAGTTTAGGTTTCGGCATACAAACCCCTGCTGTTATAAAAACTTTTAAAGATCTTAAAATTAAATCCTTAGAGGATCTCTGGGAAATGTATGTAAAAATCTGTGGATCTATTATCGAAACCATTGCGCCCTATTTATTAGCTTACATATTTAACACCAGTGTAGACCAAAGAGTCTTTCCGGATCTCATGAAACACCACAGTAAAGTAGTTCCATTTCGTTCGGTGACAGTAAAGAACCCAAAAATTATAGGCCTGTGTCAATTCTGCCAGTTCTCAGTAAGGTGTTTGAAAAGTTGATGCTCAATTAAATCTTACGGCACTTTAATAACAATTCCATCTTTTATGAACAACAGTACGGTTTCACCAAAGGGCGTTGTACCACTGACGCCGGTGTCACCCTAATAAAAAAATATTTAATGCCTGGGAAGAAGCACAAGATGCCATTGGAATCTTTTGCGACCTCTCAAAAGGCGTTCGATTGTGTAGACCATGAGACACTTCTATGAAACTAGAGCACTATGGGATTAGTAATACAGGTCTTGATTAACTTAGATCATACCTGAATGATAGAAAGGTTAAAGTACAGGTAAACGGCGTAAATTCATTAGTCTGAAACGGAAATGGGCGTTCCTGAAGTTTCGATATTGGGTCCATTCCTCTTTTTAGTTTACATGAATGATTTACGCCAATTACTTCAAAATCAACCGAAGATGGTATTATTTGCAGATGACACATCATTGATCTTTAAAATAAACCGACGGCCACAAAATCTTGACGACGTGCATAGCTCTATTTTGCATGTCCAAGATTAATTTACGGTAAATAATTTTGTATTTGGTTGACGACAAGGTTGCGTTCTTCAATGACATTGTAGTTAACCTGTATAACATCCATGCTTCCGTCAAAAAAGTTAAGTTAAAACACCCACCTGCACCATGGATGACAAGAGGAATACAGATGGCAATGCGATGTAGGGACCGTGCGTTCCGTAAATTTAAAAGGGAGCGTACTGATGAGAACTGGACTTTGTTCAAGGCTGCAAGGAATAGATACAATCAGATGATACGCAATGCTTCTTTTGCCGATATTTGGAAATTTCTTGGAACTCTTGGCATCGGAAAATCGCGACATTTAGACCTTCCTAACTCAATTGATTTAGACGATCTCCATCGACATTTCTCCGCTGTTCCTACCATGGATCGTCTAAACAAGCAACAGACTCTGTCTCTAATATCTGGTCTAACGCGTTCTCACACTAATCCTTTCAGTTTCATTCCAGTTGAACCAAGAAAAATCAGAAAGATCATACACGTGGCATGATCTTAACCATTCTTGATCATCTACTATCTGTGATTACCCACAAAATTAATTTTTCCCGTTACATCGGAGTATTCCCTTCCCTGTGGCGTAAAGCCTATGTCCGTCCACTACCTAAGGTATCTAATCCCTCTCTTCCAACCGACTTCCGTCTAATTTGTATCCTTCCCTTCCTATCCGAAGTGCTCGAGGCCTGTGTCCACAAAAAGTTCTCCAATTTTGTTTATTGTAACTTACTCATTAGCTCTCTTCAATCTGGATTCAGGCCTGGCCACAGCACTGTTTCTGCCCTCTTGAAAGTAACTGGCGATATAAGGGCAGGACTTGAAGATACCAAAGTTACCGCTCTAGTGTTGGTTGATTTCTCGAATGCCTTTAATACCGTCAGTCACGACATCCTGTTAGCCATTCTGTCATAATATATGTTGTGGTCTCTCCCGAAGCACTGAAATGGTTCTCCTCTTATCTTCAGGAACGTCAGCAGTCCGTTCATGCTGGGGATTCTTCTTTATGCTGATGTGATTTAGAAGTTGGCGTTCCTCAAGGCGGTATACTTTCTTCTCTTCTGTTTTCTATTTTCATAAATCTTATAACTTCCGAACTTCAGTGTGCGTATATCATCTGTATGCAGATGACTTGCAGTTGTACTGTAAGGGGAGGGTTGATAAATTACCTGATGCCATCGACAAATTAAACATGGATAGCCATAAAAACCTGGTCTGATAGGTTTTGGGTAACAGTAAACTCTAAAAAAATGTCAGGCGATCATCATTGGGAGTCCTCGTAGCATTAGTAAGATGGATGGTACAACCTTGCCACTAATCCTCTTTAATGGTACGATTGTTCCATTTAGCAATGACTTGAAAGACCTAGGCTTGCACATTGATACTACCCTGAACTGGCGTACTCAAGTCGCTAGGGTCAGCCAGAACTTTACTGGAACGCTGCGGGCCCTGTACCGCTTGAAAAACTTATTACCATCGAGTACAAAGACAATGCTTGTGCAGTCCTTAATTTTCCTCAATCCTCAATCATCGGTTATGGTGATGTGTGCTATTATGACCTGAATGCAGATCTCCTCAACAAATTAGACCGTCTCTTTAATAATTGCATTCGATTCGTATTCAATCTGCGTAAATATGATCATGTCTTTGCGCATCGATTGCTTCTAAGTGGTTGCCCATACGCCAGCGCAGAGAGCAAAGGGCGCTGACCACCTTGGTTTCGTTTCTTGTCTCTCCCTCTTCCCCTAGTTATCTAGCTCCCCACTTCCACTAGATTTGCGCAAACCACAATAAAAATCTACGTTCATCACATAATCGTCTTCTTCATTGTCCCGCTCACCGTACTGACTTCATTCACTCTTCCTTCGTTCAATCTATCTCTCTGTGGAATGCTTCCCCTGGAAATCAGGATGGCAACCAACCGATTATCCTTTAAAGTTAAAGTTCGCGAGCACATTCGCAAGAAGCTGCTGTTTCATTACAACGTTATGTTTTCCCATTGTTTATTTGTTTTAGTATATTTATGTGTGCTAATTTTCTATATGATATTCATATTCATTTATTCATTGTTTGTCACAGGTGAAAAGACAGTTCTTACAGTCAACATTATTGTATCACTGTAACATACCCATGGGGTATACAATATTTATATGTATGTTCATGTTTTTATGATTAGGTATACATATTATATTCATAGTTTTTAAAAGATATATGAATATCCTTACATTTAAATAAATATTTATTCCACAATTTTCGTTATTGCACCTACTACTGTTTTTTTCTGGATCACCCAAAGGTTGACTGGTAGAAAATGACTATGGCATTAAGTCTGCCTCTGTACATTTGTGTGCTTAAAGTATTAAATAAATAAATTGATTTTACATTCTGTGATTACCTACTTCCTCACACACTGACTTATTAATTATGAAATTTTAGGAAAATCATCTACTTTTACAATGTTTGTAAATATGCGAGCACTATAATCTATCACTTAATTGAATTATCTGTCGTTGCTTCATTTTTAATTATTTTTACCTATTGTGGTATAGTAATTTTATTTTTATCACATCTATTCAAAAATAGCTAGTTTAGCCCTCGTAAACAGGGACTAAAATAGCTTTTTAATCCCTAAGGATTAAAAGTAATTTGAATTTGGAACGTGGATATTGTTAATAAAAGTTCCAATCACCAAAGAGATCATAAACATAAACATTGTATGAACACTTGAACAGGTAATAGGCTGGCAAGAGAGAGAGACAGAAAGTGTGAATTTGGTCAAAATAAAAATCCAAGATGGCGGCTGCGGAAATTTCAAAATTTTCGTCATGGGTATCGTTTTCATAGTTTTCGAGAGTGCTAAAACCGATACTGAGATCAAAACGTAAGTCCAAGATGGTAGCGATTTTTGTTTTAAATCGTACGTGAGAAGGAACTTCGTTCCTGACGGGGGTTGGCCCACACAAGTTTTTTTTTTTCTCATAGATCGTGATAAAAAGTTGAGTGTTCACCTCGGAGAGCAACACTATTTTAAGCTCGAGTGAAGTACTTTGAATCCCTCGCTGCGCTCAAGATTCTACTTTAGAATCCTTCGCTCCGCTCTGGATTCAAAGAAACACTCTCGCCTTAAAAATAGTTGTTTGCTCCCTTGGTAAACAATCTACTATTCAGATGCATCGTCTTCACCTATAATTATTTAACTAATGTAGGTAGGTACCTTTACAAAATATTGTAAAACATTTTAAAAGAGTAACTGTGGAGCTTCTTGCCCATTCTTGTCCATACGAAAACTACCTTTTGGAAGGGGCGACTAGAATCAATCTATTATTTTGTCAATTTTGACGTTCAAAAGTGCCTTACAAGGGCCTATTTGAAATAAATGATTTGACTTTGACTTTGTCTCGCATGTTTTTCGGTACCGAAATCGTGTAAAGGTTAAACAACTATTTAGCCCAAACTTTTTTATAAAGATATCGGTATAGCTCAACCTTTATTTTAAATCGGTACCGATATATTTTTGAGGTATCTTAACCCTTTACCGTAACCGCTTTCAGTCCCTGGTGCAGACCCATTAGATTCGTGCAAACCTATTTTAAAAAAACACAGTTTATTAACATTAGCATGCTTATACATATTGGACATGGGAGTATTTGTAAAAAAACATCCTCACCTATTCAGTAAAGCCGATAGCTTCAATGATTATAAGGTGGGCAAAATGTCAACGGATCCAACAAAATTAGCAATGCCAAGATGTAGAATAGCGTACTGCCACAAAGACACGAGTCGAATGGCAATACAGATATTTAATAATATTCCGAAGGATATTAGAGAACTGCGAACCAGTCTATTTCAAAAGCATCTCAGAGCATGGCTTATAGAAAACTGTTTTTATAGTATTAAAGAATTTATGAATTCTAGAACAAAAAGGAAAATTGTAGGACATGTAAATTACATTTGACATTTTTATTTTAAGCTATTGACATAATATTTTGTAATATAATTTCCAATTTAATTTAATTTTTTTTAATTTTTGCAAGTCGATTTTTAGAAAATTTGTAATTGAATTATATTTATTTGACATTTGTAATTTGTTAATTTAGACAGTTCTTGATTTAGTACTTATTTTTTCTGATATTGGAATTTAATTATTTTGTTAAATTAGAATCATTGTTATTGTCACAAAATTTGCATGCCGAATTTAGTTGGCGGAATATGAAGAACTATTGTGTATTTGTTATAAAATCTGTAATATACCATATTTCAGGCAAATAATGAATCTATCTACTACAACGTACTACAAAGTACAAGTCTACAGCCTACAGCTTTCGTAGAAATGTGCTTTAGAAGCTCAAACTCATTAATAATTTTATCATAAAACATTTTGCAAGTTACATGTCTTAAATTAATTCCAAAATTTTGCAATAGTTTCCGATTTTAATCTGTTTCTTTGTTTCGTCCATTGCTGGCCTATTAAAGAGAATAAAAAGCGTAACAAAAGCCGGACGGGCCGAATGCAGTCAAATTGGCCCGGACAACAGTACCCTAATTGCGTAACTTATTTTCGTAAACGATTATGACAAATTTGTTTCATTTTGACAGTTCAATAACATTCATTGCGTTATTTACGTTGTTGAGCAGATTTGTTTTCCAACTTATGAAGCAATGGATTGGCAATCTGTTTCAAATCAAATCGAAACAAATTGTGATTGATTGTGTATACGCAATTAGGGTACAGGTCAAAAAGCCTAACACTGTCCGGCTTTATCCGGACGGATGGCAATTCTATTTACACATATTTAGAAGGCAATTATTTTCTTACGTTTCTCTTATTTTACATCCAGTTTAACAAGTGAACGTAAAGTTTTCTAATGAAAATGTTTTGCCTAGAGTTATGACCTAAAGTATAAAAGCGACAGGTTGGCTAATCGCTTGTGAATTGGTGGTGTTTGCTGTAAGATAAGCCTCGAAGCAGAGCACACAAATAACTGTGATCAGTTGTTAATTCAACCGTCATTGACAGTAATGAAAATAATATATCGCTTCTAGCTACACCTCTACGAAACTATGAAATACTAAGAGACTACGTGACGTGAAACAAATCATATTTGACGAATATAACCACGGTGCAAGTGTTTTATGAAATGAAAAATGAAATGAAATTGTTTATTCTGTAAATAAGATATCGGAATCAATTTTACATGTCATATAAAAAAATATTAAAAATAAGCTAGATGCCATCTTATACCTGTACCTAAATTGTTGGCAAAATAAATCTGAATCTGATGAGTTTGGCGTTTCCTATCTGACTACTCTGAGAAGAAAGGCCGAAACAAACTCAGAGGTCGCAGTCTCTTTTAAAGTCCAGACATAATCTTGGTCAGGCCATATGAGGACCATGTAGATTAGTGTCTGAAAAGGTCTTTTGAGGAAAGAACCACACAGATTTGAGTGGACCTGTCCAGTCAGTGCAAGCATTTGTCAGTAATCGTGGAGCTCAACTCAGAACTTAAGGAGCTCAACTCGAACAATACCAAAGAAAGGACACTTGGGTAGGCCGCGTAAACTACTCAAACTGCCAGACCATCACTAAAACTAGCAGAGAAATAAAAATAATATCTACATTGTCCTCACATTCACAATAATTAAAATAAATAATACTTTACAAAGTAATCATGTCATTTTGTATAAAACTGGAATATGTTGATTTTACATTATAATTAAAATATCCAGTTTAATGGTTTTATCGCAAGGCTTAGCAGAGCGAGCAGTTCAATCCCAAGATTTTTATCTTCTAAATAATCTGAAATTGTATAGTACCCTTTTTGACAAAGTTTGGTTTTAATACAGATTTTAAATCCTTTTAGTTTAAGTTGGGTAAGTTTCGAATGTCAATTGGAAGTTTGTTGTAAAAGCGTATACATTGACCCATGAATGAGTTGCCTACTTTGTGGAGATGTGTGCGATGTACAGTAAGGTTGTGTTTATTCCTGGTATTTAAACTATCGGACATTTTCTTAAAATTTTATATATTTTTGTGTACATACAATAGGTTTTCAAAAATATATTGTGAGGCTACAGTCAGAATATTTATTTCTTTGATTATTTCTCTAAGGGAATCTCTTGGACCTAGGTTGTAAATGGCTCGAACAGCCCTTTTCTGTAGAACAAAGATAGTATTAATGTCCGCACAGGTTCCCCAGAGAAGAATCCCATATGACATAAGACTATGAAAATAACTAAAATAAACAATTCTGGCTGTATCTACGTCAGTCATGTGTCTAATGTTTTTAACAGCATAGGCGGCCGAACTTAGCCTTCCTGACAATTTTTCTATGTGTGGGCCCCATTGTAATTTACCGTCAATAGTGATTCCAAGAAAAACTGTAGACTCAACAGGGTGCAACTTTGTTCCATTAACTTGAACATGGGTAGATAGCTACCTGACATTTGGCATTGAAAATTTAATGTGTTTAGTCTTTTTTTCGTTTAGAATATTATTTACATTAAACCAAAGCACAACTTTAGAAAGTGCATCATTAACTTGTTCAAAGTTGACTAACTGACGTTTTTTAGAACTCTGTAGGAGTCCGACATAACACTTCATTCTCCCCAGACGGAGGTTATCCTCTATGAAAAAAGGTTTTTAACTTACCAGCGAAAGTGCCTACAGCTGAATGTAATGAGGGGTACAACGTGGACTGAAACCGAGGCCACAGCAACCATTGCGTCAATTACGCATGCTGTGGACGACCACAGCGCACTGCACTACACTACAGAAGACTAACTAATAGCTACTTAATACGATTACTATATTTTGTAACTGGAAAATAGCTGACGCTGCGTTGTAGTTTGGCCAGTCAGCAGGACGGCAGCGAGGTAGCGAGGCTCACTGCCCCGGGTGAGCCGCACGAGCTTAGCTTGCTACCCTCACTTGAAGAGACTCATATACTTGCACGTGCTCACGAGCTTACTTACCCGCCAGCAATGTCTCGTCCTACCCTATATGGAATCACGTAAACAGTCACTACACAGAGCGCGGAAAGCCTCGACGGCATATCTCACTCAAAAGTTAAGGTATGTTTTTAACCGACTTCCAAAAAGGAGGAGGTTATATGTTCGTAGCGCTTGTTTGTTTTTTTTTTTTATGTATGTCCACCGATTTCTCCGTCATTTGTGGACCGATTTAGAAAATTCTTTTTCTGTTTGAAAGGGTATGCTTTCAAATTGGTCCCATATAAATTTTATTAACTTTGCTTGGGTAGTTTTTGAGTTAGCTACAAAATATATATTTTTTTCCCACTTAGTATGTACCTAGATGATATCGACACTGGAAATTTCAATTGTTGTAAAGGACATTGCGTATTCCCTGTCCTTTACGACATTTGAAATTTCCAGTGTCGATATGATAAGTTCCTGTCACTGGTAGCAGGTAGTGGTATTCGAATGTGTGTGGGGTAGGTACCACAACTAAAAAGTTAAAAATAAAAACTTTTTACAAAAAAAAAAAAACAACTGACTTCCAAAAAAACACTACAAAGTGAAAAATAACTAATTACATCCTATATTTGGACCGAGAATTGAATACTGAATACCTTCCTTCAATATGTGTAATGTTTTACAAGTCAGCTTGTATTATTGTAGTGGTCCTTCTGTACGGATCAGATGTGGTTCGTGAGCTAACCGACCGACAGCAGCAAATTCGAAGTTGTTACCATTAGCGACACCGCAGCCTCGCCTCAATCACGAACATCATCCCAGTGTAACGTTCTAACGCGGTCGTTCTCTTACGAGTAGCTGCCATTAGTCTCCGTGTTTTGAACGGTTGCGTGATTAGCTCTCTGTTTTAACGATTCCTTATTTTTGTTTTCCTTATTACCATACTGTTTTCCTTGAGCGCTGCAAAGGGGAACAGCCTGCGTGAGAAGTGGTTGTTTTCTTCATTGTTCTCAAGTAACAAGGGCAAGGCTTTGCGTGCGATAGAGGTCAAACGTAAACCTAACACCATAATAATATCCTTATCGTGATATGTTTCATGTTAACCCCAAAGCAAAGCTAATCAAAGTGAAGTGATTGGTCGCTACTTCTCATGCTTATACGTGTGAAGTACGTATCGCTTCAGTTTTACGTAGATATTGCGATCGCGTGACGTCGCCAATCGCTAATGAGCTCACCTGCTCGCCCTGGATCCCGCGAGGCTTCCTGCTCCACCAAATATACTCGTACACACAACCGGCACGCCTGGCAATCACGAACTACACCATACGCACACTGGCTTGAGGACAATGTAGGCACGATTCCGACAAGCCCCAGTCGGGCACAACTATACGTTAGTATGTAACTTTCAGGTATAGCATAAGTAGCACACAGTAGTAGTACACAACGCTGACAAATGGAAAACTAATCGATAAAATATAATCCTCTTGGGCACTGTGGCAGATAGGGCAGAAGGTCTAATACTCAGGCACTGGACCAGGACACAAGTATTGCTTTCAAATAATGTGTCTTGTACCCAGGGCCGTCTTTACCCGGGGGTGCAAGGGGTGCGTGGCACCCGGGCGCAGGGTCTTAGGAGGCGCAAGCCGATGGCCTTATACCTACATATACCATGCGTAATCAGTAATCACAACTTTTTTAAATAACATCTTTCATAACATCAAACTAATAATCATTATACTAAAATAATAGGCACCTATATTGTTTACAAAAAAAACGCCTCTGAAGCTTTCGGCACACTCGCCTTGCGACTTGCCTTATGCAAACCAATTTAGATCTTATAGCTTCAAGAATTAAATTTATATTCCAACAAACACACACGGCGAATTCAAAGAGAGCTTATGGCTACAAGTGCGGGCGCACGCCCTTTGACACGCGACGCCCGCTTTTTGATCTAATGCCGCCCGCTTATCTAGTATCTAGTCACCAACACAAATTGTGTCAGCAAAAATGTAATGTAGTAGTGATTTTATTTGTATTGTGTTAGAATTACCATTAAATTTCCGATGGCCATAGTAAGTGACCGTACGTAACGTTTGGCATAAGTTTCTACTTATTTTGTATTTATTTGTATTGAAAAAAAGTTATTTAATTCGTGTAGTGAAATGCAAACTTTGTGCAAGGAGTGTGTAAATTAATATAACGTTGTCAAGGTAAGTCGGTGGCAAAAAACTAAAATACTAATCCAAAGACACCGACTTCCGAAATTAAAGTAATTTTTCACTTTGTAGTTTGGAAGTCGGTTGTATATTTAGTAAAAAGTTTTTTTCGAAATTAAAATTAATAAAAAACTACTTACGATCAACCATGACCCAAGATAGATTGTCAAATTTGGCCATAATAAGTATCGAATCGAAAGTAGATTTCAAAACAGATGAAATCATAAAAAGTTTGCCAACTTAAAAGCCAGAAAAATTGAATTTGATGTTTAAAAAATGTACTTACCTAATTTTACTAAATAATAAAATGAAACATAAAATAATTCATCATAATTATTAATATTAATAATTAAATTGTTATAACTATATCATTATTCAAAATATGTTTTTTTTTTTCGTTGACTAGGGGGGCGCAGGCTGATTTTCGCACCCCGGCGCCCAATATGGTTAAGACGGCCCTGCTTGTACCTATTACATATTTGAATTGATGTGTAACATCTTACAAACACAAAATACAAACTAAATATTATCTTATCTTTCCTCTCACTTTCCTGCAATCTCGCTTTCCCACAATCTGTGGGAGTGATTTCGTGAAATGGGACGGAAGTGTGTAACAGGAAGTCGGGGAAGCGCGCGCTGTTTGATTTGACCAATGAGCGCGCGCGGTGCGCGGTGCAACAGGCCGTCAGATACCAACCCATTTTCCGAGAGGTTGTAAACAGGATGACGATGGCGATGGCGATGAGGATGATGATGAATATTGTTTATATCATATGCGACTACTGTAAGGTTCGCTCGTTTTTTAACCGACTTAAAAAAAGGAGGTTTCTCAATTCGACCGTATGATAATTTTTTTTGTTGGTAAGGTAATACCCCAAGGATGGTACCATGATAAGGAAACCAGGATTTGATGATGGCATCCCAGAGTAATCAAGGGAACTCTTCAAATATTATAGGCAAACCTATAGCGATTTGGGTATTTTTAATAGTACTCTTGAAAAGTACCATTTGGTTAAGTGGAACTGATGATGATGAAGACCACAAATAGCCACCGAAACTACTCAATAATAAGTATTTCACGGCTTGCGATTCGATTTTTTTTGTAAAAAAGTTTTTATTGATGTATTGTACTTGATTATTGAATTATTAATGATGTTGACATTTTTAATGCTGATTTTGACATTATTGTAATGATTTTGACATTATTATTTATTTATTTAAGTATTAAAACTTTATGCACAAGTAAAAATACCGTACAAAGGCGGACTTAATGCCTGAGGCATTTTTTACCAGTCAACCTTACGGTGATGCAGAGACAAAACATGGCAGGTGCAACATAACATAAGGGATAGATAACACGTAATTATAATACCTATAAAATACAAGAATAAATACACAGATACATACAGTTTAAGATGTGTATGTAGTTAATTACCAACACTAGTGTTTAAGATGTGTATGTAGTTACAAATAAATTGTTTGATTTACACTAAAATTAACTGGGTACCCCCTGCAAGTACTAATAGCAATGAATAATTGCACACTTCAGATCATGTGCATGACTATATATTCAGCAACTAAGAGTCCCAAAAGACCACCCTGGTCCTAGCTAATAGTGAATACAGAACATACAGTAAATGGTGATAGTACAGTACTGATAAATTGTTGAAATAGTTTTGTTGCCAGCCGTCAATTAAATAGAATTCGATTTATAATAATTTTCAGGCGGTCCACAGTTATTGCGATATTTAATAATGTCTTTTACTCAGCAAAAATATTAAACTGAGAGGTGTCTTTTAAGGATCGCCGATTCGAAAAACAAGATTGAGGCCGGAGGACCAACTATTGTTTTTGGCTAAATTAGTAGCGAGTAAATTAAATCGAAAAATCGCGCGCATGACATCAACAGGGCTGTCTGCTCCTCACAGACTGATGTTCAGGTTCAGATCAGTCTAGGAGTAGACATACCTGGTACGGAAATTGCAGGTCTCAGCTCGTGTAATTATTGGTGATTGTTCTAACTCTAGACGGTGAACCTCCGCATCGCGGCATCACCTCGATTATGTCGTTAAGGATTTTAATGAGTTTTGCCGACATACCGTTAAGTCGATTCGTTCGAAGTATAAAAAGCAAAGAATCGTTTGCTAGATTACGTGTTACATTGATCGATGAAGGCTATTTACTCGCTGAAAGATAACATCGCACTGACAAGTATTGTGAGCCGTAATTGTGGTAACCGCTTCAGTACGTACTAGATACGTCGTATAATAAAAAACAATGAGGAGCGCCTGTGCCTGTCGATAATTAAATTTGTGCCAGTGTCGGGTGCTATATTTACGAGGTCGTAACTCGTACGGTTGTCGACCTGGCTGCGGCCGGCGCGCGGCGGCCGACGACCCTCATTACGCTATCTGGCCGATTAGCTTTGTTCCAGGGCGACCACGATCAGGGTCAATTCTCAACACTCTCCCGCCACGTCGACTCAGCCCCCGCACGTTGTACTCTTACACTTGATTAACTGACCGGGAAACATTATACTCCGGAATTGCTTCAAGTGCGCTTCAATTTTTATATCATTGGAGGTGCGTAATACTTTCTGTTTCTCGCTCCTTGTAGGAAAAAAATTGAGTACGATGTGGAAAACTGTTTGCAAAGGTTATCTCAAATTATCTTGACATTTTGTTGGGGCCCTTGACATTGCGGAACATTTGATTGGCCCCTTAACGCGTGCTTCCGCCACAATGAGCCTTTCGCCGGTGAAGCGGAACACTGAGTGTGGCCCGCGCCTCCACGCGCCGCACTCGGCGGCTACTGCACAGTGCCCAGCGTGTCAATGCCTCAGGGTTAGCGTCAATTCCCCAACACTACTTAAATACCCAAAAACAAGTACAGCTACGTTTTGACGCTTAGAACAGTTTAGCTGTGGGAATTGATTCAAGAATAACTGTATTCCTTGCTATTTAACAAAGCAAGTGCGGAGATTGATCTCTATGGGCACTGTTGCTCTGATCGATTTCAGCATTATTATGGCTCAATCCAATTACTAATGTTTTTTTCTGGTCTTATAATTGATTGATACGAACTTTAACTGATTCTTATAAATATTAGAAATTGCTTTGCTGATTGGTCTTTCAGAACAAGATTTTAAGTAAGATTAAGAGATCTTACTATGGTGTGTTAGGCTCAAAAGCGCTTAACTTCTCAAAATGGCCATAGATATTTCTGATCTTTGGTTACGCTTTTTATAATATTCGGACGCCCCTTACTGTCCAATAAGATTTGTTTACTGAAGTACTATGGGTAACATACCATTGTGGTGTCACGATGAGCGGCAATGAGCGGTGATGCGGCATCAGTCACCCGCGATGAAATCACACAGCCCGCCAATTACCGCACGTTATCCAATTGAGCGCGTGCTTCACAATTATGACCTTAATGCGCTAATGCCACCGCCGCGGTCGCGGGCCACCCGTGGCCAACACCTTGCGTCCTCCCCCGCAACATGCAGGTACCTACATGTGACACCCTATGGCTAGTGGCTATGGCTATTAAACGAACGTTTTCCGGGTTTTGGTAAAGGGCTAAGCTGCTCTGAGCATAGTGAGCATGTGCCGTAGCAATACGCCGACATCGACAGCGGTTTTGCACTGCAATGACGCTCATTTATTTGTTTGTAACTTTCGTTGATACAAGCGTCATTCAAATCTATATCTACATATAATAAATCTGTTGAAAAGTCGTTTTTGTACATCGAAAATATTTCCAAAAAAAAATAGCTAGGGTGTCAAAGGACAAATAACCCATTTCCAGCATTTTTCGAATTTTGGCTGTTTATTTGTTCGTGCAAACAAATAAACAGACAAAAATCACGTAAATTGTCCGAAAGCAATGTAGATAATTTTTATACACAACAATTGTGCGTAACTTGAAGTAACATTTCGTTTTTGTTTCATTGCAATCGGTTTAATCTATCAAAGATACTTGAATTTAAAGTGTTTCAGAAGTAAAATTAGGGTTATGTGCACTTGGTCCCACTGTCACTTTGTATCACAACACACGCAGTTTAACTTCAATGTAGCTATAACTTTCATACACAACAATTGTGCGTAAATTGAAGTAACATTAAACAAGTTTTTTTTTCATCGCAATCAGAAGTAAAAAATATCACAACGCTATCTATCGAACTGAGACTGCACGCAGTTGATTTTCTGAATCGCGGTGTTAAGATTCTCCGTGAAAGAATGACCCTCGCCCATGTCGACCGACATTTTTGAGTTTTGTAGGTGTCATAAAAGTTCTGAGTAGTGTCTTTAAAAAGGTCTTGATAGTATCGTTTGTTTTATCTTCCAAAAAGTATTTCGAAAAGTTTTGGTTAGTTTTGGTTTTCGGTCTTAATTTTGTAGTACGAAGGAAATAATACCTATTACTTGAATTTGAGTCAAGTAGTTTTATTTACTTCGTAGTTTAGTTTGAAGTTAGTCTCATTCATTTGAAAGTTTGTGTTGTTGAGTCATTTGAACAGATGATTCGAATTTGAGGCTGTCCGCTAAATAAACATATTCCAAAGTGTTGGATAATCACCTAACATTTTTGAATTTATTTGATTTATTAGTTCTATATTTTTCTTGAAAATGCCTTCTAGAAAAAGAAACAAACCTTTCGCAACGTAGCCGAGATGCGAAAAGGGTGAGACTAAGTAGGTCCCAGGAATCGGAAGAAGATCGTGAAGTGAGGCTAACAGCAATCCGAGCAAGGCAAGTCAAAACTCTTGCGTCAGAAACGCCTACCCAGCGTGATTCTCGACTTAGTATACAGCGTTCTCTTACGGCAGCTTCTCGGTCACAGGAGAGTTTGGAGGAACGCGAAGCGAGGTTGTCGCCTGACCGAGAGCGTCACGCCCTCTCACGTGAGTCTGGGACTTTTACCGAAAGGGAGTCGCGCTTAAGTTCGCAAAGAATTCTGACCACGACTTTGCGCTCCCAAGAAAGCAACGAGGACCGCGAAGCGTGTTTATCGGTTGACCAAAAGCGTCACGCACTCTCACGTGAGTCTGAGACTTTCACCGAAAGGGAGTCGCGCTTAAAGTTCGTAAAGAATTCTGACCACGACTTTGCGCTCCCAAAAGCAACAAGGAACGCGAAGCGCGGTTATCGGCTGACCAAGAGCGTCACACTCTCTCACGCGAGTACGAGTCTCTCTCAGAGAGAGAACGACGATTAGTAACAACCAGAAATAATTGTATACGTGCGCGGTTGAACGATGAAAGTTATTTAGCATCTGCGAAAGGGTAAGAATAGGTGAATTGAGACGAGCAGTAACAGCAGAACAGATTCAAACTCGCCTCGGAGTTGAATGAGCTCGATACCATCTGAACAGAGTTATAACTAGCGACGCTGATGACAATAATTCTCCTCATTAATTTATGTCCTCCCAAACTTTGTAACGGCACTCGGCTCAAAGTCACAAATCTGCAGCAAAACATAATCGAAGATGAAATCTTAACCGGTTGCGGCGCTGGTGATATTGTTTTTATTCCAAGAATACCTATAATTCCTACTAATAACTTTCCTTTCTCTTTTAAACGAGTGCAATTCCCAGTCAGTCTCTGTTATGCCATGACCATTAATAAAGCTCAGGGCCAGACATTATCCGTTGCGGGGGTGAACCCTTACACGCGTGGTAGTTCTTTCACGCGTAAACAACCCCAATAACCTTTTTGTGTACGCTCCAGATGGTTCCACAGCTAATATTGTATATGAAGAAGCACTTGCATAAAGAAAATAAAATTAATTGGCGGTATCCTCCAACAACACTAAAACACATTGTTAAGTTCCGTCATCCACGCGAACGAAGTCGCGGGCACAGCTAGTATGTAATATAATGGAGTTACGCCCGAAAAAATAAAAAATATCCGAATTGATAACCTCCTCCTTTTGGAATTCGGTTAAAAATCTCATAAAATCTGTATGCACACGGCTACACATCAAACTATACATTTCCAGTAGAAGCTGACCTCGTAATGTACGGAAATCCTATACTATGCGGGATCAGCATAAAGTGGAAATGTATTGCTTGATGTGGTGTGTACCTACCTAAATTATTATATTTGTTGCGTGCACGGTGCATACGAGTATCAGTAAAGTGTACCGTTCCTCGTAGTCTACTGCCCGCCTGTCTCGCTGCGCGGCGCGGGTTTCGCGTCGTGTATCATTATACGTTCCGCGCGGGCGCAGCTCGCTTACCGGTAATCTAATACACGTACCCACTAATGAGTCGATATTATCTGATCGAACGGTGAAAGTTACCGAAAAAATGGCCTCCTATCCAAGTCTAGCTAGACACATTTGAAATCGGATATAGAGAATGTGGGTTCACCTCGTCGCTTAGGTTTCAGACTTATCAAATTACGTGTTTTGAATACTGCATCGTTTTCTCATTGAAATGCTTATGGCAGCTCATAGTGAAAGAAACAAAAAAATCCAAGTTCAGAAAAGTGTTTGAAGCTGTTTGAATTACATGCCGTTTAATTTCCATAAGTACGCGTTTAAGATAGTCGTTAAAAGTTTATGAGATTGGCACGGGCGCGTGGCTGTCGGGATGCCAACAACGGCGGCGTGCGCTCGTGAGTCGGCGACCCGTCACGCTCGTGTCGACGACTACTGGCCCTTGGGAAATCGAAACTAACGCATGTTTATTCGCACTTTAACTAGGGCATGCAATACCGGTTTACCGGATTTCAATTTTTACCGGTAAACCGGTTTGAGGGTTAATACATTACCGGTAAAAACAAACCAAAACCGGTAATTTACCGATGTATTAAATATTTATTTCTGTTATAAGTAAATCGAAATGGCTTTCTTTGATCATAGTGGCCTAAATGAAAAATATCTTTCTAAAATGTACAATTGCTTACTGGCAAATTGTTCCCACGTCAGTAGAAGCCGAAAGAGCTTTTTCAGCCGCTGGAACATGTACCAGAGTGAGAGCCTCGCTTAGTGACAAATCTTTGGATGCATTTTAAAATATTTTTTTAAATTTATTTCTCTCTCCGAAAAGGTTGGCTTAGAATTTACATCTCAGGAGTAGACAATAAATGTAGACAAAAGCTCCTTTGCGAGAGACTGGAGTCCGTACTAGGGAAACCCTGTGTTACGGATCTCCAGGCTCCCAGTGTAAAAAATTATGTAATAAAATTGTTTCCTTAGAAGCAATAACTGAGAAAAGGAAAAAAACTAAAGCTGCTAGACTAGGTTTTTCATTACAATCATTTAAAAAAAAGGTTGAGTTGAAACAAAAAAAAACAAAAAAACTACAAATAGCCCAGTCAATATCGACACAAAAAATGCAAATATCGCAAGCGCATGTAACTACGATTTTTTATATGTTATTAGGTTCCCTGAGAGTAGTTTTATACACAAGTTTGCAAACCTGAACACCTTGTGCTACTCGCATGGTGCTCGAAAAACTAAAATTCTGGCACAACATACAGTTTAAAAAAAACCTTAATATAACGCGTTGTTAGGTATCTTTGCTGCATATTTTTATGAAGCAAGCTTAATTTGATACAATCTGAGCACAACCCAAGCACTCTAGGTCTATTGGTTGCGAAGATACAGCTAGTCAAAGATGAGCATTTTTTTCCAAAGAGTGAAGATGCCTAAACCAGCATCCTTAAGGTATATTTTTCAAAAAAACTGGAAGAAGTGTCGGAATTTCGTAGTTTTTCGGCAACCATGGGAGTAGCACAAGGTGTTCAGGGTTGCAAACTTGGGTATAAACTACTCTCAGGGCACCTAACAACATATAAGAGAATCGTAGTTACATGCGCGTTTGCGATGTTTGATGTTGTTATTGACTGGGCTAAAAAGTCCAAAAAAAAGAAACAAAAGTCTGATCATTTTATGACATAAGGCACAGGTTGACATAAAAGAGTCTGATGTGGTGACATTTGGAACTAAATATTTTACTTAAGTAATGCAGACCTATGATGATGGCACTACTTTGCCGACAAGTGCTAATAGGTTTTGAGTCACCCACAAGCAGCGTTAAACCATTTGTTTAAATTCTTTTACTTATTTCCCATCCGAAGTCACCTATGTGCGATAGTGGCGCCCTCATTTCAGACAGACTCTTTTATGTCGACCTGTAAGCGTTGATTATTAATTACTATATGGTCTCATTATATAACTCTTAAGCGCTTTCCTAATTACGTATTATTTGTTGCTGATTCAAGTTCTGATAGTTTTATAACTGAAAAAGTTTGACTTGTAAGTTTAGAAAAAATACAATAATTTGTTATTGTAGTAAGTACGGTATTGAGTATTGATAACTAGCTTGTGCCCACGGCTTCGTGGATATCGGAAAATATCCCACGCGGACGTACCTACTACTGGGATTAAAAAGAAGCGAAGCAATGATCGCATACCTAATAGCCGACGAAACTGTCCTAGCGCCGCCTGTTAACCATAATTATTTAATTACGCGTAATTTTGAATAAATGTGACATCTTTTAAAGTACTAATTCATTTAAATGGTATGATGTCAAGGCATATTTTAATCTAAATTAAATGCCCGGTCAAAATAGCTTCGGAAATAACAATTGCATTTTATCAAATTCTGAAAGATAAAAATGGTTACTATGGGTCATCCTTAGATGATAGATTTAAGCTAATGCGGACTTTTTATTAAACTTTTTAAGATAAACAATCCTGTAGAACATTAATTTAATGTTCGCGACGCACGCTAGTATAGCTCCCAGTCAGTATGATTTTTTCCGACATCTTCTAGAACGATCGTCATATTTCGGCCAAACACAAACCCTAATGAATTATACACCTACACCTTCCTTATGAATCACTACGTCCATTATAGAAAACCGCTTGAAAATCCGCTCGGTAGTTTTTAGTTTATCGCATTTAGATAGAAAGACAGACGCGGTGGCTTAGTTTTATAAATATGTAAGGATTAAGTATATATTTCTTATTTTCGTACAAAAATGTTTCACAATAATTGTTTGTTTGTCTTTTAACGTGAATCACAAATGTAAGTTCATTTAAAATAAAAAATAACGTTTACATCAAAGTTTGTTTATTCCTTTTCTCATTTTAGGCTACTGAGTGAGTTTATTTACTTTATTATTAAATCGAATAAAAAAAATACATCTTTTACCGGTTTACCGGTAAAAAACGATCTGTTACCGTTTATTTTACCGGTTAAAAATCTACGGTAATTGCAAGCCCTAACTTTAACCCTTGACCTTATAACGGAATTCATAGTTTGATCAAAACGTGCGCAATTGCAATTTGATCGCCGTTGCGAATCATTAATGATGTTCTAGCGATACTTGGGCGCGATTTGGGTATCATTTGCGTATCTGTTTGATTGATTCGCGCGGCGGTAATTGTTTGTGACTTTCAAAAGTGTGGTGTCGCAACCAAACACACACACTAAATGGCCACTTGGATCCGACGCCTAACCAACGTGTGGTCTCTGGCCCCATACTCCGCAATCGAGGAGCTGTCCGAGCTGGCCGCGTTTGCCGGGACGCGCAAATACAAAGGCGGATGCAACATACAGCCATAGTCTGCCCTGCATTATCTTGCAAAATAGTCCGTCCGAACCCAGCTACAACACAGCACTTTATAGTTCAGTTGCATTTGTAGGCAATGAAAAGGCGGATTCAACGCAGACTGAATTGTTTCCGTTAGATTATAAACTGTTGAAAAATTGTGAACTGGGTGAAATGTATTAGGTTAGGTCAGAACTTTGACCAACCGCGCGCGAGTCGCGCGAGCGAGCGCTACTTCCAAGTTGCTCGCAGCTAGGGAGGCTATTTAGTGTTAGCGTAAGGTGTGTTACGTCGCAAGCAAGTTTGGAACCTGCAGTGCAGACAAAGCGAGTACTTACCCGTAGTGCAGGCGTTTTTGTTAAAACGAATATCTTTCGGAGCCGATCACATAATTGCATAAAGTTTTCTAATGTCGGTGGTGTAATCGTGTTTGTAATACTTTATTCATACTGACGCGGCTGTTTAAGGATATTAACATCATGACGGTACCTTGGCAATATATCTATGAAAAGATCATGTACGTGCGAAAGAATTTACATCTTTTTAGCAAAAGAGGTGATCCTCTTTTGCTAAAAAGATGTAAATTCGTTTCGTTTTCGTTTCGTAATTCGTTTCTTTAATTATGTCTATCAAGACATAACTATAGTACAAGAAATAGGGACCTATTAGTTCAACCAGGTTTCAGACTGGCTAAAGTAGATTCAACTTTCATGGGATACTGTTTAAAATGTTACAATAAAATTCCTCCCCACATACTTCAACTGAATGAGACGAAATTCAAATCTTGTATAAAACGCACACTATGCAGGCAGGCATATTATAAGTTGGGGATTTCATCGCTGATAAAAATGCTGCTCCTGCATGCGGCTCAATGCTGGTCCTGCTCCACAACCACAACTAATTGATTAACATTTGCAAATACTGTTGGAGCTGTTGAAGATTGTAAGACCATATTTGCATTGTATAAACTCAATCTCCTTTGTATTATACGAGTTTAATTGCATAGCACAGGTGTGAGCGCTATGTGCTAAATAGTTACCAGTTACCGGGTAATATGTCTTGCATTGACTTGAATGTGCCCTGGCGGCTGTGAGTATGTCATGCTCACTCAAATGTCTCGCTGATGGTGGCGCGTGTGTTGGATCATTTAGCTCCCTTCAAAATGGTTGAGCTGAATGGTTCTAATCCATGCGTCAAATGTGTTATGTGCATGAGAGCAAATAAATAAATAAATAAATGTTCGTGAACGGACGTCGTCGGTTGGGACTGGTCATCTCTTAGCTGCCACGGCTTATTTTTATTTAAATTTTTGAATTGTTCTTTGTTTTATCTTTTTATTATGGATGCTTCTAACGTGCACGTCTTTCTACATTGTTCTCACATGTATAATTTCAACATGAACGATGTAACCAATATTTTGTAACAATTTTTTATTTAAAAGAGTGTCCGTGGAGTTTCTTGCCCGTTCTTCTCCATAGGTATCTCCTACCACGCTTTGGAATGGGCAACTAGCTTCATATTTTTGACTGTAAATGGTTTAATTGAAATTTGCTTTGACATTTGAGAGCAGTGGTGGTCCAGTGGTAACAGCCGCGACTTACGAGTTGTAGGTCGTAGGTTCGAACCCAGACAGGCGCTTTACTTTGTGTAAATTATATCATCACCACTGCTCTCAAAACGGTGAAGGAAAACATCGTGACGAAACCGAGAACCTAAAACTTCGAAGACATGTGACATCTACCAACCCGCACTGGGTCCGCGTGGTGGATTACGGCCCACTCCCTCTCACAGAGAGGAGGCCTGTGACCCAGCAGTGGGAACATTTATAGGCTGATGATGATGATGATGAAATGCTTTGAGTTTTTTTTTGAGCTGCATTACAGAACAGCTACTGTCTGTGTTGCATCTGCCTTTGTATTTGCGCTGCCGGGTCGTGCTGATGTTCGGCCGCGCTGATGTTCGGCCGCGCTGACGTCCGGCCTCGCTGGCACGTACTGCCATAATCACTTTGATAGCATCGTACGAATATCATTATGCTATCACTTATGTATGTAAAGCAGACGAGGCGATTGAGTGTAAATAGTATTGTAATAGGTTGAATTAATGTTGGCTATGACATTTTGAGGTCAAGCCTATCATATTTTTAATGTTCGCTGTTAGCCTTCGCTGTTCGTCCGTCTGTCTGACAACGGGCTGTATCTCATGAACCGTAGGCAGTTGAAATTTTCACTGATTGTACATTTCTATTGCCGCTATAACAAGAAATAGTTTAAAAATTAAATACAAGAAACGTGTTTCTTTCGGCGTTTTTTGCTCGATCGTAATACGATACAGAACCCTTCTTGTGCGAATCCGACTCGCACTTGGTTTTTATGAATTAGGATGGGATTGGGTACCTAACATTACCTAGGTGAGCTGCTGGTGTCGTAGTGGAACGATGTCTAGGTACGTATTACTAAGGTGTGCACCTATACCTACTTATTTTTTATTTGAAATGTCACAACTCTTGCGAATCTCTTGGCGAGTTAAAAGATGCTTTATGAGTTTTGAAAGATTACTAATCTCTGATTTAAATTATATTCAGTACCCCTCATATCTCAACAATGTTAGAGTAAGAAAACTTTTTACAAAAAAAAAGTTTTTATTTTTCACTTTTTAATTATGGTACCTACCCCACACAAAGTCGAATACCACTACCTGCTATGTAAATAACAGTGGCAGGAACTTATCATATCATCCACGTACTGAGTGGGAAAAAATACGTGTTATTGCAGCTAACTCAAAAACTATCCAAGCAAAGATAATAAAATTGATATGGTGGTCCCATATAAATTTTCCTCGAGAGCATACTCTTTCAAACAAAAAAGAATTTTCAAAATCGGTCTACAATTTGACGGAGAAATCGGTGGACACACATTAAAAAAAAAAAAGTCGTACGCTACAAATATAGAACCTCCTCTTATTTGGAAATCGGGTTAAAAAACAAACTCAACGACACTGAAAATGGTACTTATCGACGCGACAGTACAGTGTTCGTTACACTCGAGACCACACACTAATTTTCCGAGAGCGGTTTGCTCTCAGCTCTCACATTCTTTTGTACATGATGTAAATTGTTAGTGTACACGATGTCATCGTGCGGGATCACAAAAGCGTCAAACAACGGGAAAAAGTGTAACAATAAAACAATCGGCCGCTGCCGATCTACACAATGATAATAATTTAGTACTTATATAGGGATTTGCATTTAAATGGAAACTCGCTTTCTAATGAT
This sequence comes from Agrochola lychnidis, assembly GCA_963680765.1. NCBI lineage: Eukaryota > Metazoa > Arthropoda > Insecta > Lepidoptera > Noctuidae > Agrochola > Agrochola lychnidis. Next base: position 24,658,364 of record OY796866.1, read on the forward strand.
TGCGGCGGCATTGTGCGCGGATTGCGGTAATGATAGTGAAAGTGCACGCGCGCAGGACGCGGGGCGCACCCGCCCAGCTCGCACGGGGCTGTGTGGAGCTGAAATGAAGGGCGCGCCCAACGATATCAAAGCACTATACCGTAGCTTTCTACTTGCTGCCTGCTTCCTGTCAGAGTGCAGCTCGCGGCTTCGGGAGCATTGTAAACAATAGAATCTGTATTCTAATTTAAAAAAATACATTTAAAACTAGTAACGTTTTTGATTGTTTTATTTTAAAATAATGTAAATGAGTGAAATCTTCTCATACAGTATTTATTGGCACTCCTTTTGCAGACAAACACTTTTTTTTGGTTAGCATAGTTGATTATCTAATCGATTACAGACTGAAATTGATATTTTATTTCCGGGCTGGTATCACCGCGTCAAACAAATGGCTATGCTTTTTAACTGGTGGATACAGTTTAAATACTCTTTATTTTTTTGTACGTGTACCTGGCTACTATGTGATGTGCAAAAATATTTATTTCAGAATTAATAATATTGTTTGGTAAAAATATGTTTGCAGGGCATCTTGTCCACGCTTAGCCGAAACTGGTGATTCCCTTTTATGTGCCATTGCTTTAACTGTCAGTGCTTGTATCAGCTATCGATAAGGACAAATTATCGATTTTGTTTACACTACTTCTCAATTTAATATTGCGGATTATTTATAAGATTGGTATCCTATTGAAAAATAGCAATAAGTAATCACATTGAGCAGTGACTGATTTCTCGCACTATTATTTGTTTAGAGAATGTGCTTTTATTTCAAGAGCCAAGACATGAATTTTGTATACACATTATTATAATCGAAGTAAAAGCGTGCGTCGTTTAAACATGTTACATATTGCGTTTCATTATATTTTCTTTATACATAAAAGTAGTCAGACACAGTTGCAAGGAAAGTGATGTGATGCTTAGTCATCTAAGTGAATGACGAGCAAGTAAAGGTAGCATTTGCCATCATTTGTGTAATGTCTATTGAGCGCGACCAACGTTGGGTTAATGCCAGTGGGCGTGGAGATTTATTGGAATGGCGTGAAACTTTGCAAGCACCGAGAGTACCGTGACCTGGCTAGCTCGGTGGAATGGGAGTTGACATTTGTTCAACTGCTACACACTTTCGAGGATCTACATCTGTTCCAGTTAAATATGAAAACTGATAAGAAAACAAACGATGAATAAATATGTTTAAAGTTTCAACATTTTCTATTGAAAATGTTGAAACTTTAAGCATATTTATTCATCGTTTGTCCTCTATTGAGGACCAAACAAAGGAAGACGGACCAAAGCGAATTGAATACCATGCCACCCGACTAAACATATATAAGGGACTGGAGTACATTCATCTTTAAGCCACACCATCGACCTGATGTGATACATGATAGTTCTGCGAATTGCAAGGGCTTAACTGCGGGTTCAATGTTAGCACATCGGTAATCACTTGAGTGTTTCGACGAACGCTAATTAAACGCTGCGCTTGCTGCGCTGACTGCGACATTGCGGGGGATCGTGTGTGAACTTACTTTAATATCAGATTATGATCGTTTATTAAATGCATTTTTCAAACGCGTTATAGTTCTTCATGCTAGTACATTAGACCTGGAATCATCGTACCTACTATCACATGAATAAATAACCGCCTTATGGTACGGGTTGGGTTAGAAAGTTACATGCTACAATGCATCCTATGGATTGAAACCATTTCCTTTTACTTTCGACCATTTACCAAGACCATGGCTTTGTAATTATATCCCAAAGTTAAGGTCAGCGATAGGAAGTGCGTAGGTTTAATGCCAGCGCTAACGGTTCCGCATAATTTCATCCCAAAAAAACAGATGACATCCAGTCATGGTCGCCTTTGCCAAATATTAACAAACTAAAGTAAACGCACGACATACGAAATTGAAAGATGACGCGTTCATAATAATGATTCTCGAACATTTAATAATCTTATATCTATAAAATTCTCGTGTCATAATGTTAGTTGCTCTTCCGAAACGGCTTGATCGATTTTTATGAAATTTTATACGTATATTCGGTAGATCTGAGAAACGGTCGTAATCTATTTTTCATACCCCTAAGTGATAAGGGTGGTCCACCCCAAACATTTATATGGCAAAACAACGTTTGCCGGGTCAGCTAGTAATAAATATTATTCAAAAATAAAAATTTGTAATATAGTGGAGACGAGTGAGCATGACGCACTAGGTGCCCTCATAATCGATGGAGTCAATATATCTGTACTCTGTCTCTGTATTTACTTGTTTATCTCGATGACAAAGAACTATACCGCAAGTTTTAATTCCCTGACTCCTAAACTAGGTGTATGTGCTTGTGTCTTAGGAGTCAGTGATTCTCCGTAAGAAACAAGACAAAGCCACAATATAATAAAACAGGACGTTACAACAATAAGCAAATGGCGTAAAAAAAACAGGATATAATCTATGAAAAGAAAACACAAAATGAAAAACGTTTGGCTGTGTGGTGAGGTGAATAAATGTAGGGTCCGAGTGCGTGTGTGTGTGTAGTGAGTAAGTGTAGGATGTGTGTGAGTGCGTATGTGGTGTGTAGGTGTAGGGTGTGTGAAGTGAAAAAGAAAGTGGTGTAACCGACACACATCCGTTTATGGTTAGATTTAGACTTATATTTATATGTATAGTACCTTATCAATGTAAATTACCCAGCAGAAGATCCTCAGTGTCATCATAACTTAGTGTTTGGAGATAATCTCTAAGTAAGTTTTTGCATTTATATTTAGGGCACGAATAAATTTTAAACTTTTTATTAAGGAGGTTGTAAGTTAAGTACATATTAATGCTATTAACGTAGAATTGGCGTTTGGCAAAGGCAGTTCTATGGCGTTCATGGGGAAAAACGTTTTGCTTAAGCCTGCCAGTCGGTTCCTTTGGAGGGCGGGCAGTGTTTGCGTAGGGTCGACAGGAGCACATAAAGTTGCCTGACTGTGAGTACCTTGCAGTCGGAATAGAGCTGCACAGTGGGATACCTACGTGGAAGAGAGAGCATTACCTTAAGGACAGCTCTCTGGGCTCTCTCAAGGCGGATAAATACATTTTGGGTGGCACCACCCCAGACGGGCAAGCAGTACGTTAGGACAGACTATAGGGCAAAATATACTAATTTTAGCGTATCATTATCAGCAGAGTTTCGTAACTTCTTGAAAACATAATGTATATTAGCTTACATATGCGGGACGTGACTTTGGCTATATGGGGGTGCCAGTTGAGATGCTGATCGATGAGTACTCCTAGATACCTTACACAAGTGGATTTGGCGAGGAAGAGGCAGCTACACTGTGTTAAGGATCCGCAAGCGTGCGCTTTTGGTTGCTGTTAAGCAACCAAAAGCGCATGCTTGCGGATCCTTAACAGTTGATGGTTTAATTACATTGTTGTTTTCATCGACCTCTTAAAATGTGCTTATTGTTGAGTAAGTTGTGACAATGGCTGCTGATCAGTGTCGCGTGGGAGACGCAAGTGTCACTAGAAGTGCGCCGCGTCCATCAACCGCTGTGCTACGCTCCCTCCGCGCTCGACCACGTCTAGTCATCTCGTCTCCGGCGCTTGCTATCCTTCCGCTTTCTCATGAGCGACCCACATACGAGCACAACTGGCACGACCGGACCAGTCGCGTCGGAATCTCATGAACTTATTGACTATAAATAATAATACGACGGTGCTACATTTTCATTTTTCGATCGGTCTCTTATTTGAGAACACTTTTAACGTACACGTCATGTGCTCGCCGGTAGCTTTTATATTTTCCTCTTCTAGGTGAACGTAATAAGCGTATAATTTAGTGTCCATTAAAAAGAATTAATTTAACAGCTATCACGACATTTGAACTGCCGGCACCACGACCACGGCAGACAATAAAGACGTTCCCTGCTTCGTGAATAACTCGTTACCCGCCACGGCTAGCACTCATTTAGCAGACAGCACACACTTAATTAAATTAAAAGAGGTCAAAGAATAAACTAAGGATAATTAGTAATTAGCTGTTATGTGATTCAGCCTGCAAGTCATTATAGGTAGGTACAACAGTGTGGGTCAGGGTCCTCATTGAAGCCCCCTAGGCATGTGGTCACCGCTATATTCGCTACGAACTGGCTGTCCCGCGCTGGACCGGGAGCGATAGATACAAGGCTACGGTCACTCAATAGACAGATCGAGTGAGACCATTCACTACGGTGCGCACGGTGTCTTACGCCCATCGAAACAATAAGGCGACGCCTCATATGCCTCAGGGCATGATACATACAGCGGCAGCGGTAGTAGCTGAACTATTAAAGACGATTTGACCTCGTGAACCAACCATGAAGATGGATCCACAGTCCCTCGTCGTTAGGAGTAGACCTTCTGCGACTAGTGTTGGTGGTGTCGTAGTGCAGCGACCGCTGGGCCACGGCCGACCCTGACCGTCACGTCATCTCTATTTATACGCGGTGCACATCGGTCGCTAGGCGCCCTACTTACGTCACTACATCGGTACTCATAGTGAACTAGGAAGTTATTCGCAAGTCAGCTTGAAACATGGTTTACTGCTGATGTTTACACGTAAGAATTGGGGTAATGCATGACTGAGCAGCAATATAAGTGAACTAAGGCCCGTATTACAGAACGTCAATCAATACTCAAGCATTCAAGCCATTTGTGTATAGAAAATGACAGAAAGAAAACAGCTCCTTATCTAAGATTGGGACGAGCTTTTTTTTTTTTAATGGAACTATTTTCTATGATACATTTGCCTCAATAATGAATGTTGAGACTTTTTTTTTTTTTTTTTTTGGGTGGGAAATCATCAAATGACTTCTCCCGCTCTGGGCGGAGCGGGAGGGCGTGTCAGACTCTTACTGACTAAAACCCACCCGTGTTCCTTCAGTTGCCGTGTTGCCAGGGGGCCACGATTTCCCTATCGGTTTTCTTCGAACCCCCGGAATGTTGAGACTTGAGATCATTATTCTCACCATTCTCCTGCCCCTCTAATTTATTTGAGGTTGGTTAGCACGTCTTTTTCTTCCATACATCTCTTACTCAATAATGACTACTTTATAGTATTTGGCAATGTATATGCGTAGGTGGTTAACATTTGTTTAACACGTTCAGCGTCGGACCTTACGTGGCTGTTCATTAAATTTTGGAATTGAATTTTGAATTTTAGGGTTGTGTACCTCAAGGAAAAATCGGAACCCTTATAGGATCATTCGTGTGTCTGTTTCTCTGTCTGTCCGTTTGTCACAACCAATTTGCTCCGAATCTAATGGACCGATTAAGTTGAAATTTGGTACACATATGTATTTCTGTGACCTAAACACGAACGTGTAACGTAAATAAATAAATTTTGAATATAGGGGTCACTTTTGGGGGGCAAACAAGAAAATTAAAAAATAAGTTTTGCTAACAGTACCGTGTGACATATCTAATGAAAGGGCTTGTTGCGAGGATCTTAAACATATTTTTTCGTATAATTTTAAATAAATATTTTTAAAGATATTTAAAAAATTCGATTTAAATTGACCATTCCCTCCCTTATCTCCGAAAATACTGGACCTAAAATTTTGAAAAAAATACATAGTATGGCTCTTTACTCATAGATTACAGGAAAATGTATAAGAAGTCTATGGTCTTAAAATAACATGGTGAATCTCTTAATATTGTGCGTACAAACTCACATTTGCAGTTGGAATGTATGGGACAACATGTTTTTTAACTACAATGTATTACCATTGTAGTAACATAGTATTTTAAGAAAGTAGCTACCTACTTACCAATAATATAATTATTTATGTTATTGTCATTGACTATTTATGCGAATGTAATAATTCAGTTTTCATGTATAATTTTATTTTAAGTTTTAGTTTTCTGCGACTTTAATAGCTATGTATCTAATAATAATGTTTGCTGTGCCCTGACAGGGTCTACAACGGGTCTTAGCTTTAAACCTTCTGTTAACATCTTGTTTTACCTTATGGAACGCAAATAAATGGATATAAATAAGTTTGTTTTAATAAATAATTTTATCTACACTACGCGGAACCCTTCATCGTGCGTAGTCCGACACGCACTTGGCCGGAAATCGTTCTTTTTCATTATTTGACTAAATTTTTAACCGTGTCACATTTAGAAACACGTGAACTGGGAAATACTTCACGTACGATTCTCACAATTTTTTATTGATTTAATTTATTATATTATTTTGTCATTCCCAGTGCCATATACACCGTAAAATTTGAATCACAGTTTTGCTAGAACAAACATTGTTCAGACCATGGTCTACTACCATTCTACAGCATCCAATAAAAAAAAAAACATACTTAGTTTTTGAAAAAACACAAAAAGACAAAGTTTAAAATGTCAAGATTATCTACTGCTTACTAAATTTCGTTTATGGAGGTACATTTCCCTGTAGACAATGCTGTGTCCCGTGCGTGGTGTCTGTGTTGTGGGGAGTAACGATAATCTTGACATTTTAAACTTCGTCTTTTTGTGTTTTTTCAAAAAACTTTTTTTTTTTTTAATTTGGATGCTGTAGAATGGTAATAGACCATGGTCTGAACAACGTTTGTTTTAGCAAAACTGTGATTCAAATTTCACGGTGTATAAAGAAAAATAATTAAAAATACTAAACTTTATAAACGGTTTTATTGATTACTCCGAGAAATATATTTTCAAAAGTCTATAACTTTAAAAACAAAACCGATTCCCAGACCATTTATACCTAAAAGATACACAGCACGTTTACCAAGTAGAAAGATGTATACCTTGTGTGACAAAAAAGATACACATGGCGCCGAAGGTGTTAAGAACAATCGTGGACCCTGTCGGGCACAGCAAAAGAAAGATAGTAGGTAAGTAGGTAGAGATGAGGACTTATCGTTTATCTTATAATCTAACTTATAAAAAAATATATTTTTTTGTCTTTTATATGAGTTTTAAGGATTTATCATTAACATATTCGTTTACACTGTAATAACATTTACTTACTAATAGCTTTTTGAATTTATTCGTGATTGATGGAGTTTTTTATGTGGAACATCTTTCCTCTCGCTTTCCTGCAATCTAGGAGTGATTTCGTGAAAAGGGACGGAAGTGCATTACAGGAAGCCGGGGAAGCGCGTGCTATTTGATTTGACCAATGAGCGCGCGCGGTGCTAGAGTTCGCTAGACGATTCACATTTTTAGTAACTTAATTACCCCAAATCCATAAAAAAATTGCTAACTTTCAACAGGGGTCATCACTTTTAGACACCCGCTTAACGACAGCCGCCCGTGCCCTATGTAAATAACCCGGTATAATTCCCCATTGGCGAATTTAATTTTTTTTTGTCCTGAAAATTTCCGCGTAAATACACTCATACGATACTTAACAAACACGCTCACGGATTGGACTTGGTTTTTTAACATGTTGTATAGGTATTATTATTGGCACAACCAGAGGCCTTGTTGAATGTGTTTTTAAGTGGGATGTTGGTAAGCTTGGTCGTGTTTTGTATCGGAGTGCGTATCTTGTTTGTTCGTTTAGTGTAGAAGCTTGGTGATGAGCGAAAATATTCAGGTTTATAAAATAGGCTTTGCAGTTATCTATCTGTTGTATATTTTACTAAGATACGGACTAATTTATTTTGAACTGTAAACAGTGTTGGTGCATCTGTACTGTTTCCCCACATTGTTATGTCGTAAATAGTGATAATGGGTCGGGAGAATATTCTCACGCGGAGAATGTTCTCCGATCGAGAATATACTGCAATACTCTTTTCGACGGTGAATTTACGAGAATTTAAAATTGGAAGAATACAATACATTTTGATTTCAAGGTCTAAAATCAACTTCTTACACGACTGCTCAAAAAGACGTGTGTAATGTTTTCAGGGTTCGTGTATGTATGTGAGTTTCTTTGTGGCACCATAACTTTTAAATGCCTGGACAGATTTGGATGTATGGGGTATCGTTAGAATTCTTCATCATCCCGAGTGACATGGCCATAATATTTAAAAACAAGATGGCGGCAGTATGGCTCCATATTCAAATGTGTAAATAAAATATTTTTTTCATTTATTATATGTTTCGCATTCATTTACGCGCTGACTTTAGTAAAAAAAAAGGGAAAACAATGACAATTTTATTTATCTGTTTACAGATAAATAAAATTGTCATTGTTTTCCCTTTGAATATACAGATTAACTAATTCAACTTGTTTATTACTTTTTAGTTCGTTTTTTGGCAGGGCAGTTGTGTTTTTATATATATATATTTTTTGCTGTTATTTTATACTTAATTCAAAAAAAGGGTTTTATTACAGAAATCCCCACCGACAAATCCTCACCAGTGGGGATTATTATTTTTTTTCCAGAAATCCCCACTAGTTAAATAAACTCAGCCTAGTGGGGATTTTTGGAAAATAAGTAACAGTCCCCACCAGGTGTTGTTGTTTCTAAATTATACTCGTTGCTGTCTCGTTCTCAATGATGAAAGAATATAATGGTAGTAGGCGTTTAGTCCAGCCACTCGTCACATAATTTTGAAGAAATAACAAAAAATGAACGCATCCTTAACATGTGCCGTCAATGTCTCTGCAATCTATCTTCATTCGGTTTTTATGTCAAGTAACGGCGTCACATATTTCCGCATGTTTTTATTATTTTATGTAAAAAGTGTTTAAATTCACATTAAAATGGAAAAGAAGAAAACAGAAAGGAAAACAAAAGGATCACCCTTACTGAGAAAGCTTAAAAAACTCGAAAAACTTAGTTTTCAATTCTCAATGGCGAAGTAAAAAATTTACCGCATGGTGTGCGTGCGAGTGTGATATTTTCTTATAGTCCCTGCTTAAATGTTTATGGCATTAGTGTTTATAAATACATCAAAGGCCTAAGGACCTTCAAGAGTGTAAGATATCGCTACCTGATCGATAAAAAACATCGAGTGTTATACTGTGTTTTATGTCATGGGACTATGGGGACTTTGCACATGGTTACAAATGCTGCAATTAAGAGTGAACATTCTGAGCCTCAAATGGCTTCAATACGACTTGCCTGATTAATATGGCCATGTTGTGAGTTACCTAAACAACCTGTGGGGTGTTCTTTAAGGGACACACGTGGTTGATTTTTTATAACTTAAACTGAAGCTCTGCCTGACTTGTGGGGCGTTCGGAGGGGACGCACGTAGTCTGAAATGGCTATGCTTGATTAATATGGCTATGTTGTGAGTTACCTAAACAACCTGTGGGGTGTTCTTTAAGGGACACACGTGGTTGATTTTTTATAACTTAATATGAAGCTCTGCCTGACTTGTGGGGCGTTCGGAGGGGACGCACGTGGTCTGAAATGGCTATAATATGAGCAATTTGCCAGACCTAGGGGCATTCTGTGGGGATGCACGAGGTTTACAATGGCTATTTTGTGCTTGTGAGCTAAGCAACCTGTGATTGACTTTTTTCATTATAACCTTAAAGGGAAGTTCTGTGGGGACTTACAGGGTTATTTGGCGCAATGTGTTGCCCTTTACAGCATGCATGAAGTATATTTTTTCCAGATCCAGATATTTTAATATCCCCCAGTAAGCGACTCATCTACCTACAAGTTTGTCACAAGAATGTCTCTCCGGAGTGGTAGAAAATTTTCAACTAGATTGAAAACACAGATAGTCTGAGAAGATATACTTAACAGATAGTCTAAAGGTGGGATATTAAACTTCAAAAAGCTTAGCAAAAGAGAAGAAAACTCTTCATCTACCAAATATTATAATATGAATCAAACAAAACTTAGCGTGACAATTCAGGAAATGTCTAAAAAGTGAGACTAGACAAATAAAAAAGCAGCAAAATTGCTACAACATTATTATGCCCAGGCTCGGGTCTCCAACGGTGTCTGAAAGACATTTATAGCCAGAAGATGTTTTTTCCTAATATAAAAAACTGAACAATTATTCACAGTTATAGTGTTTGTTACTCCTGGCACAAGAAGATATTTATCTCCTACTATCCGTCATTTATAAAGGAAAAAGAGTTTTTTCTGGTGCAGTCTGAGGCAGAAACTTACCCCTTCAGTGAAAATCTCTGCTAAAATAAGCACTACAAGGTCTTTTTTAAAAAAAGCTTTAAACTGGCGGGGATCTCCTCGCGCAGAAGCGAAAAAGAGGGAGGAGGTATCTTCTGGAGCACCAGCTGTGGATGGGAATTGGAAGACAAGAGGAACCATGAACATCACAAGTGAACCCACAGGTGGGAGCACATTTAATTCTCATAGTCTTGTGATTTGAAACTTATCATGACAGATATTGTATTCTTGATCACTAAGTAGCGTATCAAACCGCTTCACATAATAAGTCACACCAGAATAAGATTAAATCTGCTGAATGACTAATTCCTTAGAGCCCTTACAGGTAACATCTGATATTAATGGACGACCTTTTCTTTAATAGGTACTAATTAGTTATTTTTTCTAACTATACATAACAAGCTTTGCTTTTTAATTATTTCTTGTATGAAAGCCCAATGGGACATTAGCTCCTTACTTTGAATTGGAAAATGTTATTATTGTTAAAATAATACATTTAAAGTTGGAAAAACTACCAAACAGTAGAAAACTACAGAAATTTACTTCTTGTAACCTCAGACGTAAAAGATGCGGTTACTTATCCAACCTTTACATACATATTGGGAAATACTCGATGTATTTTTTATTTTCCCAGAGAAAATACTAGCTAAATTAATGTTTGCCTTTTGTTTGGCTCCGGTAACATTTACATAATGATGAAATAAGTTACTTAAGTACTTATTTATACCTCACCTTAAGAAAGAGACCTTATTATCAGATATATGTATAATATTTAAGATGATCTCCTTTGAATAGAAACATTCACATACCTACAGTGTTTGGAAAGTACAGTCAACTCTAGATATACTGGAAAAGTTAGATTTTATACCAAAACAGCATTCTAAACTTTCTAGGTCTCATTGTTTCTAATAACACAACATAACTCTGACATTGTAATGAGACAAACGAATAACAGCTTGAAGTTAATAAGCATATTTTTTGCATGATTGATATAAACAATTGGTTAAAATCAAATTAAGTTTAGATTTCATGTTCAGGTTATTGGAATTTTAATATCTTTTATTAATTAGTACAACTAAATAAATGAATGATGACAATCATGATAACCAGGTATATTGGATCCTGCACACACATGATCTCCAATGGGGTTTTCTATAAAAAACACATTGGGGAAATTAAATCAATTATTATTATTTTTTCAAGTTAGAAATATCTACAGATCCTCACAGGGTGGGGAATATCATGTAGCTCTCAGACTGCGTATCTGAAATGGCCTGAGAATGAAGCTCAGCTTCACATGAATTCCCTATACTTAATTAATTATTTATTTTTTATTTTTTTTTGTGATAAAAGTGTTCTGACAGATTTTTATGATTGTGAAATTTTATTAAGAATTTTCAATAAGATCCATTACTGCAGTATCATACAGCAATGGTGTGAGTCGTGAAATTTGTTATAGTCTCGTACCTATCCTACCTACATAATATATGTAATAAACATGACTAATAGAGAAGTATGAAAGCAAATAGCACCAACCCCAAATAAATTGGGATAAGGGCAAGATCATGATGATATAGGTATAAGTACCTACATTAATACTAAAAATAATAAGGTATGGTGATGGTTTTTTTTGTGAGTCTAAAAACTAAGCCATGCAGAATAATAAGAACTGAATGATACACATTATCAAAAGATTAAATACTTCTTTAATTGGTAAAACTAACATTATAGACAGAGCAACAGCTTGTTAAGTATACCTAGGTACTTATTTTTTTACCAGAAATTGAAATTGTTAGAAGGAATCAATAATGTAGCAGTAGAAATTATGATAAAATTAGCATCTAAAAGTACCTAAGTACATTGATTTAGGATTTACCTGAATTTGAAACTAAATGCTGTAAGTTATAAAATATAAGTACCTATAACAAAACTCACTATTACCAAGATTAGACAATACTTTTCACCCAGAGATTTCAAGAGGGAATTTTCTACAGAAGTTTAAATTAAATTAAGTAAATCGAATCAGGCTATAATTATATATTTAGGTACTTAACTACAGCTGATGAAGTCAAAAGACTATTCAGAGGTATTCTATAATTATGGATCTTCAAAATCTTCTTGGATAATTATATTTGTTTACATTATATAAATTTGAAAATATTAATTTTCACCTAATTTGCTACCCGAAAACTGTGAATTATAAATGTTAGCAACAGGCAAAAAGGGTGCTAACGATCTCTTATTTAAATTAAATACTATTAAAAATAATTATTGCCAGATATCAAATCCACATACAAGTTTAAACAAATACACACATAGATAACACTAAGGTTAATCTGGTTAAGTACTTAAAGAAAACTTTAAGAAAAAATAACAACCTTATATTTTTACTACTTAATTATTTTGCTAAAGGTAATAGGATAAGAGCACGCACGCAGTTATAGCAGGCTGTAGTGAATTCTTTAGAAGTCCTAAATGTATGTGAGACTGTGCTAACTTACTTATTGCTAGAGCTAAAGTTTAATTAGCTGTGGGAGTGTGGAATATTATTGAATTAGTACATTCTCTTATAAAAAGAGGGGTCGCCGGTCGGACCGAGCCAATAACTTTAGTTTGATTTGATAAAACACCTAAAGAGATTTAATAGTGATAATTATCAACTAATAATTGTTGTCATTATAAAGCTCCTATAGTTGTTGATCATAATCAATAATAGATAAACTATTTCTGAAGCAATTTTTTATTGCTAATTAAAATGATTTAATGCAACTTGAATTAAGTATATATTTTTTATCCTTATATTAATGATAAAGGATTACTACCGGTACAAGTACATACCTTGAATGCTAATCTAATACCTATTATGTTAAAAATAACAAAGCCTTGTTATTTTTTATTTTATCAAGATTTATTGTTTTTACAACTAGTCTTTGAACATCTACCATTATATTCTTTCATCATTGAGAACGAGACAGCAACGAGTATAATTGAATAGTCAAACGAACTTACCTGTAAGTGAAGTTCGACGGTAATTATACTCGTTGCTGTCTCGTTCGAAGATGATGAGTCCCACCCGACCCAAACATTCCATGCTATATACCTAGGTATATGAGCATGGACCCAGTGTTGTAAAGCCAATAAATCGCTGTGAACTTAATGAAGATAGATTGCAGAGACATTGACGGCACATGTTAAGGATGCGTTCATTTTTTGTTATTTCTTCAAAATTATGTGACGAGTGGCTGGACTAAACGCCTACTACCATTATATTCTTTCATCATCTTCGAACGAGACAGCAACGAGTATAATTACCGTCGAACTTCACTTACAGGTAAGTTCGTTTGACTATTCAATTATTAAACAAAAAATGCGTTAATCAATACTTTAATTAGATAAGTAAGTTATTATGTCAATATTATAATCAACTGTCTAAAAGAACTTAAAAATTATTTAAATTATAGGATCAATTAAATCGCGATTGTGAATTTATCTCATTTTTTCCAAAAAAAGTGGCACTGTAAAGCTGCCATGCATTACCTCTACTTGAGCATCTAAGATGAACTGGTCTTTTTCTTTGCTTCTTTGTGATCGCGGGTTCCGACGGTGACTTTCGTTAGCACTTCTTTCATAAAACAGCGTCTTCATACAAAAAATGTAGGAGTTTCAGTAAACTTGGTTTTTACTTCGATATTGCTGCATTAAGCTTATTATGCCACCCTTCCAAAAAGTTTGTGGTTCTGTGTCTTTCTCCGTAAACACATAATACTTTTATGAAATCTTCTTCTATCCATTGGCTTAACATATACCGGTGAAAACGGTCACTGTTTTGATTATCCTTTCAACTGTCATTAACGAGACACAATAGAATTTTATTTGTTATCCACCTAAATGAGGCGTCGTAACAGATGATGAGTTAACTGGACTTTGGCTGGCAACATAGAACCAGCCTTCCATAGTTAGATGTTCCGGTAAAAGTGGTAGTACTGCAGCAAGTTCAATTTGCCTCTTAAAAATTTTGGATTTCGTCAGATTTAATTCTCGCCCTTTTTTCCAAATGGCTTTGGTATAGTGAGAAAAGAAACCTCTAACAGTTACTTCCGGGAAGACCTCTTGAATAGCATTAATCGTGGCCTTTTAAAAATCGCATCTGATTGTTGTGGGTTCCACATTGGTATAATGGATTTTATCATGGAAAAAATTATGTTATAAGATGTCAGTGTTTTGTCGCGTATCAAAACGTGCGACAATGGTACGACGTGTCTTCTCCCTGGTGCTACCATGATCACCATGTCCTGTATAAAGTTGATAAAATGGAAAACAACAGCTTTTGAACGTCCCATCTCCAAAAAAATGATTTATTCAAGAACAGAATTAGGAGCAATCGACCTGAAAGTTTTGACTGCTCCAGCAACTTCTGCTTCTGTGGAACGCTCTTTTTCCACATTTTCAAACATATATATATGTCACGGCTAAAACCCGAAGTGCGGCTACACCTAGTTTTAGCCGGCTACAACTAGGTGCGGCCGGTAGCAGTTGGTTAAATTTAGTTGTAGCAAATGAAAATGGTTGAAGAGTAGGTTACGTTAGAACTGTGACCACATAACACACCGCACGAGCCGAGCGAGCGAAGCGAGCGGTGCCGCGGCAGCGGCCGGCGAGTGCCAGGGTCCATTTAGGCAAGTTTAACTAACTGCTACCGACCGCACCTAGTTTTAGCCGGCTAAATCTAGGTGTAGCCGCACTTCGGGTTTTAGCCGTAACATATATACTAAAAAGCGTTATAAATTCAACACCGAAAGAACAGGCAAAATTTGTCTGATTGCTCACAATTGGAAAATTACCAACAAACTAAAACCATTAATTAAACAAAGAGTCCGAAGAATCAAATCCAAGTGCCTCTGCCACAACAGAAAGAGAAGAGCACAATCTACTTCGACGAATCAGAAGTTATCGATGGATGAATAGCATTCACTATTTGATTTGATGTCTTGAATTGTAAAGATTTTGATTGTTATTTTGTTTATAATTTATTTACACCATAAACCTTTCTTACAATGTTTATTTTATTTTATGAATTGAAAACAGTCTAATAAAAATAAAAAAAAATTAATCTAACTATTTACATTAAGTACTAAATTAAAAGACTAACTAACTATCTGTATAAATAAAAATAATAAAAACAAAACGACACTTAGGCGTCGAAGTATTCGTCCGCATCGCTGTCATCCGGAAACGTGCCCAGAAGACTGGCAGCATTGCCACGTTGAATGGCAATACTAATTCTTTGGCCAAAGAACGAGCCAGCCCTCTGGTCGCGTGAAGTGTCGACCAGTCGGCGAGAAATTTCCTTAAAAAGGAGACGCGCACTCGGGCCCCATGATCCGAGCGTTTCGACCCCAAACGGCTCAAAACTGTAGTTACCAATAAGGTTACAGTATTTGCGCCGCTTGAGGTCCGACGCTTTTATTTTATTATAACTGATTATTTGTAACTCATAAAGTTTGTTTTAATACAGAAATCCTAGTTTAACATTAATACCATACGAAATTTAAGAGAATTTATGAGAATTATCTAGGAAATATTAAATTCTCTTAAATGCCCTTCCAAAAAATACTCTCGAGAGCTTGACAGTAAAGTTCTCGCAAGCAGAATATTCTCGGGAATTTACCATCACTAGCCGTATCTAACTCACGCATAAGCATAGGCGTAATAATAAATGTCAGGCAGTCTGATGTGGTTTTTTTAACTTCACGAAAAGCATATAAGAATTTTTAAAGTTAGATTAAATTTTTCGTACGTGTGACTTCCAATTTATATTCTTGTCTATGGTTATACAGGATATGAGACAGGAGTTATACTATGGGACCAAACCTGAAATCGCGTAAAAAAAATCAGCTGTTCCCTACATTTTGACGAGTTATGCGAACATAAATGTAAGGAACAGCTGTTTTTTTTTTAGCGATTTCATGTTTGGTCTCATAGTAAAAGTTGTTCATAATGATGAGTAAAGTCACGTGTTAAAGTTTGCGCACTGGATAAAAACTTACCCTGTATAATGTGAATTTGTTGACTGTTCTATGGGGTTTGGTTTCCGCACTTAGTCCGTCAGGTGGAGATCTTATGAGACCTTTGAGACAACTTTAGAACGTCAAAATGAAGATGTAGGTATACGAGTTTCCAGCTTATTATCTTTCACTCCGAGGTGAAACCCCTAATTTGACTGGACGTCATTAATACCATCAACTGTTATTGTTATTCCTGCTTTATTTGGGCACGTATACCTACTACATGGTTTTCTTAAACGAATCTTTAATGGACAGGGAGAGGCTTTAGCTACTTTTATCTTTTATGGTTTTTCTTCCGAGAAAATTGAGGTCGGCTTTTGGTCGAGCTCAGATTGCGGGCTAAGGCTGTCTAGCTCGTTTTGATGCCAAAGAAACAACTTTTACCTGCAGAAAATTGTGTAGCGTTCAAGTTTTCTTGTTAAGGAGTCAAGAACGGGGGCTAGGTCTGCAAATGTTAGTACTTCTTTAGGCGAATGCTATAAGGTAGCTGAGATGAGAGGAGAAATACAATAGTAAAATGTGTGTTAGTAGTAGTTCATGTTTTGAGTTTTTTAATTCCCGATTGTTAAATTTTGGTTCCTGTAGTGAATGTCATTGACTGTGCATAAAAGCCAGATCATATTCAGACTGATTATTTTATATTACTAAGTTTTACTTAATTTTTTGGGCCTCTATACATGTTACACATTGAATGCTTCTAAAACATCTATTTTATTTCGCACTCTGTTAGATTATCGTCATTCGTGCGCATGTCATGTATTTCCATAAATAGACGAAGATTGTCGAAGCGCATACCTTTTGTTGTAGGTACTATTGTATATTTTGATGACATTGATAATAATAACTTAATCAATATTTATATATTGATTAAATAATCACTATCGATTACAGCTTCCAATCACATTTTGACTAACATACTACCATTACTATCTGATACTGCAATTTGCAAAAAAATAACATTAAAATTTCGGGCTACTTTGGAGCACGGAATCAATGTGCGGGTTGACTAGTTATACAATGTGTAGTAAGTAAGCGCGCGGTTAAATCTGTATCAAGTTTCATAGGGCTTCACTGCGTAAACGTAATGCGAGTTGCTACCGGCAGTAATGGCTCTGTTTGATATAATGCACAATCTGTAAAATTTATATATTTTCAACCGGCTTCATTCTATTACCTTCACAAATAATGTACATATTCATAAAATGTGCTAGGATGAGGCTGAAAGCAGCAAGTCTGCGCGCTGAACGGGTCCCCACAGCTTGGCCGCTAGCTTGTAATCATAAGTCACGAGCCAAAGATGATGGTGGTTTATTGAATAGGTTTATTTGAACTACCTCGTTTTTACTAATGCTGTATAAATGTTGTGTGAATGAGCACGGCCGGCTATCAACGCCGATTGTGTGATATCTATGCAATGCGCGCGTGCCATGTAGCTAGATACAGACCAAGTCATACATATGATCTGGAACAAAGGACCATAATTTAGTGTTATTCAATCCCACAATAATTCACATATTTTAAGTTTTCCAATCAAATTTAAACAATAAATCGGGAACGAAGTTCCATAACGCGGCTTGCGGTAGGAATTGACTGGTAGAAATCGTCACGTAAGGAAAAATGTAATGCTCCATGCGTCTTTCTCTCTCTCTCTCTGTCTCTTTCTATTAGGATAGAGTGCTTGTGCGTGCGAGTATAGCGTATAGAACTTCGTTCCTGATTTATTTTCTAATGTATACCAATTGCGCCGTGATTTCTGGACAGTTATTTTTTTCCCAATATTTTTTTACGTTAAGAGCAGCGTCCCTAAATTGTAAGTGAATTGGCATTAATGTTCTGAAACAGTCACGTATATAATGAAAATGAAATTTTAGTATACGGTATCTTTATAGTTTAAGAATACTTACAGAAGTTTCAAATTCTTAACTTTAGTCTTCATTTTTGAAGTCGTATACCTATCTTCATTTTTGAAGATTAAAAAAAAACAAAATAATATTTGTTCACTACTCAGTAAGTTCTAGACAATGACACCCCCCCATGGGTAAGATTTTTATTTTTCAAAATCAAAATTTTATTACTTATATGATTTTTTTTTTTTTTTTTTAAGTAATATTAGAAATAATCTGTAAAAATTTCAACTGTCTACCTATTACGGTTCATGAGACACAGCCCGCTGACAGACAGACGGACGGATAGCGGAAGCTCAGTAATATCCGGAGGCTTGCTGATAAAACCGAAGACACCTGACTTCCGAAATTATAATGAATTAACTAGTCATTATGTAAGCATTTTTATTGGCTGAAATTTCATCTTTACGAACTGTACTGTAAGGATTCACTGTGCTCTTAGTCAGATAGTATAGATTTATTATTATTACGTGTTCGTGTCAGGAAGCCGAGCTCAGCACGTGGACGGCGTTCCTGCAGCGCGCCGTGGACGCCACCTACAACACCGAGGTCGTTATCGACAACCTGCACAACATGATCGGTGAGCACACCATTATCTAGATGCTATTTACTATCAAAAGTAAGATTGTCGTACAAGGCGAAGGATCCTTTCCTTGAGATCTGTCCGAGTGCCTACGAACCTTGGTTTCCACAAAAATAGTCACCACCGTTTTTTGTTGCTGTCGACAACTTGTCACAAGCGAGCGTCTCCAGAACTAAACAAATCAAGTAACGGGTGGGTGTCCCAGAATTCAGCCAACATTTGAATTTCGAGCCTTTTGTGCGGAAAAGGGTTGCCAGCGGCAAAAAAAAGACGGTTGACTGACAGTTTGAAAGAGCATCGCATTTATATTGCTGCGCAACGCAATATTTTAAGTCATTCCAGGTCTTAATTTAACGCCGTTGGACTCCTCCTGATAGTTTTTTTAACTTAAATCTCGCCATGTAGACACGCCTTGAAGTTTCCTTAAGCAATTGTACCTACCAACGAAATTCAGCCACATTATGCAAAGATTTCATTTTCACCTAAGGAGTGCATATGCGTCAGTAAACTAGAGAAGGGTTGGGGCCGTTGGAGGCAATAATGCCAATTTCCAAACATACATATCCCTATACTTTATGAATCAATAAAAAAAAATCACAAAGTTTTATCAAAATTACATCTTCTTACATGAATTTTGGGACATCCAGTATTTTGAAAAATGAATAGGATATGCCTAGTTTGGCTAGACAGAATTACGTTAAGTATTGTAACGTTTTATCCATAATGAATATTCTGCCACAGTCTCAGAGTTGTTTCAAAGTTGTGAGTCGTTTGAGCCCAATAGCTGCCCGCCACTATTGCTAAATTATTTCATAACTAGTCGGCGTCTGTTTGCGTGGTTATCAACTTAAGTTGAAATAAGTACCATAATCAGAACTTGAAAGAGTTAGAACGTACGCCGTATTAGCGATGCGTTGCGGGCCCTTTGTGCGGATCACAAGATGGCATTGACGTGACGTGGCCAATAACACGACACCGGCCATAAAACATTTATGTTAGAGATAAAACATGTCGGCTCATGTGACGCGGTCGGTGTTGCCATGTCCGCGCGTAGGGGTTTATTGTCCAGCTGAGATCCCTATGTTTCCCGTGACATAAGCTTGTGTTTTTATCCGAGTCATGGGTTACATTTATAGATGATAATACAATGTTAATAAAATCACATCATGGACATATTTTTATCGTCTACACATCGAGGTTTGTCCGGATAATTGCATCTGCGGTTTCGCCAGCATCGACGTGTAGAGCACATTAAAAATGTTTGATTACTGGCCAACAGAAATACTGTATTGCTAGGGTTTCATACGATCGGTTATTAAAACCGGAGTCCTGATATATTTGTAAAAACAAAATTTCTGATCAATGCAACTCGAGGCCTCGACAATTTATTATGCGAGGACAATGTTGCACAGTAATAAATAATAAGCTTATTTTAAAATAGTGCATTGTCATGATGTTGCAGCGGAGCAGCGTCGCTGCGTGCGCGAGGTGTCGTCGAGCAGCGTGTTCACGTCGCTGACGGGCGACAGCGCGGCGGGCGCGGGCCCCAGCACGCCGCGCTCGCCGCTGGGCCGGCGCGCGCCCTCGCTGGCCTGCAGCACGCCCATCCCGCGCGACTAGCGGCGGGGCCCGCTCTGCTGCTTCCCCAGCTACTCGCAGTAGTCGGCGCCCGTCCCACGCACACGATCTATTCCGTATACTTGAGGAGCCGAAGAGGATCGATGTCACTCGCAGACCGGAGCCGACACTCCCACAGGGCGGCACGGTCGACGAGCAGTCTCCGACTGTTGGGCCGCGGTCGGCTGTCGACAGCTGTCGGATGAGCAGGAAATATCGCTTCGATCGGTCGTGTGCGTCAGACGAGCAACCGTCACGCTTCCATTAACTATATCGTTCAGGACAGTTTCGACTAGTAAAGCTAGATTGTCTCGTGCTTATGTTGTGATCTCGAAGGTAAACAGTTCATACCTGGTGTCTGCTGTAAATATTCAACATGACGTGTAAGTTCCCGAGTCCGTGGCCGTGGGTCACGGTGGCCCGGTACTGCCATGCCGCCGGCCGCAGGCGCAGTGCGCGGGCGTCGGTAGTTGCCGCGCTCGGTTTTGCTGCTTCCAGTCGATATAAATAGCGATCGCTCAAGCAACTTTCGATGTAACGCCAATACCGACCTTGCTGCATTCCAAATCATATTTTTATGATTTTGTAATGAATATGCGAACTGCGCCAAAACACTTGATATTCGCTGGAATATTTACAGTGCTGTGATCATCGGCCCGCTGTATCGATGGCGACGTCCGCCACATGCTCTGTCCGCTCGCTGCCGGTCGGCGTGTGTCGGCGTGTGTCGGCGTGTGTCGGCGCGTGTCGGCGTGTGAACGTTGTGCGAGCGCGTCCGGCGAGCGGAGAGCTTTAGCGTAATGCGTCTGTAGATACATGACGCTCGAAATAAATGATTTATATGAAGTCATAGAGCGATAAAGCGCTGAGATAAGAGTCGTTTATGTAATGTAACGTGTGAGTACAAATGCCGCCGAGTGTAACCCAGCACTGCCTTATAGTGTGTGTTCAATTCGCGCCACTGCCGAATCTTACATTATTCACGTTTGTTAAGGTGTATCACTAATTATAACGATATCGTATTCGCTTGTAAAGTGTACGCGTTGCTTTGTGGAGACAGTCTCCGTATCGATTATATAAATATTGTGTTAGAGATAAATTATTAATAAGTATGGATTTAAGTATATAAGATTTGTACAGGTGATGTCGCTTGACAGACGATGCGAGTGGGGTGGAGTTTTGATGTAAAACGTTGAAATACGCGCAACGTGAGGCGCTGCGCGAACTGTCGCTACTGGCGGCTCGGCGCTCCCGCCGCGCTCAGGAGTAACGCTGAGCTGAGGCTGTCGTCGTCGTACTAGTCGCTAGTGCAGCTGCGCTTGATGTTCAAGTGCGGTTCAAGTTGCAAGTCTACTACGTTGCGCCCTCATATGTCTATTAATATTTTAATTTAATATTGTTTTCATGGTGCTGTAAGTGTTAGTCGTGCTACTAACTCGCTGGCTTGCTCCGCTGCTTGTGCCACCGCCATGCGCACGTCTTCGGAGTGAAGCGAAGGTCATGCGGAGGTGAGCAAGGTTACCGAGCTGGCGGTCTATGCATGCGTTAGTGTCAGTGTGTCGCCGCGTGGTGGCGCCACTCGTTCGTACTAGTTGTAGGCTTTTTGAAATGTTTACATTATTCCTAGTTCATAGTGTTGGCCGGGCTCGGGCAGGCGCCAGTGCCTGCACACTGACACCGTCGTCTACCCAAGTGCGGCAAGTTTTACAGATCTACTATCTTCTAATGTAGTTTAATTATAGATCTGGTACATTCACTGAAATGCTGTTTTGAGCTTCAATATTATTAATATTATATGTAATTACTTTATATATTTCACAGTATTACTATAATAAAATTATCAAACAATTGATTGATGTATTAGTATTACGATGAATTTTATCTATTCTAAAATGTATATGTAACAAGAGTGTGGCCAAATTTTCCTTAGTGTGTCGGTGTGTATGTGTACACCGGACACCACACGACACGCGGCACGCGAGTGACGCGAGCGGCGCGGCGCGCTCACTCGCGACGTCTGTGCGGAGTACTCCTGTACTACTTGTGCTTTGTCAAGCTTTACAACAATCGATTAGTGTTTACTATATTATTATGAAAGTGTCATTTGGCGAGATCGTCGAATATTCATGTATTTTTATATAATAAAGTAATATCAAATACAAATAAAAATCATAGTGAATGATTACTTTGAGACAGAATATAAAGTGTTAGTATACAGGATGAAATTGAAAACATGCGACAAATTGAAATGGGAGATTCAGTAACTGTTACCTAATCATTATAAATTATTATTTCCGAAATATAAATTGTGAAAAAAAATCGTGTAATTATCGTCTTAGATAGTGCAAACTAAATTATTGTCTTCACGTAGACACGATTTTATGGCGTTCCAGTAAAATTAAATAAATTTAAAACAAACAAAAAAATTCAAGTATTAATTTAAGGCTCGTTCAGACCAGCGCGACACAAAGGCACCGCTAGTCGCTCGCGATTTTTTTTTTTCACAATTTACATTTCGGAAATAACAATTTACGTAGTCTGGTCATAAGTTTTGTCACATATGGAAAGACAAATAAATGACACAATGAGTTACGCACTACAACCATTTATATATGAAATGAAAGTATATAAAATACAGATTTAAACCACATTAAAATTATTCGAAATGTCCTCCTCTTGCTTCGATACAAGCCTTCAATCTGCAAGGCCAGTCATCAATCGAAGCACGCACGACATTCTTGTCAATATCGGCAACTGCTTTAATCAGGGATGCTTTAAGTCACTTCAAATTGCGATGGGGTTTAGCGCAGACCTTCTCTTCTAAGTGCTGCCATATTTTGTAATCCAATGGATTCAAGTCTGGACTGGATGAGGGCCAATCCTCATGCCTGATAAAGTCGATTCAACGGGTCGTGAGCCAGGTTTGGATACTTTTCGCCTTATAAGCCGGCGCAGAATCCTACTGGAATACCCAGTGCCTGTTTTCGAACATTGTTTGTGAAAGAGGTTCCACAATGTTTGTTAGGACTGTGTTTTGATATACGAGGGCACTGGTTTTCACTCCTTTTTCACAAAAAAACACCTCCGTTGGACCCAAATAGGACACCCCAAGCCAAACCATGAATGCCGAAGGGTGATGACCACGCTGAACACGTGGCATATGTCTGCTCGCTTCTTCACTAGAGTGTGCATACACTTTATCATTTTGTTTGTTGAAACTCTCCTCAACATAAAAAAAATTTCGTCCGAAAAAAGTATTTCGCGGTATTTTTTTCCGGCGTACCGCCTTAACAAAGTCCGGCTTCTTTCGAGACTGATTTTTTTCAGCCGTGCGTTAAGAAAAAGTGCTGTTTTTTTTCTATAAGTACGCAGACCTAGGTCTTCATTTAACACCCTTTTTACAGTAGTTCTGCTTAGTCCCATCTGCAGAGCCAACATTCTTTTGTTTGCGGACAGGATTTCGTTGGATTCGCGCCTTCACTGCTTTGATGACCGCTAGAGTCCGAACAGTACGAGGTCGACCGCTCCTTTGTTTATCTTCTAATCTTGAATCTTCCTTGAATCGTTTGATAGTACGATAAATACATCTCAGTGGAATTTTCAAATTTTTCAGCACTTTGAAAATCTCAGTTGGCGCGTGACCGCAACGATGCAATGCAATTACTGCGACTCTGTCTTCTTTGCGCGTCCATTCCATTTTACAAAATGAACAAAATTCCAGAAACCGTTTGTTTTCATTTTCTTTAAATATTCATATTTCGAATGCCCATAATATTTTCCTCGGCTTGCATTCTAAATTCGAAATTTTACCTATGTGACAAAACTTATGGCCCGACTACGTATAATGATTAGGTAACAGTTACTGAATCTCCCATTTCAATTTGTCGCATGTTTTCAATTTCATCCTGTATGCGTGGAATGGTTTGTGCTCAGGCCGGGGCCGGCTGTGTGATATCACAACGAAGCATATAATGTTAACATTTTCTTACATGTTTATCGATGGGACCTCAGCCTACTTGTTGTCATATAATTATAAACCGTTGCTGTCTTTATTTATACATGGTTACGCATTTATTGTGATTGTATCGCGTCGCGACTTTATATTGATGAATATATTACTTATAATATACTGTTGATAGATCAAAAGAGAGAATTAGTGTTCGTGTTGACGCCTAGTTTGTAACCATAGCTATTGAAATGTGTAATAGATGTTTATTCGCTATACAAGTTGTGTCACTTTGTCTTTGAGTCCTCTCCGACTTCAATTGAAACTCTTTTCTGATAGATCCGTATACAACTTCAAAAAGACGACATTAATTTAGTGTATGGACATAGCCAGTTGTGCAAAGTAGCGGCAACGTGCGCGGGCGCAGATGTTCACGTGTTTTTACCCGACTGCAAAGAAGGGTTGTTGTTATATTGTAATAGCCGTGTTCATTCGACCACTTGTACGCTCTCGGCGTCTGCGCCCGGCGCCGGCGCCGCGTTCTCCACACATTCTAGAGATTCACATGTTTTGTGTACAATTCTATCGGAAAGAAATAAAGTGATTATTTTAATATATAATTTTATTTGTACCTTTTATCGACATCATACATTTCATGAAATATTTCACATAATAATTAATACATTAGATTACATAGTATACTTATTAATCAGACTCTGGTTGGCAAGCTGGCGCGGGCGCCGCGTCCCGTCGCTCGCCGCCAGTTCGTGCGTGTTGCAGGCCACGCGCGGGCACTACCGCCGTGTAATACTGCAACACCCCTTATATGACACATTAAAAAGAAAGCTACCTCTAAAGCGGTACATGTGTGACGATATGGTAACAGAAGCTGTGCCAGTCGTCGCGAGTTCCGAGTATGACGCACGCTACGCTCCCTAGTTACGCTGCGCACTTAAGGCACATCACTAGATAACGAGCAGACTATAAGCACATGAATACAAAACCGAGCAGAAGGAAAGCTTCCTAACAGAGTTCTAAATTCTTACCTACTTACACAGGGTAAACGTGCTTGACGGTGCCTCGGGAAAATATCCCGAGACACCAGCCCCGGAGCTAGAATGTTTTTGAAGCGGGGCAAAAACTGCCGTCTGCCGCCCCCCGCCAATGTTTTATGGGGATGCGCTAAGTTAGACCCCGCGAAATTAAAATTTTGGCAGCAACATATTAATCAAATTGTATCGATCGATAATGCGCCAATTAAACAGGGACGCCAAAACTTGTAAAAAAGAAAAAAACAGTGGCACTCCAGGAGTGCCGACAGAAGTGAAAACTTCGTCACGGTGTCGCGAAATCGATGGTTTAGTCCCATCTCAAAAATGCCCAACACGCCTAAAGAAGTTTTCACTTTAAAAAAATAGAAATATTCTAAATGTGCTGCGTGTCTCATTTATTGCAAAGTTGTGGTGTGCTGGGTGGTGCCCTTGTCTGCTACGCTTGAACTTGTCGCCCCCTGACGGTGGCGGCCGGGCGCGGGCCCCGGCGTGCTCCCCCTAGATCCGGGGCTGCGAGACACCATCGTCGGGACATTTTTAGTGAAAGGAAATATTTGTTGGTGAAATAAACCAAAAAGATTTTTATGTGATGTATTGAAATTTGGACAGAATAACGTCTGTCGAGTCAACTTGTTTACAATAAAACTTACAGTGGACATCGCACTTATGGGTCTTCGAGACCCTACCTAGCAATGTGCAATATGCATCCCAAAGTTCAGTACCTATGAGGCGCAGCGCAGAGCAGAAGATTCTATGCTATCTAATAGTATACCTTATTATCAGTATCAGCGCGAGTGCCTTGAGGACGCCCGAGGAGATGGGTGTTGTCTGCACGATGTTTGTACAACTTTAGACTATGCCCATGACTTTAGACTATGAAAAGTAAAGTTTTCTCCTCTACTTTGCATTCCTCCTTGGTCTGCGCGAAGCCTTATATACCCCCCAGGTTAATGACATTTAATTCTGTGTCGTCACATAGGTAAGTAAAATAAGAGTGATACACAGCTTTACAACACTAGCGGCTGTAGGTAGGTAGGTACGTCAGATTACTTAATTGATTATGTTTACAAAACTGCTCTAGAAACAGGGTAACGCATTTATGTTATGAGTTCCTGGTTTCATGTACAGTAAAAGCTTCTTATTCGCGCTTCCTTCATTCGCGTTTTCACTATTCGCGGATTAAAAAATGTGACCCAATTATTTATTTATTATTTATTAAAACTTGCACAAGTAAAAAAATACTGTACAAAGGCGGACTCAATGCCTGAGACATTTTCTACCAGTCAACCTTAGGGTGATGCAGAAACAAAACATGGCAGATGCAACATAATTGAAAGACAACTCGAAAAAGAATAAATAGGTACTAATACATAGATACGTACATACATATAAACAAAATAAACTTAGTCAGGAGAAATAACGATAGATAGAGGAGAAAACAAATCCAGCAAATCAGCGCTGCGACGATTCTACCAACTTCTTATGAATATGTATATTCACGTGCCTTCACTTTAAAAGATAACCGACTGGTTGCCGTCCTTATGTTCAGAGGGAGCGCATTCCAAAGAAAGACCTACATTCCTACATTCGCGGCGAAGATTTCTTTATTCGCGGATCTAAACGTTATACATATTAATAAAAAGCATTCGGTACCTATCCTTTGTAAATGCGTCGGCTAATGGACCAATAAAAAAGTAAAATAGACCTTAATTCAAATTCAATAGAAGATTGTTATACGAGGGGCTAAAATAACCCAATGTAACGAGGTAGTTTTACTCCCGAGCTTTAGCGAGGGAGTAAATAGAAACCGAGTTATAATGGGTTTTAGCGCCGTGTGTTACACTCTACTTTTCACTACGATTGCGAGAAAATGAAATAATTCAATACAATATAAATATTATATAGTTTATTTTATTTTAAAATATATACAATTAGTTCAATAAGAATTTTTATGGAAACTTTTTATCCTGGTATGCGGTAGTTGAAAATGGAACTAAATGCGGCTATCTCTTCGGTAGAATGCGTGCATTGCGTTGCGGCTACAGAAGAAATAAAAAAGGCATTGGCGCGAAATCTTTAGAATTTTTCTATAATTACGAATTGAATTAGTGACCGTACCATAATTTACAACAGTGAAAATGTCATCATCTAGTGAGAACATCTTCACAGAGGACTGAAATTAAGTTGCCGGAAAAAAACATCTCGTTAAATATCCAGAATTGTACATTTAAATAAAATAAACTATTTAACATAGTATTGGATTATTTCATTTTCTCGCAATCGTAGTGAAAAGTAGAGTGTAACACACGGAGCTAAAACCCATTATAACTCGGTTTCTATTTACTCCCTCGCTAAAGCTCGGGAGTAAAACTACCTCGTTACAATGGGTTATTTTAGCCCCTCGTATAACAATCTACTATTATTTCACATAAACCTATATGGGCACTTATGAAACGTCAGAAGCTAGGGGCACGGTTCCAATTGGTCGCTTCCTATGGAGAAGAGCCGGCAAGAAACTCCACGGTTACTCTTTTAAAAATAATTGGCTTTTACAATACTTTCAAATAAGTGTTACTAGGTATGGGAGGACAGTGTAGGTCTTTCAATAAGTACCAAGTACTTAACAAAATAGAAAATGGTCAACAACAATGTAGTATTACTATTACCATAGTATAAAGAGTTCCTAGTAGCTATCTCCAGCACAATCCGCGATGTAATTGCCTACCATACTTGCCTGTCTCAGGGTTGTCACTTTTAGCTATCTGATTCACAATTCGTCAAATATTTGAAATTACGATTTTATAACTGTAAGTACTTAGTTACTTTACTATACCTACAATACTGAGAAATCGGCATGACTAAACGTAAACAAAGCATTAGCGGCATATCAATTGACAGATCAAAAGTAGGTACCTAATACATTTTAGTAGGAAAGTAGGCCTGCCTACTTCGTCTGTCTGATAAATAACGAATACAACAAAAAATAAGTAGGTATCTCATCATCAAGTAAAAATTATATGCTAGAATAAGTGACTTGGTTACCTTTTCTGTTCAGTAGGTAATCTGAACAGAGACAACTCTGGAATCGATGAATTATTTAGACACCCAAACACACAGCAATTATTTCTCCTGCGATTATCACTCATTTTTCATACATTTAGCGGTGCGAAAAACCGTGACGCGCGAACCTTGTGCGGCGTTAGCCGCGACCACAGAACATATACTCAAAGAGGCCCCGACTGGCGCACTGAGAAACGGGTCGAGATTTTGTTAAGTGTGCGTGCGGCGAGGCATAGATACTATGGCGCACACATACAAGCCGCGCGCGGTGCGTTTGTGTGAAGATAGCGTACTTGGAACTCTTTATACTATGCTACTACACACCTAAAGTATGTTGTTAAATGCTATCGCCGTTGTATAATTGGTTCAGCTTTTCCTTTGACATAAGCCGCCTTCGCCGCGGTCGGTGTTTTTGGGAATGTAAACAAACAGAATGTTTAAGTAGAGCAATATTATCTTTAAACCATTGCCTAAACCTGAAGATAATAATTAATCAACATGGTCAAAAACATCAATTATGATTTAATTTTTTTTGTCGCCTGGGAACGAATCCGTTATACTCCCATATAAATAGAGGTATGAGGAACAGGGTGTAAAGTTCACTCATCCACCATAGAAAAGGAAGGATCCTCCGACCAGACGGGTGTTGTGTCTGGCGGGCAACTGCTCATCGGTTTGAAGTTGAAATCTTGTATGTATGTCGATCGCTCGGTAAACTAACTGCGCGATGCAGGATTTGTGTGACGTCATGTCTATGATGCGTAGTTCGTATGTGGCGGTGTAGCCGCTACAAATACCATTCCATATTCACGGTTTCTGTATTCGTGGCATATTTACGGAACTTAAACCCCGCGAATAAAGAGCTTTTACTGTAATGTTAAAAAAAAGCTGTGTTGAAAGTATTGTGGAGCTTAAATAAATGCAAGTTGTTATAGTTACCCAATATGATTATGGCACAGTAGTCGTAGTAGATAAAACAGTTTCACGTGTAAAAAAACATCTAGGCGCATTAATTTGCGAGCAGATTAGACTGTATTATAAATAACATATGGTCGGCCTGTACGTAATACTGCGGGGTCGGTCGACAGGTGAGCTATAGGTACATAAGTCCACATTCGTGCGCTTTCATGTTCAACTTTCAACTCATCTAGCGCAGTGTCTTTCCATTCCGTACAAGGTCAGAACGCAAGGGCGTGAAACTAATTGCGTATTGATTGGAAATCACTTTTTTACTAAGGTCTTCCAATCTATACAAGAGTAGTACGCAAATACTCGCGTATACTTTGTAGTGACCTAATTAACTATAAGTACCTTATTCCGTAATATACAGTGCCAGTACTTACGCGTACGGACTAATCGTGTATACTTAGATTGCGACAAACTGTGAACTGGTATCCAACTCGTGTGCGACGTCATGCACGTTGCGCTAATACATGAGCTTGCCTGACTGTGAGCGACTTTGAAAGTAGCGGTTGGTCACTGTTCTAACCTAAGCTAACCCATTTCACCCAGCTCGCAATTTTTTGACAGTTTCTAACGGAAATAATACCAACAGACTTACCGGTTTTTTGGAATAAAGTCTGATTTGTCCAACCATAGTTTTATGATGGTCACCCAAAAATAACATTCAATGTCGAAATTATAGCAATTCAGCGAGTTGCCAATTTTCAAAACTGCGAGCGTTTGTAAACGAACGGCGCTGTTTGTAAAAGCCATTGTTATTTCCTACACATAAAGTTTAAATATTATTCAATATTTTATTAAACTATGTATATCTTTAAAACTCTTGTCAGGCGTGCGTAAGTGATGTAGCGCGTCATGTTACAAACTATACACGACCAATACGCAACATTCGTGTAGGTACCTATACATTGTCATCACAGATTTAAATAAAAAAACATTTTTGTATTTTGTGTCTTTGGTTCTATATTTTCGTTTGTTGCCACCTACTTCCAAAATTAAAGTTATCCCAACTAGCAAAACAGTCGAATAATGAATGAGTTATTCGGCTACAGATCGAATAAATGTTGAGTAGTTGCTACGTAGTAACCACAATGTAGTGTAAAAGCGTTTATTACAACTTTTTAGCATTTTTTTTTTGCTTTTAAGTGCTTTAACCGTTTCGTATACACGTTTACTCGATATTCTTATAGTGTATTTATTCAATGGTCATATAGTAGCTACCATTTCTCGTTTATACTACATGTGTTGCAGTAATAGCGCTATTAGAGTAATTGATTTCCTCTACTGCTACTCGACATTACTGAGCGAATTCGCCGAATAAAAGCTGCCTATTTACTGAAAAGTATCTAGCATGCTAAATTGATTAGACACATGTGTTTATATTGTAGTTATTGATCTTGAATCATCATGAATGGTGGTTTAACACATTTATTGAATAAATGATTGTTAATTGCTTTACAAGCTCATCCAGCGAACCAGTATTTTATTGAAAAATATTAACAATTTACGTCATGGATTACAATAAATGGAAAAATGTTTTTTTGAAAGGAAAAAAATATTTTAATTAAGCAACACCAAATTTGTCTACATATGGCGGCATTATGTCCTATAAACGAGATAAAATTATGCAATTATTCGACTAATAACCGATATATTGTAATGTAATAGCAATATAATTACACACATAACATCACCCCTGTAATCCTCGAAGGGTTAGGCAGCAATATAATTATATACTTAAATTTGTTTAATGGATTTTGATCCAACATATTGATAAAAATTATTTGTTATAACTTTATTAATAATTAGCGTGGCCCACAAATATATGGTAAATAACTTCTACGATTTCATCGATAAAGTTACTTTGCATGTTCATTTGCATATAGATAGGCAAAATTCTATAGACAGTACATTGCTATAACATTCTACATTAAGTGACTAGGTATATTCAATACTTACATATTAGTTCTAATTAGTCACACACAAAGTTCTGTTTAATAAAATAATGGAAAAATCGTGACGAAATAACCGATACAGAGCGAAATTGTGAAATAACAGCAAATTATTTGCTTTTAATTGTCAAAAATTACGATTTATAGCTAATCGGCAACATTAACTCCATGATTTTGTTGATTATTAGTACTTAATGAAACAGCTTTAACTCAATCAATGGTCATGAAAAGTCAGCAATATTGCTATTGCTACTCTAAATTTGGTCCAGTTTTGCTTTTACTCTATAATTATTTCACAATTATGTTCCTTATTCAACAGTAACACGACTTTTATAGCACTATTAGCTGAATAATTTGCGCCCAAATCGCGTTGAGTAAACGTTTATTTCCTTTTTTACGACTTACATTACATCTACATTATTGAACTATGAGCTGAAACAGAAACGTGGTCTCGACTATTTTAGCACATGTTTTTGCCAGTTGGGATGTTTCACATTTTATTGTTTTTTTTTTTTTGGAAGTCGGTTGTTTTTTATGTACAAAAATTTTTAATTTTTCACTTTTTGTTGTGGTTGACCAAGGTTTTGAGATGTATTTATTCCGTTTAACACTACACCTGTAGCTCGTATCAATACCCGTCATACTTACATATATACTTACTTAAGTCCCTCACTAGAAAACTATTGAACCGATTTTGATAAAACTTGCACTGTTCCGTAAAGTACTGTAGTAAAGGTAAGCAAGTAAAAAAGAAATGATTTAAAAAACCAAAAACTCGACTGCAAAAACTATAGGATTTTGGTATTGCAGACAAACAAAAGTTTCACCAAAATTTCAGGTTATTGGTTTGTAAAACCAATACCGCCTGCAATACCAATATCCTATAGATTATATATATATATTTGGAATTGACTCATTAGGTACTAACTTTTATTTGATACCAAAAATGTTGTTTTTTTTTTAAACCTACCCGTCCCTTTTTTTGTATTTGCAGATGCAATACATAAATATTATATAGACTATGTCACTCCCACTATTAAGACGAACCAAACGACACCTCATATGTTAAAATCCATCAAGCCGTTTAGGCTATAGAGCATGCCAAACACATACATACAAACATACATACACTCGAAAAACATTACCCTCCTTTTGGGGCAGTCGGGTAAAAAATGGTTACAATCCGATTAATAGTTTCGGACAAATACGTGGACAAACATAGATACATACACCTATAAAATTTTGTATATTTATTTAGATGCCCTAATAGATTATTATCATATGTAAATATACCTATTGCAGTTCCAATAATTATTACATACATACGTGTTGAATTGACAACCTCCTTTTTTAAGGTTCTGATAAAAATAGTATCCTAATGTGATACGTAACCCATTCGCCTCCGGCAACGCACCCCTTGCGTTTTGCGCACTTTTTGGTGTGTGCCACCAATGCACCATATGCGTTGTGAGTATCGTGTAGTAAATTAATATTTTTTGTGAGTGCGTTTAGAAATATTCGAATACTTTTATCGATAAACGATAGACAAACGTCACTGCTATCTGTCAAATCTGATGGTTTGTTATTTTCAAAAGAGAAAGTGTCATTTCTCGAAGGTCTTTTTTACAGTGGTAAAAGTGCTGTGAATTTCGTCGTGAATTGTGTTTATTCGTGTTAAAATAGTGATTAATTATATAAAATCGAAAGGTAAGTGCTTATTATTGGTATGGTATTATGCTAACACCTCCATTAGTTCGTTAGTATAAGTTATACAGCTGATTATTATTTGTGTCTGCTTATGAGATAATAGTGTAAGTCAACTACTTACCATTTAAGTAGTTGACTTGCAATGTACGTAGTTTTCAACAGTTGCTAACAATTTTGTTTTGATTGTTTTTGATATTGTTTTGGTTTTTTCAGATTTTCAATCAGATAGGGAAACAGAAAAAAAAACGTAAAGACACCCCTTATTACTGACCCGATTGTGATGACCAGCCTGGACTTTGCATTGAGAATTATTTTAAATTGTATCACAATTATTAATTAATAAAAAAAATTGTTTGTAGAACTTTTATTCACTTCCTTTTTCATAAACACATTTTCATTGCGGATTAGTCATTATTATTTAGTTAGTTACATGTGATTGCATAACATCATCCATTGTACCAACGCAAGGGTTGCGTTACCGGCTCTGTTAAAAAAAATAATAAGTGTGATACCAACGCAACATTATGAGTTTATGTTTTTTTCTGTATTTTTTAATTTTCTTTTTGAATATTTGACAATTTATATAAATAGTTATATTTATTTCAAACCCAAAAACAAAAGAAGAAAATAGTGGATCATAATGAAAAATAAAAAAGAAATTGTGGCATTGAATAGGGCAAGCAGCTTCCTATGGCTGCGTTTTGGCCTTGTAAATTGGAAAGACGCTTTACCGTATGTAAAAATTCAGCTATAGAAGTTGAATCGGCGAAACGTAACACGCTTAGTATACTTCACAAAAAGACTCGAGATGATGGAAGCGCACAAGAGTGGACACACCTACCTATGAATATCGGCACATCTTTAGCGAGCGTGTCGGCTTCCGTGCGACAAAACGGTGACCATAAATACTTAAAACTACTATTTACACTTGGCGATAATATGAAGCACTAACGTTGAAGACAATTCCATGACCGCAGGGTGAAGCCAGCAGCCAGGCGCCAGATATGACGATAATAACAAAAGCTACGCGCGACGAGCACAAGTAGGAGTCTTCTGGATCACCCCGAGATCTTACTTCATGTTCAAGTAAACCGCCAACTGACGTCCAGCTGCCTCAGGCGACGGGCTGCGGGGGCGCGGGCGCGGGCGGGGGCGGCGGGCGCGCGCGCGCCGGCGCCAGCACGCCGTGCGGCACGCACAGCGTGCGGCCCGCCGCCTGCACGGCCACGTGCCCGCGCCGCGCCGCGCCCACCACCAGCACCGTGTCGCCGGCGCGCAGGCGCACGCCGCCCGCCGCGTCGCTCCACTCCGCGCCCACGGTGCGCTGCTGCGGGTAGCCGAGCTTCACGCCGCCCGCCACGGTGTAGGCGCGCGACGGCGGCAGCGGCGGCGGCCGCTCCTGCGGGCGGGCGAGCGCTCGGTCAGGCACGGGCAGGGGAACCGGGGGGAGCGAGGATCGGAACGGCTCGCCTACCAGATCGAGGCCGAACAGCGAGCACGTGCGCTTCACGAGCGTCGGGTCGCTCTTGTCGCCGGGCTCCGGCGGGGGCGTGCCGGCGATGGGCGCCGGGCGGGGCCGCGCCGGGGCCAGCGGCGCGGCGGGCGGCGCGCGCGCGGCCCGCGCCCGGTACCGGCGCCACGCGGCCTGGATGCACTCTGCGGCTGCTTGCCGTCTCGCGCGTCGCATTCTTTCCAACACCTGCAGACATTATCATTCAGTCATTGAGCAAATTAGTGTTTCGCGGGCTCTCCCAGTCCGTGGAAGGTCGTACTGGCGCTGACCTGGCGCATGCCCTCGCTGAGGAACACGTGTCGCTTGCCGAGCGCCCAGCGCACGGCGGCGGGCGAGGCGGGCGCGGGCGGCGCGGCCGCGGCCTGCACGGCGCGCAGCACGGCGGCGCACGCCGCGCCCGACTCGCGCTCGGCGCCGCGCCGCCACAGCGCGCGGTACCGCCCGCTGAATGCGCGAAACCGCATGCGATGCGGGTACCCGCTCGCCATCAGTTGCGTTGTTTCCAAAATTTGTAAGGCGCGCACCTGAAACGGATAAAAAACTGTGATCGTGAATTCGTGAGGCGTAAAACATACCTAATTTTATTCAATAGGTACTTATTCAAAAAAATCATCATCATCTGCCTAGCCTTTTCCCAACTATGTTGGGGTCGGCTTCCAGTCTAACCGGATGCAGCTAAATACCAGTATTTTACATGGAGCGACTACCTATCTGACCTCCACAACCTAGTTACTAGGTAACACGATACCCCTTGGTAAGACTGGTTGTCAGACTTTTTGGGCTTCTAACTACCCGTAACAACTGTCAAAGATCTACAAATGACAGCCGGGACCAACGGCTTAACGTGCTTTCCGAGGCACGGAGGGGTCTTGGTATGTAAAGATGGTCACCCATCCACAGACCAACCATAACCATAACCAAATATCAATTCAGTATTTTGATATTTTTTTGAATAAGTACCTAAGATAAGCGGACGACCCGAGAACTCATGAGGTATCTGAATAGTAATAGGTACGGCCAAACCCATATCAATCGTTAGATTAGAATCGAATCTAATCGTTAGACAATCCCGAATCCGCCTTGGTAGAGCAATCGGTTAAAAATGTGGTGGTTACCTCTGGTTGCTGGATTAATGTAAGAATGTATCCAACAGTAGAGAATTGAGTGTATGCAGCGTGCACTCATGGACATATCGCACAAGTCACAATACTCGTAAATTCAGGACACTTTTTTTGTTGCCTTTTATTTGGATTTTTTTGATAATTCAATATAAGATTTTTAACGTAAAACTATAGCAAACAAAATAAACAATTAATTTTATAAAGATTTCAAAACCAAAAAAATAAATAGTAATCCAGAAATAAGAAAATGTAAAATTAAAAAATTAGCTGTTGTGACTGTGTTGCATATTGTACGCGACTCACCTGTCGCGCGACGGTGGCGCGCTCGAACAGCATGGGCGTCTCGGTGGCGTTGGCGCGCAGGCAGCGCACGAAGTGCGGGCGCGCGTGCACGAGCGTGCGCAGCAGGTTGTCGAGGCGCGTGTGGAAGTCCTGCGTCAGCGTGGACGCCGCCGCCGCGTCCAGCGCCGCCGCCACCGTGGGCGACGCGCGGAACTGCCCGCCTGTCGGCCCGCCTTGAGCAGTTAGAGCCTGAAATTAAATTAAATGATATTTATTTCTGTAAGTAGATCTTTTATGACACTTTTACACATTATGTAAGTAAGTCATAAGTTAATAAATATCATAAGTTATGTCACTAAAATGTAAATCAAATAAAATACAATGTCAATAATATGCATAGGTACACATGTCAAAATTCAAAATGATTTTCTCGTGGAATAACGATTGCAACTTGACATAAGCCCTGTGAAGTGTGGGACTGTTGGTTCCAAAATACTATACTCCTAACAACATTGATACAGTAGGAGAAAATAACTCTAAAAAGTTGATCATTGTATACATATTAGTGCTCGTGACTGTACATATCGAGTTGCGATCTTGATCAAAATATGATTCACGACCAAAACAAATATGTATATTTACAGAACTTTTCCTTATGAGATTTGTTGCTATGGAACAAATCTAACTTGGAGGGATGTATGAATGATTTATATTCTGTAAAATTTTTTTTTTTGTTGATCATCGATCACTAATAAAGTGTAATTCTGTAAACACATATTTGTTATGGCCGCGAATCATAATACACTGACTCACAAATTGCAACAACGCTATCACTGCGGATCCTCCTGAACTTATTGCGGCGCATAATGTCAGATGCATTTCACCACAGCATAATGCCGTAGGTACGGCATTACACTATGGACATAACTAAAATATAGGTACTAATCGAGCTGTTTCTACATCAGTCAAATGACGGATTTTATAGATCGACAATTTGGTTAGGTATATGTGGGCCCCACTGAAGCTTCGAGTCCCAAGAACACAGTGGAGAAGTCAAAATTTAAGTCATTTATTCAAACTAGGCTGAGAATCAGAACTTTTCGAACGTCAAAATCACATAAGACAGTCCCCCAAAACGCCCACCCTTCAACACTTCCTAGTGCCTTTAGCTGGGAAGAAGAAGTGGCGCAACAAACTCCCCAGCAGCACAGCTGTCTGCTCAGTTAGAAAAATAAATAAAATTGATTCTATAGTAATAGTATGCAAAACAATTTACATTACGCAACACAAAACATAATTTAAATTATAAATTATTAGCCATAATTTATGTCAGCTAGCGCACGCTAATATCCACGCCAATACCTTCCAACCAAAAATATCGAGAACTATGCTCAAGCAGAAATATAAAATAAAAACTAAACGTAAACAGAACTTAATATAATATAAGCCTCCAGGCATAATTAATTATCTGTCACGATGCCTCATTGAGGTGGATAACAATTAAAATTCTATTGTGTCTCGTTAATGACAGTTGAAAGGTTATGTGCCCGTTTACATATTGTTCGGTGTTTTCACCGAACACCTTAAGTTAGCAATATCGGCGTGACGCGTTGACCTAATTTGATATTACTTTTTACGTATTATTTTACATTAGATCAGTGCACCTTTGTCTACCGCGTTAGCTGGGTGTAACATAACATACATAACACCACGCCTTGTTTCCCCGAAGGGTTGGACAGAGGTGTAGTAGGTATACCCACCTTTCGCCAGTTATGTTTAAGTCCCATGTAATAGGGGGTGAGCCTATTCATCAACATTTCAACATTCATTAACATATTAACATTAAGAACAACTTGTGAGTGAGTAAATAAATAGTGTTCAACATAAACATTTGTTTCTCCTCAAAACACCAATACCTTGCTGCGTACCCCGACACATATAGCTATATAAAGTTGTAACTGGAAGTTATAAATGATAAATTAGGACCATCGAGATTAAATAAATAAACAGTTAATTACTAGTAAAAATAACAAAACCATGATCAGCAAGACAACCAGTTACCACAAGCAGCACCCGTCCATTACCGCCCTCGCCATATTTGAGGGAAGGAGGCAACCCGACCCCCGATGCTACCGCAAGCAGTGACATCTAAGCTCGGCGAGACATTTGGTCGGTGCCCGTGAGTCACTGAAGGTAATTGGATGCGTGTTGTTGAGCAGGCGTGTGATCCAATATCAGACATGGAGACCATTACCATTACTCCTCTGGATGTGGCCCGTGCAGTCCGTCCGTTGCCTAACTGGAAATCTCCAGGACCGGGCGGACTGCACAATTTCTGGCTTAAATGGCTACAAAGGTCACATGCCTGCTTAGCCTCGCAATTCCAGTCATCTTTAGAGACTGGGTCGCTACTACTGTTCTTCACAACAGGAGTTACCCACCTGCTCCATAAATCGGGCAGTACTGCGGAACCTAAAAATTATAGACCAATTACATGTTTACCGACGGTCTATAAAGTTCTTACATCCATTCTTAGAGCTAAAATTTCACATCATCTTAACAAAATCTCAATTATGTCTGTGTCTCAGAATGGATGTAAGAATGGGACCCGCGGTACTAAGGAGCTGCTCCTTATAGACATGACCATCAGCCAACAGGTTCGTAGATCCCGGAAGGATTTGTCGACTTGTTGGATAGATTATTAGAAGGCCTATGATTCGGTTCCACATACATGGCTCATAAGGGTGCTGGAGTTGTACAAGATAAATGCAACTCTGCGCACCTTCCTGATGTCATGTTTGCGGCAATGGAGGACGGTCCTTCTCTATCCAGGATATCGACAGATCCGGGGAATCGATGAACCGATCAGGATTGAACGGGGAATATTTCAGGGCGATAGTTTGAGTCCGCTTTGGTTTTGCTTAGCCTTGAATCCTTTAAGCACACTGTTGGAGGATTCAGGTCTAGGCTACCGGTTGAGAAGAGGTGGTCAGGTGATATCTCACCTCCTTTACATGGATGACTTGAAACTCTGCCCCCAACAATTTGCGACTGATGGAACTACTGAAGGTAACAGAAACGTTCAGTAGCGCCATCAGGGTGGAATTTGGTGTGGACAAATGTGCAGTCATGCATGTAAAGCGAGGGAGGATTATGGAATCCGTGGAAACCCAACTCTCGGATTCCATACACCTTAGATTCCTCTCCTCAACCGAAACCTACAAGTACTTGGGTATGTCGAAAGTATTAGGCATCAATGTTGCCGACATGAAACAATCGTTGAGGGAACGCTTCTTTGGTCGCCTGAATAAAGTGTTAAATAGTCTTTTATCAGGCGGGAACAAGGTGCGTGCCTTCAACGGTTGGGTCATGCCTGTTTTGATGTATTCTTTCGGCATACTCAAATGGACTCAGACAGAACTTGACGCTCTGGATAGGAAGGTCCGTACATTGCTGACAGCAAATCGGATGCATCACCCACGGTCATCAGGGATGAGACTGTACATCCCACGGAAGTGTGGGGGTCGAGGTTTCCTAAATGCTAAAACCCTCCACAACCGCGAGATTTACAGTCTCAGGGAATATTTCCTTCAAACTGACGTGGGTATGCAACGAGATGTGGTCGCAGTGGACAAGGGCCTCACCCCGCTCACCTTGGAAAAAGAGAACTGGCGCAAACCTGCAGTACTTGATACTAACGAACGTAAGGAAGTATGGCAGGGCAAAGAGCTACACGGACGCTTTTTCCGGGCCCTCCACGGGCCTGATGTAGACTTTTTGGCGTCTGTATCCTGGCTGCGTTTCGGCGACCTCTTTGGGGAAATCAAAGGTTTTGTCTGTGCGATTATGGATGAAGTTATCATGACGAATAATTATCGGAAATACATTGTCAAGGACGGTACGGTTGACATCTGTCGGGCATGCCACCGTCCCGGTGAATCAATCCGACATATTGTTTCCGGTTGTTCTCGTCTTGCTAATGGCGAGTACTTGCACAGACACAATCTAGTGGCTAGGATTATTCACCAGCAACTTGCCTTGCAGTACAACCTTGTGGAGTCCGAAGTACCATACTACATGTATGTGCCCGACCCAGTTGTCGAGAATGGTCACGCCACATTGTACTGGGATCGATCTATCATCACTGACAGGACTATTGTAGCCAATAAGCCTGATATTGTGGTGATAGATCGACGAGAGCGCCGTGCAGTGATTGTTGATATCGCTGTCCCTCATGACGAAAATCTCGTTAAAGCTGAGAAAGATAAAAAAATCAAGTATTTTGACTTAGCACACGAGGTTGTCGACATGTGGGATGTGGACTCTGCAATCATTGTACCGATAATCGTTACGGTTAATGGCCTAATAGCGAAGAGCCTCGACCAACACCTCAGGAGGCTCTCATTGCGCGGCTGGGTCAAGGGCTTGATTCAGAAAGCAGTATTCCTAGACACGGCACGCATTGTGAGGAGGTTCCTCTCTCTAGAGCCCTGACCACCGGTAGCTTGGACCCTGTTCCTGATGCCGGTGGGCCACTATTTTTTATATTTGTAAATGTTTTTTATAAAAATATATAAAAATGTAATTAAAATAAGTGGACTTATAAATTCAAATTAAATAAACAATTATATAAACTCATATAACCTATCAGTAGGTAAGTTAATTCTGGAGAAAGAACATCAACACTGTCTTAAGTTAATCACAGCGACCAACTATTCTTATCATTTATAGAATAGTATGCCTTTGAACAAAGGTTGGATTTTACTTTAGTTTTATACGCATTAAGTAAAAGGCAAATTTAGCAAAGAAGAGGGTAGCTTGTTATAAAAAGTTATACCAAGCCCAACAAATGAGTTATGAACCTTATGAAGCCGGTGAAAGGGAGCTCGTAGTCTTCTAGTGTTAACATTGTATATATCACTGTTTTTAGTGTATAAGTGTATATTTTGCCTAATATATAAGATGTTGGCGAAGATGAATAAAATTGTGATGCCACAGTGAGAATAAATAATAAATCTTTAATGAAATCTCTTAAAGAAACTGGCACCTAGCTGATAAATTGCTCGAACAGCTCGGTTGTCATGATAAGAAATATTCTCATTGAGATCTATCCATCTTAACGTGATTGGGCGTCAGGGCAGATTAGCCCAATCTCCTTTATAAATCTTTGTAGAATGGCCTAAAAATGTTACTTGTATTCAATAGTTTTAACAGCCGTTGTTTTTTATAACTACTTAACAAACCTTGAGCTCGGCGCCAAATAGATGTGTCGCGAATCCGAACTCGCATGTCCTATTGTCGAAAGCAGCGAGCAAGTCATCGGGCACGGCGTCTCGGTTGGCCTCCAGGAAGTCCGCCGCGTCGTACGACACCTCGCCCGCGTAGTGGCGCACGGCGAACCGCCGCGCGTGCGGCGGCCGCGCCTCCGCCAGCCGCGGGTGGCCTCTGAGGTGGCGGACGTTTCGCATCAGAGGAACTCATGTTATGATTATGTCAATTTTAAATGTAGGTGTACCTACTAAAGGTATAGGTACCTCTGCCCAACCCTTAGGGAAATAGAGCCGTGATGTTATTAGTATTTTATGATGAATTGATTTTTTACTTAAGTACCTATCCTCACCAAAACAACAAAAAAAAATTCATAATACTAATAAAGTTTATAATAATTATAATGATGATGTACCTGTGCGCGGCCTTTATCCTGACAACGTACTGCTCGGGCGAGCCGCGCGCGGCGCACTCGGCGTCCAGCGCGGCCAGCAGGCCCCCGCGCAGCGACGACACCAGGTCGATGCACGGCACGTTGTCCACGTAGTCCACCTCCAGCGCGCACGACACGCCCTCCTCGCGGCACGACTCCGCCGACGACTTGAACACGTGCGTGTTGTAGAAGTGCTGCATTGTCTCCGCGCACAGGTTGGCGCACAGGTGCTCCAGCCGGCTCGGCGCCGCGTCCTCGAAGCCGAACATGTCGAGGATGCCCACGAACCCGTCCGTGGCGTGGCGCACCGCGTCGTTCAGCGCCGCCATGGAGCGCGCGCCGGCGCGGCCCCGCGCGCCGCCGCCGCTCCCGCCGCCGCTCCCGCCCGCAGACGACGCGCGACGCGACGCCGCGTCTTGGTTATGTACTGACTCGTTCGAGTCCGATGAGAGTGTGCCGAGTGTGGATCCGAGTCGCTTGAGAGAGTTGGCGCGACGAACTATGGTGGCTACCGTGCGACAGTACAGCGCCTTGGCGAGCGCGTCCCGCGCGGCGGCCGCGGCGGGCGCGGTGGCGGGCGCGCGCGCGGGCGCGGCGCGGGACCGCGGGGCCGCGCGGGACACGAGCCCGCGCAGCAGGACGGGCGCCGCTACGCCCAGCAGCGCCGCTGCGGCCGCCAACTCGGCCTCGCTGGCGGGCTCGGCGGACCCGTCGCCTCCCTCCGCGAACTGCACGTTGCCGAGCAGCAGCACGGCCGCCAGCACACGCACCACGTCCAGGAACGGAATGCCGAGGATGACGAGGCAGGTCTTCCACGCATGAAACCGCGCAGCGTCTTCAGGCTCCGGTCGCCGGTGGTGAGCCGACGCGAGGTACCTACCGAAAAATAAGTTCAATAAGATCGCGGCCATCGCACTAGTCCGCAGGTTATGGTCGGTCCTGAGTCCTGCCGTACTTACCTGAGGTCTTGTGGCGAGTACCCTTCTAAGTGAAGCTGTGCGCGCTCGTCGGGGGTAAGTCCTGCGAGCATCTGGTAGAAGATGTGATAGTTCCGCTCGCCGGCGGGCGGCCGCACCACGCGCGTCTGGTCCAGGAAGTAGCAGTGGATCTTGGTGCGGTAAAGCGCGCCGTCCGTCACCTGCACCTCGATGAAGTGGCCCTGCGGGACACAAGCCGTGGTTGAGCGTGGTCGTACGGCGGCGTGCTGTGCGGCGGACGGAGCGCGACGCTTACGATGCGGCTGGAGTGCGTGTTGGCGGGCGTGGCGGCCGTGCCGAGCGCGCGCAGCACGGTGAAGGCGGCGGCGAGGTGCTTGAAGGCGTCGGTCTCGGGCCCGCCGCCCGCCACGTCGAACAGCCGCCGCAGCAGTACCATCGACGCGTACGTCTTGCCGGACCCCGACACGCCTGTGCGACATAACGCAATAATATCACTACCATCGAATTAAAAGATTTTCATTTTTCTGGCGTTGAAATCTTGCAAGTATGTAAATCTGTTTAAGGTTCCGTACCTCAAAATGGAACATTGAAACCCTTAAAGGATGACATCGTTGTCTATCAAGACCCTTTTTCTCAGGAACGCGTGGAGGCATCAAGTTAACTACAACGAAAATCAAACTTCTAAGTCAACGCAATAATGGGCACGCCACAATTGCGGCGATTAGTCCCCTCTTTGAGGAATGACTAGAGAGGCGCCACAGCGTCCCATCTTTCGCCTGACGCAGGTTCTCATCGGACACGGTTGCTTCGGGAGGTTTCTGTTCCGAATTAGGCGGGAGGAAACGCACGGGTGTCACCATTGTATAGATTGCCCGGAGGACGCGATGGAGCATGAAAATGAAAAAAATGAAAAAATGAAAATGAAAATAGTTTATTATTTTAACAAGTAAACCTTAACAACGAAAATAGCGCGTTGTATACAGTGGAGGGCTGCCCGGTTTGGGCGGGGCACCGCCGTGTCCTCGTGGAGGCAATCAGCGACGGTGATTTCTCGCGTCTGGCCCTGGTCCAGGCCATTGTACGGAGCGAGAGGGTATGGGAAGCCGTCTGCAAAGCATTAATGCTAGCGGAGGAGGAAGCGGAACGCGTGAGGGAGAGGCCACCCTCACGCC
Organism: Agrochola lychnidis; assembly: GCA_963680765.1. Taxonomy (NCBI): domain Eukaryota; kingdom Metazoa; phylum Arthropoda; class Insecta; order Lepidoptera; family Noctuidae; genus Agrochola; species Agrochola lychnidis. The sequence goes on from OY796866.1 coordinate 24,702,057, forward strand.
CCTAGTTGCAGCAGGAGACGCCTTGGGCGTCGGGAAACCCAGGCCGATTCCCGGCCACCGTAGGCGCGGGCTTGCGGACGATAAGCAATGGGTAGCTCACCGTCCGATAAGGACCAGTATTCTGTAAAAATCTCACCGTGAACGCTTAGGTGAAGTGAGCTTGAAAGTGTCAATCGCTAGTATTTGCTGGAATGACAGCTCACTTCAAGCTCACTTCACCTTGGCGTTCACGGTGAGATTTTTACAGAATAGCACTGCAGTAGTGCTATTCTGTAAAAATCTCACCGTGATATATCTTTCACGTGCACCTCAAAGAGATGTAAGCACAACTAACGGGGTCCGCTAGGGCCGATGCCTGCTGAGGTCGCGTGAAAGTCCGAAAGGGATACCGTGGCCCCTGGCAACATACAGGCAACTGAAGGAACTCGAGTGGGTTTTAGTCAGTAAGAGTCTGACACGCCGTTCCGCTCCACCCAGAGCGGGAGAAGTTATTTGATAATTTCCCAACCAAAAAAAAAGTCTACGGAATAAAAAAATACGGTCATTTATGCTGCATATATTGACACTCGCAAATAAACTAGACTTTTGGTACTTCCCGTTAGCCCAGCAGCATTAAGTTTGGCGAGAAGTAAGGTCAAGTAAAGAGGAAAATCCAAAAATTGGTAATTTATAGTTTGTATAATGAACTGCAAAATTAAGTTTTTTTTTTGCAATATGGGATCAAAAGTTCATAGGCCGTGTCTTGAAGTACCTATCATTTAGTCTGTATTTCATTACTCTATTCAAAAATATTTTTAAATTTTTCAATGGGAAGCGACCAGACGGAATGATCATAATGCCTTGGATGGTAGGTAGGCCTTTGGTGTGGGATGCAACGTGTGTCGACACCCTTGCGCCATCCCATCTTCCTAGCACGGCGGGCTGTGCTGGGGCTGCTGCTGCAAGTGCGCAAAACCTCAAACGGCGCAAATACTCCAATCTTATTGGGACTTATATGTTTGAGCCGTTTGGGGTTGAAACACTAGGGTCATGGGGTTCGAGTGCCCACCTAGTTTTTCAAGACATCGCCAAGCGGCTGGTCGACTCTTCACGTGACCAGAGGGCTGGCCTATTCTTTGGTCAAAGAATCAGCATTGCCATACAACGTGGCAATGCTGCCAGCCTTTTGGGCACTTTTCCTATTGACAGCGATGCGGACGAATTTTATGATGCCCTGTGGTTATTCCTCCCCCCTTTTTTATATACTTGTACATATTATTATATTATGTCTGATAGTTTTTAAACGATGTAAATACGTGTGTAAATAAAGTCATATTGAAAGTTAAGTTTGGCCTTCAATCCAGATTAATTGGGAATTCGGGCAGCCGAGTAAGCACAGCTTTGAGACGGAACCCTCAGGGCGCAAGTCCTACTCACACTTGACCGGTTTTTTTGAATAAATAAAACAGTACCCTAATTGCGTAATACAACACTACAATCTGTTTCGATTTGAAACAGATTGCTAATCCATTGCTTCATAAGTTGGAAAAAGAAATCTGCTCAACAACGTAAATAACGCAATGAATGTTGCTGAACTGTCAAAATGAAACAAATTAGGCAAAATTGTTTACAAAAATAAGTTACGCAATTAGGGTACTGGTTAATATGATTCTAAATGCTTCTCTTAAAATACTAATTATTCGTTTTACTATTATTGTCACCATTGATTTGTAATACGTGTACTCTTGTCGCCATTGAACACATTAAAGACCTATGTGTTAGAAAGGTTGGTTTATGAATTTAAATTGTCCTTTTGACCGAGTGGGACAATTTTAATGAAATAAAGACTAAATGTTAATTCAAGATACGAACTATGACTATATTTCCAATCCCTTAAATCTCTTGAAGACACAAAGAAAAACAATATTAAATGTGAATTATAAAATCATCCCCTATTTTACCCTCTTGAGGGTTGATCTTGAAAAACGCTGAAATACGTCATTCTTTATTTGTTACTAAAAGCATACATTTCAAAGGATTTTGCATATTGATTGTGTAAAACTTAATTATTTCTGTTGAATAAAATATGTATGTGAAATCCTCTATGATCACTAATCACTTAATCAGACATGCAGTGCGAAGGTGCGGTAGTCGTGGAGAGGTGCGCACCTGAGAGGATGATGGCCTGCGGGTAGCCAGTGTCGGCCTGGTGACGCACGGCGTCGTGCACGAGCCGCGCCAGCTCGGGTCGCTGCGCGCGTGCCGCCGTCAGCGTCAACGCGTTGCACGCGTCCGTGTACGGGTTCACCGCCACTAGGATCGGCCCGATCATCGTCTGGAACGTACATACACACCCATTCGTCGAGGTAAAGGTTGAAAGTAAGTTAAGTGTAGGGCACGCGACAGGTTGAAAAAGTAAGTTAAGTGTAGGGCACGCGGCAGGTTGAAAAAGTAAGTTAAGTGTAGGGCACGCGGCAGGTTGAAAAAGTAAGTTAAGCGTAGGGCACGCGGCAGGTTGAAAAAGTAAGTTAAGCGTAGGTCACGCGGCAGGTTGAAAATAAGTTAAGCGTAGGGCACGCGGCAGGTTGAAAAAGAGAAACAAAACAGTCTGGTGGGCAAAGACAACGTTACAACCCTCGCATTCAAGTACCTAATTATAAATTTGGACCATGCCAGGTTGAACCTTTTCTCAACAACGATTTACATTTATTCAAATACATGAATAGATGAGAGCCAGCAGTGTGGCGCCCGGCACACTTACATAGAACTTGTTGTGGTAGAAGCGCGCCTGCAGCGCGCGCACCACGGCGTCCTCGGTGAGTGGGCCGCGCAAGTGGATCAGGTCCTCCACGTCGGCGCCGCCCGCGCCGCCCGCCGCTGGCTTCGGCTGCGACCAGCGGCTCTCTGCACACAACAACAATGTATACAAAACACTCGGTGCTGCCCGTCACCTCATCGTCGTCGCCTAGAAAAACTAGTGATGTCCTGTTATGCAGCCGTACTTTCCGAACTTCTGAGAAGTCAAATGCTATATATAGGTACTTAATATAGTAATGTATACTTGGATATTAACCTGGTGGTGGCGGCAAAGGATGATGCGGTGCAGGTGGTGGCGCCGGGGGCGCAGGGGGCGCGGGGGGCTGCGCGGCCGAGGGCGGCGGCAACAGGTGCGGGGCGCGCGGCGGCACGGCGGGCTGCCCCGCGCCGCCCGCCGCCCCGCAGGCCGCGCCGCCTGCGCCCGCGCCGCCCGAGCCCACGAGCAGGTGGTTGCGCAGCGATACCAGGTCCGAGCTCAGGCACAGCAGCCGCCGCTGCAGGTGGACCGCCTCGTTGGACGACGACGCGTCTGCAACACATAGGTACGTCGTTGTTAATTGAACTGCTACATATCGAGCGGACGACCTGCACGCCTTAGCATGACAACAATAGTAACGGGTTTTGTCGACGGAAGAATAGACAAAATGACAGATTGTGATTGTTTATCTGTCATTTTGTCTATTCTTCCGTCGATAAAACCCGTTACTATTGTGGTCATGCCAAGGCGTGCAGGTCGTCCGCTCGATATGTAGCAGTTGAAAACCTGTATGTTTGGTTGTCATGCTACGCGTGCTGCTAACATAGCTGTACCTTGATTGCGTAGCTTATTTTCGTAAACGATTATGACAAATTTGTTTCATTTTGACAGTTCAACAACATTCATTGCGTTATTTACGTTGTTGAGCATATTTTTTTTTAACTTATGAATCAATGGATTAACAATCTGTTTCAAATTGAAACAAATTGTGATTGATCGTGCATTACGCAATTAACTGTTCTATCTCGATCTAAACTGCCGTAGAATACCCACTCACTCATATAAATTGAAACGTGACAATAGGTAGGTAATTGTGTCTGTGTGTCTGATAGTCATAAGTTATGGCTTGACAGGTTCACGAAATCTACCGAATACAGAAATAATATTGATTTGAAAGTACATAATATTTACAACAATCACATATTGTAAGTAGCTACTCTAGCTACCTTATGTACAAGGGCGTAGCGAGGTACGGGCAGGGGGGGCAGCTGCCCCCCTAGAAGATGCAGGAATGCTCACAAACCGTAAAGTAATATAACGTAGGTAGCCTATTAATAAACAAAAACAAAGTTGATTCTATTGACCAGCGCATTTTATAAGATTGTACTATGAATGGTTGATTCTAGTTCTCTACAAAAACTCATCATCATAAAACACAGGTAGGAGGAATCAAACTTTATTCCAGCAATCAGGTAGGTATCTATGAAGACTGACTTAAAATAACAGTAAGTAAATTATAATACGAAAGTCTTTTGCACACGTAGAATAATAATATTTTTCTTGGTCACAAAACCACCATTTTCTTTACTCTTACACACGGTGTCTACATCTCTTTTTATCCTCTGTCCTATCGCAGGTATAAGAGATTTCATTAGAAATAAGCATCACCTTTATACGTATTTTTCTGTTCCTTTTGTCTTGTCTGTGTATTATTTGTGTGTACATAAATGGTTAAATAAATAAATAAATTCGACGCCATTTTTCTTGTTTTGATTAAAGTGACGCGCGTGCTAAGAAATAGAACTATAAATAAATAAATAAAATTAAATAAAAATACTTTATTTTAGACCTTGATCCATATGATGTTAGTAATACACACTACTTATAAGCTATGTTAGCAACAAACGAAAAACAACATTTAATTCATATATCTGCTGCACTCACCAGACGCACCGGGTATATGTACATGTACACGTACCCAATGCGCCATAATGGTGCAGCACGGCTTATCACTAATGACCTTCAGAATGTCATTGCCGCTCCCACGCACTCTGCGCATCATAGAAGCAGTCTTCTTACGTAAAATGGTACTGAAACCGTCAGTACGTGCTTCCGCGAACATTCTTGACGCGCTACAGTAACGTGGGAGCCCCAACAACATCCTGAAAGTATTATTACACTGAACTCTGAGGGCGTTGTATGCCCTCTGCGTATATCGAACCCACAGAGTGCACGTGTACAATGATTGACAGTAAGCCTTGAAAAGAGTTATTTTTACTTCTGGTGTACAACGTGCGAACCTGCGGGCCAACATATTGCATCGGACAGCCGACGCCCTCCGTTCTCTTTCTATATCAGCATCATCTTTTAAGTCCTCCGTAACTATGTGCCCCAAGTACTTAAAATCTAGCACTCTTTCAAGGGTCACACCCCTTAACATAACCGGTGGCATATTATGTGCTGGTTTTTTATGCTTCGTCCTAAACACAAGCAATTTGCTTTTTTGCACGTTGTATACAAGTCCGTGCGCTTCTGCATAGGACTCACAGACCGCCAACAAGTTCCTGAGTGCGCTAATTGACGGACTCAGCAGCACCATGTCGTCCGCGTAACTAATACTATTGACACACAGTCCGTCAATAGAACAACCAACAAGAGTGCTACTGAGCTCGACAATCAGTTGGTTAACATACAGGCTGAAAAGAGCTGGTGAGGTCAATCCACCCTGTCTCACCCCGCATTCCAACCTGTACTCCTCAGACAACTCGTTGGCCCATCTAACTTGATTGGTTTGGTGGCCATACCAAAACTGAAACATATTTGTTATGGCGTCAGGCACTCCCGCTTCGCGCATCTTACACCACAAGACGTCATACCTTACCAGGTCAAATGCCCTGGAAAGGTCTAGAAATGCCGCATATACAGGCGTACTTCTCTTCGTATAGTACCGGACAGTATGCTTGAGGGCCAAAATAGCACATTCAGTTGATAACTGTGGCCTAAAGCCGAACTGAGCATCGTGTATTTTAAGATGTTTATTAATTTGACTCTCAAACACACCGTCAAGTACTTTAGCCGTAATAGTGGCCAATGAGATCGGTCTGTAATTACCCTTATCACTGGCGTCACCGGTTTTATTTTTCAATATTGGTACAACCACCGTTCTCATCAACGCAGCGGGTAGGTAGGAGTGTCGCATACAGAACGTAAACAATAACGCTAGCAGTCGTGGGAGATGCGGTCCGGCATGCTCAAAATGTTCTATGCTAAGGCTGTCATGTCCCGGCGATTTGCCTCGTCTCATATTTTTAATTATTCCTATAATCTGCTTAGCCATAATGCGAGCAGGCACGTCTGACACAACAGCCCCAGCAACGACACCACTGAAATCCGACTTCGAAGGTAGTATTTTAAAATGTTCCTTAAACCGGTTTGCGATTTCCCAGGGCGTGCTTACATCATCAATTTGTAAACGGCGTTTGAATTATCCATCAAAATCAAATGTTGTGGCATATTGTACACTGACAAGACAAATTACATTTTTCCTTTGCCATTTTGCATAACTGCGAGCGATTGTAAGCGGATGGCGTCGCCGCGCCGTTTGTATAATGACGAATCACACAATCTGCCCGCGACATATTATCTATTACAACTGAAATCTAACCAACTTTTGTACCAAGTACCTATATCTTTGTTGAGGAATATAGAAGGCAGGGAACGTAGTGTAATGTCTTTGAAAAGAATATCATGGCGTCGAGATATTGGTTCGTTGATTCCCCGTGACACAAATCTGACACGTCTCGGAGCATGAACGAACCAATATCTGTAATTTTGTAGCCTTTTTTCCCTTAGCCCATACTTTCCCACTGCAAGGCCCCCGAACTCCTTCCAGGAACTCTTTTCCCGCGCCACTTGGAACCAGTCCTCCCGGTACGCGTAGGTAGTAGTCAGTGGTGCCGATTCCCTTGTTCACAAACTAAACTAAATTTAAGTTCAGTGCATCTTTTTCTTTCTATTTCATTAAGAAAAGGACAGAAGATAAATTTTAGTTTAGTCCTGTCAAATTAATCAGCGCCTGTCACTCTCCATACAAGTTTAGACGTGATTAAAAATATGCCGACTAAAATTACGTCAATTTACGTCAAGCGCTGATTAATTTGACAGGACTAAACTAAAATTTATCTTCTGTCCTTTTCTTAATGAAATAGAAAGAAAAAGATGCACTGAACTTAAATTAAGTTTAGTTTGTGAACAAGGGAATCGGCACCATTAACTAAGTGATCTAAAAGTTTAGTCTTTGCAGTGAACATTATACATATTTGTAATCACACATAATCGAAGAAGCAGTTCATGAGGTAGGTATCAGGAAATGTATTAATTTCTGACCAGTAGATGTTGTGATCATAAACCTATGCAAAATAATAATTTGCAAAATATGATAGGTAACTAGGTAATATTAATAAAACATTTTAATGATGTGTATCGAATCATATGGATTCCTTAAACCTGACTCAACCGTGCATGAGAACGATCAGTGCTGACTGCTGAGTCAGTTCACAAAAAACGAGGTAACGAGCCTAGTCGCGTGGGCCGCGGCGCGAGGCATGCGTGTCGGAATATGTGGCTTTATATTAAACTATCGCAGTATTTCTAGATGAACAAGTAATTCCGAACGAAACTTGTGATCTGTAAATCGGTCTAAATAAATACAAAAACTTATTTACTTTTACCTAAAATTTTGTGATAATAGAATTATAAATTGTTATCAAAATATTTCCTTGATTTTATATGCTATTTCGATGGTTCTTTATCAATGGTTTTTATTGTGACTTAAAATAGGTACTACTATCACGAACAAGTATTCTAGACGAAAAGTAGATCATCAAAAATTATGTTATGATCTGTGGTTTTTGAATAACTAAAACAAATGTTTATTATTTAGCATTTCAATAAATGATTAAGTAATAATTAATACGATACTTATAATGTTTATTACGATTTTATATTGTATTTTGCAAGTAACAAGTAGTTTCAAACCATTTTCAGAACTTTAAGTTGATGAATAATTTATCTTATTTTAGTTTTCGATTACAAATAAATTCATATTAAATTGCTAAACAATCTTATTGTTCACTAAACAAAATGAAGTTCGCTGTTCGCGCTGTAGTCGCGCAAGTGTGCACGATAATTCCCGCGTTACTTTCGCGTTCTTGACGCTCCCGCTTTGCTCCCGCGTCCCGTGTTGTAGTCGCTCAGGTTTGGCCGAAGCTTAATTTTGGCATTTCTTCGGGCTATCTCGGTTACCTAACCTTAGTTCTTCTGTGGATCTCTTCATTTCTGATACGATCATGTAAACTCCAAGCATAGCCCTCTTCATTGCCCTTTGGGTGACTTTGGGTGGCCTTTTCATAAGGCCCATTGTGAGCGACCACGTTTCAGTGCCATAAGTCATCACTGGCAACACGCACTTTCGTCTTGTGACCCTGTGGTATGTGGGACCAGAAGATATTGCGTAGCTTCCCGAACGCTGCCCAACCGAGTCAGATTCAACGATTGACCTCTTTCTCGAAGTTGGCAGACCTACCTAACTGGACAGTTTGTCCTAGGTAAACATACATGTCTACAACTTTGAGTGTAGCGTCTCCGATCTTCATAAGAGTGGGTGTTACATGGGCATTTGATATGACCTTTGTCTTGCCCATGTTCATTTTAAGATATGTTCTTTTGGAAGCTGTACTAAGGTCATCGAGTATTGTACTGAGGTCCTCCATAGTCTCAGCCATGACAACTATGTCGTCGGCAAACCGAAAGTTAGTGATGTACTTGCCATTGATGTTGATGCCTAGCCCTTTCCAGTCCAGAACCTTGAAGACATCCTCCAGTGCAGCAGTGAACACTTTTGGAGAGATAACGTCTCCCTGTCTCACACCTCACTGCAGAAGGATAGGTTTCGAGGTCTGCTCCTGGACATAGTGGCGTTTTCGAATAAACACTTCAGCACCTCAATGTACCGATAGTCGATCTTGCACCGCTGAAGAGACTGCAGTACAGCCCATGTCTTGATCGAATCAAAGGCTTTCTCTAAGTTCACAAACGCTAAGCAGAGAGGCAGGTTATACTCTTCGGTCTTCTGTATAACCTGCCGCAGCGTATGTATGTGGTCTACGGTGCCTTAGCACCGCTTTACGGAATCTGGCTTGTTCGGGAGGCTGGACGTCGTCAAGCTTGCGTGCGAGACGGTTCGTGATGAGTGTGATGACTCTTAAAAACAGCTTATAGACATGTGCCAGAATTTTGTAGTTTTTCGAGCATCATGGGTACAGTTCAGTACAGCTGTCACCTTCTACTGCACAGACAACTGAGATCGATCGCACTTGTTCTTACTGGTTAAAAATTATAAATGACATTTATTTCGTTTTTTCTGTAGAGAAATTAGCAAACCAAGTAGAAGTATTTAACTGGTAAAATGGAGTAAATGCGTTTATGATCTTTTCTCAGAATAATTCTTACCATTTTACTATTTAAATTATAAAATGTAAAAAGCTCTAATCGTATTTATTATTTTTTAACTGTATAAACCGATACCGATTTAAGCTATAAGATTATTTATTATGTTATACTGGTGTGTTTTTTTCCAAATGTGCTAGATTTCACTTTTACAAACTCATTATCTCGGCAGCCATTGGACCTAGCATTTATTCGGTATTACCAGTAGATAGCGCGTAAAAAATTACTTATAGCTGCATTTTTAACTCAATTTCGTAAAAAAGTGCATTTATCATGTTTTCGCAGTAAGCAGACGATGTAGTCTCTATTCCTCTTTCTGGCGCGCGACCCGTGCGCGCGGCCAGCCGATGCTATGTAACCATGCGTGACACGAGCGCCAATTGACGCCGTCACACCACATACAGCGGTGAGCAACTAAATGTCTACTTTCAATAGGTTGGATTTGCATCCGTTATGAAAACTTGATGACTTTGATCAAAACTGTACCTATTATATAACCAGACGCCTAATGTTTTACATTTCACATTACATTGTTTTACATTACAGAACAGCTCAGTACTATTGTATTATATCTGCTCAGACTGGCAGATAAAAAGTTGATAAAGTGATCGTTGCTGGTCGTGGACAGAGTGGACGGCCATTGTCGGTCATTAGTCGCAGCGCGCACGTATCTAATCACGCGACAAGCCCGCGCCGCAAAAACACTGACATGAGCACGCGCCGCGCGCCGGCCATGTCAGGGGCTCAGGGTTGCTTAGGTGGCATGCGTTACTTTACTATTATTGACTCGCACAAATCTTTATTGCCTACTAGCTTTTTGCCGCGGTTTTGCCCGCGCGGCCGCTTGAACATCGGAATTCATTCCACGGGCACGTACCTACTACCGGGATAAAACAAATTTTCCTATGTCCTACTATTAACCTAGATCATGGTGTACCTGTGTGCCAAACATCGAAATCATTACAGCTGTACAGAGACAGGCAGAATTACTCTCGCATTTATAATACCTATTTAGGAGTATATTTTTTGTATGGATTTGTGACAAAGGACCATGCATCATTTTGGGACCAATTCTCAACAATGATGAAACTTATGCCATGTGAAAGCTTTGGAGGTGTCATTTAATTTATATCTACTACGGCAGCTAAGTCGAAATCGAGCGCGAACATGGTGTTTTGGATCATCCAAAATACGTTAGGTTAGGGTAGGTAAGTATGTAGATAGAACAGGTAGGTACGTAGGTAGGTATGTAGGTAGGTTAAACTTTATAGGCATTCTATACGGTAGAACACGGAGGACTTTCTTAATAAAACATCAATGCAATAATTACCCATGTTTGCAAAGTAATAAATGATTTGATTTGATATAGAATGTTCCTGTTTTCTATAGAATACCGGAATAAACAGATTTCCGTTATCATAAACATCAATATTTGAACATCAAAACCTTACCTGCCTACGCTATCTACCTACATACCTACCTATCTATCTACCATTTTTCTTTTTTTTTGTTCCGAGATGGAAAATCCTTATGGATGTCCTCCGCCCTGGGGCAGACGAAGGGGTCTGTCAGAGTCCTACTGACTAAAAACCACCCCGGTGTTCCCTTCCCACACTTGGACCGGGGATCATGAGATCTAGTGCGCCTTCCATGATCCCCGACTGGTGCCGGCTCGCTTTTGTGGGCCACTTCATGCCCGCGGGGGGAGTGAGGTGAGACTCAAATAGGGGCGTGGGCGTGGAACACTACGCACTGCCACCTCGGGTCCTGCTGGATGGGGGCGGCGGACGTCCCCGAGTCCGCCGTCCCTCCGGATCTGTTCACGGGGGCTGGAAGAGGGCGTTGTCCGCCCTCCGCCGACGCCCAGTCCGCCTGCTACGGATCAGGAGAGTGGTCTCAATCTCCCTCTCTGAGAGCCACCTCCAGGCCCAGGCGTCGTATGCGACCCACCACCTGTAAAACCGCAGCCGTCGCCAGCAACGCTGCTTCCCTATACGAGCTCCCCCGGGCCGTAACCAGCGTGTCGTCCGCATAATACGTCAGGTCCACTCCCGGTTGGAGCTCGCCCCTCAGCACCCAGTCGTAACCGATGTTCCACAGGAGCGGGCCCACGACCGAGCCCTGTGGAACACCGCACGACATAACCTATCTGTCTACCCTAACCTAACCTTTTTTTCGTGTTGGAAAGTCCTCATGGATGTCCTCCGCCCTGGGGCAGGCGCAGGGGTCTGTCAGACTCCTACAGACTAAAAACCACCCCGGTGTTTCCTTCCCACACTTACGGCACAGCGAACTTAACCTAACCTAACCAAAAGGGGTACCTACCTACCTAAATACATACATACATACATACATACCTAGTTACCTACCTACCTATCCTATCTACTACCTTTTTTTTTTGTTCCGGAGTGGATAATCCTCTTGGATGTCCGCCGCCCTGGGGTGGGCGAAGGGGTCTGTCAGACTCCTACTGACTAAAAACCAGCCCGGTGTTCCCTACCCACACTTGGACCGGGGATCATGAGATCTAATGAGCCTTCCGTGATCCCCGACTGGTGCCCGCTTTTGCGGGCCGCTTAATGTCCGCGGGGCGAGTGAGGTGTGAGACTCCCTCCATGACGTCAAATAGGGGTGCGCGTGGAACACTACGCGCCACCAGCTCAGGTCCTGCTGGATGGGGGGCGGCGGACGTCCCCGAGTCCACCGTCCCTCCGGATCTGTTTACGGGGGCTGGAAGAGGGCGTTGTCCGCCCTCTGCCGACGCCCAGTCCGCCTGCTACGGATCAGGAGAGTGGTCTCAATCTCCCTCTCCCTTTCCGCAGCCTCCTACGGTTTCACAGAAGGAGATCACCGCATCCCACGACTCGGCACTCCCGACCATTGAACGAGCGACAGCCGGCAGCGCCAGGTCGGCTCCGAATTCAGATGCGAGGGCACGACGCGGCTCCTCCTATGCGGTACACTCTGCCAGTCTATGCTGTGTCGTGTCCTCCTGACAGTGGGTGCAGTGATGGCACCGAGCGTCCGGCTCCCTGTTTATGCGACACAGGTACTTCCCGAAGCAGCCATGCCCCGAAAGCACCTACGTCGCCCGAAACGACAGGGAACGTGCCTCCTCCCGAGCCATTCATCGAGCAAGAAAGAAAGAAAATACATTTATTTAGCACAGACCAAAAAAAAGCACACAATATAATTAACAGCAGATAAAAATAAATAAAATGAAAATCAAATAAAAAGTTTAAAGAACGATGTAAAAAATTAGCGGGAGAGTGTGCCTCATGGCTGCGCCAAAAAGGCCCAGCTCAGCAAAAATGCAAGACAACTTGCTTGAGCACTGGTCGGATCTCGTCGACCATAGCGAGGCCGGCGATAGGGCGCAGAAGCCTGTCTCGCCATTCCATCACCAAGACCTCGCGGAGCAGAGACCGACGACGATGACACGCTGCATCGGTCCACCTCTCCACATTCGCGCCTCCTCGCGCCACCGGTACAGTGAAGAGAGGGCTCTCGCTTCTAGGTCCCAGGGCGGGGATCCGACCAGTGCACAAGCCACCTCATAGGAGATCGTGCATTACCCCCTGATAGCTCTGACGGCCATCGCCCTCTGCGGTTTTCGCAGTATTGCGATGCTGCCGGCCGTCAGGTCAGAAGCCCACATCGGAGCCCCATTCCGGGTTATGGATTGCACGATCCCCAAGTACAACCGCCTACAGGCGGTGCTCGGGCCCCCCAGATTGGGAAGCAGCGTCAACAACGCACCCACGGCGCCCATCAACTTGGGCATCAGTTGCCGAAAGTGGAGGCCGAAATCCCACCGGCTGTCGAGCACCAGTCCCAGGTACTTCATGGTGGACTCGACAGCAATTTGGACCCCTTCGACCACGAAGTGTTATCCCGGCCGTAGCGCTAACCGAGGGCTGTGAAAGACCACGGCCTCTGACTTATTGAGAGCCACCTCCAAGCCCAGGCGTCGTATGCGACCCACCACCTGTGAGACCGCAGCCGTCGCCAGCAACGCTGCTTCCCTATACGAGCTCCCCCGGGCCGTGACCAGCGTGTCGTCCGCATAACACGTCAGGTCCACTCCCGGTTGAAGCTCGACCCTCAGTACCCAGTCGTAACCGATGTTCCACAGGAGCGGGCCCACGACCGAGCCCTGTGGAACACCGCACGACATATCGCGTCGGCCCCCGCCGTCGTGTCCCCTGTAGGTGATACACCTTTCCGCTAAATAAGTCCCAACGATGTGGCGGAGGTAGCGGGGCACCCTATGGTACCGCAGTGCCTCCCGAATACAACTCCAGGGCAGGGTATTGAATGCGTTGGAGATGTCCAAGGACACCGCCAACATCACCCTGCTCCGGGACATCAAAGTCAAATCATTTATTTCAAATAGGCCCATGTATGGCACTTTTGAACGTCAAAATTGAAGTTTTGAACGTCATCGCTTCCTCCGCCAGGACTCTCACCCGCATTATTGCATCAACCTAACATATTTTGGATGATCCAAAACACCATGTTCGCGCTCGATTTCGACTGAGCTGCCATAGTATAAATTAAATGACACCCCCAAAGCTTTCACATGGCATAAGTTTCATCACTGTTCAAAGTTGGTCCTAGACTCCATACATATTTGCCCATGGTCCTTTAATGCGCTTTTTTTATACGACAGAATGTTGCAGTAAAAAGTCATCAAAAAGAGATTTTCATCAGAGATTTTAAAATTTTCCTCAGTAAGGGCAACCCTATTGGTCATCATAGGCGTGCTATGACGAGCTTGGAAGACACGCATCTAGCGCAGTCGCAGGAATGCGCACCTCCTCCCAGTCCCGACACATCGAATATACCTCTGACACTACGAGCACGTGCAAGGGCTGTGTCTAGGTCGACCACTGATATTTTTTCTAATCTCATTGATAAAAATCAAATAAATACTTTGTATGATGTTGCCACGTATGTGTTTGCCACATATGCGCGAACGACGCGCATAATAAGAATATGTGCTGCTATTATAATTATATGATGATGGACCGCAGAGTTTTCTGCCGGCTCTTCTCCATAGGAAACGACCAAATGGAACCATGGTCTTAACTTCTGACGTTTCATAGGTGTCCTTGTAGTTTTATTTGAAGCTAGCAACTAGACGTAGAAATTAAAGCGGCCCCCCAAATCTTAAGAAGTAGGTAAGTACTTTATTAATGATATCCCAAACACGCTCAAAATATATTCAATAAGAATCAGTTTAGAGTTGGAGGCTAAGGATGAATATTTTCGAGCTCGGTTCGCTTGATGTAATCTACATCATCAAACTTTCTGCATAAGTCGACAAGGGAACTCCTATTTATGTACTCATGACTTTAAAAAAAAATACCTTACATAAACAAGGTGTGCAAAATTTTCGAGTTCGCTAAGCTCGCTCTTGAATACTAAATTCTTCTAACTCTCAAACTTTTCAGCATAAGTCCACAAAGCAACTCCTATAAACCAACTCCTAGTAAGGATGTTCAATAGAAACCTAACCGGGAATTCCGAGACGAGGTGCAAGAAACTTCGAGCTCGCCTTGCTCGCTCCCCTACATTCTTGCTTTTCATAAATACACCTCCCTGAAAAAAATAATCCTGCTGGTTGCCAGGTCCATGGTATGCGTAACCCCAGCAAAATGTTGCGGCTTAGAGAAATGAGAGTATTACAGATAATTCGTTCATAGTTAGTTGCAATTTGTTCAAGTATAGCAAAATTTGTTCAAGTTGTATTTTCGACGATATTCGAGAAAAACTGATTTTGCTGGGGTACCGTTACCCCAGCAAAATGTTTTTCAAAAAAGGCATCTAGCCTGGAACCAAGTACATGAAAAGATAGCTTTTGATGAGTTGTAAATGTATACCAATAGCCAAATTTGTTCATCTTATAGTTTTTGAGATATTCAAGATTTTGCTGGGGTTAACGTTTTGGGATTTGCAAAATCTCGAAAACTGTTAATCGCAGAAGTTTGAAAAAAATACCAGTTATAGGCCTTAATTTGTTCAAACATAAGTATTTCGATTTATCAACAAATATCGATGTAATTAATTGTTTTTAAGAATCAGAAAACATCGATTTACTTGTAAACTGGTACATTTACAAACAAATAAAAGGCAGTTACATATACCTATCATATACCCTTTTAAGGTGTACAAATCTGGATTAAAAAACTTTACGCGATATAAAGATATTTCATCAAATTTCAAGCGGTGTTTCTTTGGCGATCGAATACACAGCTCCCTCTGAATACAAAACGATGGACTATTGTGAACAAATTTGTTCATTTTGTTGTAAAACATCCCTGAAAGTTCCAGCTTTAAATCTTAGATGGAATAAAAATTATTCAAAAAACAAGAAAGTGTCAGCATTTCTCTTATAAACCGACTTAATTACGGAGGCTACGAAAAAGCGAATAATGATCGTAATAGCTGTATCTATATTACTATTTAATTCAAACCTAATATTTTGCATGCCGTAAGGTAAAATGTATCGGGACACTTAATAAATATTCCAACTTATATGTATACCTACATTATCAGCAAATAAATGATTTCTTTCTTTCTTTTACTCCAGCAAAATCAGTTTTTCTCGAATAATTTCGAAAATTCATCTTGAACAAATTTTGCTATACTTGAACAAATTGCAACTAACTATGAACTAATTATCTGTAATACTCTCATTTCTCTAAGCCGCAACATTTTGCTGGGGTTACGCATACAGGTCCACAGTATAGGTCGATTATAAATACGCGTGTTGTAAGTACTTGTTAATTTTGCTATCATTATTATCATTTTTGCTAAATGTTACTAGAAAACCTACTTAAACTGAGAAGACCGGGGAGCCTCATTTTGTTTTGCCGCCCCGGGCCCCCGACAGGAATAGTTCGCCACTGATTGGGGCCTGCCCTGACTGGACTCTGACTATGTGACCCCCACTGACTCGAAGGCTGGATCCGCCCTTGAGCACGTGTTACGAGGGGAGTACAGTGGTGGCGCCGCGCCGGTGCGACCTGCTGCGCTCTGCTCGATACCGAGGTTCCATTCAGGGATATGTTTAACGACACATCAAATAAACAGCTAAGAATGAAGCTAGCTTATGCGTAAGAAGGTCCCACACAGCATTAATGTATAAAAGTGTATTCTGCATGGCGCCAGTCATATTTAACCACATCCCACGATCAATCAAAGAATTGAACGTGAGCTTATTTAAGAAACGCCTAAAGTCCTTACTTGTGAACAAAGCATATTACAGTATTTCGGAATTTATAACAGACAAAAATTTAATGACAGAATGATGACATGCTAAGAAAGTAAAATGTATTGTAATCCTTGACATAAATTTTATTTATTGACATTAGTATTATTGGCATCAATTTTTGTATGTTAAACTTTAGTATTGTTTAATGACATATCCTTATTATTTGTTTTCAGTCTGTGTGTTGTCATGCACTGTATTGACATTTGTATTTTTATTTTTTATTTTGACATTGATTTCTATTGCTATTTATTATTAATTAATTTGTATTATGAAATGTGTGGTTTTTTATAATTGTTTTTTTATTGTTCAGACTTATTTAATTCAATAATTACTCAATTACAAACATTTGTACGCCCTCTGGTATAACATAGCGAACTCTTTATCTTTAAATACCATTACTATTGTACACCTATGTTAAACAAATGAATAAATGACTTATGACTTGTGAAGTGTAAAGCAAAGAATTTTACATATTTGGGTATAATTATACGGTATGTAAGGAAAAAATGAAAGAACCGAAAGGGCAGTAGTTGGAATATACCACTAGACCAAGCCGAAAAGGAAGGGTGATTGTGTACGAACATGATGGTGCAATATTAAAACAAAGGCTCTGCCTTTAGTTCACGATGCAGCTCGGAATATGAAAGCGACCCGCGAGCGGTGCGGCTCTCGAACTCTCGGGCACTGACAACGACGTACTTACTAGAAAGTAGCTTTGACAAAGGAATCCTAAACCATCGTGAACGCCACTCTGACTCACAAACCAGTTCGCGGATCAAAATTCTTTAGTCGAGAAATCGAGCACGCTGAAACAGATTTACATGAAATTCCAACATTATACATGTACATAATAGTAAGTACGAACAAGAATATTTAAGTTTCGTAATGTAAAGTAACAACTGAGAGCAGCAAGAGAGAGCACGTGGGCAATGTGTGTCTTGTTCTGGCGTGCGAGTTATTATACGTAGAAAAACACGGCGGATATAGCAGATTAAAGTGAATTCACAGTTGTAGCCCGCGACATTCTAATTTTTAACCGACTTCCAAAAAGAGGAGGTTCTCAATTCGACTGTATGTTTTTTTTTTTTTTTGTATGTTTGTTACGCGATTACTCCGTCAATTATGAATTGATTTTGATGATTATTTTTTTGTTTGGTAGATCATACTTCAGAGGTGGTCCCATATAAATTTTATTAACTTTACTTGGGTAGTTTTTGAGTTAGCTTCAATAATACGTATTTTTACCTCACTTAGTATGTGGATGATATTATGATAACTTCCTGTCACTGTTATTACATAGCAGGTAGTGGTATTCGAATTTGTGTGGGGTAGGTATCACAACTAAAAAGTGAAAAATAAAAACTCTTTACAAAAAAAAACAACCGACTTCAAAAAAAACACTACAAAGTGAAAAATAACTTAAATTTCGGAAGTCGGTGACAAAGAACGATAATTCAAAACCAAAGACACCGACTTCCGAAATTAAAGTTATTTTTCACTTTGTAGTGTTTTTTTTGAAGTCGGTTGTTTTTTTTTGTAAAAAGTTTTTTCTTAGGTTTTTTTGCAATTTACAGGTCAGTGTCAGGTTGTATCTCGATCAAAATATGATTCGCGACTATAACAGATATGTAATTTACAGAATTATAATCATTAAAGATAAAGATACACACACATGGCATGCAAGATGTTACAATAAAATTTTACCACAGTCATGTTAAAATCATTAAATACATCTCTCTATGTTAGATTTGTTCCATAAGAACAAATTTCTTATGGAAAAGTTCATTCAGTGCGCTACAGCTGCGGATTCACCTTAACAGAGAAAGTCTACTGTTGCTTATGAACTACTGCCGATCTATTCTGTATAAACCTCACCATAAAAACTTACGTGAAGTGAGCTGTCCATAGTGCGAAATCCCTATCATAAAGGTCAGTGGCGGATCCAGGATTGTCGTTTGGGAGGGGCTTGAACTCGCTGAGGGATAGGTTCTGTCAAAGTAAACACTAAAAGATCACACATCATTTTACAAGCCTCCTCGGATTCGGATTACTTTTCGCAATTTTTTCAACGACTTCGTTAGGTTATAGACTACCAGAGATATCTCGGTGAATATATATGTACATGTACATGGCCGCCGGAGGCAGCGTGAGTGGCAGAATGAGTGGCGCGCGGATTCTAAATTTATTCTATAAACAAAACATCTTATGGAAAAAAACTTGAAAACATAATACTTACTCACAATTGTGCAATGCTTGCTAAAAAGTTTAATTAGAATAATATCAAGTTCACTTTAAGATTTGTTACGGAATAACTCAAACGCTTTTGGGGGGAGGTTGAACCCCTTAGCGGGGGGCTAAGGGGTTCAACCTCCCGCCCCTGGATCCTCTCTCTGATAAAGGTGAAAATCAACAGTTCACTTCAACTAAGTTTTCAGACCGAGAGATCGTAAAATTTAAAGTATTAAATAATAAACAGATTTGGACTCCTACTATCACACTTGGTAAATGTTGGTTTCAACCGCAAAGGCTTCCCTTAATATGTTTGAGCTTTTCCTGTAACATACGTGTACCGTTCATACATGGCCATGACTATGGACATGGATGACGGTCATGCGGTGCTTTTGAAAACAAAGTGATAAACTCGGGAACCTTAAAATATTCTAACAACGTAATGCCCTAACAAAAGCCTCTCAATATGTACCGACTGCGAGCGGGAGAAGTTATTTGATAATTTCCCACCCAAAAAAACATTAGTTAAAAAACTGTGTTGCAACTATTAACGCCCGCCTCCAAGAGGGAGACGACAGCGTTCCAGAGTCCAGAGATGGAAACACAGTAGTGGTTAAAAAATATTAATAATAAAATAAAAAATTGTTAAAATTTAAATTGTAAAAAATAAAATAGGTAAGTGCTTAATGTTTTGCATGTGGGAGTATTGTATGTGACTGTAGTGCGTGTCTGTGGGGTGTAGGTGTAGTGTGTTTGTGGAACCTCCCCACGAGTACACCCTATGCTACGTGTATTTGGTGTGCATGTCTACGGAAGAAAGATCTTTAGGATTTGACTAAATTCTCCAATTCTTCGTATGTGAGAGTATAAAGCCATTGATTGATAATTCTTTTGCAATCCCGGAAAGTGCATGGACAAATAGTAAGCACTTTATTTATTCTATTATAAAGCACGGGACTGCAGAAAACGAACTGCCGGCAGACAATTTCCAATTTAACACCCGATGTCGGGCAGACTCTGTCAGTTCTACGTTTCTGTCTTCTAAACTCAGGGTCAAAAGACAGGTTTGAATGTTTCCGCAACACTGTACTTAGCACAAAAGAGTGCCTTACTGTAGGTAGCTTCCATAGCGTGTACAATTCCCTGATAGGGAAGCGATAGAGTTTGAAGGCCATTAGGTACCTTAAGAATAAGAAGAATAATAAGAATAGGAAGTCTGGCAATAATTCCTTCTGCTCATGTGGCTTCCCTGGTACCTCATTAACGGTATAACAATGTAAATGTCTATTAACTGCTCCCAAATTACGATGATTATTTTATTTTACTTTTTTTTTTTTTTTACCTACTTCATTGACATAATCTTTTCAGTATTTGACATAATATACCTACAATTTTCTGTTTTTTTTTTTTTAATCAAATTAGATTTGTTACAGCTGACTACAGCTGTATTATGCCACTAGGCAATCATGTCATTTGGTTTAAATAGGTCCTTTTTTTTATTATTTTTGTTTATCTTTTATATAGATTCTTTTCTTTTAGATTTTGTCAATGTGAGAACGTTGTAGGCTGTAGACTTGTGGACCATTTTCTATTTTACTAAGTACCTGGTACTTGTTGATAGGCCTACACTGTCCTCCCATACCTATTAACACTGTAATTTGAAAACATTGTAGAAACAATTTATTTTGAAAAGAGTAACCGTGGAGTTTCTTGCCGGCTCTTCTCCATAGGAAGCGACCAATTGGAACCGTGCACCTAGCTTCTGACGTTTCATAAGTGCCCTTGTAGGTTTATGTGAAATAAAATATTTTGATTTTGATTTTGAATAGCCCTCTGCGCCCTCCCCAAACGCAGCAGAAGACACTTACCGGCACCACCCCAGGCCGAAATACAGTACGTTAAAACGGATTGGGCAAGAGCAAAGTACACAGTTCTCAGGGTAGAGAAATTGGCGGAGTCAAATTAAAATCTTATCCTAGAGACCTGTGAATTGGCCTGCTCACTCCATGTCAACGTGCTGTCGACCCAGACTCCAAGATATTTTAATGAGTCCGTGCGCATAACTTCAGGAAAGCCACAGGTGGCTTTATTTGGACTAAAAGTGATAAATCTGGTTTTATCCAAGTTGAGGGTGAGCAAATTCTGTGTGAGCCATCTCATAGTAACTTGCAAGGCTGCCTCTGCGTGAAGCCGAGCTTCGTTCCAGTCACTGCCACGGACCAGGCTAGCAGTGATATCAGCGTATGTTATTACTTTGGAGTTTCTTAGATTAAGTTTACAGAGCTCGTTTATGTAAACCAGGAAAAGGGTAGGTCCTAAGACACTGCTTTGCGGAACTCCGTAGGTGAGGAATGCTTCCTTACTGGTGTGGTTGTTTATCCTGATGATTTGCGAGCGACCACTAAGTTAACTCTTAAACAAACTAAGCGGTAGGCCTCTCAAGGTCAAGAAACAGGTTGCAAGCACCAGTAATCTATTTAGTGAGTAGTAGGTAGTAAGTTAAAATCAGTGTGTGAGCCAGCTGTAACGATAGATTTGACTGGTGATGACCAGGGTTGTAACGGATGTCATATAAAGGAAGAGGATGCGGATGAGGATATCGAGATAATCGGGTTTGAGGATGCGGATGAGGATACGGATATTGGAAAATTCCTTATTGTGGATGCGGATGAGGGTGCGGATGTCGTACAAAAAAATAGCACTTGTTATTGTTTTTTTCTGTATATTTGTATTATATAGGTTGTAGGTAATCATTTAGTAGTTTACCGTAGCGTAATTCAAGTGCAAAAAGTCACTTCTACGAGCAAACAAAAAGTAAACAATAACACGCCACCCGGCACCCAGTAACTCAAATTGTGACATGTGACGTTGGTATTGTTGATCGAAGCATGTGACACCACAGTCGTGCCACCACTGCCACATGCGGCCGATCGTCTGTCATAGGACAAGGACATTGCGAATTTAGCCAATAGGAACGCGTAACTCACTTATCGGCATTTAGCTCAACGCGAGTTTAAAAAAAATCATTATTTGTGCGAACAACGTAGGATCACATCCCCATAGAAATTATGAGGATGCGGAGCTTTTAAAATGAAAAGTTGAGGATGCGGATATCAAAATGTATGCGGATGCTCCACAGTTGCGGATGCGGATACGGATATCCGTTACATCCCTGGTGATGACATCATACTATTATGTCCAACAATAGGACATGGAATCAAAATAAATTAAAAAATACATTAAAATCAAGAAGTTAATCACAGAGAGCAATCAAAAAACAAAATCTTAAAATTAAATCTTTCACTTAGAAAGAAACGTTTTGTCTTATCAGAACAGTGATAGCCTAGTGGAGTGACCGTCGGACTGCCAAGTCATAGGTCTCGAGTTCGAACCCAAGGCACGCCCCTCTGACTTTTCGAATTCATTTGCGTATTGTATAATTACATCACTTGCTTCAAAATATGTGAAGAAAAACATCGTGAGGAAACCAGATAGAATATTCTTTATTATGTACACCATATAAATTACAGACATAAATATAGAAATTTTACATTGGGTGACACAATGCGCGGTCTTATCGCTAAAAGCGATCTTTTACAGACAACCTTTGGATGGATTTAAATGGAAAAGGAGAGACAATACTGCAGGTAGTCAGTAGTGTACCATTTACATATACAACAGATACACAGATACATAAAGCATATAATTACTTATATAAATATATATATATTAGATAGATAACAGATATACATTACATTATAAACATGAAACAAGAGCAAGGAACTATATGTAATGACGATGTTTAAGGAGAGAGAAAGTGTTTTTTACCAGAATTTTAAAAGTGGACAAAGTTTGAGCACGCCTTATCGACACGGGCAAGGCATTCCATAACTGCTTGAACCTTAAAAGATTTGTCATAAAAGCCGGTGGAATGCATCGGCATTCAGGCATCATGAAGGAACTTGAAACGTTCTTAAAGATAAAAGGGGGTTGTAGGATTGAACAGAATACTGTAAAGCTGAAATAAGATATGAGAATTCCGGCGAAGACGTATGGGAAGCCACTTGAGGTTTGTAGGAAATTCAGAAATGTGATCATATTTGCACAGGCCAAATATAAATCTTATGCAAAAGTTTTGAAGTCGCTCAAGCTTATCTAATTGTGCCTCAGTGAGATCAAGATAACTGACATCAGCGTAGTCAAGGATGGGAAGTAAAAGGGATTGTGCAAGCGCAGTCTTAGTGGCAGTCGGAAGAAAGTTTCGCAGTCGTCTCAATTACTTACCAGATGCAAAAATTTTGCGACTTACGTCCTGTAGCTGGGGACCCCAAAAAAGATGTTTGTCAATCCAAACCCCAAGGTTCTTAACCTTTTCGCTTACTGGAATCGCAGTTCCGTTAAATTGAACTTGGGGAAGCTGCGACCAGGTTATCTTGGGGGTCATCCTTGACCAACATACCTGAGAGATATTTCTCGACGGCATGTGAAGCCAAGTCAGAGGCCCATGGGCGGCTTTAAAACTCTGACACCAGGTTAGTCACTAAACACAAAAAAAAAAGAAAAAAAAGTTTTAATACTTGTACTATTGAGTTAGATCAATGTAGGGAAAAATATGACACTGATATCCAACTCCTCTATAATGATATACTACACAAGGAGCACTTGCTGAAGGATATTTTTGAAAAATATGAGACTTCACAACAGCAAGTGAGTGACCGCTTGCTTGAGGCTGGGGAACTACTGGATTTGGTGAAGTGCAATGCTGAGATGTATGAGTCTCTGACTAATATCCAGTGATCGGAGTAGGTAGATTGATTTGGGGTCAATGAACTGGCACGTATATATTAGAATGGATGTGCCCCGGGATTCCGGGATTTTATTTTGGTAGCTTTATGGAATGTACATGGTCACAGTGCTCACACATGTGATATGCAATTATACAATACAAAGAGATTGAATTTATACAAAGCAAAGATAGTTTTTACAATCTTCAACAGCTGCAACAATACTTTCGAATGCTACTCAATTAGTTTATGCGGGTCCTTGTGGAGCTGGACCAGCGCTGAGCCAAGCATTTTTATCAGTGATGTAATCCCCCAACTTATAATATGCTTGGTAGCATAGTGTGCGTTTTATAAATAAATAAATCCTTTATTTCAGACAATGTCCATAATAATTACAAGTAAGGTTACAAAACGTGAACACGAATAAATGTTTTCAGGATATTTGAATCCTGTTTATCCGCAATGACCTGTAGGATGCTGTTAGTGCTATCCCGGACTCTGCTTAATAACGACGCAAGTCGCTTGCGCACGATGGCGTGAAAGCAGTTTACCCTGGCCTCCGCAAACATACCAGAGGCACTACAAAAGCGGGGCAGCCCTAACAACATCCTAAATCCATTGTTATATTGGACACGTAGGGCATTGAGCGGCCTCTGCGGATACCTAAACCACAGGCTGCACGTGTAGAAAGTCTGACAGTAGGCTCTAAATAGTGTGACTTTAACTTGGTCACTACACCGTGCAAACCTGCGGGCCAGCATGTTACTTCTGACCAACAATGCCCTACGTTCCCTTTCTATGTCAACTTGGTCGTCATGGCCCTCGGCAACGTAATGTCCGAGGTATTTGAACTGTTGTACCCGCTTCAGTTCAGTATTTATCTATCTATCTTACTTTGTCGAGAAGAAAAGCTTAAACTTGTTTTACAGCAGTTTAGATTTTTGAAATCTGGCCTTAACCCGAGCGTAGTGGCATAGTATAAGGAGAGGAAGTACGCTATCTTCATACAAACGCACCGCGCGCGGCTTGTATGTGTGCGCCATAGTATCTATGCCTCGCCGCACGCACACTTAACAAAATCTCGACCCGTTTCTCGTGAGAGACAGGTCGAGATTTTGTTGCCCAAATGCCCAAGTTTACTTCGCTCGCTCTTGCATCCCTTATCCTCTATTTTTATAACAGGCTTTTTTCTTAATGTTTTTGTATATGGGGCCACTATGGCTTAAGTACTTACAGTTTTAGTTAGTAAAACACGTAAATTATAATAATTCACGGGGGGTCATGACCCTCGGAACGCGCCTGTGGCCCAGCAGCATGAAGTTTAGCGAGAAGCAAGGTTTAAGTAAAGAGCAAAATCCGAAAATTGGTAGATAATTTATAGTTTGTATAATTGTGAATTGCAAAGTTACGTTTGTTCTTCAATCTGGGATCAAAAGTTCATAGGCCGTGTCTTGAAGTAACATTTAGTCTGTATTTCAGTTTTTTGTTTATGTTAGCCTACAGCCTACACTGTCCCACTGCTGAGCAAAGGCCTCCCCCAAATCCTTCCATGAATCCTTTTCCAGGGCCACCTCCATCCAACCCTTGCCGTACGCGTCTAGGTCGTCTCGCCACCTCTTCCTGGGCCGACCTCGGCGCCGCCGTCCATCCTCAGGCACCCACCGTGTGAAGACTGTTGCCGGTCACGATGCATGCGGGTGACATGACCCGCCCAATCCCATTTTTAGCTCGGCGGCCTTTTTGCCTTCGTCTAAGATCCCCGTTTTGGAGCGTTGCGTGGTATTTCATTACTCTATTAAAAGTCATTTTTCAATTGGAAAGTTAAGTTTGTCCTTCAATCCAGATTTGGAAATTCGGGCAGCCGAGCAAGCGCAGCTGTAAGCTGTAAGCTCGTGCTACTTACACTTGTCCGGTTAAAAAAACAGGTTATATTATTCTAAATGCCTTACTTAAAATACTAATTATTCATTTTCGTATTAAATACCTACTCTAGTGCCGCCATTGAACACATGAACCTGAACCTAATAATGGGACCTACTTGTTACAAAGGTTAGTCAATGACTTATTGCAATAACTTTTGACAGAGTGGGCCGATTATAATGAATTATAGACTATGTTAATTCAAGATACGGACTATGACTATACTTCCAATCCCTTAAATCTCTTGAAAAGAAGGCACAAAAAATCAATACTACATGTTAATTTTAAAATCATTCCCAATTTTACCCCTTTGGGGGATGATCTTACAAAAACGCTTAAATGCGTATTCCTTATTTCTTCGCAAAAGCATAAATTTGAATTTTTCATATCCCTAACTTAAGAAATGCTAAATTTCCCATACAAACTTTCATCCCCTATTTCTTTAGGATTATTTTTGAGTCAAATTTCCAGGATGCCATCTATCTACTTGCCAAATTTCTTCGAAATCCGTTAGGTGGTTCAGCCGTGAAAAGGTAAGAACAGACAGACATAGTTACTTTCGAATTTATAATATTAGTATTAAGTATTATTATTAAGAGTATTAAGTATCGATTTACTCAGTTTGAATTTCCGCGCATTATTTGAGAAAAGTAATATACAAGCCTTGGGCGCACTAGTAAGTGGCTACAACGTCCCGGGCCCGCGCGCCCCGCCCTTCAATTAAAACAACAAGGCAGGCACCCGCGCGGCTGCCTAGCTCTGCCTGTAAAAGACTTCAACGCGCTCACGAGAATACGCAGATACTCGACATTATTATTATCATCAAGAAGATCACTTTATATCTATGTTTAATTTATTAAAATCTTACGTCTATCATTAAAGGGTTTTTATTTTACCTAATGTGTACTTATTTAATTGCACTGTACTATTATGAAATTATTACCAAATGTAGGATATCATATTTATATTATATTTGAAGGCGTAACAAACAAACTTACTTTCGCATTTATAATATTAAGGATGTAATGATGATGTTTAAGGAGAGAGGAACTGTTTTTTTACCAGAATTTTAAATGTGGACAAAGACTGAGCACGCCTTATCGACACGGGCAAGGCATTCCATAACCGTACTGCTTGAACCTTAAAAGATTTGTCATAAAAGCCGGTGGAATGCATCGGCATCTCTAGTCTCAAATTTTCCGATGACCTCAGATATCTATTATGTGTGTCGTGAAGGAACTTGAAACGTTCTTTAAGTTAAGAGGGGGTTGTAGGTTTGAACAGAATACTGTAGAGCTGAGTCTGAAATAAGATATGTGAATTCCTGCGAAGACGTATGGGAAGCCACTTGAGCTGTGTACGAAATTCAGAAAATTAAGTTCTCTTTCTGTAGGTCAAAAGAAAACAGAACCTTTTCAAGACGGGATACTAAAATTTTGAGGCTCGCTTCGCTTGCTTGTCTTAATTCTTGAGCTTTTCTTCATAAGTCAACAAAGCAAGTAATGCTTAGTTCTTTTGGAATGATCAAAAGAAAATCGAACGTATCCGAGTTTACAAAATTTTTGAGCTCGTTTCGCTCGCTCTTGTATTCTAAATTTTCATAGTGGCCTTTCCCGCATAAGTCGACAATGTAACTCCTATTTCAGTTTGAAGATGTAAATCAAATCCTAGCCTATCCGAGACGGGGTATTAAAATTATCTAGTTTGGTTCGTTCGCTCTTTTCACCCTACATAATGTACTGTCCTAGTACCTATTATTTGTAAAAAGGTGGCGACCAAATGCTGCTAAATTGGCAGCATCATAAAGTACCCCCCTATGTAAATATATAGCCGCGTCCCTGTATAGCATAAGTAATGACAAACTGGATATGTACCTACGTCTCTAAAAACATGGCATAATAATTCCTATTTTGGGGTCCTAAAATACTAAATAGCCAACTAATTACGACCAACTTGGATGTAAAGCTTGTCCGCTCTGAAATGACGCGCCCCATTTCCTCATTTTCCGCACACGGTAATGCAGTAATGCGGTAATGAGGCGCGTTATTTGAGAGTATAGCGCTCGCGCGGTACCGCTCGTTTCGCTCGCTCAGCTCGCGCGCGGTTTGTCACTAACCTAACCCGTTTGGTCGGGGTACCTTAGCTTAGTTACTGCGACCAACTGTGAGAAAAGATCAGAAAGTTAAAAAGAGGATCAGTTATTTAAATTTTCGTTACAGCTCCAAGAGACCGTAGATCTAAGTTTTTGATATCTTTTGCAACTTGATGCCTCCACGCGTTCCTGAAAAAAGGGTCTTGACAGACAACGAAGTCATCCTTTACAGATTAATTATTTTTATTTTAAGGTACGGAACCCTAAAATAGTTTTTTTATCTAGATAGATTTAGTGCACACAAAAAACAGCACAACATACAAAAGTACGATTAAATAATAACTAATTAGCTATTAGGAAATAGCTGCAAGGTGCCAATATACAAACAAACAAAAAAAAGGAAGAAAACAAAACCTTGTGATGACACTATTGGCATTACACACCTGCCACCCATCCCCCATCATCACATACTTCATCTGCCCTGCCCATCTGCCTGTTACCTTTTCATGCCGTAACGACTGAATAGATTTAGATGAAAGGCATCCGGATAGGCCGTGACCTGGGTTAGGACATAGGATACTCTGAATCCCGGTAGCCGTTCTTGTGGGATATTTTCCGACATCCACGCGGGTGAAGCCGCGGGAAAAAGCTAGGTAATTATAAATTCCAGAATCAATGACGAACAACGATAATTTTTCAAGCGCCAATAGTTCATTTGTTTCTTCTTTAATATAAACAGATCTATTTGCAAACCAAATCGAAATTTAAATAAAATCTTTGATAAATTACCTCCTTGGTTGCCATGTGTTGAACTAAAAAGTTCGTACCATTTTTAAATAACCCGACAGATATGAGTTTTCATAGTAATTTATTCGGCCGCTAAACACGACAGATATGGATTTTCATACAAACATTGCCGGCCGGGCACTCGTATGTATTCGGCCAGGGCCTCAAGTCTGCTATTACAATAGTGTCAGAATGGTCTATCATTGATTTCATAATTGTTGATTTTGACAAGTTTGGTAATTTACTAATAATATAATGGCGTCATTATGACTTTCCAATGGTCAGCCACTGACACTCCATTGAAAGAAATGGCACTTATTGATAATCTCGTACATAATGACAAATGAATGATTGACTTAGGCGGTATCATTGGTCGTATTGTACGACAATGCCATGCCATATGTTATGTTATGGGGTTTGGTTTCCGCACTTAGTCCGCAAAGTGGACCATTGTGCGTGGGTCATGGCGGCCGTTTGGTGGTTATTCCAACCAGCCCACCTCCCTCCAGAAGCTAATTAAACATCCTAGTCTGTTCAGAACATCTGTGTAGGATCTGGGTGACCCGAGGGTTTCTGTTCTAATCTGGGTGACGCCTGTGCATTCAAAGAGCACATGCGCTACGGTTTCCTCAGCCTCCATGCACGCGGAAGTGTTTATTTAGCGAGCAGTGTCCCGTGATGGTCCCCGTCACCAGGCGCAGGCCGTTTCTGTCCAGGCGTAATAAGCGCCTGGTTAGCCTGCTATCCAAGGATGGCATAGCTTCCTTAGACTGCCTGCAGCCCGGTGTCGAGGTCCACCAGTTCCCCGCTTGTGTGTGGGTGAACTCCTGTAGCCACCTGCGTATTTGGTTGAAGGGGATGGGTACGATCGGCTCGGGTCCACATGCTGCTGTGCCGGATCCTCGTCTAGCAAGTTCGTCAGTTGCGTCGTTACCTACCTAGCGATCCGCTGTGCCCTTTTATCCATTGTAGTGTCACCGTGTTGCGGCTAGATACCGTTGTATGTTCTAGTGCGTTGTATATTTATGCCATGCCATTATAACACTATTCTATTACGAGACCATTGACTGACCAATGATCGACCATTTTGAATTTAGCAGATTACGAACTTTTAACAAAATGACAATGGGATCGTGTTGGAATGACGAATTTATAAAAATAGCAGACTCGGGCCCCAGTACAGCAATTCCCTAAAATACTTCAACACAATGGCAACCAAGGAGGTAATTTATCAAAGATTTTATTTAAATTTCGATTTGTCTTGCAAACAGATTAGTGGAGCGCCTGGGGGTTTTGACTCGGACTTTTGTAACAGTGAATGAATTTTTAAGATCGAGTTGGGATTTTGTTTTTTATACTATAAATTGCAATGTTTACCAAAAATTAGTGCTTTTGATTTTTAGCATTGAAAATGCTTTTCAAGCGATCGAAAAAGCATTTTCAAGAAAAGTGTGGCCCGGCTAGCGTCCTCAATCATTAAGATAGAGAAATTAAAATGGTATCAAAAGATGCGTTACTGAAAGGCCCATAAAACTGGACAGAAAAATTGAAAAATGTTTATATTATTTTTAAATAAAATAAAAATCAATTACTAAAAAACTTTCTATAAAAAAACAACCGACTTCCAAAAAACACTACAAAGTGAAAAATAACTTTAATTTCGGAAGTCGGTGTCTTTGGTTTTGAATTTTCATTTTTTGTCACCGACTTCCGAAATTAAAGTTATTTTTCACTTTGTAGTGTTTTTTGGAAGTCGGTTGTTTTTTTTTATTTTTCACTTTTTAGTTGTGGTATTTACCCCCACACAAATTCGAATACCACTACCTGCTATGTAAATAATAGTGAGAGGAACTTAACATATCATCCACATGCTAAGTGGAAAAAAATACGTATTATTGAAGCTAACTCAAAAACTATTCAAGCAAAGTTAATAAAATTTATATGGGACCACCTCGAGAGCATACCCTTTCAAACAAAAAAAGAATTTTCAAAATCGGTCCACAATTGACGGAGAAATCGGTGGACATACATAAAAAAAAAAAACATACGCGGCGAACATATAATCTCCTCCTTTTTGGAAGTCGGTTAAAAAGGTGTGTGAAAGGGGTAAACATCTACCCTTAATTATAATCCTATCGAAACCAGAATGGTATCATTTTACAGCCTTTTTTCGAAAGTCTCCAGGATATTTTTTTATTTTTTCGAAATATCTTTTCGTCTTTGAGAAGTTTAAGATTATTTGAAAAAAGTCCCAAAAGAAACTCAAAAAATGACTTTGTTTAAAAAAAAAAATATAATTGATAATATATTACAAGATTTTTTTGCGGTTGAGGACGCTATCTAGAAATGAAGTCGAAGAAAATATTTGATAAAGACAACGAAGTAAATTGTTTAAATGAACAAATATTTTATTAATCATTTTCTTCTTTATTTAATCTTCCTTAATTAACTTCTTTTTCTCGATTACTGTCTCTATATAAATAGATAGGATAACTCAATTTTGATTTACAAAAATATTCTACATCCTAATATGTATCCTTGAATTGTTCCAAAAATCTTCTTCTTTTTTTCAAATCAATATCACAATTTTTTAATAGGTAAATTTTTATTTATATATACAGGGTGTCCCCTATCGATGCGAACACTGAAAACATGGATTCAGTACATGATTCTGAAACCCTGCGTTGAAATGTTTCGTCGGTTATTTTAAAAAAATCTGCTGTTTCATAGAAAAGTGTAATACCTACGCGGTCAAAATGTATTGAACAGCTGATTTTTTTTTAAATAACCGACGAAAAATGTCAACGCAGTGGGGTTCAGAATCATGTACTAATCCGTGGTTACAGTTTTCGCGTCGATGTCCC
Source organism: Agrochola lychnidis (assembly GCA_963680765.1). Taxonomy (NCBI): domain Eukaryota; kingdom Metazoa; phylum Arthropoda; class Insecta; order Lepidoptera; family Noctuidae; genus Agrochola; species Agrochola lychnidis. Next base: position 24,733,291 of record OY796866.1, read on the forward strand.
TGCCATCCCGTATATTATTAGCTAAACATTCCATTTTCAATTTTTTTATTCACTGTAACTAAAATCCAAGGTTTTCATGTTTTAACGCTCCAGGCACTCCAGTAGAGCTGTTTATAGTGAAGAAGAAACAAATGAACATATTGGCGCGTGAAAAATTATCTTTGTTTGTCATTGATTCTAGTATTTACTCAGTTTGAATTTCCGCGCATTATTTGAGAAAAATACTATACAAGCCTTGGGCGCAACCAGACATTGATGGACTCACATTTTCACGATCGTCAATCAATGCCGCCGTTGCACGCCGCGACAGTTATGTACAATTTTTTCGGCCGAACGCCATAACGGAAATCGATAGAAAACCGAAAAAAATATACACCCACAAATAAAACGGCTGTTAAGTACAAGTAATTAATACAACCTTGTTTTTCTTTAAGTTACAACTTTACAACCGTTATCGTACCCTTACTGGATTTGACTGAATGTGGCACGCCATGTCTAACGACTGACGAGTACGACTCACGGCCCGCGACTCTATCCATGATCAGTAGGTATTCCGAAAGTATTCTACACAGTACTAACAATTCATACAACAATGTTAGCTACAGCTACAGAGTGATAGTGAGCGCATAGCGCGGCGCGGGCAAAAACAGGGCCGGCGAGTGCGCGTGCGCCGCCCGCCGACGATAATTGCACCGGATGCCGATCACACGCACCCACGCGCAGGCATGTGTAGCACACGCGCACACACACGACGTTCATTTTGTATGGTAGTTATGTGGCGGATAGAGCAGCGATCAGAAGTAACGGTACCGCCAGTTACTCGAGCACCTGGCGCAGCCTCCGCGCCCACCGCGCGCACTCGCCCGTCGCCGCGTCGCCGCGACACATGAGCGGCGACTCCCTCCATTGATCGCAGCGGCAGCGCTATCAGTCCGTGGCTTTGTCTACTGATCTCCCGGCAAGGTTGGAGGGTCACGAACCGACTAGTTGCGCAGCACGCGTACAATGCATATTAAACAAACCATGTTGGCGTAATGGTCGCGAAGCACAACTGAAAACCCAGAAGGTTTTCCAGCTAATTGCTACCCGGAGTCTGGATTTGTGCCCGATAGATGGCAATAGACTCCTTGCCACTACTATATCGGTCCTCCCACGTGTTGCCAAAGTAAAACATATCTGTCCTCCCACGTGTTGCCGAAGTAAAATAAACTCTTGTCTACCCTTTCAGAGATAAGAGATATGATGTCGTGTTTACGGTGTGCATAGTAAACATAAAATATTTAGTCTGCATGTCCCTAGGTGAGTTCGGTTCGTATGATATCAGGTGGACGGCGCGCGCTCGGTGCGTGCACCACGCACTCGTTGGCATTCAAGAGGTCGTCCGTCCACTTCCTCACGCGCGTGTATGCTGTGTATGATAATGAGAACGTCCTCAACAGGTGGAGGCGCACCACGAGCGGCGAACGGCCGGCCGCCGCCGCCGGTGCCCACATTTCAACCAAACCTACCCAAGACAACAATTTAACGCATGGGTGAGCATTTTGTTCATTCCTATAAACATACATACATAAACTCACGCCTTCTTCCCATGGGGGTAGGCAGAAACTACAGAACGCCACCTGCTACGATCCTTTTGCCTCATTTACGTTCATACATCTGGTCATACACCCGGCCGGTTCCTATGATCATTAAACATCCATTAAATCCTTATTATAATTTAAAATAGTGTTGTAAGTCTTAGACTATATATTCATTCATGAAGAGTGGCTAGTCAAAGTCCATCATCATTAGGACGTACGTATCAACACATTCACCCATTCGGGAACTCTATTCGAGTACTCCATTCAGGTACTCCATTCGGGTACTCTATTCGGGTACTCATTCGGGTACTCTATTCGGGTACTCGATTCGGGTTTACGCTTGATTAAGGTTGCACAAAATGTCGAGTCATTAGTCCAAACAAATATTAGGCAGATTGAGTTAAAACCAAATTAAACTGACTGATCACTCGTGACCGTAATGACGAACTGGTGATCCCTTACCTACATCAACAGTAGTGTATCGCGACAGCCGATCATTCAACTCGAGCGTTGCGGAACATGAATTCCTTTAGGTTTTCTATATCAAAAGCTTCGAACTAATATACCTTCATAATTTGATTGTAGTAATAATAATAACGATATTTTGGGATGAGATCAGCATAGCACTGCCGCACCGGCCAGCACCCTAATTGCGTAATACAACACCATCACAATTTGTTTTGATTTGAAACAGATTTCTAATCCATTGCTTCATAAGTCGGAAAAAAAATCTGTTCAACAACGTAAATAACGCAATGAATGTTGTTGAAATATCAAAATGAAACAAATTTCGCGAAATTGTTTACGAAAATGAGTTACGCAATTAGGGTACAGATGTGACATAAGCTCGAAGCTGTATTCATTATAAGTTAGTAGTTAAGCATTAGTATTTAATATTATAATATGTTAAGCACAAATAATAACAATAAACTGTAATAATAACTATACGCGTATATTACGAAAATGTAACTTGTTTGTAGATGCCTTGGGTTGACCTGTTAAGTCTACAAAATGTTTTATCTAAATATATAAAAGCGAAAGGTCACTCACTCACTCACTCATTCATCACGAAATCTCGAAAACCGCTTGACGTATAAAAATAAAATTTGACACAGAGGTAGTTCATAGTTAGTAGACGTCCGCTAAGAACGGATTTTTGGAAATTCAATCTTTAAGGGGGTGAAAAGGGAGAATTTTGTTTGTATGAAAAATCTTATTCCTTGAGTTATTAAACTTGAAACTTGGCATGAATACTTATCTATGTAAATTATAAGATTTGCCATTTTTAGTTTTTCTAAACTACCCCCTAAAGGAGGATTGAGGGGTGTCAAAGTTTGTATGGAATAATTTGAACGCGACTTGTGACTAACTCGAAACTCAGTATTTATACTTAAAATTGAAAATAAATAAAAACATATATCAGGGATTTTTGAAAATTTACCCCTAACGGGGTGAAAAAGGGTATTCATTTTTACAGGGGAGGATTCTACTGTGTGGCTTGGTTAACTTGAAAAAAGGTATACATAAATAAATAATCAATAAGTCAAATACAATAGACTTTTCAAAAATTATAATCATGCTTTGTTATGGGGATGAACAATATTACATTAAGTTCGTATTCTTCTATAGTTTGCCGCAAATTGTAAAAAGGCTAACCAAAAGGTTAGAATATTGCAGAAAGGTACGGATTTAACTTTTTTAAAGATTATCATCACGCTATAGCTTTATGGATCTAAGCAGTCAATCATAACATATACAAGGTGGATTTTGAGATGGGGCAATAAGGGAAGGTACTTTAACCGTTGTCGCTACAAGAAAACAGTCTTACGAGACTGTCCTTAACTTTTTGAAACATGTTGATCTACTTTCACAGATTTTGAAAAAAATGTACAGGCAGCAAGAAAATTGTTAATTTTCATAAAACTTTTTTGATCCCAGTCGATCCTATTTCTTATTACTAGGGTCAAAAAACTATATTGAGCTAACTGAGGTTTGAGTACAACAATGTCTGTCTGTATGTTAACTTTTCATGCCTTAACCACTGAACGGATTTCGATCAAATTTGGCAAGGAGATAAAAGGCATCCTAGGGTAGGACATAGGCTACTTTTTGTCTCAAAAATAATCCTAAAGGGGGTGGTATATAGGGAATGAAAGCTTTCTCGCCAAACTTCATGCTGCTAAGTCAACGGGAAGTACCATATAGGCTTTGTTTTATTTGCGAGTGTCAACATAAATAGGCGGTATAATTTAATGGCCGTATTTTATTATTGCATTGACTTGGAAGTTTGATTTTCTTTACAGCTTCTTTACAATTTCAACTTGATGCCTCCAGGCGTTTCTGAGAAAAAGGGTCTTGACAGACAACGAAGTCATCCTTTAATGGTTTCAATTTTGCATTTTGAGTACGGAACCCTAAAACAGATTTATTATCTGCCTGTTACCTTTTAATTCCGTAACGGCTGAACGTATTTAGATGAAAGGCATACGGATAGGCCATAATCTGGGTTAGGACATAGGATACTCTGAATTCCGGTAGCTTGTTCCTATGGGGTATTTTGCGACATCCACGCGGGCGAAGTCGCGGGCAAAAGCTAGTAAATAAATAAATAAGAGTTGCATCACGATGAGCAGTGTTGCGGCTGGTGCCAGCGTCGCGCTGCGTGCCAGTACTGGCGGGTGTTACGCACGCGCTATGTACAACGTCTCCGTTCGGTCGGCCGCGGGTGGGCGCGTGGTTTTCTCTCGCGTTTTCCTGTTACAGGTGTTGGAATTTTATCCGGATAAATACTCAAAATGGATAAATACTCATAAATATCCGTTTTTACTTGAGTATTTATTCAAAACAGCGGATAAATACTATCTACAATTTTCGTTACGTTATGTAACGTAAATTTTGTCATTTTACAAACAAGAGGATTGAAATAAATATAAATCAGAAAATATTGATTTGTACTGTACTTAGTCACTTTAACAATAACAAAAAGCCTATATATAATAAGTAACAATGTTTCACTCGATCATGCATATTTTCGTCAATCACTCTCAAAGTTAGATAAAATTATACATTTGTGCGTTACTTAAATCATTGTAGTAATAAGAAAAATACTAAAATAATAATAAACCACTATAATCATAATCTTTTTCGTCAAACGATTGGACACACCGTTTTCGAGATATAGCAAAAGAAAAAACAAAGATTCAGTACTGTTTTTGCATCTGAAGTCGAGGTGTTGATGTGAATTTAAAGTTCATGACAACCAATTTTATTCCACACCTTTTTAGTCGCGATTAAAAATAGTCAGATTTAGTTAGAAAATCTAAATTTTAGGTGAAAAACGTCAAATTCAGAATAGCAAAATTGCCATTTTCACTAAATTAATATCTCAGTACCATCTTAGTGCTGTCAAACTAAAATTTAGTTAACTTGTGTCACTTTAGTTTATTTTAGAATGGGAAATTGTCGTTTGACAGGAATAAACAAAATTTTGGTGATGTTTAGTCTAGTTTAGAGGCATTTATGACAAGAGAATCGGCACCACTGTCATTAGAAATAAATGATGTTATAATATAGTATTTTGGAAGACCCAAATAACAATACTAGTAATTAATTTAATAAAAAATAACCATTGGATACGCAAAAAATATTTTTATCCATGATTTTGAGTAAATATTAGATAAAAATGAGTGAAAACGAGTATTTATCCATTTCTGATAAATACTCGAGTATTTATCCTCCGAGTATTAATTATCCTCCGTCCATCACTAGGCCGTTTATGGCATTTGCTCGTTATTTGTTATATACTTGTATTTTTAAGGTTCTGTACCTCAAAAGGTAAAAAACGGAACCCTCTCTTGTCCGTCCGGGGTCACTCTCTTGTCCGTCTGTCTGACCGTGTATCACCACCGATTTTCTCAGGGTGGATCTAGCAAGTTTAAATTTATACCAGATACTGAGGTCTATAGTCCCTATTAGGTGTATAAAAATCAAGGTCCTGACCCGAGTTAACACAATAAAAAGATATGGGTAAATTTAGATTTTCGTGAAAACTTGTAAGTACTAAAATTTACCTTAATTTTCAACTTTTTTTTATTTTCGAAATTTTCCCTTTATTTGTGCTGTAAGACCTTGCTTAACCAAAATTGACAATTCTAGGTCAACCGGAAGTACCCTATAGGTTTTGGGTCGAAAACCTATATTGTAGTTCCCGTTGACCTAGAATCACGAAATTTGGCAAAAAGAAAGGTTTGGCAGCACAAATAAAGGGAAAATTCCGAAAAATTAAAATGTTGAATATTAAGGTAAATTTTGGCACTTACAAGTTTTCGCGAAAATATAAATTTGCCCATATCTTTTTACCAATAAAAATGATACCAATTTTATTATGGCCGTATAATGGGTAGGTACGGAACCCTCAATGCGCCACTCCGACTCGCTCTTGGCCGGTTTTGTTTTATTGTCCTCACTGAAATCTGTCCGGTAATCGACGACATCTTTGATTCCAAGTACCTGAAGCTTTACAAGTGCACGGGTACTTCGCCATTCCTTCAATTATAATATAAGCGACTGGGCAGTGCTACAAAAAGATGTATGAATATGTATTAGCACGACTCACTATCCAAAAAGCTCAACGCTTGTAGAAGCTTTAGTCCTGCAGAGGCTGTTCATGGGGCAGCGCGCTTGTATCTATTACGTGCCGTTAGGCGGGGGGCGGTGGGCGCGGAGCGGGGGCGGCGCGCCCTCCACTTAAGTTGCAGATGCAGTTTTGCATAACACTGCTCACTCGAACACTAAATATTCAAACTGCGCTAGTGCAGCAACGCGGCGGACAGAACGCCAGCCTCTTGGCCATACGACGCGAACGATGTGAAGCTCGCTTTCTCGATGGCCGATGACTTCAGCGTCGCAGACACTGTCCCACACTGCACACTGCACCGTGCGTCACAAAGAGCTCGCGCGATGAATATGTCGAGGAGACAGTGCCACGGCGTGCAGTCAGTCACGACCTCTGCGCAGTGGCACCCAGTCGCCTGCGGTTACAGAGCGCACCCCCGCAAGCCACGCGGCACCTGCTCCTCACCCTCACAGGAAGGACCTCATTACGTTCAAGAAATCGATTCAGATTCGCCTCGAAGGACCAAACATGTAGGACTGGGATTTGATTCGACTCTGTAATTTACTGTACAAGAAAATACTGAAATAGCTTCGGGTTTTGTTTTGAATCAGCTAACCATAGTAGCCACTACCGGTCACTTTGTGATCAAGTCCAATCCGCGTTCATTTCGATTCCGTGTCAAAGGGCCATTACGTTAGTGCCTACCTGCCTTTCTAGTTCTAAAAAAGGTAAGTACAGTAGTCTTAGTCGAGTGCGGTATGTATTTTTGTGGGGTACAATAAAGTATTTATAAATTAAAAATAAATACCTAACACATTTGCAAGTCGCGAATATTCTTTCAAATTTCAAATTTCACATAAACCTTTATGGGCACTTATGAAACGTCAGTAGCTAGGTGCACGGTTGCAATTAGTCGTGTCCTATAGAGAAGATCCGGCAAGAAACTCCACGGTTACTGTTTTAAAAATAATAATTAGCTAATGTAGTGTGGGTGTGGGGTTGCGAAAGTGGTAAAAAAAAAACACATGTGTGCAATTCACACGTGGTAGAAGTGAAACCTTCAAAAATTTTGGCTTCAAGATAATGAGAATGAATGTAGGGGGTACGAAGCAGAGCACAAAGAGAAAGAACCACGAACATAAGAAACACTATATAATGCTTCCTATCTCATTTACTCCCACGTTAAATCTTATGAATTTATTAGCTTCTGCTCGCGACTTCGTCCGCGTGGAATAGTTACTTTGGGCTAACGCTAACTTTAACCCGCGACTTCGTTTACGTAGAAGGTGAAAATATTGTTTAAATAATACGTACGTTAAGGAGCTATTTTAGGTACCTACATCACGCTTTTATCAGTAAGAGTGGAACTTTAAAACGTTAGGTAAAAGTACTGGTTCTTATAATCTTATATCATGTAGATTGTAGGTTATTCTAAAAAAACTCAAAACTAATGTTATTTTAAAGTAGGTACTTCTGCATACACTATATTTTTAGTTTTGTTTTCTTTCGGCAGAAGTAGATATTGATTTTCACCAGAACCAGATCTCGATAGGGCAACATATAGTTGCCCGTGCGAAAAACACTCTTGGTGTAAATCTATTCCTACGTGCTTAAATGTTTGCCCCTGGGGGCCGACCACAATCTTTTACGAAACAATCTTATTTCAGGAGAGTTTTGTTTCAAGCTTACAATAACATAACTCATATTCGTACCACGATCTACATCGTTCAAGAATGTTTTATTCTTGCTTAGTGCTGGGAAAGAACGAACTATTTGTAAGATTTGTCTATTGCCTGCTATAGTAGAAAAGAAACAAAGCTATATGAACTGTATAGCGCTGTCCCTTTCACACGTTGGTCCGAATCGCTACTACGAAGTATATATAGGTCTTGAAGCAATGTATTATTTTCTTTTACTTAAAATATTACTTTGCATTAGAATCTAATTTTTATGAGTAATTTCCATGAAATTGACACAAATATTAAAAGATATGGCTTTGAAAAATAAGAAAAACAATTGAAAAAATTAAAAATAAGCTACGGCTAAGCTGTTACATGATATGAATCGGAACAGAACGAAATTTGAAACTCGGACCGCATTCCGAGTTACGCCTTAATCGCTCACATCAATATTTTGCGTACCGATTTAGATATGCTTGCACAAGATGGTTGGATTACAGTATTTCTTTGAGTATACATAGCAAATTTCTTCTTCTTTGTTTAGGTGGCGACTGTAGCCAAAAGCACAATTTCGAAAATGCCACGTTAGTTTAAAGATATGGTGCACCGTGTAACTCAAAACAAAACAGCACAACTGTCATTTTGACAGCGCTCACGGTGATATTAATTTAGGGCATGGTCAGCGCTATCGCAAGATGGCGCATAGTACGACGTCATCTATGACGATTCACAGCACGTTGTTATCGCGCTGACACTAATTCGGTATGGGTGTTAGCACGCTCTAATCGATTACAGCGTAACTCTGAACGCAGCCTCGATGTAGTGATATTTTTGTTTACAAGTGGATAATGGATAACTAATACGAGGTTGAACTTATTTTAACATATTTGCTAATGAATTTATGATCTAACTGGCTACAAAGTCGACATGGAATCAAGGGAAGGTTAAGGTTACTCAGTAAATAAGTTTTAAAACAAAGAAATGTGTAATGTTTTAACGAAGATAGTTCGAAACAATCTATTGTGGTCAGACTCAGTGATTAGTGTTTTGTTATTAATTTTGCAGTCGGGTTTCCGGGCGGTAGCTAGAGGTACTCTGAATTTTTTTATTTTTCTGTGTTATCCGCTTCCAAAAACTCAAATGTTTCGTATGCATTCGCCATCAAACAAGAAATTAATTACACATGTACTAAAATCTATAGATACACAATTAATTCGGCAAGTTTACGTAAATGAATACATTTTACTAACTTTACATGACACGAAAATGTTTTTTCTTATTATAAATTGCAAAACAATAATATTTCCGTCGAGTCCGAGGAACTTTTTTAAGACTGCTAAATTTGACATTAAAACAATCCTGCTAGTTGTCAAAAGTCACGTCGTGGTACGAATTGAATGAACTTTTAGAGATGACGTCACCAAAATCGCTAAGAAAATACGATTGTTTCAACATTACAATAAGCTTATTTTATGGAAGTCATGGTACGAAAAGTCAAAGTAAGATTATAATAATACTGTTATAAGAGCTTGTGGTAGGCCCCCTGGACCTTATTAATTGTTATCGCAAACGATACCTTCACCGGAAATCGCGCGCATTACTTGATCATTATTTTGCTGCGATGTTATTTCAAAACTGCGATATCTCCTAAGATATTCATTGAAATCGAATGATGTTAAGGGCAATTTTGTTTTAAATTAAATACTTGTGATGAATAATGTATTTATTTGGATAAGGATTAATATCATGTTTATAAAAACACCTTCGCAAATAATGCATTATTTTAGAACAAATTTGGTCAGCATAAAAAAGGTTATAGTGAGCCAACCTTAAAAGATAGACATATGCTGTCGCGGACTTTTTTTTAGAACTTTTAAAGGGGAACAATTCTGTGATACATGATTTTTCCGAAACTAACTGTTTACGCAGCGCACGCAGCGGAAGCTCTCAAAAGGAAAAGTAAAACCCCCCGATTTTGAAACATTCTTCATTGGTGCTCCGCTCCTATTGGTCTTAGCGTGATTATATATAGCCTATAGCCTTCCTCAATAAATGGGCTATCTATCACTTAAATATTTTTTTAAATCGGACCAGTAGTTCCTGAGATTAGCGTGTTCAAGCAAACAAACAAACTCTTCAGCTTCAGAGAACCACGAACATAAGAAACACTGTATAATGGTTCCTATCTCATTTTCTCCCACGTTAAATCTTATGAATTTGTGTCTGTCTCTTTTTACTGTCGCTTTTTCGTTTCATCGAGTTTCAAATCACAACGATGCTAAAGAAGTTTTTACTTCAAAAAATGTTTGTACGCCGGCTGAAACTTATTTCATAAGTAAATAGTTGACATCATACTGAGCTGAAAGAATATCGTCAGCTGCATCGTGGAGGGGGACTATGCGTCAGCTGCTCGCATATAGTATATAGTACGCCGAATGGAATGCAACTCGGTGATTGTTTAAATAATAACCGTCAGCTAACGGTCTTCCCACTGCTACACACACAGCTGATTGTTGTTTTCGTATTTTTAAATATTTAAACAATCACCTAGTTAAATTTCATCTGGCGTACTATAACTTTATTTTATGTGTTTTTTTTTTACAAGTTAATACAAGCAGCTGACGCATACTCCCCCTCCACGATGCAGCTATCGATTTTTTTGCTGCTGAATATGATATCAACTATTTATGACAAAAGTTTCAGCGCGCGTGCTATTACACATATATGTATTTTTTTACCACTTCCGCAACCTTTCAATCGCACACCCACCGCGGCACAGTATGATAGATGTCTAAAAAACGGATATTCCTTTTTTATTCTATTGATCGAAAGTATGAACAATTTGAATGCGAGAGTAAAACTCCCGGTTCTTAAATACATTTTAAGAAAGTTTGAATTGTTATTAGATTTTTTTGGATTTCCAGAAAAATGCAAAAATAAACGAAGTGTTGAAAATATTAATGAACATTTGTTTTCGAAGTTTATTGATATTATATAAATAATAAAGACGGACCAAGGTGTGACTGACACGCGCCTTCCGGATGATGATGCCATGGATTCTTTCTGGCGGAGTATCTGGTCGGTGCCTGTCAGTCACACCGAAGGTGACTGGACTCGGGAAGTCGAGCGAGCCTGCGATCCAATACCAGAAATGGGGGCTATTACCATCTGCCCCCAAGATGTAATACGTGCAGTTCGTCCGCTACCTAACTGGAAGTCTCCAGGACCGGACGGGCTGCACAACTCCTGGATTAAATGGTTTATGAGATCGCACGCTCGCTTGGCGGCTCAGTACCAGACTGCTTTGGAGTCTGGGTCGCTACCCCAGTTCCTAACAACAGGAGTTACCCACCTGCTCCATAAATCTGGTAGCACCGCGGAACCCAAAAATTATAGGCCGATCACGTGTTTACCGACGGTCTATAAAGTTTTTACATCCATTTTGAGAGCTAAAATTAACAAACATATAGACACCAACTCCATCATGTCTGCCTCTCAAAATGGATGTAGGAACGGGTCCCGCGGTACTAAGGAGCTACTCCTCATTGATATGACCATTAGCCAACAGGTACGCCGTTCCCGAAAGGATCTGTCGACATGCTGGATAGACTATAAGAAGGCCTATGACTCGGTGCCACATACATGGCTCATGAGGGTGCTGGAGTTGTATAAAGTAGATACAACTCTGCGCACCTTCCTGATGTCATGTATGAGGCAATGGAGGACGGTCCTTCGCTATCCAGGATGTCGAAATGTCCAGAGGAATAGCGAGCCGATAAGAATAGAGCGAGGCATATTTCAGGGCGACAGTTTGAGTCCGCTTTGGTTCTGCTTAGCCCTGAATCCTCTAAGCACACTGCTAGAGGATTCAGGTCTTGGCTATCGGTTGAGGAGAGGTGGTCAGGTTATATCTCACCTCCTATACATGGATGATCTAAAACTTTTTGCCCCCAACAATTTGCAACTGATGGAGCTACTGAAAGTAACTGAAACTTTCAGTAGTGCCATCAGAATGGAATTTGGTGTTGACAAATGTGCGGTCATGCATGTAAAGCGAGGGGAGATTGTGGAATCCGTGGGAGCTCAACTCTCGGATTCCATAAACCTTAGAGCCCTCTCCGCATCCGAAACCTATAAGTATTTGGGTATGTCGGAAGCGTTGGGCATCAATGTTACTGACATGAAGCAATCGTTGAAGGAGCGTTTCTTTGGCCGCCTGAAGAAAGTATTTAATAGTCTTCTATCAGGCGGAAACAAGGTGCGCGCCTTCAACGGTTGGGTCATGCCGGTTTTGATGTACTCTTTCGGCATACTCAAATGGACTCAGACCGAACTCGACGCCCTGGATAGGAGGGTCCGTACGCTGCTGACTGCATATCGAATGCATCACCCACGGTCATCGGTAATGAGACTGTATATCCCGCGAAAGTGTGGAGGTCGAGGCTTTTTAAACGCTAAGACCCTCCACAATCGCGAGATATGCAGTCTTAGGGAATATTTCCTAGAAGCCGACGTGGGGATGCATCGAGATGTGGTCGCGGTGGACAAGGGTCTTACCCCGCTCTCCTTGGCTAAAGAGAACTGGCGCAAGCCTGTAGTGCTCGACACTAACGATCGCAGGGAGGTATGGCAGAGTAAGGAGCTTCACGGACGCTTTTTCCGGGCCCTACATGGACCCGATGTAGATTTACTGGCGTCCGTGACCTGGCTACGTTTCGGTGACCTCTTCGGGGAGACCGAAGGTTTTATCTGTGCAATTATGGATGAAGTTATCATGACGAACAATTACCGGAGATTTATTGTGAAGGATGGCACGGTTGACATCTGTCGGGCATGCCACCGTCCGGGAGAATCAATCCGACACATTATCTCCGGGTGTTCTCATCTAGCTAACGAAGAGTACTTGCATAGACACAACCTTGTAGCCAGGATTATCCATCAGCAACTTGCTCTGAAATACGGCCTTGTGGAATCGGAAGTGCCGTACTACAGGTATGTGCCCGACCCAGTTCTCGAAAATGGAAATATCACATTGTACTGCGATCGATCCATCATCACTGACAGGACTATTGTTGCCAATAAACCTGATATAGTGGTGGTGGATCGAGTAGAGCGGCGCACAATGATTATTGACATAACAGTCCCGCATGACGGGAACCTCGTGAAAGCCGAGAAAGACAAACAAATCAAGTATCTTGACTTGGCTCGCGAGATTGTCGACATGTGGGATGTGGACTCAGCGATCATTGTGCCGATAGTCGTATCAGCCAATGGCTTAATTGCCAAGAGCCTCGACCAACACCTAAGGAGGCTCTCGTTGGGCAGCTGGATCAAGGGCTTGATTCAGAAGGCGGTACTCCTGGACACGGCTCGCATTGTTAGGAGGTTCCTCTCTCTGGAGCCCTGACCGCCGGTAGCTTGGACCCTGTTCCCGATACCGGTGGGCTACTATTTTTTATATTTTTAAATGTTTCTATATTTTTTATATTCTAATATTTAAAAATATAATTTATAAGTATTTTAATGGAATAAAGACGAAACAGAAAAGATATTGTTATAAAGAGAAAAATAAAATAATATGCCTGATTTTATCTTTATTCCATTTTATTTTTCCCTCGGACATCTTTAGTAAGTAACACCTAATACTTATCTTAAAATATTCTTCAGAACTGTACTATTAACTTTAAAAAAAAATCAGATGCAAATCTATCAGGAAATCTAAGATATTATGATGATTCTATGGTTTTCAAATGTTTCTCTGAAAGGGTTATCATTTTCAGCACACATAAAATGCAATTAATTATTTCTGTTGAGACAATTAATTTTCTATTGTTAAAAATTCAAATGTTTTTGATTTCAGATTTTTGATTAGTGAAAAGCATAACAAAAAAAAAAACGAATTTCGGAAAAATCCGAATTCCTGTGTTAAGCATCTGATATTTTACAGTATTTTTTTTACAGATTAACATAACACTAAACATTGTGTGTGAAAAGATTATGATATGCCTTTTTTCAGCAGTGGGATAATGTAGTGTAGGCAAACAAAAAAACAACAACAAAAATAAACGAATTCTCAGCGCTTATGAACTAGTTCTAACGCCTACAACAAGGTGAAATTGAGTTGGTCCAGCCATTCTGAAGTCAGAATGGCTGGACCAACTCCAACCAACTTTCCACTACTTTCTTCATTATAGATTTCCCTCTTTAGCGAAGTACCAATTATTTGATGTCTGGTACCAAATAGTACCAAAAAGGTACAAAAACTTGGTATTGCTCTAATGTTCCAAAATCTCTCTTGGTCCAGTCATCCTGACGCACACCTTGATGTCGCTACCGATACCGCTCCTAAACCATTGTGACAGTTTGCTTTTTGTATTGTAACTCCTGTTCAGATTAAACAAGAGTTACAATACATAAAATGTCTCATGTACAGATTTGAGAAAGATTAGACAGAGCCTAGTTCACACAACAACTCCTATCCTGCTTCTAAAAGCAGGATAGGAGTTGTTGCGACAAGCTCTGTTTTCTGCTCAAAAAACAGACTACATGAATCGAAAATAAGAACGAAAAAGTAAAGCTTGTGCTCCTTTTTCTATTTGTTTTTAGAGCAATTCGTCACCGCGCCTCTGGGACCTTGAGTGAAGCCTCCAGGCAGGGGCGGGCGGGGAGCGGGGGCGATAACAATGCGCAGGTAGCGACACACCGCCGCTCTACACCGTACGTGACCCTTCCACGAACACAATACGAAATTGGGAGTAGCAACACTAGCAACGCGACCGTACCTTGGCGATCCCTAAAATGCTAGCGGGTGCTTAGTCTTCATAGCTTTATCACTTTTGACAACAATTCCGATTAAATTGAAACTTCACTAAGGTTGAAACTATTTAACTGTCGCATGACAAGTAGACGTTGTCGGCTTATGACGTGCAAGAGACATCCAAGCTTAGCGTGATTAAGCAATTACGGGGCCGAGTATAGAATACTTCAATGAATATCTTGTGAAAGTATTGAAGTCTCCTTTACATGCATTTTTTATTTGAGTGGGCGCCCCTAAGACGACCCACCGACCGAGTGCTTAGCATCGTTTACATAGATGTGAGGTTCGTAGTAACTTTACTGGACAAGAACAGACTAACTGCGCGGGCCTCCGAGGACAGCGACCGAACAGCAAGTGAACGGCCTGCCGCGGTCCTCGGAGCCGGATCCTCTAACAGCTTAAAAGCAATTCGACACATTCACAGACAGACACTCTCACACACGCACGCACGCACACAAAGTACTACGCGTAGCTTTCGAGCTCCGAACACGACACAAAAAGTAATAATCATCACAGTCCCGTGGTCGCAAGCGCGCGGGCGCAGAGCCCGCACGGGAGGAGGGGGCGCGCGCTCACCTTGCAGCTTCTTCTCCGTTTCCCAGAACCGTTGCAGCTCGGTGAAGTACTTGTCGAGAATGAACACCTTCGAGAGGCCGAGCGTGGCCATGGCGGGCGGCGCGCTCGCATCACAGTCCGCGGCCGCGCCGCTCTTAGCTCAAAGCGGCGACCAGTCGCGCTCGCGTGCACCCGCGTACTGCCGCCGCCGCCCGCGCCGCTCCGTGGTCCGTGCCCAGAGCCTCCCGCTTCGTCTCCTACCCCACCGGCACGAGCGACACCTACTTTTGGACTAGAAATGTTAGTTCCCGAGTATTTGGCAAACGACTTCCCGCCAATGAACACAAAGTTGCGTTCACTGCCTCCCGATACTCTTCGCTCCCTAGTATCGCTAAACGATCAGTTGTCTCTACGTCATGTACTTGATATTACTCTTTAACAATACCAGGACCATGATATGTAGTTTACATTGTACATACAAGCAGCAGATAATTAGGCGCGCCGTATAGTATAAAATAAACTTGTTTTTCGTGTCTGTCTGTTTGTCCGCTTAGTTCTTTTAAACCACGCAATGGATCTTGATGCGGTTCGTTAAACCATCATCTAGACTCTAGATAATTTTGATATTTAGCTTAGATATAGCACCGAAATTCCGATATTCTTATAGACCGCAACCGTGTCGGGTCACTAGTAATGTATAAAGATGAACGAGAGCATCGGCGCGGCGAGCGGCGCAGATACAGATACCAAAAGTTCATTTCGTGCATTAAACGGGCACGGAGGCTGCAGGTGTGTGCGGGACCGGCGCGGGGGCGGGGCGCGGTACGCGAGGAGGGCCCGGGTATAGATAGCGCAGGGGCGGGGGGCACTCGAACTGGTTTGTTTATTTGTGCGCCGAAAGCTATGCGCCCGCGCCGCGCGAGCCTCCCGAGTCCCCGCCGCACTCGGTATACTCCTAACTGTGCATTTGGGTACTGTACTGCACGGTTCCGGCGCGGCGCAGGACGCGGCCGATTGCTGTGCATGTTACATGTGGAATGTGGTTGAATCCTTGATAAAGATGCGTAGGCATCCTTTAAAATACTTGCTGCCTTACCTATTATCTACCATCAAAGCATGTCGTAGGCCTAATTAAATTTGTAGAAGGAACTGCTCGGATAATGATTACCGCCGGGTGTAATCACGAATGAGTAGGAATACACATCGCACTTCCTGCAAACTGCAGCTGTAATTTAATTCAGTTAGCTCGTTTTGAAAAAGTGTAATGCTGTAACTGCACATAATCGTTTACCTAGAGAGCAGTTCAACGTGGCGAGCGCTGCGCTTGCGCAGGTTGCATAACTCACGCGACCAGCTTATGTTTTCCACATAAAGCGTTTTGTGATGCTTCATCAGAAGCGACACGCTCGTGCTTTGCTTTAGGACTTGCCGTCAACTATCATTAGACAAGGTTTTTTTTTCATAATTGTTTTTGCTTTGTGTATGTGCTTCATAAAGTTTCAAAACAACAAGAGCGCAAAGGTTTCCGTGAAAGAATAGAACAAATTCCTTAACAGTGAAACATTAATCATTTTACTGCGACGCCGATCAGCCATGGACGGAGGTTCGGAAGCCTCCGTCAGCCATGAAGTATCGGTGACTAACAATACAAGAGAATTTCATTCATTACGAGGACAACCGTCTTACTTAACAAGTATTTTATGAGGCACTAGCTTCTACCCGCGACCGCGTCGCGTTCCATCATCGCCCGCCCGCGGAATTACCTCGTTTTCGCTGAGCATTCTCTCTGACTGTTCTTCTTATTGCGCGGCTCCTAAGGGTCGTAGCGTGATATTTATAGCCTTCGAAAATTTGAATTTTTTCTTCTTAAATTTTTCGTCAGTTAGTTAAAAAAAAAACAGCTGTTCCATACATTTTGACCGTGTAGGTATTGCATTTTTCTATGAAGCAGCAGATTTTTTTAGGAAAAATAAGGAATCCGTACTGAATGCCGAATCATGTACTGAATCCTAATCTAATCTATTTAGCGTCGATGTCCCTGCCACTCTGTATGTACCCGGATAAAATAGCAGAGGGTGACTTGCACGCTCAATAATGGGCCCCCGAAAACGGTCGCTAGCACATAGTGACGTAGCGACAAGGGGGCAACAGGTCCTGAGGTGCACAATCCCAGAGCCTGGAAGATGGTCAAGATTCACGAAGGTCACGTTTTCTCTTGCGAATCTCCACTCAAGCCGGCCAATACAGGCAAGAAAGAGGTGGGAGCTCAGTTCCTCGTCAGTGTTCACTCCAGCTGGCCAATAAAATAAATAAATAGAGAGGTGAGGAACAAGACTTCTCCCGGGAGATAGGGTCCGAGGGGTCGCTACTGCCCAACAGCTCGCCACATGCTGCCCTGCGGGTTTATGTATCTCTCTTGGTCTGGCTCCACACCCTAGCTAGACCTGTTTCGGCAAAGTAAACTCTACCGGCACAGACCTAGAGTTCAGGAACGCGCAAGCCCCACCACGACGACGTCGTCAACGTAGAGATACGGCGGTGGGGTTATTATTATAATATAATATATTATTAGTGTTTCTATACTAATCTTCTTTTCTCAAAATAAACACCGACTGTTCAAATGTGTTCTCCATCAAGAAAAGCGTTAAGCAAGGATGCATCCTCTCACCTCTGCTCTTCAATGTGTATGAAGAGTATGTAATTCGGAAAACTCTTATTTATTTATTTATTTAAAGGCTTACCAACTAAACACATACACAGCATTAACCCAAAGTCTCTGTCAAATGTAGATCTCGCATGTATCTAAATTACAGGAAAGCACGACACTATCAATTAGCATACTAGAAACATTAAAACACAAACCGCTCAAACGCGCCTAAATAAGTTTAAAAACATCAAATAATATAATAGTAATAAAACAATTTCAATTTCTCTTGACTTCTTGAGGTCTGGGAAAACGGGTTCGCTGTTGGTGGAAAGCGCATTTCCACTCTGAGGTACGCCGACGACACCGTTCTCCTTGCTACAACATAATTATGATGACATGAAGGAGATACTACTTAGATTGGAGGTGGAAAGTGGCAAATTAGGGTTGCAATAAATAGGTAGAAAACCAAGCTTATGGTGATAGATCGTGCGGGAAAGCTATCAGGCACAGGCGCGGTCCGAGGTCCTGGGGATCATGACCCCCCAAAATCTTTCACGCTGTCGGGAGCCCGAATGATTTACATGTATTACTAACTTTTAAAACTGTACCACAGCCACAGGTTACCGTGGCTCAAGTACCTGCAGTTAAGATGGACATATTATCCAAAAACATTAAGAAAATAGGCCGACAGAAGTGAAAACTTAAAACTATGAAATACTGTGTTTTTTTAAATTTTCTAATTTATTGTAGGATCAAAACTGAAAATTTCACAATTTGTAAATCAATATTATTAACATTAGTCTGTTTTTTACATATATCGGCACTCCCGAGCAACAACAAGCGCAACACGTCATACCCATAGGTGCTGTGCTGTTAACATTAGCATACATGTCGGTGACGCGAACCCATAAGATTTTCCCCTACCAAAAATCGTTCAATTATAAACATAGAATATCTTGGCATGCCTCTTGCATGCCAAGATATTCCGAGCGACGCAAACTCGGAAATTTGGGCACCCCGCTCATACCTACGTAAGGTTTGAAAGTTTAAGGTAAAGGCCAGATTCAAAAACCTAAACTACTTACTGTAAAACTGTTGAGTTTAAGCTTTTCTTCATAACAGTAAGTTCTATTTCTGTATAATGGTCAAAAGAAAACAGATGCTTTTCAGGGTGGAGTAAATAATTTTCAGGCTCGGTTCGCTCGCTCTTGCCTTCTACATTCTCATAATTCTTGAGCTTTTCTTCATAAGCGACAAAGCAACTAATTCCTAGTTCTTTTGGAATGATCAAAATAAAATCTTAACTATCCGAGTGTGCAGGGCCGTCTTAACCATATTGGGCGCCGGGGTGCGAAAATCAGCCTGCGCCCCCCTAACCAACGAAAAAAAAACATATTTTCAATAATGAAATAGTAATAACAATTTAATTATTAATATTAGATAATAATTATGATGAATTATTTTATGTTTCATTTTATTATTTAGTAAAATTAGGTAAGTACATTTTTAAACATCAAATTAAATTTTTCTGGCTTTTAAGTTGGCAAACTTTTTATGATTTCGTATGTTGTTTCGTTGAAATCTACTTTCGATTCGATACTTATTATGGCCAAATTTGACAATCTATCTTCGGTCATGGTTGATCGTAAGTAGTTTTTTATTAATTTTAATTTTTTTTTAAACTTTTTATAAAAACCGACTTCCAAACTACAAAGTGAAAAATTACTTTAATTTCGGAAGTTGGTGTCTTTGGATCAATATTTTAGTTTTTGCCACCGACTTACCTTGACAACGTTATATTAATTTCCACAAAACAATTTTACACACTCCTTGCACAAAATTTACATTTCATTACACGAATTAAATAACTTTTTTTCAATACAAATAAATACAAAATAAGTAGAAACTTATGCCAAACGGTAAGTACGGTCACTTACTATGGCCATCGGAAATTAATGGTAATTCTAACACAATACAAATAAAATCACTAAAACATTACATTTTTGCTGACACAATTTGTGTTGGTGACTAGATACTAGATAAGCGGGCGGCATTAGATCAAAAAGCGGGCGTCGCGTGTCAAAGGGCGTGCGCCCGCACTTGTAGCCATAAGCTCTCTTTGAATTCGCCGTATGTGTTTGTTGGAATATAAATTTAATTGTTATAATTATAAGATCTAAATTGGCTTGCATAACGCAAGTCGCAAGGCGAGTGTGCCGAAAGCTTCAGAGGCGTTTTTTTTTGTAAACAATATAGGTGCCTATTATTTTAGTATAATGATAATTAGTTTGATGTTATGAAAGATGTTATTTAAAAAAATTGTGATTACGCATGGTAAATGTAGGTATAAGGCGATCGGCTTGCGCCTCATAAGACCCTGCGCCCGGGTGCCACGCACCCCTTGCACCCCCGGGTAAAGACGGCCCTGCGAGTGTGTGCAAAATTTTCGAGCTCACTACGCTCGCTCTTGCATTCTGCATTCAGTTCAAAAGAGTTCTTAGAATTGAAAATATCTAACAAAACCTAACCTATCCAAGACTGGGTGTTTAAATTGTCAAGCTAGCTTTGCTCGCTCTTCTCTTAATCTACTGTTGTAATACCTACTATCTATCTAAAAGTGCTACGTTGCAACTTTAGATTAGAACGCGCTAGCATAGGTTTCACCTATCAAGTTTGTGTTGTGTTTCGGCTTCCCTTGTTGACTGCGTTTATAATATTGAAAGAACTGTTGTGAAAAAACATATTTCCTTAAAAAATCTTCTATTTTGGTTAAAGCTATGCTAGCGCCACTATGACAGTTGCTAACCCCATTTGCCCGCAACTAACCCCCAACTAACCACATGTAAAAGCTGCGTCCCTGAATAGCATGTAATTATTATTTTCATATGTCTTTGACACATCTCGGGACCCTGGGGTCCCGGACCTTTGAAAGGCATACGAGGGGCCGAAGCCAACTCGCAGAGGCCCGTTAGACATTTTGAATGAAATGAGGCACCAACCGACGATTATTTCTGTTTGCACTACGTAAGTGCATCCAAGGGCAACCCCCGGTTGGTGTAGGACTATTGCAGGATATGGAAACAAAGATATTTGGTTATGGGTTTGGATGGCTAAAGTGAACTGGTTATCTAGGACTATGGAAAGACTATGGCCCCTGCCTGATCAATGTTTTATATAAAATACACAGATAAAATGGCAGGGGGTGACTTGCACGCTCAATAATGGGCCCCCGAAAACGGTCGCTAGCACATAGTGTCGTAGCGACAAGGGGGCAACACGTCCTGAGGTGCTTATGAGGAATGGAGAGGTATTCCACGGCTATCAGGACAATCCCGGAAGTACGGTCAAGATCCCTACCAGCATCTTACTGGAATACTTCCTTCCCCCGAGCACATTTGCTCTTGCGACTCTCCACTCAAGCCGGCCAATTAAGGCAAGAATGAGGCGGGAGCTCTGTTCCTCGTCAGTGTTCACTCCAGCCGGCCAATAAAGGCAAGCCAGAGGTGAGGAACAAGACTTCTCCCGGGAGATAGGGTCCGTGGGGTCGCTACTGCCCAACAGCTCGCCACATGCTGCCCTGCGGGTTTTTGTATCTCTCTTGGTCTGGCTCCTAATCCCAGAAACTCTACCGGCACAGGCCTAGAGTTCGGAGCGCGCAAGCCCCACCACGACGTCAACGTAGAGATACGACGGTGGGGTAATTATTATTTATACGTCTTTGATATTTCTCGGGACCCAGGGGTCCCGGACCTTTGGAAGGCGTACGAGGGGCCAAAGCCAACTCGCAGAGGCCCCTTAGACGTTTTTAATGAAATGGGGTACCAACCGACGACTATCCCTGTTCGCACTATGCAAGTGCAGCCAAGGACAACCCCCGGTTGGTGTAGAACTATTGTAAAATATGGAAACAAAAATATCGGACTATGGGTTTGGGTTGCTAAAGTGGACTGGTCACCTGGAACTATGGAAGGACTATGGCCCCTGCCTGATCTATGTTTTATATGCACACGGATAAAATGGCAGGGGGTGACTTGCACACTCAATAATGGGCCCCCGAAAACGGTCGCTAGCACAAAGTGTCGTAGCGACAAGGGGGCAACATGTCCTGAGGTGCTTGAGGAGTGGAGAGGTATTCCACGGCTTTCAGAACAATCCCAGAGCCCGGAAGATGGTCAAGATCCCTACGAGCACTTACTGGAATACTTCCTTCCTCCGAGCACGTTTGCTCTTGCGAATCTCCACTCAAGCCGGCCAATTAAGGCAAGAATGAGGCGGGAGTTCTGTTCCTCGTCAGTGTTCACTCCAGCCGGCCAATAAAGGCAAGCCAGAGGTGAGGAACAAGACTTCTCCCGGGAGATAGAGTCCGTGGGGTCGCTACTACCCAACAGCTCGCCACATGCTGTCCTGCGGGTTTTTGTATCTCTCTTGGTCTGGCTCCTAGTCCCAGACCTGTTCCGGCAAAGTAAACTCTACCGGCACAGGCCTAGAGTTCGGAGCGCGCAAGCCCCACCACGACGTCAACGTAGAGATACGACGGTGGGGCGACGGTGGGGTAATTATTATTATTATTGTGGTTTTTTAAATTTAATTTTCTCAGGTAAGTTCCTGGTATTTTCAGAATCTCACGGATATGAACCAAGGTGAGATTCTAGTTATTATTCTGAGAAGGTAAATTGCTCTGTACTGTAATGAAATTATTATCTAAATCAAGTTGTAAAAATGTTCTTACTATGCGGCAAGTGTTTAATATGGCAGCTTTTTGTAGTGTTAGGTATGTGTATTTGGATAGATTGAGTGCATTAAAACTATTGAAAATTTGTTTCGGGATAACACCTGTTGTTGATATTACTATTAGGACTATAGTGACTCTATTCATTTTCCAAACTCTGGTAATTTCCTCTTGTAATTCTGTATATTTCCAAATTTTTTCTGTGATAGTTTTTTGTATGTTATTAGTGTTTGGGACTGCTATATCTATGATAAATGTGTGTTTGCTTACTTTATCAACTAGTGTTATATCAGGTCTGTTGTCATATATGGTGTGGTCTGTAATTATAGTGCGATCATAATATATTCTGTAGAATTTGTTTTCTAAAACTGGTCTAGGAGTGTACTTGTAATAAGGTGTGTAGGGATCTTGCATGAGTTTAAGTTAGTTGCGAGTTTTTGGTGTATGATATTAACAAGTTGATTATGTCTATGCGTATAGTCGTTTTGAGTTAGTGTGATACAAGCTCCGGTGATATGTTGTATTGTTTCAGGTTTGCTGTGACATTTTCTGCATAAATCATTTCTTACTGTACTATCTTTTATTATGTATTTTCTATATTTTTTTGTATTTATGACTTGATCTTGAATGGCTAACATAAACCCTTCTGTTTCAGGAAACAGCTCAGTTAACTCTAGCCATTTATTAGAGGCCTCTTTATCTATGTATGTTTGGTGTAAATCGTTGGGATGTCTTCCATGTAGTTCTTTTTGTCTCCACTTCCTGTGTATCTCTTCTCTATGTCTTGCTTTATCTACTATCTCAATATTGCTATCATCGCTAAGGTTCAGTGGTGTATACTGTTTGTCTATCTCTATAATTGTTTTGTGTAATTGACTGTTGTTTTTCTTCCGCCAGAAAAATTGTTTTAAGTTTATGACTTGTCTTTTATGAAGATGTGATATTTCGATTAGTCCCCTACCACCTTCTTTTTTGGACATTATAACTCTCTCTATTGCTGATTTGGGATGGTGAAATCTATGTTGTGTCAGTGTGGTTCTTGTTTTAACTTCGAGAGCATGTAATTCTGTGTTAGACCATTTATTACACCGAAAGAATAAGTAAGTAGTAGTAGAATCGCGAAGGTATTTATGGATTTGAATAAATTTTTACTAGATAGGTGCATTTTGCATACCGAATGTATTCTACAATTGTATTCTTTTTTCAGTTTATCCTTAATAGTCCCATGTTCTAACAATTGTGCTTGATTGTAACCTAAATATTTATATAGTTCTTCGTCTTTCATCGCTTCAATTACTTCTTCGGAGTATGTTGAGTAGTTTCCTTCTGTAATCTTACCTTTCTCTATATTTAGTTTCCGGCATTTATCTAGTCCAAAATCCATTCTTATATCTTTCGAAAAAGTTGTTGTGATGTTTAATAAACCGTGTAAATCTGTATTTTTATTAGCATATAGTTTTAAATCATCCATATAAAGTAAATGTGTAATTTGGTGCAATATCGATCTGCCTTTCTTAATATCAAAGCCTGATTTCGATTCGTTTAATGCTTGGGAGAGTGGATTCAGGGCTAGACAAAACCATAGAGGGCTTAATGAGTCCCCTTGAAAAATACCCTTTTTAATCGCTATTTCGTCTACGGATAAGTTTGTTGTTTTAGTTTGTAATTTTAGTGTCGTTCTCCAGGATCCCATTGTATTTTTAAGAAAATGTATAATTAATGGATTGATTTTATATATGTTTAATATTTCGATCAACCGTGAGTGCGGAACGCTGTCGAATGCCTTCTTGTAATCTATATAAGCTATGAATAATTTTTTTCTAGATCTCTGGACGTATTTTAAAATAGTGGAATCTATAGTTAATTGCTCTTTACACCCCATATGACCGCGCCTACATCCTTTTTGTTCTTCAGTTAGGATATTGTATTGTTCAGTGTGTTTAATAATTTTGTTAGTTATACAAGACGTTATGATTTTATATAAGGTTGGCAGGCAAGTGATTGGTCTATACTGTGAAGGATCCTGGGTTCTATTTGATTTTGGGATCATATATGTAATTGCTTTAGTCAAAAATTCTGTAATATTTTGATTGCCTTTTAAAATATCATTTATTTGTTCTGCTAACGTTATATGAAGTGAGTGAAGCCTTTTTATCCAAAAATTGTGTATACCATCTATTCCTGCTGCTTTCCAGTTATGTGTTTTATTTATAATTGTATTTATTTCGATAGCATCTATATCTTCAAACGGCATTTCATTTATAGTTTCTGATCGGACTCTTTCTTTTTGTATCCATTCAGCTTCTTTGTTATGTTCAGTGCTGTTTGACCAGATTCCTTGCCAGAATTATTTCAAAGACTCTTGAGATGGAGGGTTAAGGATAGTCGTATTGTTGCCTTTAAGCTTTCTATAAAATTGTTTCTCACTTGTTTTAAATAATCTATTGTTATCCTTTCTTTCTTTGGCTTTTTTGTATCGTGCTAGTCTATGACTCTTCACTAGAAGTTTTTGTTTTAACGTATCTAGGTGATCTTCTATTCTCTTATTAAAGTTTTCATGTAAACTGTGTTGTTTAGTATTGTTTAATGATCAGTTTGACTTTTTTTTACAAGTTTTCTTGACGTGTTGCCGTTTTATATTGTGTTAGTCTATTTATGTCTTTTCTTAGTTGATTTATGTCCGTTTCTAATCTTTTTTGCCATGGTGGATCGTTTATTACTCTATTATTATTACTAGTTCTATCTATATTTATTTTTAGTTTAAAGTGAATTGCAACTGTAATAGCTACAGAATATATTAAATAATGTGTGTCGCTTAAATTTTCTAGAGATGATATTTTAGGAGGAATAATTTTTTGATTAAACATACTAATGATATCCGACAATTGACGAGATGTTCTAATTTTTGGTAATAAAGGTCTACACGCAGGATCCATTCCGTTGTATTTTAACATATTTGATTCTAATTCGTTACTTAAAGATTCTACTAAGGAAGGGTCAAACTCTATAGCATTCTGTGTTGGTATTAATGTGAGATTATCCGTAGTAGATTGATTGTTGTGCTGTGTGGGTGCGGTTAGTTCTGTGGCAAAGTATTCAGTCCCTGACCTAGTGTCGTGTTCAATGGAAGGATTATATGTTGTAAGCGATTGGGTTATCTGTAAAGTGTTAGTTAGTTGCGTGAGATTTATATTTTCTTCTTCTTCATTTTTAAGTTGTTCTGCAATTTCAAATCTAATTCTATTTAAAGTGTCGTCTGATAACAACTTATTTCTGATAATAACCCGTCTTTGGTCTGCTATTCTTTGTTCTGTTACATTAATTTCTGGGTATTGTAATTTAAATTTTTCGAATAATTGTGTGCAATATATCGTTCTGTCCTTTTCAAGTTTCGTAATATGATAGTAAGTACGCATGATGAATATGTTCATATCTTCAGTCCATTTCATGCGCACTCTGGGTTTTCCCGCTTTGGTGGTCGCAGACTGAGAAGCTAACGCCGCCTGCGAAACATCCAAGGCGGATATTACTGCTCTACTGTCATTACTATTGTCTAGTCTGTCTGTCGGTTCGGCTGTAGTATTTTTGTCGGGGAGAACCCGCCTGCTCAGTCCCCCACCGCCGATGGGTCGCATGCTGAGATACCCAGCATCGGCCCCAGGTGCGCCCCGACGATTGCCCTCGGGTAGCGGTCCTATACGTATTTTCTTCGATCTAGTCTCCATGTTGAATGGGTTTCCAGAGCCACGTTAGCCACGCCAGTAATTTTTCTATCGTGTGTCCGCTCCCCACGTGATTAGATGGTCAATCAGGACGTGTGGTTGTTTAGGGGGCTTATTATTATTATTAATATTATATCATTTATAACGATGATTCACCTACTATATTTACGTAACACTCCAAGTTGCCTAATATTTTCTCACAATTTAACATCTTTACTGCATTTGCTTTGTTGTCAACATATACTAAAGCCCTATAAGGGTTCTTGTACACTAATTTAGTTATATTTCCTATATTATGAGATCTCAAAAGTTTTGCCATCCCAAACTGCCTCGGCAGTGTTTAATATTATAAAAAGGTAAATTTTGTATGTTTGTAAGTTTGTATGTAAGTAGTCGGATTTCAAAAATACTTTTTGCATTGGATAGCTCAATTCTTGAGGAAGGATATATGCTCGCGGATGAAGTTGCGGGCAGCAGCTAGTAGCACATATTAGTATAGATATATCATCTTACTCGTCATCCTCCTGCTCTTGCAGAACTTGTTTTCTTCCATACTGTGAGCTCATATTGGAGTTCTCTTGCAGAACTTGTTTTCTTCCATACTGTGAGCTCATATTGGAGTTCTCTTGCAGAACTTGTTTTCTTCCATACTGTGAGCTCATATTGGAGTTCTCTTGCAGAACTTGTTTTCTTCCATACCATTAGACCATCTCGAAATTCTTTTCTTTCTTAGCCGTAATTTATTATTTTTAATGTTCTTATATTATCACTAGCTTTTTCCCGCGGCTTACCCCGCTTGTATTTTGAAAAATACGGTCGTGACGATAAGACGTGCTTAGTAGCTGTGTCGGTCAAAAGATAGATTGGCATACAGTCAAACAGAGATAGCAATATTCCGAACGAATTTTGCAAACGTCTTCGATTTGTAGTTGCGAGCCGCGGTCGCAGCGCTCTTAATGGTTGGAGATCTACTGTAAATTAAGGTAACCTATTAGTTTTATGGCAAATAATAGAATACTGATTAATAGTGATATTATGTGGGGAATAGGAGATGTGATGGTATGGTGTAGAATATTGAATTTTATGTTGGCAAAGAAATACAAATGAATGACAAAATATATTGGTGTTTCATATTATTTTCCTCATCCCTGAAATATAATAAATATGTAGTTTTACGTTATGATATTGGGGTAACGACTTTAAGATTCATTTGGGGATTAGTATCTATTTTAAGGTTAAATAATTATATTCGGAATTAAAGTAATTATTTTAGAGGAAGGACAGTTTTTATTATACTATTGATTAATTTTTTTGTAACTAAAATAGCTATATACTTACTATAAGTATGTATAAGTACTAGCTACCCGCTCATGAATCGATCGCTTGTGTGAGTTGTGTGCGATCCACTGCCGAAACATTACATGATGTTTCGACTCTAAGTTAAATAATAATTATTATTGTAAACCTTCGTAAGGTTTATGTGTTATTATTAAAAATAATAAACTTTCTTAGATTTCACTGACACACATATGAGTGTGTCAGTCAGATCTAAGAAAGTTTATAGGTAACATGTAATACATAAAAATGTATATATTACGTAGGTTACCTTCCTAATTAAATACTAACCTACCTACTTATTTTTGTTACAGGTGGCATTGATTTTTGGAGTGAATGGCGCTTGTCGTGGAAATGAACTCGTAAACATTAAAATCGAAGATATCGAAAAATATTCAGATTTGTTGCTGGTAAAGGATAGAGGGCAAAAGTATATGGGAGCTGGTCCCACTACCGCCACAGTTAAAACCACTGTAGTTTTGAAGACATTACTTCTCTCTTTACTCAGGCCAAGGCGCATCAAAATCTGTCCCGGGGTTATTCAGTTCTGACAATGTTAGGTTAGGTTAGGATTTAATGGGGGGAATTTCAACAGCTGGTCCCACTACCGCCACAGTTAAAACCACTGTCGTTTTGAAAACATTACTTCTACCTTTACTCAGGCCAAGGCGCATCAAAATCTGTCCCGGGGTTATTCAGTTCTGTCAATGTTAGGTTAGGTTTGTTATTTTTAAATCATTCGAAAAAAAACCGGGCAAGTACAAGTCTGACCACGCACAATGAAGGGTTGCGTAGTTGGGATGAATTTATCTTAAGAACAAACTTAACATTGTAGTTGAAAAACATGTTCTTCCTAACGGAATGTATGGGAAAACATGTTTTTGCGCTTGCAAAGTTAAGTTTAACGTTAACTTGTAGAGCCTACCTGTGATAGTTTTCCTTTTAATTCCGTTATATAAACTAAACTACTGCTGTGATTTTTTTCACACATCCAAAATCAACCATTAAGCCGGCAGGGGGGGTTACTTGACACTTGACTCTAACAAAAATTAACACTTTAAAGCTTAATATTTCGCAAACGGATCCCTGAATCTAAAAATGGTTTTAAACAAACTCATAATGTTTTTAAAGGACCTTTACAATGACACCCCACACAATGGGACAGAAAAAAAAAAACATCACCACTTGACGTGTAGGGGAGGTATTTTATTTTACCACTTTGTCGGCGTAATTAATATATACACCCATGCCAAATTACAACTTTCTAGTACTAAGGGTCTCGGAGCTAGACCGCTGACAGACAGACAGACAGACGGACATGACGAAACTATAAGGGTTCATTGCTTACTACGGAACCCTAAAAAGTGGTTACAATATTAGAAATCGGTTGAACGGACTGTAAAAAAGGTTTATTTATATGTTTAATCTTATTTCAAACTTGCTTTTGCCCGCGGCTTCGCCCGCGAGGTCATCGGAAACAATGCCACGGGAACCTGTAGTATGTTCGCGTGCCATAATTTCGAGTTAAAAATGATCCAGCACCCTAATTGCGTAACACACGATCAATCATAAACTGAATCATTTTGAAAGATATTGCTAATCCATTGCTTCTTATGTTCGAAAAATTTGTCTGCTCAACAACGTCAATAACGCAATAAATGTGGAACTGTCCTGTCATCGGAATTCGTTCAGCCGGTAATGCGTGACAAGGTTACGGATGGACAGACAAAGTTAATTTTGCGTTTATAATTTCCATTAGTATGGATTTGTATAGCACAACTGCGTCAATAAGACGATGGATTTGGTGTAAGGAACCATACCGTTGGTAACACAACGTAGAAGTTTGTGATAGTTTTCTTATTTACTTCTATGCGCACTACTGCGCATAGAAGTAACTATGTACGTGCTGTTGTTTGTACACAACTGAGGGCCTAAAACGGCCACATTAACCAATTCCTCTAACAATGAATTTTCTGAATTCCCAGCAATTCCTCTATGGTGACACATATTTTAGCTGAATCATATTCAATTCAATTCATATCAGAATCATATATGGTGTCAATATCGCCGCATGAAAAAAATTAAGACGGTAATTTAACCGGATAATTTTTCTTTACAGTATTTACTAATCAAATGACATTTTAATTTTTTATTTCTATAGTTTAAATTTTATTAGATTAAAACACAAAACTTTCAACAGATGTCTTGCGTAATATGAATTGAACGCAGATAATATTTATTATGAACTGCCTGCGCCCCGCGGTTTCACCCGCATAAGTCTCGATCCCGTGGGAAAAAAAAAGTATCCTATGTTCTTTTCCGGGGCATCATCTATATATGTGCCAAATTTCATCCAAATCCGTTCAGCCGTTTTAGCGTGAAGGCGTAACAAACAAACTTACTTTCGCATTTATAATATTAAGGATGGAGTCACCTCCTGGATTCCGAGTCCGATACCACAGCTTGCAATTTTTTTAGTAACTGATCAGAGTGATCAGAGTCCAATACATTATCTGCACTATTTATTTAGTCGTACAATAGAATACAATGAAAATCATTGTTTTCATATAACAAGCAAAGCGGGAAAGTAGGATGCGTGCGCGCTTTCCCGTTCATATTCCTGCACTATGACTATGCCAAAGTTGACCTAGACACCCGTACGCTTATGACGTCACAGACCGACTTCTATAGTAGTCCGCGGCGCTCGGGGCAGTGACAACTAGCTTTTTTGTAGAGATGGGAATATAATTTATCGACAAGTATTGGTAAACAATAACAAGAACTATTTAATTCCGGATCGGCACCTATCTCAAGGTCGAAATTGGTCAATATTCTCTTTGTTATAAAGTAGTTAACTAAGTTCATATTTTACTGCCTCAAATTGTTTTCGATGGTAGTATTTATAAATATTTCCACGGGCGAAATCAATCAGTGATAACTTACGCGTGACATCACTGGCCGACTTATATAAATTCTTTGGCGTTCTGGGGACATTAAAAATGTTAGGAGTTTTTGTCTTTTCCGATTTTAAGACAATTAAGGGCTTCTTTTCTGTGGAAAACTAAAAATCAAAATCAGGGCGTTGGACAGTTGGACATGCCACAATTGCAGCGATAAGACCCCTCTTTGAGGAGTGGCTTGAGAGGCGCCACGGCGCCCTCACCTTCCGCCTGACGCAGGTCCTCACCGGACACGGCTGCTTCGGAAGGTTCCTGTTCAGGATAAAGCGGGAGGAAACGCCCGGGTGTCACCATTGTGTGGATCGCCCGGAGGACACGGTGGAGCATACGGTGGAGGTCTGCCCGGCTTGGACGGAGCATCGCCGTGTCCTCGTGGAGGCGATCGGCGGCGGTGATCTCTCGCGTCCGGCCCTGGTTCAGGCCATGGTACGGAGCGAGAGGAAATGGCAGGCCGTCACCTCCTTCTGCGAAGCGGTAATGCTCGCGAAGGAGGAGGCGGAACGCGTGAGAGCGTGAGGGCGCGCAAAGTTCGCGCCCTCACGCCCCTAACCGCCGACGCCCGGGGCGGGAATCGCGAGCCGATTTCCGGCCACCGTAGGCGCGGGCTTACGGTCGGTGAGCAATAGGTAGCTCGCCGTCCAATAAGGACTAAGCTCGGGTCGACGGCGCGTTTTGTTCCACGCGCGCCTCAAAGAGATGTCAGCAGAATTGACGGGGTCCGCTAGGGCCAATGCCTGCCGGGGGTTCGAAGAAAACCGATAGGGAAATCGTGGGCCCCGGCAACAGGGCAACCGAAGGAACACGGGTGGGTTTTAGTCAGTAAGAGTCTGACACGCCTTTCCGCTCCGCTCAGAGCGGGAGAAGTTATTTGATAATTTCTTCTATACATGTCCGTGGCGGTGAAAAGTTTAATGTCATTAATGAATATAATGAAGAGAAGAGGGCCTAAAATGGATCCCTGTGGTACGCCAGATGTAACAACTATAGGGTCCGACTCGTAACCATTAACAACAACGATTTGGGTCCTGCTATAAATATATGACACAAACCATCTAAGTAAATTACCACGTATTCCGTTGAAAGCAATTTTTTCTAAAAGCAGTGTATGATCCACCTTAAAAAGAAAAGCCGCCTTCTGAAATTCCGTGTACACAGCGTTCATTTGAACTTTTTGATCTGTTAGTATTTACCAACTACTTATTTGAAAAATTGACAAATAAGTAGTTGGTAAATACTAAAAGATTAGTTGCGGTTGAACAACGTTTAATGAAACCATGTTGCTCGGGTAAAATAAGCTGATGAATGTGGGGGACACGGCTCCATGCACAAGACTCTCGAAAACCTTAGACAAAGTAGAGAGGATAGAGATGGGGCGATAATTCTCTATATTGTTCTTGTCACCAGTCTTATAATCTTTTCATTATTTGAAATTATATAAGTACTAGTGATATGCCCACAGAACAGAAAAAACAGTAGAAGTCGTAAGTAGGCGGGGCCCGCGTACCCCGAGTTTTGCGGAGTTCCGCATAAGTCTGCTTTGCGCACACGCGAAGTCAGTCTTGTTACAACCGTCACGGAGATAAAAACTTGAAAAAAAAAATACAAAAATATAAAAAATACTGTGCTATTTCACTACATAGTATAAAACAAAGTCGCTTTCTCTGTCCCTATATCCCTATATATGCTTAAATCTTTAAAACTACGCAACGGATTTTGATGCGGTTTTTTTTAATAGATAGAAGGAGAGGAAGGTTTATATGTATTATAACCCGGTTTATACCCGTGCGAAGCCGGAGCGGGTCGCTAGTTAGAATATAAACACGATAGCAGAACCAAAAATTTGTCAAATGAAGGTATATTATACCATCGGTAAGCCCTAATTTATTATATTTCGATTAAAATTTGGAAATTAATATTTTATTAAACAGGACAAGCAAAAGTTGACTTTATGTTGTTCAATTTAAGATTTACTTTCTTTTATACCTAAACATATTGTTCTAGAAGATTCCAACTATCCACTTGTCACAGTCAGCTACTCAATTAGAGATTACCGTTATCCATAATGCGTTATCGATGTTTTAAACTTACATTGTTCTCTGCGTTCTATGTATCTGGAATAGTAATATTATTATATCGGGAAAAATTTAACCCTGTGTGCGGTATTTTTTTTTAGTGATTCAGTATTAGTAATTGAACACATTTCGATGAATTGTTCAACCTTTTTTTTCAAATTCTACCTTATCCAAGTTTGACATAAGTAAAACATTGATAAAGTTAATCTATTCATAATATTCTAATCGAGAAAAGGTTAATGGAACAAGTGTAATTATCAAAGTCAACCTATAAAAAAGTGGGTATCGTATTATTTTGTGACTTCAGATTTCCAAATGTCGTGATTCCTTTGATTTAATTTAAAAAATGTATTATTTTTATATCGATTTATAATACCCACTGTGGCAACACTGTCAAAATACAAATTTTAATATTATCAGAAACTTCTAAATGTAATTTCATTATGGCAACTGAATGTATTGTTATACTTTGGCAATACTTAGAAATGACGGTAATGATGTTATCGTTATTGCTGGGTGGGGCAAAAGTCGTTTTAAATGGTAAAATCTAATGTAGTAGTTAGTCGTCGTTTGATTGTGAAATAGTACAGTAGTGTGGATTAAAAGTATTAGCAAGAAAAGAGTGTTTTCTTTATAAGTCAGAAGTGACAAGAACCACGAGCCGTATGTAGGTGAAATCTTCAGTATAAAATCATTAAAAGTCGTTTATTGTCGCCTTAACACGAATTGCTATTCATGTATTTATAAAATAGTTGTTAACATTAGATTCAACCCCGTTAGTTTCGTGTTCACGAACGCGGCTGCTGAGCGTGGGGTCCTGGGTTCGATTCCCGGGTCGGGCAGGGTGTTGTTTGATTTTTCCACTAGGAATTACTCAGTAGCAGCCTGGAGATTGGAAGTTGGAGGCGTGACACCCCGTGCCTCCTGCACCGAAGCCGTTGCGTCCTGCACCTGATCTCTACCCGGTCGTGTCGGGTTGCTGTCCTGTCGAAATGTAGGAGAGCAGAGTGCATCTGTTTGCGCACACACTTGTGCTTTTGTGCAGCCTCCTGCGTGCTTGGCTGGTCTCCACTGAGATTGGCCGCCCCGTGGCCGGGATTCCGTCAAGAGGATTCATATTAGTGAACTGAAGTGAAGTGCTTACTCGTTTCTCTTTTAATTAGGTGCTAGGTATGCATTGCCTGCCACAAATGTATAATGTTTATCATAATGATACAGTACCTATCTTGATTATGTATTTTGTTTGTTTAGTTACTTTTTTTTTGCTATTTGATGTATTGCCTCAGTTTGCGTGATTATTGCGTGCTTCGGAGTTAGCACGCCGTCGGATGGCCGAGTGTCGTGATTTCTTTGATTTAATTAAAAAAATGTATTACTGATAGAACGAAAGAAAGAAAAAGTGTTAGCGTTTAGCATAAAGTGGAATGGTGGGGTGCAAGGGGGCGAAGTTTGTGTGGAAGTTGTCTTTGGAGTGCCTGATTAATACTGTAATTTGAAAACATTGTAAAAAACCATTTATTTTTAAAAGAGTACCGTGGAGTTTCTTGCCGGCTCTTCTCTATAGGAAACGACCAATTGGAACCGTGCACCTAGCTTCTGACGTTAAGTGCCCTTGTAGGTTTATGTGACATAAAATAATTTGAATTTGATCAAAATACTGCAATAAAAAGAAATGCTTTGAGTTCGAGAGGTTTTAGAGGGTTAAAATGACGGGACCTGACCTGACTCTCATTTATAGTTTTCGGCAAAATACTGATTCATTGAGTGATGCATTATTACAGATTATTTCTGACGAATGGCTATCACTAAAATAATTTAACTAGATTGTTAACACACCGGATTTCTCAATAACAGTCACCTAACCATAGATATATTTTGAATAACCATGGATAACAGAAGAGGCCTACACTTCATGTTTTTCTGTTTACGAGATATTTATTTTTCCCCCTTCTATCTACATTACCTAATGCGGTTACGGCGGTATGCTCCCATAAAATGCATTTAAAATTATTAAGAACTTTAACCTTTTTGTTATCTAGTGCAATGGTGCCCTCTAGCGGGGTAATTGGCGAAATGTTCCCTATTGCATTCACCAAATCGCAAAAGCACAAATATTTGTCAACCACTTTGTAATAGGGGTCCTATTTATTATGACAAACGACTCCTTTATTATGCCAAGATTAATACACACGTCGAACGGCCTTCATAAGTACCTAAGCAAATATTACACAAACGGCTATAATTTTCCTGTAAAATAGCTCAATATTTAATAACCCAATTAAAATAGCTTTAGAAAACTACGAGATAAGGAAGAGGGGGGGGTTCTTTGACTGGCTACCTGTGTGCATGTCATATTATCTTTTTCTCCTAGTATAGTTTTGGATTTTTTATATATTTATTTATCTAAAGGTGCTGCGTATGTTCCAGATGAGGGAGCACCTCACCGGGAGCATACCCCTGTAATGTAACGTTCAAGACGACGACGAATGTGACGTTCTATATCAGTGAGGGAGGAGAACTGACCATTACCATGCACCACCTGAATGATAAAATTCGAGCATTACATCAGTGAGGGAGGAGTGCGCAATGTCTGTAATATTTAATCTGAAATGTTACATTACAAGCGAACGTTCCCAGTGAGGAAGCACCTTAATATAAATTATTTTGCATAATATTGAACAGTCTAAGATAGATTCACTCCTTCAACAAATAGAAACATTGATAAACCTATTGACAGCCGTAATATCCAAAATGAACTCAAAATGACATCCTTGCGCATCGCAACTTGGAACATAAACGGATTGTCACCCAACACACTAGAACTTGAAGCAATCCTTTCCGAAAATAAATTAGATATTCTGAATCTCATGTGTGAAACTTTTTAGTAGACAACAACATTTCAAATTGATATTCGAACATGTGTTGTGTTTATGACTTGTCATCATCATCATCTGCCTAGCCTTTTCCCAACTATGTTGGGGTCGGCTTCCAGTCTAACCGGATGCAGCTGAATACCAGTATTTTACATGTAGCGATGTGTTTATGACTTGTGTCATTCAATATGAAATAAAATAATCTCTGTGCAAACAACGTTTTTACTTCCATATCCTATGCAATCCTAGGTACTCTGTGATCCTAGTTAGCTAGTTTATGGCCTCAGTCACGAAATTTGCCATCAAGAACCTCTGCGACCTAGATGAC
The DNA here is from genome assembly GCA_963680765.1 of Agrochola lychnidis. NCBI lineage: Eukaryota > Metazoa > Arthropoda > Insecta > Lepidoptera > Noctuidae > Agrochola > Agrochola lychnidis. The sequence continues at coordinate 24,769,203 of OY796866.1, forward strand.
TACACTACATGGAAATTCGCAATAAAAATGATTCTCATACGAGAAAAATTGTTCACATATACGTCAAAGTACCCGGATTCCAAAGACTCCACCGCCATCGAAAAGGACCAAGACGCACTAGCTTTGATTTGTTTACATGTGGAACCTACACTTTATGCGTATGTACAAGATTCAAAGCATGCCAAAGATGCTTGGGATAGCTTAGCGAAAGCGTTTGAGGACAAAAGCGTAAATCGCAGGATCACCCTCATGATCGCGTTGTTGGATGAGAAGCTAGAGAAACACTCGTCGATGCATGAATATGTTGCTGCAGTTATGTCTCTTTCTCAAAAGTTGAAGGATATTGCCACCGGATTTGACGATGATCTTGTAGCTGTCGTGTTACTGAGAGGACTACCTGAAGAGTACAAGCCTATGCGAATGGCACTAGAACACTCTGGGATGAAGTTGACTTTAGAGAACGTACGGCAGAAGTTACTACAGGAGGATTCACGTCAAGGTTGTAGTACATTGTCTTCAGCGGACTCGGCATTGGCTGTGAGTAAGAGTAAGAAGCGGAATGGGAACAAAGATGTGAATATGACCAAAGTTATGCTTCAAATGTGGAAAGAGTGGACATAAGAAGCCGGACTGTCCTGAAGGAAGAAAGGCGGGTTCGATCTCCAAACTGAGTGACATCGCGGTCATGAGCCTGTCTTCATTCGGTGCCGGGGACTCCTTCAATCCGACGGAGTGGTACATCGACAGCGGGGCATCTTCACATATGTCTTTCCAGAAACATTGGTTTAAAGATTTGGTTATGAATGTTAGTATGAGTAATGTGACTTGTGCGAATAGTGATAAGATTGAATGCAAGGGTAAAGGTGATATCATGTTAAGTTTGAAAGGACGAATACTTGCTGTGAGGGATGTCGTGTATGTACCTGGTTTGCGTGTTAATTAATCTGTTATCAGTATCTAAATTAGTAGAGAAAGGATGGAAGGTGAGTTTTGACAGAGATGGGTGCAAGCTAATTCACCATTTAGTTCCAGGCCATTTCAAGGGAAAGCTTCTGGCTACCGCAAATAAAGTCTCAGGGATCTACAAGCTTGAGGGTTGTCAGGCGGTTGTAGATGGGACTGCGTTGGCGTCAGTGAAAGCAGGTAATCCTTTGATGTTGTGGCACCGGCGGCTTGGACACGTAAATGAGCGAGATTTACGTAAGCTTCTGGGTATGGATTTTGGAAAAAGCGTAATGGAGCCTTATGTCGCCTGTATTAAGGGGAAGGCACATCGTTTACCTTTTTCAGTCGGTGAGGCTGAGAGAGCAGTCGAGAGACTGCAACTTATTCACGCAGATATCTGTGATCCAATGTCTGAACCCTTGTACGGTGGATCTCAGTATATGCTAGTTATTTTAGATGATTTTACACGTAAATCTTTTGCATTTTTCCTTAAGTCAAAAGATCAGGTTTTCGATCATTTTAAAGTTTTTCTAGCTAGTGTAGAGGTTGAAACTGGGTTAAAGGTAAAGTGCATACGCACGGACAATGGAACAGAATTTGTGAACAGGAAGTTTGATGGGTTTCTATACCAAAGGGGTATAAAACATCAGTTGACTGTTCCCTATACTTCAGAGCAGAATGGCGTAGTGGAGCGAGCAAACCGCGATGGCTCGTGCTATGTTGGCAGAAAAGGGTCTGAGTGTGAGACTGTGGGCAGAGGCGTGTAATACGGCTGTTTATACGAAAAACAGGCTGCCTCACAGTGACAATAATGGTAAGATTCCTGAGGAGTTGTGGAGTGGACAAGGAAGACTCAGTCGTTCGATCATTTCAGATTTTTTGGAACGAAGGCGTTTGTACACGTGCCCAAGGAAACTCGGAAGAAATGGAGCCCTAAAGCGGTAGAACATATCTTTGTTGGTTACTGTGAAGAAACCAAGGGATATCGTTTCATAAATCCCAGTAATCCTCGCGTCATTATTAGAGCAAGGGATGTAGTTTTCTTAGAGAACTCTACAGCAGCAGTTTCAGAGGATCTTAGTCAGCTTGTAGGTAGCGGCGACAAAGATGCTGAAGTAATCTGGAAACTTGCAAAGGTAGAAGGCCAATCGGGTTCGTCACCTGGTAGTGCAGAAGCTTCTCAAGGGCCGAGTTCCTCAGATGGAGCTGAAGTATATGAAGACGCGGAAATGGAGGTGGGAGAAACGAGTGATAGCGGAGCAGAAAATGTCGTGGTGGAAAACGTTAAAGTTGAAGAGACTGTTAATAAAGGAGAGCCAAACGAAGGTGAATGTCGTTATCCTCTACGTAGTAGAATCCGAGGAGGAAATCTTCATGGACTTGCATGCTGTACAGAAGAGCAGGAGCCTTTAACAGTTAAGGAAGCCTTAAGTCGGGAAGATAAGGATAACTGGAAGGAAGCCGTGAAGAAAGAGATGGATTCGATGTACGAGAACAAGGTCTGGAAGCTCGTTAATAAGCCACCTGGAGTTAAAGTCGTGGTAAACAAGTGGATCTTCAAGTACAAGTTTGATGCAGATGGTAACAAGACCTGTAAAGCTCGACTTGTGGCGAAGGGATTCACTCAGTCCTACGGGGTCGACTACTTCGAAACTTATTCACCGGTCGTGAGAAGATCGACAGTTAGACTGCTGCTATCGTTGGCTGTTGAAAAGGATTTGTTCATCAGTCACTTTGATGTGAACACCGCCTTTTTGAAAGGTGATTTGCACGAAAGAGTTTATATGCGACAGCTGGAGGGTTGCATAGACGAAAACTCTAATGAAAAAGTTTGCTTGCTAGAAAAAGCGATATATGGCCTCAAACAAGCTTCACGGTCTTGGAATGAAAAAGTAAATGAAGTGTTTGTCTTTAAACTTCAAGCGCTGTGACTTTGATAGCTGTCTTTACAAAAACAATAATTTTTATATCGCTCTTTATGTTGATGATTTTTAATTATTTTACAAAGACAAACAGCAGAAGACAGTTTAATTGGACAATCTTTGTAAACATTTCAAGGTAAAGGATTTAGGGGAAGCGAGACAAGTTTTGGGTACTTATGCTTTTGTATAGGACGGATACCGGGATATATTTGAATCAAGAAAGGCTTATTTCGAAGATCTTGGATGAAAGTGGTATGTCCGACTACAAACCAGTGAAAACTCCGACGGAAATGAATTTCCATAAAGCCTTGGCGGAAGGGGAAGGAGGTAAGCTCTTATCATGCCAAGACTCTCGTAGTTATCAAGCGCTCATAGGGTCGCTGAACTATTTGGCCTGCAACACACGCCCGGATATTGCGGCTGCGGTCAATTTTTTGGCGCAGTATAACTCATGTTGTGATGAACGCCATTGGAAAGCTGCAAAACATATCTTGGGATACCTTAAGGGTACAAGGGATCTATGTTTGATATTTCCCAAGTCGCCGGTGCAGGACATCACGGGATTCGTAGATGCTGACTGGGGAGGGAACATCAAAGATAGGAAATCTTATTCTGGGTTTATTTTTAGATGCGGAAACTCGTTGACTAACTGGGAATGCCAAAAACAAACTTGTGTAGCACTGTCGTCAACGGAAGCCGAGTATATTGCACTCTTGGAGGCAACCAAGGAGGCAATTCACTTGCGGCGACTGAATGCATTTATAAGAGGTGAATATCTTGGGTCTATTTTCATTTTCGAAGATAATCAGAGTGCTATTAAACTTGCGTACAATCCTGTAGCGCATAGAAGGACGAAACATATAGACATAAGGGCGCATTATGTCAGAGATTGCATTGCTAAGAATGTTGTACGTCTTGACTATGTGTGTACGGAAGACAACCCAGCAGATGTGCTTACAAAACCATTAGGTCGAGTGGCATTTAATAAATTTGTACGCGATCTGTGTCTGATGTGGTGTGATGTGAGGATATGTGATGATGGATGTTGTTTGAGGGGAAGTGTGAACCTTTTTAGTAGACAACATTTCAAATTGATTGATATTCGAACATGTGTTGTGTTTATGACTTGTCATGTCACATCACTATGAAATAAAATGATCTCTGTGCAAACAACGTTTTTACTTTCATATCCTAGTTATCTAGTTTATTTCATCAAAACCATGCCACAACAAGAAGCTCGTTTCGCTTAAGGGGAAACGCTTCACCCCATCCCGATGGTGGCGCTCACGCAGGAACAGCACTCGTTATAAAATCTAACATAAAGCACTCCATTTTGGAAGCACACTCAATGGCTTATCTACAGGCCACCACAGTCAGATTAGAAAATCGAGCTGGTCGAATCATCGTGTCAGCAATTTACTATCCCCCAAAGCATAAAATAAGCGAAGAAATGTTCACAAATTATTTCCAGACTCTTGGACATCGTTTTATTGCTGGGGGTGATTGGAACGCCAAGCACACATTTTGGGGCTCACGTTGCACGGTAACCAGAGGCCGAGCACTGAAAAACTCAGTGGATAAAAACAATTTGAAATCCTGGTCAGATGGTAATCCCACCTACTGGCCTTCTGATCCAAAGAAAGTTCCCGATCTCTTGGACTTTTTAATTTCTAGCGGGATGAGTAATCAATACTTGTCTGTTGAGTCATGCGATGGATCATCCGATCACACTCCCGTGGTACTTAACATTAGCAGCAACATTATCACCACCAAATCACAATCCGCCCATCAGATCGCGCACATCTTTTGCCAGAACAAACAAAGAAAAGGCTGAGGCGTTTGGCTTACACTTGGTAAGCGTCTTCAAACCAACAAGAAGTTGAAGATATACTCAATCAGGACTTTCAGTTGTGTTTGCTTATTAGACCAACATCACCCAAAGAAATCGTGATGGAAATCAGATCGTTGAATCCAAAGAAAGCACCTGGGTTTGATTTAATCACGCCTAGAGTTCTTAAGGAGCTACCGAAAAAAGCAGTTGCATTCCTGGCTAGTCTGTTTAATGGAATATTCAGAACGGGCTATGTTCCCAAACTATGGAAAATCTCCTTAGTCATTATGCTCCATCAGTTGTTATTCCACTCTACAAAAAAATGACAAACAAAATATGGGAAATTATAGGCCGATAGCTTTGATCCCCATCTTCTCAAAATTATTTGAAAAAATCATATATAGTCGACTGTACAACTTTTTAGAAAAATATAATATTTTGGTCAACGAACAAAAAGGCTTTCGCAAGGGCAAATCTATTAACATTGCTATTTATGACCTAATTAAAATTGTTTTGACTGGTATGGACAAAAAAATCCAATATGTGCTATCTTAATGGACATGAGCAAAGCATTTGACTGTGTTGACCACAAAGTATTGCTCCAAAAATTAAACATGTACGGCATAAGAGGTAAAGCGCTCGATCTCATTTCATCATATATTTCCAATAGAAAACAAGTAACAGAAATTACACGAATATGCCACAGAACACGAAATGAGATCAAATATAGATCCCACGCTAGAACTATAGAATTTGGAGTTCCACAAGGTACTGTTTTGGGTCCAAAATCAAAATCTTTTATTTCACATAAACCTACAAGGGCACTTATGAAACGTCAGAAGCTAGGTGCACGATTCCAATTGGTCGCTTCCTATGGAGAAGAGCCGGCAAGAAACTCCACGGTTACTCTTTTCAAAATAAATTGTTTCTACAATGTTTTCAAATTACAGTGTTAATAGGTATGGGAGGACAGTGTAGGCCTATCAACAAGTACCAGGTACTTAGTAAAATAGAAAATGGTCCACAAGTCTACAGCCTACAACGTTCTCACATTCACAAAATCTAAAAGAAAATAATCTATATATATATTGTATATAGATAAACAAAATAATAAAAATAAGGACCTATTTAAACCAAATGGCATGATTGCCTAGTGGCATGATACAGCTATAGTCAGCTGTAACAAATCTAATTGGATTTAAAAAAAAAAATATTGAAAATTGTAGGTATATTATGTCAAATACTGAAAAGATTATGTCAATGAAGTAGGTAAAAAAAGTAAAATAAAATAATCATCGTAATTTGGGAGCAGTTAATAGACATTTACATTGTTATGCCGTTAATGAGGTACCAGGGAAGCCACATGAGCAGAAGGAATTATTGCCAGACTTCCTTGTCTTCAACGTAGTCTTTAATCTTATAATATGCTTTTTTGATAAGGACACGTTTGATGTGGGTTTTGAACTTTCCATCGCTTAGTTCTGTAACAGTCTTTGGCAACTTGTTATAAAAGCGGATACCGTTTATAAGAAATGACTTACTAATTTTAGTTAATCTAAATTTGGGTATCACAATTTCATGTTTACTACGTGTATTTATATTATGGAAATCGCTTCTTATTTTGAAAAGTCCTAGGTTTTTGCGAACATACAAAATACTTTCTAAGATATAAAGAGAAGGCTAGGTCAGTATATCAATTTCTTTGAATTTATTTCTAAGGGACTCACGAGGACTCATTTTGTAGATCGAGCGAATTGCCCTCTTCTGTAAAATGAAAATTGAATCTACGTCAGCTGCCGATCCCCACAGCAAAACGCCATAAGACATAATACTGTGGAAATAAGCAAAGTATACTAACCTAGCTGTGGCTACATCATTAACTGCCTTATTTTTCTTACTGCATATGCAGCTGAACTTAATCTACCTGAAAGGGCTCTAATGTGGGCGCCCCATTGCAATTTCGAATCTAGAGTAATTCCTAGAAACACAGTTTCCCTAATAGCATCTAGCTTCTTGCCATCAAGTTTTAAATTGAGACCTACTTGAGGTACATTTGGTAATGAAAACTTAAGACATTTAAGTCCCTTGTTCTTCCTAACATATATTAAGGCTCCGTGCTGCCGCACCGCACGAAATCACTGATTTTGATCAATTTTGTTTATTCGTTGTGAGAAAGGGGACGAGAATTTAAACAAAATTATTTGTGATTTGAAAAGTCCAATTCTTCGTCTTGTACATAGGGGAAAGAGATTTTTGAAATAAATTAAGGATTCGTGGGAAATCACTAAAATTCGCAGCAAGTTTTCCAAAAAATGACGCGAGACTGACGTTTGATCGTTTCGTTAGAAGAAACTGCTTTTGATGTTGAAAATTAAAAAATATCATCAACATCATTATATGGTCTACTTGTACATAGGGGAACCACTTTTTTCAACTTTCATACAAAATATAGCAGAAAAAAAATGTTGAAATAACGTAACTTTCTCAAAACTTCAAGTCAAATAAATATTTTTTTCTAATACTTAGAAACACTTTTAAGAAATTTTAAAAATTATATATTAATTTTAAGTTAATTGTTTAATAGAATCTAAATTTTATTTTATAAATAAACAATTATTTCATTACGTAAATAAATGGCAAAGTGAACTATATAAACGATCGCGGAAAATCTATTCCGTCAGTAGCGAACGGGCCTTCCCAGCGTGAGGACGTATCACTTTGCGTCGCAGCACGCACACACGCACGTACGTGTCCGATGTTAACATATTCCAGAAATTGTACGTCGACTACCACATTTTGATCCGCATTTTATTTTAGAGTACTTTGCTTGTTTTTGAAGAACATTAAAATTTTGCATGCCTGGCAATAAATAAAATACCGGTGTACGTGTGTTCGTAATTCTTCTTATCCTAAATGGCTTGACTGATTTAGATGTTTTTTTTTTTAATTCTTTTTGTGTAACTTGGATGGTTCATAACTATAGTTGGACTCGCGTGGCGCTGTTGTCGCAGGACAACATCTGCCTGTTGGGTTCACTAGTTATATTTTGACTTTCGATTTCATAGTTTTGAGTGATTTTTGGTAGGGGAAAAAGTTATGGGTTCGCGTCACCGATATGCCCGCACCGATATGCTGTTGTAGCAATAAGTGAAGTATTTTTGGAACGAAGTTCTTTAACGCTACTGAAGACTACTTTAAGTCAAAATAAAGATCCAAGATGACGGCTGCGAACATTTAAAAATATTTCGTCATGGGTATCGTTTTCATAGTTTTCGAGGATGCTAAAGCTGTTAGTGAGGTCAAAATATAAATCCAAGATGGCGGCTATGACAATATTCAGATTTTTCGTCATAGGTGTCTTTTTCATAGTTTTTGAGAATTCTAAAGCAGATTTTAATGTCAAAACGTAAATCTAAGATGGCGACTGCGATAATTTTCACATTTCTTCATAACATCACGCCATCAATTTCAAAGTGTTGGGCCCTTTGAAATTGATGGCGTGATTTTATGAAGAAATCTCACTTCCGCAACGTTTTCGCGCAAGTGGGTTCGCGCAAGTGTCTTTCGCGAAAATGCCTTTCGCGCAAGTGTCTCAGATCCCTTTATGGATACTGGTGCCAATTCTCTTGTCACAAATTAATGCCTCAAAACTAGACTAAAAATCACCAAAGCTTCGTTCATTCCTGTCAAACGATGATTTCCCATCGTGAAATAATTATAGAATATATTTTATTTTGACAGCACTAAGATGGCAATATGGTGCCGATTCTCTTGTATACCGAAACTAAACTATCACTAAAATTCCTTACTTTTATGCTATGAAAATCTTGAAGCTATTCTGCAACAAAAATTTTGTAAATTTAAATATATTTTGACACACTAAAATTATATTTGACAATCGCGAGTCCACGTGGTACTTGTTTGCCCTACCCCGTGAATTTTTTTTAGAGCTGGAGGCGCACAGGGGGCAGCCTTGACGTTTTATATAGAATTTTTACTTTTTGTAAGGAAAATAAGAAAAAATATTACCTACATGTAGAGTGTCAGGGGTTTAAGGGTTTTATAAAGGGGATCGAAATTCTCATTATTTTTGCGATTGGACGCACCATTTTCGAGATATATGCAAAAGAAAAAAAAAAGATACAGTACTGTTTTTTGCACCTGAAGCGAGGTGTTGGTGTGAATTTTAGTTCAAGATAACTAATTTTCTCTCTTGTCACAAATGCCTCTAAACTAGACTAAAAATCACCAAAATTTTGTTTTATTCCTGTCTAACGACTATTTCCCATTCTGAAATAGACTAAAGTGACACAACTTAACTATATTTTAGTTTGACAGCACTAAGATGGCACTGAGTTTAGTGAAAATGGCAATTTTGCTATTATGAATTTGACGTTTTTAACCTAAAATTTAGATTTTCTAACTAAATATGACTTTTTTTAAACGCGACTAAAAACATGTGGAATAAAATTGGTTGTCATGAACTAAAATTCACACCAACACCTCGACTTCAGATGAAAAAACAGTACTGATTTTTTTTTTTTCTTTTGCTTATATCTCGAAAACGGTGTGTCCAATCGCAAAAATAATGAAAATTTCGACACCCTTTATAAAACCCTTAAACCCCTAACACTCTACATGTAGGTAATATTTTTTCTTATTTTCCACACAAAAAGTGAAAAATCCATATAAAACACGTCGAGGCTGCCCCCCCTGCGCGCCTCCGGCTCTAAAAAGAATCACGTGGTTAGGTATCACGTGTGGAGTCGCGGTTGTCAAATTCGATTTAGATGTGTCAAAATTATTTTTAAATTTAGAGAATTTATTTTGCAGAATAGCTTTGAGATTCTCATAGTCAAAAGTAAGGAATTTTAGTGATAGTTTAGTAAGTTTAGTTCGGTATACAAGAGAATCGGCACCAATAGCGAATTTTTCATTTTCACTAAATTAATAACTCATTCATTTGCAAAAACTGTACTTTATCTTTTTTCTGTCCTTTTGCTTATATCTCGAAAATTGTGTCTTATCGCAAAAATAATGAACATTTCGACCCCCTTTATGAAACCCATAAACCCATAAAACTCAACATGTAGGTAATAATTTTTCATGTTTTCCATACAAAAAGTATAAAATTCCATATAAAACAGAATTGTTATAAATATACTAAACGAATATACACAAACATTCCAGACTTATTTCATAAGCGTACCTACGTAACTTAACAAAATACCGTCTATAGGATCAAAACTGTTTAAGCGATCACTACGCTCGATGTTTAGGCGTGTGTGCGTGAACGGTGCACACAAACATAGCATCGCAAGAATTTACCTAAACTCTGTCGAGTGAATTCACAGCCAGGAGCCTTAATGATCTCCCTAGACACGTCAAACAACCAATGGTACTGTTTGCAGACGATAGCACAGTAATAATAAAATGTGACAAACCAGATGATTATGAAGATGAAATCAACCAAATATTAAATACAATAATTCAGTGGTTAATAAAAAATAATCTTAAAATAAATATGGACAAAACAAAAATAATGCACTTTCGTCAAAGAACTCAACCTAAAAATATGAATGTATATAACGATGGACAGAGAGTACATTCTGTAACAAATACCAAATTTCTGGGAATTGATATAGATTGCAATTTGTCATGGAAAACACAAGTAGATGGTCTCTGTAAAAGAATTAATAAATCCTCATTCGCCCTCTACAAATTGTCCAAAATGTCAACAAAGAAGCCGTCTTAACGGCATATCACGGACTTGTAGAATATTATACCATATCTTAATATAGGTGCACTATATTAAGATATGGTATAATATTCTGGGGCAACTCGGTAAACAAGGAATATGTATTCAAAGCCCAAAAGAAATGCATCCGAGCAATGTGCCATCTGGATAGTACAACAAGTTGCCAACATTACTTGACAAATTTAAAAATTCTAACATTACCTTCCTTGTACATATACGAATTAAATCTTGTTGTAAAATGAAATCAAAGCTATTATAAGACTGCTTCTAAAAGCTATTATAGACAATTACGTGACAAAAAAAGGTTAGAAGTAGAAATACCGTATGGGAAAACGGTATTACTCAATAAAAGTATTATTTGTATGGCATCACTGATTTATAATAAATTACCCGATGACATTAAGAAATTACCTACTCATCTATTTAAGAAGAAGTTATACACATTCCTAATTAAAAAGTGTTATTATAATGTAAAAGACTACTTAGAAGATAAAGATATTGTATTTTGATTACCTATAGGAAATATTTGCTCAATTTAATATAATAATAATTACAATTACTATGACATTAATTTGCTTGATATTACTGTTATAATTTATTTGTTCAGTTATAATATAATGTGAAATGACATTGACTTTCTATGTATATTTTTAATGACAATGTAATTTAATAAGAAAACTGAATAAGAATAATTTTATTATGTCATAATGTTTCTAATGTATTTGCACACCTGACATGGTTATAATACAGTGAGCCTTAAGATCCATTCTGTAACATCCTCTGAACCTGTGTTATGCAAATAAATGATTTGATTTGATTTGATAAAATGAATACCTGGCTGCAAAAGTGGCGTATCTACGCCAGTGCTCAAAAATCAAATCACATTACCTTCACTTTGAGAAGAGGCGACTGTCCCACAGTAACATTGGGGGATACAACTCTACCACATACAGATTGTGTTAAGTATCTCGGTTTTTGCCTGGACAGAAGGCTCACCTGGAAGACGCATATAAAATAAAAAAGAGAACAACTAAACGCCAAATATTAATACTTGTATTAGTTGATGGGTCGTAACTCAGTCCTATCTTTGGACAATAATCTCCTGCTGTACAATTCTCTATAAAACTTGTATGGTACGGCATCCAACTATGGGGAGTGGCCAGCAAAAGTAACATAATGTGCCTCTAAAACGCCATCTTGAGGAATATTGTCAATCCACCATGGTTCACACGGAATTAAGAAATCCATGACTATCTCAACACTCCTACTATTCTTGAGGAGTATAAAAAACATAAAAAGTGGTATGCCGATCGTCTCGCCATCCACCCAAATCCTCTGGCTGTTAAATTACTGGACAGCAGCGAATCTGTCAATCGACTTAGGAGAGGTCAAGTAATATAAAGAGGTAGCAGTGGCAATAGTCGCTGTACCTGAAATGCCAACTATATTCACGCAACCAAACTGATAATAGTCCAGAAAGGACTGATGGCAGTTGTTCAATGGAAAAAAAAAATGAACAGAATCAATTTTTTTCTAACTAAACAGACAGCTGTGCTGCTGGTCAGTTTGTTGCGCCACTTCTTCCCAGCTAAGCACTAGGAAGTGGTGAACAACGGGCGTTTTGGGGGACTGTTTTATGTAATTTTGACGTTTCAAAAGTGCACTCAGCCTAGTTTAAATAAAAGACTTGATTTTGAGCAAGACTTAACATGATACAGATATTAAAATTCCTACGTTCCGTAGATTGCGAGAAAAACACAACCGTAACATAACGCCTGCACACAAGACATAACCTAATATCACGCCAGTATTCGACGAAGGGATAGGCAGAGGAATACCTGTCCTACCCTCACATTTCACCAGTTAATCAATTTTCTTCGTACAAGTTATACTCAAGCAGAGAATATAAATCTGTTTTGTACAGATTTCTATGGAAAATTGTATTCTCTGCCTATATAATAAATATTACATTAACTTGTCTCGTAATTCAACTTTTAGTTTTAATGTGTTCCTAGTAAAAATATTGACACATCGAAATAAATAAAACGCATCTTTAAAAAATAATGCACTTTTAATCACAGGGCGCAGGCTCCTTATTAGTAACAAAATAAATACCACAACAACCATACATTGGTACCAACTACTTATCGCTACCGGCGACCCGGCGCCGCCACGGACCGCTCCGGGCTCGTGTCGCGCAACATCCAGTATTGCCCGTCATTACTCATTTACTAGGCTAGGCTAGACTTAATTCCATAAGAAGAATATCGAAATATACAAAATGCCAATAATAGTTAAAAAATTAAAATGTTCATATAGTCCGTGACCAGCGCCAGCGCCCCGTATTATACACTATCATAGTCAGGTTTACATGCTTCATGTAATAATAGTATACTACAAACTAACCACACATACATACGTATATGTACGTCGCGTGCTCGACACGGGTCGGCACGACGGAATGTAATGTATCACAATCGGCGAGCCGGGCTCGACAATACTAACATACGTACAATAAATAGAGTATCATGTTATAGCTATATACACAATTATACTCGCACTACTTATAGTCTACCCCGCAGAAATAAATAGAGAGTGCCCGTCGCCGGTAAACGAGCGACGTCCGTCCAGCTCACTAGGTCGCCAGCGCTAGCGCCGGCGGCGGCGGCGGCGGCGGCGCGGGCGGCGCGCGCGCTAGTGCGGCGCCGGCGCCGACAGGTGCGCCGCGATGGCCGCGGCCGCCGCGCCCGCCAGGATGGTGCGGTGCGTGCCGGCCAGCTGCTGCGTGCGCAGCGCGCCCGCGCACACCTCGCGCAGGCCGTAGTCCTCGCCCAGCGTCACGTAGTTGTCGCGCGCCGTGAACAGCGTGACGGGCGAGCGCAGGCGCCCGGCCGGCTTGTACGTGTCGGCGATGACCAGCTTGCGGTAGAAGGAGTTGGCCGCGGCCGCCAGCGCGTCCGCGCCGTGCGGCCCGGCGGCCGCGCCCACCAGCTCCGTGGTGCGCGCCAGCCGCGCCTCCCAGCTCGGGAGCCGCTCCAGCTCCGCCGACACCTGCGCACACAGCGTTGTCATGTAGGATGGAGTAAAAAATAAAAATATATTTCGCATTTGATACAATGATACACACGTCGGCAAAATATACACCTTCTGAACTTGTTTAAGGAAAGAAGTGTAAATTTATCTCGGTAACGCTACAGGACCGACACGTCATATCCTCACATTGTCATATTCTGAAAACGCCACATCGCAAAACGTCACTTTAGCAAAAATGGCATTTTCGCAAAATGACTTCGCAAAATGCTATTTTCGCATAATGTCAAATTCTCGAAATGTCACTTCGGACACAGTAAATTTTTAGGGTTCCGTACCTCAAAAGGTAAAAAACAGAACCATTATAAGATCACTCTCTTGTCCGTCTGTCTGTCCGTGTGTCCTAGCAAGTTGAATTTTATATCAGAGACTGAGGTCTATAGTCTCTATTAGGTGTATTTTGAATTGTCTAAAATTGACAATTCTAGGTTAACCGGAAGTACCATATGGGTCGAAAACCTATATGGTAGTTCCCGTTCACCGAAATTTGACACGAAATTCGGCAAAAAGCAAGGTATTACAGTCGAAAGTCTTTGACCAGTGCGTGTTGCCCGTGATGACCTATGGTACTGAAACGTGGTCACTCACAATGGGCCTTATCAGAAGGCTAAAAGTCACCCAAAGGGCAATACTTGAGAGGACTATGCTTGGAGTTTCCCTACGTGATCGAATCAGAAATGAAGAGATCCGCAGGAGAACCAAGGTAACCGACATAGCCCGAAGAATTGCCAAACTTAAGTGGCAATGGGCAGGGCGCATTGCTCGCAGAACGGACGGCCGATGGGGTCGAAAGGTTCTGGAGTGGCGACCGCGTACCGGAAGACGTAGCGTTGGAAGACCTCCCACAAGATGGACCGATGACCTTGTGAAGGCCGCAGGAATCCGCTGGATGCGGAAAGCACAGAATCGGTCGAAGTGGAGGTGCTTGGGGGAGGCCTATGTCCAGCAGTGGACGTCTTTAGGCTGAAATGATGATGATGATGATGAAGGTATTATAGCACAAATAAAGGAAAAAGTCCGAAAAATAAAGAAAGTTGATAATTGAGGTTGGAACTTACAAGTTTTCGCGAAAATCTAAATTTGCCCATATCTTTTTACCAATAAAAATGATAACAATTTTATTATAGCGGTATAATGGGACAAAAATCCATGGACAGTACAGAAATAATAATAAAATAATAAAAATGTTTATTTCATCAACTTATGTAATAATACATTATTAAGTTTGGAGTCACCTTTTAAGCAAAGATTTGCTTGTATTAGGTGGTTCCGCTCTTTTAGTTTACACTGACTGTACATAATGTGTGAGAGAATAAACAATAGATGATTAGAAATAAAATCGTTTGAAGCGAGAAATGACGCCATCTAGCGTAAAACCAGTTTTCGACTTACAAAATTTAATTATGCTATTACTAGATAAAGCAAAGCAACGCCTGCTTTGCTTTAAATTATAAAACCATTTTTATAGTTGTTTTTGTCTCTTCAAACATTCAAATAATTTTATAATTAATAGTTTCTTTTAAAGAAATTTTTTCCTAACTATTAACTATGTTAAAATTGAACATCAATTTATAAGTACCTGAAATTTTAGTTTTCAAATTTGAGAGGGTAGGTTCAATATGGATTTATAAATATTTATTGGTAGGTAGTATAAATAATACTTAGATCGAAGAGTTATGACTAAGGTCAATTGATCGTTCGCTAAGTTCATTTCGATTACCTCGTTCCAGTGCCTTTTGTTCAGTTTTTATTTTTACACGCTTTTTATTAGCTTCACCTGTATGTATGTTTGTTTGTTTGTAACCGACTCCTTTAGGCGCGATTTTGACCCACTTTAAACGGCCAGATTTCGTTCAAACTTTGTAGATTTATCGAGGACCGATGACAATACATTAATTTGATAAAATTATTTGTTTGTATGTTTGTTTGTAACCGACTCCTTTGGGCGCGATTTTGAACCACATTAAACGGCCAGATTTCGTTCAAACTTTGTAGATTTATCGAGGACCGATGACAATACATTAATTTGATATAATTTGATAAAATTGTTCCATTTTTCAATTAGCAAAATAAGATTTTTGTTAGTGAAATAAAAGAACATAATAATTGTGATTCTTTTAATTCAAAACTGAATCGTAAACATCGCAATATTTGCAAAAATAATTTTGATAGCTCTTGTCACTGTCAAACACAAAGTACACCCTACTTTGTGTTTGACAGTGACAAGAGCCATTAATTTTCCGGGACAAAATACAGAAATTGGTATACCGTGTAGGGCGACCATGATTTTCTCAGGAAAAATTCGGATAGCAATTTACCGGGTAGCGGGATTACAAATTTCGAGTATGAGCATGCGTTCCTTATTTTGTTTGACCAGGCATGGGGACCTGCTCAAATGGGGGAGGATATAACGCGATCTCATTTCAAACCGCTACCGCCACAATCCGCAGCTTTTAGAATGTTCTAGAACCCGTCAAAAAGACAAATGACGTGCACCTTTTTTACACGCTTTTTATTTAAACAAGTAGTCTGTCATCCGTCAGCTGTGCAACGCATCAGATTACATTTTTTACGAAACGTGTTCTTCGCCCCGAAACCCTATTGTATTCATATTTATATTATTATATTGTGATATCTGTATGTTAAAATTCTTTAAACGATTCAACGACAAATATTAACAAATTTTTCAATACCAAAGAGAATTTTCAACATCATTCAACACGGTGGAGTTTCTTGCCCATTCTTCTCCATACGAAAACTACCTTTTGGAAGGGGCGACTAGAATCAATTCTATTTTTTGTTTTTGACGTTCAAAAGTGCCTTTTTGTGCCTAATTGAAATAAATTATTTGACTTTGACTTTGACAACAAAATAAGCAATAATTTGAAAAAAAAAACACGCTTTTAAAGAAAACCAAACGAAAAAATTATATGCAGAAGACATTCCATCAGTACGTATCGATTTTGGTCCAGATGGTGTTCAAGTAATTAAACCAATATCGGTACAGTTCCCAGCAAAACACAGCTATGGAACTGCTGAGAGACGTATGTTGCCATTGATTCTGAGTTGGGCATCGACCGTCCACAAGATGCAAGGCTGTACAGTTGATCATGCAGTCATTTATCTAGGCTCTCGACTGTTTGCAGCTGGACAAGCTTATGTAGCACTTAGTCGTGGAAGATCTTTGGACGGAATTCGAATAGAAGAACTTGATTGCTCAAAGCTAATAGGTAAAACCCCTTGTAACAGAGAAGCATTAGATGAAATGATTCGATTACGAAGTAACACGTAGTAAGACTTGTCATTATCACATTAAAATAAATACACTTTCGTATTTATATTTAATATTCGGGCAGGATATTAAAGGATAACACATTTAACTAAATATGCTAATTATAACTCACACACTACACACCCTCACTCTTCACACTCTCACCCATACTCACACGTAAACGCGCGACTTGGCCCTTTTTCAATGCATAACGCTCATTCATTTGCAAATCATCCACTTTTTCATTTTTGTATAATTTTAAGTTACCCATTTATTTATTTTTTCTGCATGTCTACATTCAATTGTTTAAGATAATGATAAGTGGAAGCGCGGAGTCTCCTAACACACAAGCAATTCCTTGCTTAAAAGGTGATCTCCAATATTATTGTGTCTAAATGCCTTTTGTAATTGAAATAAACAATTTATTTATTTATTATCACTTGTTCAGCAATAACCTTATACCATTAAGTCTCACTATATATATTGACAACGTTAAAATCTTTGAATGACTTTTAAAAATCGAGATTAAATTTTTACTATTAATACGTACAGCTGTATTAATAGTAAAAATTTAATCTCGATTTTTACATGAATAATTTGGAAAATAATTAGTTACTTGTAGTTATCACGGAATTAATAGTAGAACAAATAATAGTTTAAAACTAAAAAGTAGAAAATAAATAACAGTTTAAACACGCTTTTTATAGAAAACCGAACTAAAAAATAGAAAATAAATTTTAATAAATCGTCTCAATATTGTTAATAATTAAGGGAAAGAGCGAGATAGCCCCACACAAGTATTATCAATTACTTACTGGGGATGTCTCATTTATAATCCATGTAACTGTTTTGGGACAAATAAACATTTTTCATTTTCATTTTTCATAAATTTAAATTAAGAATTGTGTTAAAAATTTTGATAAATATAAATTAATAATAGTGGGTAGGTCAGATAGGCAGTCGCTCCATGTAAAATACTGGTATTCAGCTGCATCCGGTTAGACTGGAAGCCGACCCCAATATAGTTGGGAAAAGGCTAGGCAGAACGAACGATAAATTAATAATAGTGTAAATAAGAAAATATATTTTATTTGAATAAAAAAAGCGTGGGGTGCATGGTGTCAATAGTTATTTTCGCGCTCAGTCTGCATCGGTGCCATTTTAAACTGTTATTTATTAATCAGTTGAATTAGTTATTTTACCAAAATTAGTAATATTGACATCAATCTGGTCATATAACAGTGAACATGTGGGGATGGATGAGTGCAGCCGATCCGGGAGAACTGGTTAGACTACCAAGTCGAGCAAATACAGTGTGATTCTTCATAATGTGCACATATCGAAATGAGGGAATCTATGCTTAATTTTAACGACAGAACAAATATTTAAAAAAATCTAAATGTTTTTTATACTTTGAATGGAATTAAAAAAAAATTGTAACAACTTAATCATCTATCGCGATGAAACAACTCCATAATGATTGGAAGTAATTAGGCGCTCACATAAAATGAAAATTGAGAAAAAAAACTGTGGGGTACATAGGCAGGTATGTACCCCAGTTTTTTTTCTCAATTTTCAAGCCAATTTTCGCCAAGCGCGGAAGTGGGAGTGCGAGGCAGCGATCGTCCGATCACCTTGCCGTGACCTTTAGTCGATACTAGCTTACGCGCCTCTCGGCTGCGCATGATTGGTTGATACTTTGTTCGCCTATTATTGTTACGTATATTGTCTAAGTCAGGGTTTCCCTAACTGTGCGTCGCGACGCCCTGGGGCGCCACGGCACTATCCCAGGGGCATTGTGAGGCGATCCACGTAGATTAGAAACCCTTTCCAGTCGACCTTACTACTATCAACACTTTCGACAGAGGAAGAAGAACAATTACCTAATAGAATTGTTCTGTGACTCCAGCTTTAAGCTCCAATACGACAAAGACAAACTGCTTGAATTTTGGAGCTCAGTTTCTCAATGTAAAGAAAGAGATGAGAGTGGCGATTTCTAAACTTGAGCCCCGTTTTGAGAGGCTATGTTCAGAAAAGCAAGCACATCCTTCTCATTAGTAGCCAGCCAACAAAATAAAATAAATACCTGTTTAAGTCGAATCAATGAACTCTTTTTGTTGAAGTATTCTTTAGATTATTCGTAACGAATTCAATGTTTTAGCAGTGTAACGTTTTAAAACTTGAGGGGTTAGCACATAATGGTGCCGATTCCCTTGTTCACAAACTAAACTAAATTTAAGTTCAGTGCATCTTTTTCTTTCTATTTCATTAAGAAAAGGACAGAGGATAAATTTTAGTTTAGTCTTGTCAAATTAATAAGCGCCTGTCACTCTCCATACAAGTTTAGACGTGATTAAAAACTTGCCGACTAAAATTACGTCAATTTACGTCAAGCGCTGATTAATTTGACAGGACTAAACTAAAATTTATCTTCTGTCCTTTTCTTAATGAAATAGAAAGAAAAAGATGCACTGAACTTATATTTAGTTTAGTTTGTGAACAAGGGAATCGGCACCAATACCCACATAGGTATATTCCTATCGGTTTTTTGTTATGTTTATCATTAAGCTACGTATGCTAGTAAATGTAATACTGCATTAAAGCTTACATAGATAATTTATAAAAATGTATCAGCTTTGTAATACGTTTCGTAAATTAGTCATAGTTGTGAAGAAACCAACGCCATCTAGTTAGATTTTAAAAACCTTGAACTCAAACGTTCACTGGAAAATAGACACTAAGGTATCCATGCAATTTTGCAGGTGATTGTACGGAACCTTCGGTGCGCGAGTCCGACTCGCTCTTGACCGTTTTTTTTTTTTTTAAATTTGTACGGTAATATGTTTTTTATGAATAACGGAACCTAGCTAAAAAAAAAACTTTAAGAACTACTTGATTACAAGCAAATCATAGAATCAATTGCTGCAATTCAATTAACCCTTAAGGTACACCGACTATGCAATAGTTGGCGCATGCAGAAAAAATAAATAAAAGATACTTTGATTGAATCATAATTCTAATTATTCTTCTGACATTAATTATTTGTATGATATATCAATCAAACAGCTGACCCCTGTGCAACTAAATCGTTGCTGAATCCTTAAAATTATGAATGTAGATAAAAAAAATTAAGCTTTTTTTAAAAAAGTTCCAATATTTTGTTTTGCTTCTGCGTAATTATTTCTTTAAGCAACCTATTTGCGGTTAGCTCTGCACATTTTATATGTATTTTTCATAGACTTAAAATGTGCCGAGACTTAAAATGTGCTTCTCATATCATGTAAACTCCGTACTTATTGTGACATCCACACACCACCTTCATTAGCGCACGAGTACATCTCGCTTTGCTTATGCTTGGTGTCACAATCAGCGGAGATGACTTGGTCATCTTGTGACACGCTGGACGTTATGTTTCCAGGATCCAAGGTTCCGGCTAACACCATCCAAAGTTCCGGCTACCATCCAAAGTACTGGCTTATATGTTGCCATCGTGCTCCGTGCAGGGTACTTACTGACCCGCGACACACGCCGAGCGGCCGCCCGCAGGCGCCACGCCCGCGGCTCAGCGACGCACCGGGCTGAGCCAGGAGAGTACTGCGCTACTCCCGAGGGAATTTTGTGACCATAAACCAACCTACCCCCTTTTGTATTTTTATATAAATACACCTTTTTTTATGCTGACTAGGTTACGTGATCTTATTTATACCCCCAACGTTAACCCATTTCGTCACAAAGCTTACAAACTTATACGATACAAGGTTTTATTTTCATTTATGATTAACATAATCTATTCCATAGTAGCAGCCCGGAGTCTGGATTTGTGCCCGGTTGATGGCAATAGGCTAGCCCCTTATTACATGGGACTTGAACATAACTGGCGAAATGCGGGTGTACCTACTACAGGGACACCTCTGCCCAACCCTTCAGGGAAACAAGGCGTTATGTTATGTGTGTTATGTTTAATCTACTCATTACAATGTTTTTTATGAGTGGTATTGCAATATGTGGTTGGCTAGCGACCTCGAAAATTTATCATATTATTGTTGCCAGAGCAACCGTCAGCAAGTTCGTCATGCTCCCTATGTAATTTTGACGTTCGAAAGGTCCTGATTCTTAGCCTAGTTTGAAAAAATGACATTTGAATTAGAACGCGCGGTGCCGCGCCGGTCGCACACTTACCTTAGAAGCGTCCACGTCCTTGAACAGCTGCACGAAGTAGGCGAGCGCGTCGGCCTCGTCGGTCTCGGAGGAGCGCGTACTGCGCTTCTTCTTACCGCGCGTCGTGTGCGTGGCCACGTACGCCGGCGACCCGTCCACCAGCACCAGGCGCGTCTCGCAGCCGGCCTGCGAACACGACTCTCGTCACTACGGCGCCCCTCGCCCGCGGCCGGGCGACAGGCGCCAGGCGACGGCGACGCACGCGTACCTGCTCCAGCTGCAGCGCCATCTCGAAGGCGACGCCGGCGCCGAAGGAGTAGCCGAGGAGCGTGTAGGGCGCTTTGGGCTGCAGCGCGCGCACGTGCGTGACGTAGTGTCGCGCCAGTGCCGCCATGTCGTCCAGCGGCGCCGCCTGCGTGCACTGCAGGCCGTACACGGGCGCGCGCACGGCCGCGGCCACGCCGCGCAGCAGCTCCACCACGCCCTCGATGGGGTGCACCATGAACACCGGCTGCAGCTCAGAGCCGGCGGGCGCGGCGCTGGGCAGCTTCACCAGCACCTGCTTGGGCATGAGCTCGCCCAGCGCGGCGAACTGCGCCTGGGCGCCGGGCGCGTCGGGCGCGGGCGCGGCCGCGTCGCCGGCCGCGTCGCCGGCCGCGGCGTCCTCGCCGCCCGCCATGCCGCGCAGCTTGGAGAAGGTGAGGCCGCGGATCTCCTGCACGCCCAGCACCACGTCGTAGCCGCGCTCCAGCGTCTGCTTGATCTCGGCACCCATGAGCGAGTCCATGCCCAGCTCGGCCAGGTTGGCCGAGTCGGACACCTTGGTGGGGTCCTTGATGCCGAGGATGTTAGCGACGGCGTGCAGCAGGTCCTGCTGCGGCGCGGCGGCGGCGCGGCGCTTGTCGGCCAGCACCATGGACGCCGCCACAGCGTGCGGCAGCGCCAGCAGCGCGCCCAGCGCCTCCATGCACGACGCGATGCGCTGCGGCACCGTGCCGCCCACCACGGTCTCGTCGCCGCCCATGGTCTCCACGATGAGCCCCACCTCGCCTGCAACAGACGCGTGTCAGGCCGGGCCGCCGGGCCGCCGGGCCGCCGGGCCGCCGGGCCGCCGGCCCCGCGCTACTCACCGATGGCGCCCCACTGCACGGCCAGGCCCGGCAGCCCGTCGGCCTGGCGCTGCTCCACGATGCGCTCCATGGCGGAGTTGGCGAGCCCGTAGTTGCTCTGGCCGGGGTTGCCGCGGCCGCACGAGACGGACGAGAACACCACGAAGTACTCCAGCTCGGGCGCCAGCTCGCGCGTCGCCGCGTCCAGGATCTTAGTAGCTGTGCCCACCAATCATGTCATTCATATTAGGTACGTCCATTTATTAAATCATTAGAATTAGGAATGTAACGATATAATCATTTTCCCGAAACGATCCCGATTATTGTAGTAAATAATCGGCGATACCGATGCCGATAACTTAGTAAATAATAAATCAGATAAATAATGAAGTAGGTATGTACCTCGGGTGGTTGTCTTTTGTATTTCGGGCACAAGTATTTAACAGTGCGCTGTAGTCCTCACTTCACTGTGCGACTAAACGAATAGCGGTGACATGAAACATGCACGAAATAATACATCGCTCAGCAAACTGCAAACGCGGTCGCGTCAGTCCCGCCTGCGACGGAGCGAGAATGTTGGGCGCGCGTCGTTGTTTCGCGCGCTTTTCTAACTGTTTAATATCGGCATCGGCATCGGAATCGTTACATCGTCAATATCATCGTTAATAATTTGTAAAGGATAAGGCTAACAATCTATATAAAAACCGGTCAAGAGTGGGTCAGACTCATTCAATTGATAACATTTCTTATTCAAGATGCTTTGAGATTTATCTTAAACTAGGTAGTTGTTCGTGCCCGGCGTCGCCTGGATATTATTTTTTATGAGATTGACATTTGAAATTATTAACATGAGTCTGGTTTTCATATTTTGGCAATCTGAGCAATAATTATAAACATTTTCATGTTTTTACTTATTAATCAAAACATGATGGGCTACGCAAGCCCAGTACAAAATCCTAATACGGGATGGCAGGGACATCGACGCGAAAACTGAAACCATGGATTCAGTACATGATTCTGAACCTTTTTGATTTTTTGGTCGGTTACAAAAAAAAAACTGCTTTTTCTTAGAAAAGTACAATACTTACGCGGTCAAAATGTATTGAACAGCTGATTTTTTTAAAAATAACCGACAAAAAATTTCAACGCACGGGGTTCAGAATCATGTACTGAATCCATGGTTTCAGTTTTCGCGTCGATGTCCCTGCCAACCTGTATAATATGGTAAACTATTTTATAAACTCATCATAACTACTTTAGTATTTACCTCTCTATCACTTTCACACCTAAACCGCATGCGCATATTTCGAAGTACTTATCTAGTAGATGAAAATAAATATTCGGAAGTTTTCATTTTTTTTATGAAATACTCAGTTTTATGAATGACCACGTAGTACTATAATGTCACTGGCATTAACGCCATCTAGCGGTTAAAGCCTCGTGCAGAATAGCGCGACGCGACACCGGTAATTGTTCTACCGTGAAGTTTTTTTTAGAAATTGTTTCGTTATAGTCGCGTCGCGCCAGTCTGCACAAGACTTAATAAACTATAAGTTTAAGTTATAAGTTTATTCAAAAAAATAATGTAGTACAGTAAAAACATTTTTCGTAATTCTATGTAATAGTTCACAAGTGTTACATGCCTGAACTAGGACATCCTGTGTTTCAGGCGAGAAAAGGTAAAACATTATATCTAAATAATCACAGTAATCACATCATATACAAAAGGTAAATTAGTCAACTAATAGGTATGTAAAAGAGGTGTAGACAGTATAAAAATCTTACCTGCTAAAATCTTAGTATATTAATTTAAGCTAACTAATCATAATAAAAAGTGCAATTAATATTTATTTAAGTACAACTAATAACTTCTCTGTATCTTCATAGGACAAATTTTGTAATGTTTCCTTCAGAGTTTTCTTGCAATTTACAAAATTTTGGGAATAAATTTTTGCTTTTGCATTAAGTCTGTTATAGAGTAGTGGTCCCAGAAAAACAAAAAATTTGGCTGTAAAAGCATGTTTTGTGCTTTTTGTGGGACAAACTATATCTTTCCGTCTCTTTTTAATAAGTTCAGTGCTGAAGCGGAGGGCTGCGTGTTGTTTTAGTACAATGCTCATTATGAATAACTGCCTGACTGTTAGTACTTCACAATTTTTATAGAGCTGGTTAGTGGGAAAAAGGAAAGGGCGGCACGTAGACACCTTGAGAATCGCTCTTTGAGCTCTTTCGACTTGTATTAATAAAGTTTTACCTGCTCCACCCCATGAGGTAATGCAGTATGTCAAAATTGACTGACATAGAGCAAAGTAAACTTGCTTAATTATTTTTGGATCCGCAATATGTCGCAGCTGCTTAAATACAAATATGAGCTTACGAACTCTATTATTTAAGACTTCTATATGTTGTTTGAAAGTAAGGGTCTCGTCTAATATAACACCTAGGTATTTTATTTGGTTAGTCTTATTAATATTAGGACACTTTAACGGGCATTCTGCGGGGACTGTGCAACAATGAGCATATAGCGTCGAGGAGTAATCGGAAGTTGGTTTGCGCATGGAAAACTTTATATAGTTTGTTTTATCCGTATTTAGGGTTAATGTGTTATGTTGAAGCCATTTATTTACAATATTGAAGCCGTTTTGCGCAAGCTTGTGAACTTCATGTTCCGATTCAGCCGCAAAAAGAAGAGCAGTGTCATCAGCGTAAGATATTACTGTACCGTGCTGTAGTTTAAGATTACAAAGGTCGTTTATGTATATCAAAAACATAGTGGGTCCTAATACACTTCCTTGGGGAACACCAAAAGACGTGTTTTTTTGGTCTGCGCTGAGGACATTGCCAATCTTAACGCATTGAGTACGGTCTTCTAGGTAACTTTTGAAAAGTTTGAGCTGGATACCTCTTATACCTACTGTCTCAAGCTTGCGCAATAGAGTAGGGATACATACTGTGTCAAAAGCTTTGGCAAGGTCCAGGAAAATACCTACTGTATGGTTACCCTTGTCAAGTTTTTGTGCTAGAAAATCAGTTAGATGATGTACGGCATCGGCAGTTGAAATTTTAGGTCTAAAACCAAACTGTCGATCCGATAAAATTGATTTGTCCTCTAGGTATTTGAACAACCTTTTATTTATAATTTTTTCCAATATTTTGGACATACAAGGCAATAGAGAAATAGGTCTATAATTTGTTACTTGTTCTTTACTGCCTGATTTATGAACAGGGATGATAACTGCTTTTTTGAGACACTCAGGGAAAATGCCCAAGGATAAACACATACGAAAAATGTAAGTCAGTGGAGGTACTAAAATATTTCTGAAATGTTTAATAATTTTATTTGATATTTCATCCCAACCAACTGCGCATTCATCTCTCAATGACATGATTATATTTTCTACTTCTGTCTCATCAGTATCTAGTAAGGCAAAAGATGATAGAGTGGAGTTACCCGTGGTAGAAAAGTTCCCTAAATAAGGAGATTGATCCCGGTTATTTTTTTCCGCCAGACACTTACCAACATTAACAAAGAAATTATTTGCTATGTTAGCAGACGTCAGCTGTGACGAGTGCGCTCGTAATAAGCTTGAAGATGACTCATTTTGTTTTGAGGAAAAAGTTACATGTTTAATATATTTCCAGATCTTTTTACTATTTGTTCCAGCCTTATCCAGTGCAGTTTTATCGTAGTTGATTTTAACCTTTTTGAGAAGACTATTACAAAAATTACGAACTGTATGACATACAGTGATAACATTTTGTTTACGTGAGTTTGTGATAGAAGTGGTTTAAAACATTGTGATTTTGTTATGAATAGAGAGCTAGATAGAATTAATAATATTCCAATTCGTAGATTTGTTGTGTTGATTTCTTGACGGATAAATTCACCTATCGATTACAAACAAAAACACTGCGTTTTCAATAAAATCCTCAGGAGAACGCACGACGCGACCTTCAAGATACTTACTGCTATAGTTTGGCCGACACCCACCGCTGTAGTACGCCTTCAATATGTGCGCACCTCATTGGTCATTGCTGCCTAGATGCGCTTCTATACTCCGTTTGAAATAAGATTAGACATTTAAACAAACCTTTATTACAGTCCGTTCAACCGATTTTCACTTCTATACCGTAGGCATAAGGATAGCATTAAAAGCAAAAAAAGTGGTTACAAACCAACTGTTTACTGCAGCTGTCATTTGTCATGCCGCCATCGCAATAGAAGTCAAAATCGGTTGAACGGACTGTAAAAAAGATTTAGTTAAATGTCTAATCTTATTTCAAACGGAGTATAGGCAGAAAGGTAAAAATGACTAATGAGCGGCGACAGTAAGTGGATAAATATTCATTTATACGTATTTATTACATCTTTGTAGATAATATTTGCACGAAATAACATTCGCGAAGCATTCGGAAGTATTGAATAATATTCGGAATTATTTGTCGAGAGAAACCGACAAACTACCGTCTACCGACCGACTATTAACCGCTAGATGGCGACGAATTTTCACCATTCTTAACTTTATCACCAAACCTTGGTCACTGCAGCAGTAAAAAGTGCATGCAGGCGAGGACTACCGACGGAAGTAGTACAGTTACAGTTTTTACTTTTACCCGCTAGATAGCGCTAATACCAGTGTTTTTATGTTACTAAAACTGAGTATAATACGATTTGAAATTTTCCGATTATTTCTTTCCTCTACTTAGATAAGTACTTATACGTAAGTTTTTGTATGCGGTAAAATTATCTCAAAAAAGTAAAGGCATTCCTTTTCTTAAGTTAAACTCTTCTTACTTACTAATGCGAGGGGGGAACAGGTGAAAACAAAATACACGTGAATTTATCCACCAAGAAATCAATACAACAAAAATATCTACGAATTGGAACATTTTTAACTATATCATCTAGTTCTCTATTCATAACAAAATCTTAAACCACTTCAAATACAAACTCACGTGAACAAAATATTTTCAGTTTGACATTAAGTTTGACTATTAACTACTAAATGGCATTAATGCCAGTGAAAATGTCCGATATTCATAGTTTAAATACCAGGAATAAACACAACCTTGCTGTACATCGCACACGTCTCCACAAAGTAGGCAACTCATTCACGGGTCCCCATTGACATTCGAAACTTACCCATTAAACGATTTAAAATCTGTATTAAAACCAAACTTTGTAAAAAATGGTACTATACAATTTCAGATTATTTAGAAGATAAAAAAGCTTGGGATTGAACTGCTCGCTCTGTTAAGCCTAGTGATAAAACCATAAAACTAGACATTTTTTAATTATTATGTAAAATCAACATATTATTATACCAGTTTTATAAACACGTTGACATTGTTGAAAATTATATTCAAAATTACATGATTACTTTGTAAAGTATTATATTATTTTAACTATTGTGAATGTGAGGACTATGTGGATATTATTTTTATTTCTCTTCTAGTTTTAGTGATGGTCTGGCAGTTTGAGTAGCTTTTGCGGCCTACCCAAATGTCCTTTCTTTGGTATTGCTCGTCAAGTTGAGCTCCTTTAGTTCTAAGTTGAGCTCCACGATTACTGACAAATGCTTGCACTGACTGGACAGGTCCACTCAAATCTGTGTGGTTCTTTCCTCAAAAGACGTTTTCAGACACTAATCTACATGGTCCTCATGGCCTGACCAAGATTATGTCTGGACTTTAAAAGAGACTGCGACCTCCTGAGTTTGTTTCGGCCTTTCTTCTCAGAGTAGTCAGATAGGAAACGCCGAACTCATCTAGCTTATTTTTAATATTTATTTATATGACGTGTAAAAGTGATTCCGATATCCTATTTACAGAATAAACAATTTAATTTCATGACAAGTTCTTGTATGCGGTTTAGGTGTGAAAGAGATGGAGACGTAAATACATAGGTAGATACTAAGACGAGTTTATAAAATAATTTGCCAATATTAGAATTTTGTACTGGGCTTACTCAGCCCATCACATACATACATAAACTCACGCCTTCTTCCCATGGGGTAGGCAGAAACTACAGAACGCCACCTGCTACGATAAATCATGTTTTATTTTATTATAAACATTTTATATAGTTTATTTATTATTAATAAATATTTATTAATAAATAAACTATATAAAATGTTTATAATTATTGCTCACATTGCCAATAGATGTAAAAACCAGACTAATGTTAATAATTTCAATTAACAAATTAACTATTTTTTTATTAGTCATACTATTATAAATTTATAACAATCTGCGACTCCCGCATTCCCCTTAAACTAAAGGGCAAGATGTAAAAAACAAAGGTTAGACCTGCTGGCTTACTTGTATGGATCAGAATGTTGGGCCACAAAAGGGATGAATGAAAGGCAATGCATGCAGCTGAGATGAGACTGCCAAGAGTGGTGTTGGAATGAATAAGAATGGATAGAATAAGAAATGAATACATAGAGGAAGTCTGAAAGTGTCTATTTTAAATAAATAAATAAATAAATAAATAAATAAAGTGGCACCGGTGACTGAGAAGTTGTGCGGAAATCGGCTGTCTTGATATGGACATGAGATGCGGAGGAATGAGGAAAAACTCGCAAGGAAAGTTTTCGAGTATGAAATAAATGTCGAAGGCTATAAGAGTAGGAGAAGGTCAAAGAAAAGATGGATGGACTGTGTGAATGATGATGTGGCTAGAAAGGGGCTGAATACCGAGATGCCGACTGACAGAGAAGGGTGGAGGAAAGGGGCGTGTGGCGGCGACCACTGACACGTTGCGAGGAGGGCACGAGAATGAATTTAATTTATAAGTTGAGACAAAAACACAGTTATTTCAAAGTTTTAAGTTTTCACTTCTGTCGGCAGTTCCAATGAATGCAAACTTTTTTTTTTATGGACAAAAATATGTAGTCAGTTTTTTTACGGTTCATGTAATGGTGTTTTATTTAAATAATCGGGAATTAGTTGAATTATATCGAAATAAAAGAAAAACAAAAAAAAATCATGCCAGTTGATTCTTTGACATAGTCTCATTAATACCCTAGAGTTATGGGATATCAAAAGGATCACATTCGTTTTTAATTCTTTGTATTCAATAACACGGTCGCACTCATTCAAGAGTGACAATGAATCTTATGAACAAGTTATCCTTAGTGAGTCTGAAAGGGACTTCCTTGCTCGGTTTTTGTCATATTTACTCCGAAAAAAACACAAAAAATGGTACACGTTTGGGGTTATAAAAAAATGTTGTCAATAATGGATTTTGCACAGTACCTATGCAAATATTGATGTACATAGTTGATATTTAAGCAACGTGTTAGTACTCACCGTCGATCTTGGGCTTGGCGACGGCCTGGAAGTCGGCGGGCGTCTGCTTGTCGAGGAAGGCGTCGCGCAGCACGGCGGCCAGGTTGAACACGCCGCCCACCGCGCCCAGCGCCGCCGCCTCGCGCAGCAGCGCGCGCGCGCCCGCCGCGCTCGTGGCGTCGGCCGTGCTCACGCGCACCTGCACGCCCAGCGCGCGCCAGCGCCGGATGCACCACGCCTGGTAGCCCGTGCGCACGCCGCTGCGCGAGTTCAGCACGATGCGCGTCGCGCCGCGCTTCACCATCCACTGCGCCAGCTCCAGCCCGAACCCGCCCATGCCGCCTGCGACCGGGACGAGCGTTACTCGTGAGCGACACGGCTAGAGTGCCGGACGTGTGTGGTGTGGTGTTGTGTGGGGTGGGTACTGACCGACGAGCACGTAGCTCTTGGCGGGGTGCATGTAGGTGCGCGGCATGGCCGACAGCAGCTTGCTGGCCGGGCGCGCGCCGGCCGCCTCCTCGTCGCGCACGCGCAGCACCACCTTGCCGATGTGCTTGCCCGTCGCCATGTACCTGCGCAACGAATTCATTTCATTACAAGCATGAACAATACATAAATTTTTACTTTATAATTTTGGTTTTTTACCATTGAGTTCCGAAATTAAAAACATTTTTAACTTTATAGTGTTTTTTTGTACATAAATGTACTATACCTTCACGCTTTCCTTTGCGAGATAGGCAGAGAGGATCGAACGGCACATTATTATAGTTAAAAAGATTATTTTTCTAAATGACTTAGCAATTTAAATCTGAGTTTTTTATATCGTATAGGTATTTTTACAATGCTTGTAAATCTGTGAACACCATGCATCCATTACATAATTATTTTTTCTGTCATTGCTTCATTTTTAATTATTTTTATCTATTGTGGTATAGTAATCTTATTCCAGGTGCATTGTCTTCACATATAATTAATGTATACAAAATATTGTAAAACATTTTAAAAGAGTAACGGTGGAGTTTCTTGCCCATGCTTCTCCATACGAAAACTACCTTTTGGAAGGGGCGACTAGAATCAATTCAATTTTTTGTAAATTTTGACGTTCAAAAGTGTCTTTTATGTGCCTAATTGAAATAAAAAATTTGACTTTGACTTTTGTTTTTGAGATATTTTTAATTATAACCGCCGAATTACTATTTTTTTTTTCTAAAATTAGAAACTTATTATTACGGTCGATAAAAACAATACTGTGCATGCGTAAATGTTCATCCCCCCTGTGCGTGGTTCGACACGCACTTGGGCGGTTTGCTGCCTTACCGGAAGGCCTGCTCCAGCTGGTGGTCCGAGAACACGGTGGCCGGCAGCGGGCGCACGGCGCCGGCCGCGATGCCGGCGGTGACGCAGCGCACCACGGCCGCCTTGTCGCTGTCCTCCGAGTCCGCGTCGAACAGCGCGTCCAGCAGGATGCCGTGGAACGTGGTGTTCTTGAGGAACACGGACATGCCCAGCGCCGTGTCGTTGGACAGGTCCAGCTTGCCGATCTCCAGGAAGCGGCCGCCCTCGGCCAGGCAGCGCACGGACGCGTGCAGCTTGTCGGCCGCCAGCGAGTTGAGCACCAGGTCCACGCCGCGCCCGCGCGTGCGCCGCTTGACGAGCTGCTCGAAGGACGTGTCGCGCGAGTTGCCGATGTTCTCGGGCGGCAGCGTGGGGAAGCGCTCGCGCAGGAAGGCGCGCTTGTCGGGCGTGCCCACGGTGGTGAACACGGTGCAGCCGGCGTGCAGCGCGATGGCCACGGCCGCCTGCCCCACGCCGCCCGTGCCCGCGTGCACCAGCACGGCCTCGCCGCGCCGCATGCGGCCGCGCACGGCCAGCGCGTAGTACGCGGTGGCGTAGGCCACGGGCACCGTGGCCGCCTGCTCCAGCGACCACTGGTCCGGCACGTCCCACAGGAAGCCCTTGTCGGCCAGCACGGTGCTGGCCAGCCCGCACGCCGCCACCATGCCCATCACGCGCTTGCCGTTAGATGATCGTCCACTGAACTCCAAGCCCAGAATGCACTCCTGAGGGACAGAGATAATAATATTACTACACCTTTTATTGCCGTAGGTACATCTAAGTATTTCATTTTATTTATTTATTCATAAAACAATTCACATTGTATTTGAACATTACATATTATCATTGTTATTGCATACTAGCTGCGCCCCGCGGTTTCACCCGCATAAGTCTCGATCCCATGGGAACATCGGGATAAAAAGTATCCTATGTGTTAATCCAGGTTATAAACTATTTGTGTGCCAAATTTCATCCAAATTTGTCCAGCCATTTGAGCGTGAAGAAGAGACAAACATACACACACGCTCACAAACTTTCGCCTTTATAATATTAGTAGAACATATATAGTATGAAGTGTAATAGAAAAACCTAATCTCAACAGATTTAGGTTCGTTCTAATCACCTAGTCGAGCAAAACCAAATAAAAGCACAGCCGTACCATCTTTCTCTCAAAGCCATTCAGATCAGATTCCGAACATTTTTGTAACTACTATGTGAATAAAGGTAGTAACTTGAATTTTAAATGACCAAGAGGGCATAATATAACTACGAGTACGTTTATTCCCAAATTACATTCAATTTGAACCAGCAGGTTATGAGCAAGTCAAAATTCCTTAATTTTATCACTGACACACTCACTCACTCACCGATTATCACAATGAACGTCTCTTCTCGTCAGAATTGTCAATTCATTCTATTTATTAAACAAATAAAGATGTCATCGATATTGAAACGGTCACTATAAAATGTTGTTAGTTAACTAAGTAATTGGGTAACAATTTATGACAAACTTGTTGGATAGATGCTCTCACAGATAGGTACTGAATAATTTAACCGACTTGGTTTTACATTACTGCAGACAGATTATTTGCAGACGATAGCACAGTAATAATAAAATATGACAAACCAGATGATTAATGAAGATGAAATCAACCAAACATTATGTACAAAACAAAAATAATGCACTTTCGCCAAAGAACTCAACCTAAAAATATTAATGTTAATAACGATGGACAGAGAGTACATTCTGATATGTTTCTATCTAGCTGGCCCCCTGAGCCACAGCAACGAAACCGATGTAGACTGTTAGCTTAATGAACGTACTTGTCGAATCGACCGAAAATGTTCAATGTACCTCTGCCACAAAGACAGAAATGGCATTTATTATCGGTTTCTATCCAGCGGGCCCCTTCGTTATCCTATTGCTTAGAGACTTGAAAATTTTATTGGAGATACTCCTTCCAATGTACTTTTCAAATTATTCATTTATTTTCAAAAAACATTGGATAATACAGCAGAAATTACATTTGTAAGTGTTTTTCCATCCAGCGGGGGCCCTTTTTATCCTCAATATTTAAAAATGAAAATCTTACGCCAAATTAAAGCATTTTCAATGTACTTTCAGGAATTAATGCGTTTATTTGTGATAAAGATCATAATTAACGGTGAAAAGGATCTGCTAACTTTAGAAGTTTTGTTCAAATAGTAAGGTCCGCAAAAAAACATTTTGTTTAAGTAGATAACACACACAGAGAGGAGGCCTGTGTCCCAGTAGTGGGAACATTTATAGGCTGATGATGATGATGAGATAAATAATAATGCGCACAGAATAACAATATATTTTGACATAGTA
This sequence comes from Agrochola lychnidis, assembly GCA_963680765.1. Taxonomy (NCBI): domain Eukaryota; kingdom Metazoa; phylum Arthropoda; class Insecta; order Lepidoptera; family Noctuidae; genus Agrochola; species Agrochola lychnidis. The sequence continues at coordinate 24,802,268 of OY796866.1, forward strand.
TATTTTTTCAAATGAATAATAAAAATTATTGTTTCACATATGTTACGCAATGCGGTATGATTTATTTATTAATTAGCTGAGTTTTTACGTTAGTATCTAGATCGTCATGACATTCCCAACTGCCATTTTGACGTATACAGTGGGCTTTGTAATGGCCAATGAGTTCTCAAATCATAGGTTTCAGTTGCCGTTGACAATCAAAACAACTTAAAAGTGATACTGATATTAAGTGCAATAACAATAATTTATAAGGTTAGTATGTACTACGTAGGTAGGAATTAATACTTAGATAAAACAAAAACAATAAAAAACAATTGTTTTCTGCATTTGTTCAAGTCCAAAACTTTAGAATAATTAATTAATAAGATTCAAAATTAGATTCGCTCAACCCTTTTTACATTATCTGTGGCTGTAATGGCGGCACGTCATCAAACCAGCTGATCGCTGCTGTGGCGCGCACCCCCACGGTATAATGTTGGATTTGGGCACCTTGTTACGGTATTAATATCTATATTTTTTGATGAATTTGCATGAGTTTAGTTAAAGTGGTGTATGAAACTGCACATAACTAGGTATTAAAATACTCGTGTGATAGATAATTCACACCCGTGTTTTGACACGAGACACGTAGCATGTTGATATTAGTTTCATATTTATGCTAATATTTTGCTGACCCTACATACAATTCGCTTCCAATAAAGTTATTTTTTACTTAACCAGCTTACCATCAGGCAGTTGTTGTCAACTTTAGGACACCGGCCAGGCCGGTACGTTAACTTAAAGCTCACAATTTGACGAAACACGCGCGTAGGTAAATTTTCTGCATTACCTACGTTTATTATTCAAAAATACAATTACGTACTTATTGTATCTAAAAAAACGCATTAATTCCTGAAAGTAAATTGAAAATGCTTTAATTTGGCGTGCGATTTTCACTTGTAAATATTGAGGATAAAAAGGGCCCCGCTGGATGGAAAAACACAAATGTAATTTCTGCTGTATTATCCAATGTTTTTGAAAACAAATGAATAACTTGAAAAGGGGTCTCCCTTGTTTTACCGAAAAGAAATTGCCAAATTATCACTTCCCAAACAAATTTTCGCATAATTTCATTTGCCAAATTATTACTTACCAAAAAATCTCTTTACAAATAATTGTTACGAAAACCTATGTTTGGCAAGTGAACGTTTGAACAATAACTTGTTCACCAACTAGTACTTTTACCATTTTTTATCTAGTCAAATATTTCAGTTGGTATAACATATTTTACGCAAAATTAAATAATTTAATAAGCTCTCGATAGCCTCCTAAAAATAATCTCTTTTTTCCATATTTTTTTCTATATAATCTAGTCGTTTCTGGCACTCGCCGGCCGCTGCCGCGGCACCGCTCGCTTCGCTCGCTCGGCTCGTGCGTAGGTGGTCACAGTTTTAACCTAACCTAACCATTTTTTTTAAATTAATAACCTACTGTAACTAGTTCTAAATTAATGTCTGTAATTTTTATGGTGTACATAATAAAGAATATTCTATCTATCTAGTTCCATAAATAACCTAATGTCTAGTAACCATAAATTTGACTTGTTTCAGACAAATTCAAGCACATAAGCTTACAAAGAAATACGCAAATGACATCAAATTTAACAAACAAGTAAAATGTTTATTGGCTTTAAGTTATTTGCCAGAAAATGAAATCATTCTATATTTTAACAAGCTAATAGAAGGTTTAGAAGATTCTGATTGGAACCAAATCACGAATTGGTTTGAAGAAAATTATGTTAGCGGATCATCGAACACGCAACCGAAGTATCCACCAAGCTTTTGGAGTTGCCATGTTGTAAAGAAAGACGAATACCTAGAACTTCAAACTCAGCTGAGGCGTGGCATCGTAGAATAAACATTCTCATTGATAAACACCACCCTGGAGTGTATCGCTTAATTAAAGAATTAATAAATGAAGTTTCTTCAAATTTAGCTGACATTGAGATTATACTATCAGGTGAACCGCCACAAAAAAAGAAAAAAAAATATGGATAAAGACGACAGAATTAATCGAGTTCTGCAACACAAGTCTGAATACTCCGAAATAAATCTGCTAATGTCCATTGCAAAAAATTTAAAATTGTAAGTTACAAATATTTTGTACTCGCTTTTGCTATTTTGTACTCGCGTTAATAAATGATTACCTATATTAAAATAAAATTGCATTTTTAATTATACAATTCCCAAAAAAATCTTATTTTTGCCTTTATATTTTTTGTCATAACAAATCATTTGACTAAACGTTTATTGTCTAAATATTGTTTGCTGTAATAAATCATTTGATTAAAGACCAAAAGCCTTAATGACAATATCCTTGGTAACAATCTGCCAAGTAAACATTTGACCAAATGAAAATGTGCGTACTAAAATTATTCCAAATATTACATTGGTATAAAAAAAGGTTGCTAAAATTTGTTTGGGTAATGAAAATTTGGCAAAATCTTTTCGGCAAAACGGCAGGATCCCCTTGAAAAGCACATTGGAAGGAGTATCTCCACGAAAATTTTCAAGTCTCTAAGCAATAGGATAACGAAGGGGCCCGCTGGATAGAAACCGATAATAAATGCCATTTCTGTCTTAGTGGCAGAGGTACATTGAAAATTTTCGTTCGATTCGACAAGTACGTTCACTAAGCTAACAGTCTACATCGGTTTCGTTGCTGTGGCTCAGGGGGGCCAGCTACATAGAAACATATTACATTCTGCTGACAAAATATAGATTACAATTTGTCATGGAAAACACATGTAGATGGTCTCTGTAATAGTTATTTATGCAACTGTTGTATAATAAGGGGTATTAAAACACGAATGTGGGTTTAATACTATCACATGAGTGTTTTAATACCTAATTATGAACAGATGCATACAACACTTTATCTACACCCATGATATGAATCCTCTATAAAAGGTTCTGAAGCCATACTTAGGGTGTTGTACAATATTGTTTATCTACTCTCATATCGTAATATTCGAATTATAAACTTCAAAACGAGTTTATGTTGACATACTTTATAAGCACAATACCGAAATTTGAAAATAGAATCATATTATAATTTTTTTTCTCTAACAATATAATGCTATGAAACAAATTACGATACAGGGCTAATCCAAGAAGTTAATATCACCGCGGAGTTTCCATCTACTTTTGTAGTGGAACGTTTAAACGTTACACTACAAAAGTAGATGGAAACTAATGGATTTTTAAATTTATTCTTGACCTTTAACTTTGATCTTTTATTTAGTATTAGATTAAATCCCAATGATAAACACACACTCATGTTTTAATACCCCTCATTATGCAACAGTTTCATAAACTACTATTTCTCAACTTTTCTGTTAATAATTGGTTAGAAATGTCCTTTGCTGCATTAGAAATATCTGGTGGTGTTATCAAAGCTTACTTTACTCATTTTTGTAAACAACAAAGTAATAAAATTTTGCAATACTATTTTCGAATAAAAATGGCGGGATACGACGTGAATTCGGATAACCTATAAGTTTTTTTTTATTACGGCGCTGTTGTAGATTAACAAGCATGCATGACAATGTTCTTTTTTTGAAATTCGAGTTGCATATTATGAAATTTAGTACAACATTATAACACTCATTTGGATGATATTATGGTTACTATGACACTGGCGTGTTATGCAAATAAATGAATTGATTTGATTAGATCTCATGTTTTGCGGTAGAAGAACTGCGTTGCGAGACTTGCATTTTTTACATGTTATATTTTTGATGGGTTAGATAGTTTTCAATAATAATCAGAGATCGAAATAGGTAGGTTGAGTATACATATTTACCTAAACTTCGAGGGAGTCTTTTTTTTTTATGTATGGCATCTCGTAGTTGACCTCTGAGATCATGACTACTTAACCGGGCTTTCCTGTGGGTGCCTTAAGCTACTACACTTAAAACCTCCAGCCAGGGATTATTCAACTATGCTAATTAAAACTACTAGAATCAATTCTATTTTTTGTTTTTGACGTTCAAAAGTGCCTTTTTGTGCCTAATTGAAATACATTATTTGACTTTGAACTAGGTGAACGCTCGCTAAGGGCACCCCTGTGGGGTACGAACCTCGGCTTAGGGCGTCAACCGGAGGGAGGACATCAAGGATGGGACGGGCTGGATTGCAATCGAGTAATAAACATATTGACTTACGGCGCAAAAAAAAAAAACTTACTTTCAAAGTATAATCAATCATTTGCAATTTTTTAAATCCCGGGTTTAACCTCATGTTCATGATTCCGGGATTTTAGAGAAGACATTATCCGCTCTATGCTCCTTACTTCCTCGAAGTTTAGGTACTCGACCTATTCCGATCTCTGATAATAATTCGCTCTCCTGCTTTTATCCCAATTTATTTGTGGTCGGCGCAACATGTCTTTTCTTCTACTCTTCTCTAATAGTGGTCACCTCGACATTCACCTTTCTAGCCATATCATCTTTCACACAGTCCGTCCATAATTACAATTGACTAGTAATAAAACTAAATACCCTCCTCCACCTCTTATTCAGGCCCGAACGTAGAGACCCAGGGCCCCCAGGCATTTGACATTTGAGACCGACACCCCATCCCGAAGCCATATTGGTAATTTAGCAAATAAAATGCACTAGCAGAAATAATGCAGTCTATATTACGTTATGTACGTCACCATAGTTACGTCACCATAGTTACGTCAACCGTCGTCAGAAATCGACGTTTATAAACAAAGACGTTCTTTTTCTCGTATTCCTTCACACTCAAGTTACGTACTTGAACCAACATAATTTCTCTAAACAAGGTAGGGTATTACAGTACTTTTGTAAAGCCTACATGATTGATTATTATTCATATAACTGGTGCGGCAGTGATTGAACGGTGATCTTTCAAAGCGAACTTTGAATACAACAGCGCGTGAAGCGAGCTCGATAGTTGGATGCACCTCGGATGTTAGGTTTCTTTTGAATATTCATACAGTTATTGGAGTTAGATTGTCGACTTATGCCAGAAAGCTTAAGAATTAAGAGTAAGTAAGGTGCAATATGGAGCTCGAAATTTTTTAACATCCCGTCTCGGAAAGGTTAGATTTCTTTTGACAATTTAAAACAGAGTTGCTTTGTTGACTTATACAGAAAAGCAAAAGAAATAAGAGAAACTATAATGCAGGAGTGAGCGCAGCGAGCTCGATCCCCCAGCCAGACAAGCTATACCTGGGCGGGGTAGCGACGGGGCCTAGCTTGGGGCTTTGCAGGCCTAGGTGGGAATCTAGGGCTGCCCCCATTAAACAAAAGTTTTCGAAAATTATTGATTAAGATTTTTATTATTATTTATTTATAAGTATTCGAATAATTTTTCAAATTAATTGATAAAAGGAATAATAATTTTCTTGTAAACTTTTAAAATCCTTTGTTTGTGCTTTCTCTAATCTAACGTTCCTCTCGTGACTTATATGACGAATATATATAGCAAAGTGATCTAAGATTACTAGTATGTTTAACTTGGTATCTACTGTTAATACGCCTAATTAGTACTCTCTCCATATCGGAAATGTAATGTGGTGCGACTGACCTGTCCGGCGAGGTTGCCGGGCAGCGCGTCGGGCGGCAGCTTGCCGGTGGCCAGCATGATGTCGCGGAAGTTGAGCGGCGCGCAGTACACGCGGCACAGCTCCGCGCGCGCCGGCTGCGCCAGCTCGCGCGCGTGGCGCAGCGGCGACTCGATCCAGCGCAGCGACGACAGGTCGCCGCGCGTCAGCGTGTTCACGTAGGCGTGCTCCACCTGCAGCTGCGCCTCGGCCGCGTCGCCCAGCGCCAGGTGCCGGTAGCTGCCCCACACGCCGGCGCGCAGCACGTTGACGGCCAGGTCGCGGCCCGCCTGCGCCGCGTACGGCGCCGCGTCGGGCCGGAAGGGCTCGCGCGCGCCCGGCAGGTAGTAGCAGCGCAGCGCGCGCCCGCCCGCCTCGCCGCGCAGGCACGCGCACAGCCCCAGCACGCCGGCCGGCGCCGCGCGCGCCACCACGTACACGCGCGCGTCCGCGCCCTCGGCGCGCGCCAGCGCCGCGCGCAGCTCGTCCACCCAGCCGAAGGCGGCGTCGTCGTCCACGAGCACCACCTCGCGGCGCTCGGGCAGCGCCGGGCGGCGCCGCAGCAGCACGTACTCGCAGCTGGCGGCCACCTGGCGCGACACGCACAGCAGGCCGGCGCGCTGCAGCATGTCGGCGGTGGCGCGCGCGTCCAGCGCGCCGTGCGGCTCCTCCAGCAGCAGCATGCCGGCCTCGCCCAGCGCCGCCGCCAGGAGCTCCAGCGTGGCGGCGCCGTGCCGGCTCAGCACGTCGGCCGCCAGCACCAGGTGGCAGTCGGTCTCTATGGGCACGCTCTTGCCGTCCTTGGGCAGCACCTTGACGCCCAGGTCCTTGACGGCGGCGGCGTAGGCGGCGGGCGCGGGCCCGGCCGCTAGTGAGGCGTCCACGCGCACCTGCGGCTCGGCCTCCAGCACCTGCATGGCCAGCGGCGTGAGCAGCGCCTCGGCCGGTCGCTCCAGCGCCGCCTCGGCCAGTTTGAGCTTGAGCGCGCCCGCATTCTCCAGCACCAGCTGCAGGCTGACGGTGAGCGCTTCGCGCTTGGAGCGCGAGGTGTCCTCGGTGGCCACGGTGGCATTGTCGTACGGCAGAAACACGTACTTCTCCAGCTTAGGCGCGGCCTGCGGGTTGGCGCGGCGCGGCGCTAGGCTGGTCTTGACGCCGCGGAATTCTATGCCGCCGGCGCTGATGACGTCGATGTCGCGGTGCATGCGCACGGGCAGCGTGCCGCCCTCGCCCAGCTTGGCCACGGCCGCCAGCTGCGCCGCCGGGTCGATGAGCGCGCGCTGCAGCCGCGTGGGCAGGTACAGCTCGCGCGTGTCCACGCCGATGATGCCGAACTGCAGCATGGTGTCCATGAACGAGATCCAGTTGTCGTCCCAGGCGAGCTCGCCGCAAGTGCCGCGCGGGTCGGACGAGCGGATGCCGCGGAAGATGCCGCTGTAGTTGTAGCCGCGCAGGCGCAGCTCCTTGTAGATGTCGTCGGTGACGAGCGGCAGCAGGCCCTCCTCGGCGCGCGGCGCGGCGTCGTCCAGGTCGCGCAGGCGCTCGGCGCCGGGCTCGTCCGCCAGGCGCACCGTGCCCGTCACCACCACGGCGCCGCCCTCGCACACGTCGAACTCGCCCGTGCCGTCCAGCACGTTGATGAGGAAGCGCACGGGCGTGTCGCGCGACACGATGGTGGCGCGCCGGAACTGGATGTTCTCCATCACGATCGGGGTCTCCTCGGGCTTTCTGTTGTTGAGCTTCGCCATAGTTCTCCAAACGAGGGTCTGGAACCGTTAAAATCAGATTAGACACGGCGCGCTCCGACACGCGCCACCCCGGTTCGGTCGCGGCACTCACCAGGTACCCGGTGGCGGGGAAGAGCACGCGGCCGTCGATGTTGTGTCCGGTGATGAAGCCGTCGTCGGCGCGCGACACGTCGTACTCGATGACGTTCTCGCCCGAGCGCGACGCGTTGCCGAAGTGCGCCACCTGCCACTCCAGGCGGTGGTCCCAGCGCACGCGCGAGGCCAGGCCCGGCGTGCCGCGCGGCACGGGGAAGGGCACGGCCGGGTACAGGCGGCCCACGGCGGGCTGCGCGCCGGCCGCGAACAGGCGCCCGGCCGCGGCCAGCAGCTGCGCGCACGCGTCGGGCGCGTCGCGCCGCACCAGCGCCACGTGCGCGGCCGCGGGCGCGGGCCGCGCGCGCTTGAGCACGGCCTGCAGCAGCGCGTGCGGCGCCACCTCCACCAGCACGGCGCGCTCGGGCACCTCGCGCACGGCGTCCGCGAACCGCACCGGCGACAGCAGGTTGTTCACGTGGTAGTTGGCGTCGCTCAACTTGGCTGGGGACAGGACACACTCGTGAGCGGCGAAGCTCGTTGCGGACTAAATAGTCATGGAACAACTATGATTCGAATGAATTAAAAAGTATATTACTGCTACATAAATACCCTTGATGATAAAACTATTTATTGCAATAAAAATTAATACTACTCCTCCGAAACGGCTTGATCGATTTTTATGAAATTTTATATGTATATTCGGTCGGTCTGACAATCGGTCGTAACCTATTTTTCATACCCCTAAGATAAGGGTGGTCCACCCAAAATATTTATATGGCAAAACAACATTTGCCGGGTCAGCTGGTATTATACACTCAGCGGCACAAAATGTGGCCCAAACATAAACAACCCAATAACAGCTGAATTTTACTAACGCGTATGACAACTTGAAGTAGCAGTTTGTGGGGTGGAGGTATACTTTTCCCCGAGCCGAACTCTTGCCGAGTTCCACAACTCCCTTGCGGAGTTGAGAGTCGTCGTCGTCGGATTCTGTTACCTCCCCGTGCTCGTCCTCGAGGACTTCAATGTCAAGAATCTGGCTTGGGGTTCCCAGTATACGGACACACGGGGCAGGATGGTGGAGGACTGGGCTCTGGAGACAGGCCTAGTCGTCCTAAACCGGGGTTCTGTCCCCACGTGGCGAACGAAATGTCCACCACTGATTCACCCCGCATCCGGGGTGAATCAGTGGTGGACATTTCGTTCGCCAGCCCCGCTCCGTCGCGTGTCACTGACTGGCGCGTCATGGAGAGGGTGGAGACCGATTCCGATCAACGCTGCCGTCACGTCACATATATTGGACATGGCCTCCCGGAATCAATCCGCCTCGTCGTTGATGTCTGCAGGCCTGTCCGGTGATCCCCCAAGGAAGTGTCGGTGGCCTGTTATTCCTCGTTTACATCAACGACTTACCGAAAACCATAGAAGGTCCATGTGTTTTATTCGCGGATGACATATCTTTATTAGTCTCATGGCAAAACAATAAAAACATAGAAGAAAAACTCAGTTCCATACTCACAAAAACATGTAACTGGATGACCTCACATAATCTAGAAATTAATTATACTAAAACTAAATTAATGACTTTCCACCCTTATCAAAAAGCTCCTCTACACTTAAATTTCAAATTTAACGGCTCAAAATTGGAAACTGTTGATGAATTTACATTACTTGTACTTACAATAAATAAACATATTAATTGGAAAACACAAATACAAAAAACCCGTTCAAAACTTTCAAAATTCTCATATGCTCTCTGCGAAATAAAAAAAAACAACCAATCTAAAAACTGCCCTCACCACCTACTATGCGTATGCCAATGTATGGCTTAGCTACGGCGTTACTCCTTTTGGGGAAATAGTACAGATGCACTGACACTCTTTACTCTACAAAAGAAATTACTTAGAATCTTGGTAAACATTGATCAAACTGACAGTTGCAAACCCTATTTTTAACCGACTTCCAAAAAGGAGGAGGTTATATGTTCGTCGCGTATGTTTTTTTTTTTGTATGTCCGCCGATTTCTCCGTCAATTGTGGACCGATTTTGAAAATATTTTTTTTGTTTGAAAGGTTATGCTCTCGAGGTGGTCCCATATGACGGAATGATATAGATGATTTGATGTGATTTAATTTAATTTGATTTTAATTGATTTGATTCTATTTTATTTGACATTATTTTATTGTATTATTGACTTTATTGTAAAAATGACGTTATTTATTTTAATTTGATGTGATTTAATTTAATTTGATTTGATTTTAATTGATTTTATTGTATTTGACATTATTTGATTTTATTTGTAACATTTATATTAATTTATGTTTGGCAATGGGTGTTATTTACCTGAAAATAAATGAATTTATTTATTTATTTATAGTATGCACATCTAACGCAACCTCAAAACATGTCTTTGTAGAAAGATTTTTTCATTTTTGGGCCCATTTCTGTACAATAGATTAAATAGAAAACTTAGTATTTATAAATTAAATGAATTTAGCTGTAAAAAAATTATAATTGAATATTTAATAACCATAGATTATGCACAGACAGAAGATCTACTTGTTGTCTGCTAATAGAACCGCTAACATGCTATTTTACTTATATTTACCTAATTTTAATTTAGTTTGTACTTTATACTCATAGTTAATTTATTACATTAAGAATTTTTGCACTTCCTAGCCTGAAACACAGGTTCAACCTAGTTCAGGCAAATAAGCAACTGTGCTCTATTTTAATTATTAAGTTACTTATTGTAAATGTGCCCCTTTTTATAAATAAACGGTTTTATTTATTTATTATTTTATTTATTTATATAAATTTTATTAACTTTGCTTCAATAGTTTTTGAGTTAGCTTCAATAATACGTACTTTTTCCCACTTAGTATGTGGATGATATGTTAAGTTCCTGTCACTGTTATTTACATAGCAGGTAGTGGTTTTCGAATTTGTGTGGGGTAGGTACCACAACTAAAAAGTGAAAAATAAAAAAATTTTACAAAAAAAAAAAAACAACCGACTTCCAAAAAACACTACAAAGTTTAAAATATATTAATGATACGGTAATCATTAATAATTAATATTATTAATATATCAATAAATAATATAATAATTATAATCAATAAATAAAATAATAACAAAATAAAAAATAATAATAAAAATAAATAAATAAATAATATAATAGCTCGTTGGGCAACTGGATTAAGGGCTTGATTCAGAAAGCGGTACTCCTGGACACACCTCGTATTGTTAGGAGGTTCCTCTCTCTGGAGCCCTGACCGCCGGTAGCTTGGACCCTGCTCTCGATACCGGTGGGCTACTATTTTTTATATTTTTAAATATTTTTATATTATTTTATTCTAATATTTAAAAATATAATTTATATGTAAATAATAAAATAAAGGAAAAAATATAATAATAATAATCAATTAAGCCGTCCCGCGGCTTAGCTCGCGTGAAAGCTAGTCATCAAATAAAAGGTCTTGAAATCGCGACTTTAGCACATTAGAGTTAACAAGTCGTAGCCACATGTCCGACGGAGTTTCCCATCGCCGGCGCCGTTTCTCAGGAGCATTAGACGATGAATTTCCAAAAATCGATGATACCACAAATTTTGACGTTTAAACAGAAGTCTAAGTAGCACGTTTCAAACAACCTCCACGTTTCCAACTTAAAAAATTACGAATTTCCAGACAACATATGTGTGAAATAGACAGACAAAACTAATAAAAAGTAATCGAAAAAATCCGGCAATAATCGAGGATTCCGATTAATCGCTAAATCGCCGATTACAATGAATCGTCAACGTAGCGATTAGATAAGAGTGATCAAGTGTGACTCACCGAGATCCGAGTCCCACTGGTCGCGCGGCAGCGACGAGGACACCCAGCGCTTGGAGCGCGGCTTGGGGTCCGGGATGACCTTCTCCAGCGAGCGGCGCAGCAGCGGCGCGGCGTCCGCGATGTACTTGCTGTGGAACGCCACGCCCGAGCTGTTGACGCGCCGCGCGAACGTGCCCTCCGCCGACAGCGTCGCCACGAACTTCTCCAGCGACTCCACTGGCCCCGAAATCTGTACGACACGTCACATTGAGAACGCTAACGTCACGCCGCATCGTGGCCGCGCAGCCGCGCCGGCGTCTCGCTTACCGTGACGCTGTCGTCGGCGTTATGGCAGGCGGGCACGACGTCGGGCGGGCAGCGCGCCTCGCACTGCTCCCACGAGAGCCCCACGGCCGCCATGGCGCCCGGCGCCAGCTTGGCGTCCACGATGCTGCGCCCGCGCCAATACGCCGCCAGCACCGCCTGCTCCGCCGTCAGCGTCTCGTCCGCGTATGCGCAGCCTGCGGGTGAACACATCAGTCAGTCACGCTCACTACGCCGTACTGCGGCTGCGCGGGAGGCGCTCACTACTCACCGATCTCGCCGACCGAGTGGCCAACGATGCCGTCTGGGCGGATCTCGAGCACACGCAGCACGTCTACAAGCGCCACCTGCACGGCCGCGATGGACACGAACGAGTTGATGACGTCGTCGAAGGCCGTCGCCGGCGCGTCCGTGATGATATTGATGAGGTCGATTTTGTGCGGCCGCAGCGCCGCTGCCGAGCGGTTGATACTGGCCGCGAACGCCGGCAGCTGCATCAGGGTCTTAGCCATGCCGGGCCACTGCGAGCCCATACCCGAAAATACGAACCACACGGGTCGGGGATCCCCGCTCTCCATTTCCTGTAATGAAATGAAATGAAATTGTTTATTCTGTAAATAGGATATCGGAATCACTTTTACACGTCATATAAAAAAAATATTAAAAATAAGCTAGATGAGTTTGGCGTTTCCTATCTGACTACTCTGAGAAGAAAGGCCGAAACAAACTCAGAGGTCGCAGTCTCTTTTAAAGTCCAGACATAATCTTGGTCAGGCCATATGAGGACCATGTAGATTAGTGTCTGAAAAGGTCTTTTGAGGAAAGAACCACACAGATTTGAGTGGACCTGTCCAGTCTGTGTACAGAGGAGTCGTCAGACATGACCGATCACGAACTAATTAGGAAGCGGCGCGACAGCCAGGCCTCGGCGTCGCGTATACTCACGATGCACTCCTGCATAGGCGGGTCGGTGAGCACGACGAACCCGCGGTGCGAGTGGCCGGGGATGTTGTACTTGTGCACGGCGTCCAGCAGCGCGTGCAGGCCGGCGTCGTCCTTGTGCTGCGCCGCCAGCGCGGTGAGCTCGCGCACGGCCTCCTCCGTGCGGCCCGACGCCAGCACGACGCGCGGCGCCGCGTACCGCGCCGGGGCGCGTGCGGCGCCGCCGCCCGGCTCCGACTCGAAGATGACGTGCGCGTTGGCGCCGCCGAAGCCGAACGAGTTGATGGCTACTAGCCCGCCCTCCCACGGCATGTTGCGGTCCACCACCTGCCACCACATACACACCCTACTTATAAACTGATCTGATTTTTGTATTAATAACACGCAAGCATTGCCTTTTACGAGCCTAATTGAAATAAATAATACTTGACTTGTTTCGTGAATCGGATGCTCAAATGATACATGAACAAACACTCAGACCTGCAACAACAGGCCAAGGTGCGTGTCTGTACAGAAAGTCCTGGTTGAATTAACAACTTACCTGGATCCTGCCATCGCTGAGCGCCGGGATGTCCGGGTTGGCATTCTTGTAGTGCAGGTTGGAGGGGATGACTCCGCGCTCCATGGCCACCACCACCTTGGCGACGGAGCACAGGCCGGACGCGGGCTCCGAGTGGCCCATGTTGGACTTCACCGAGCCCAGCAGCAGCGGCCCCTTGCGCCCCTTGCAGAACAGCTCCGCGATGGCGTTCACCTCCTGTGGGTCTCCCACCTAGCGAACACACGCTACGTCAGCTCATCGCTTATACTCACTGCACATACACACGATTTTTGCACAATTTTTTTTTGTAACTGAATGTCACAAAGATGATGCCGATGTTGAACAGCTACGAACATGTTACGTAGGTTTGCTCGATCTACAGTTGCAATGAAAAAATCAGCACACACCTGTATTCAACCGCCCTGTAGCACGCAACGTGACGCTAGTGCGTTGAGTGTTCAATAAAACAACGCTATCTGGGCTAATTTAAAAACAATATTAATTATTATAGTGGTGGCCAGTAGTTGGCGTACCTTAGTTCCGGTGCCGTGGGCCTCGACGTAGGCGACGTCGCTGGGCCGCAGCTTGGCCTCGGCGAAGGTCTCTTCGGCCAGGCGGCGTTGCATGTCGCCGGACGGGAAGGTGATGCCCTGGTCCTTGGCACCGTCAGTGTTGACGCGCAGGCCGCGCAGCGTGGCGTACACGCGCCGCGCCGCGCCGCGCCGCTGCAGCAGCACGGCCACGGCCGCCTCCGAGCGCACGTAGCCGCGCCCGCTGGCGTCGAACGCGGCGCAGCGGCCTTCGGGCGACAGCATGCTGAGCCGGTGGAAGTTCAGCGAGTTGGCGGGCTTCAGGCACAGGTTGCAGCCGGCCACGATGGCAGCGTCGCAGTGGCCGGAACGGATGGCTGTGGCCGCCTGCGCCAGCGCGAACATGGAGCTGGAGCAGGCCGTGTCTACCGCGAAGGACGGTCCTTTGAGGTCGAAAGTGTAGGAGATGCGGTTGGGAAACATGGCGCGGCAGCAGCCCGTGAGCGCGTAGCCGTTGATCTTGTCGGGGTCCACGGTCCACATCTCCTCAGTCTCGGAGTTGGACACGCCCACGTACACGCCGGTGCGCGAGCCGCGCAGCTCGCTGGGGTTGATGCCGGCGTCGATGATGGTCTCGTGCGTGAGCTCCAGCAGCAGGCGCAGCTGCGGGTCCATGAGGTGCGCCTGCTTGGCGTGCACACCGAAGAACGTCGCGTCGAAGTGCACCAGGTCTTTAAGTTTGCCATTGCGTTCCGGGAGACCGTGCAATCCTGTCATAAAAAAAATCTTAATTTTACTTGTTTTTCCGTTGCCCTGTGTAAAGGTGGCTCCTACGCCTACAATAAGTTAGTGCAATATATTAATTGTTCAATATGATTGAACAAGCCCTTGCACTCAAATCCTAACTATCCTGACGAATAATAATTTGAAAGAAAGTTTTTGTCTATGGGACACTGGCTGGTTTTGATGTTAACTAAAACTATGACTATTTATTACAAAAAAACAACATTCCAAATTCCCTCCACATTTTTTTACGAGCAAAATCAAAATACTGTCTCATTGAAAAATGGATTTACAACGAGAACATTTTCGCGCGATGATTTTGTAAGATTTCAAATATCGACTAAAACCAGACGAATCGTTTGAAAAAGCCCTTCTAAAGCGACTGTTTTCCGCTGGTTCAACGAATTTGTGCGTGGTCGAGTAACTTTGGCGGACGAAGAAAGAAGTGGCCGCCCTATGACGGCTGTTACATAAGAAAACGTGCTGGCTATGAAAAATTTGTATTCAAGAGAATAGGCGAATTACATATGAAGAGATTCAGCATATTCAGATTGGATCGGGAAGTGTGCATGAAATTCTACACGGGCATCTTCGGGTAAGGAAGATAGTTTCACGGTGGTACCGCAAAATCTAACACAGGCTGAGAAGGTGGTCCGGGTAGAATAGTGCCGAGACATGATGGCAAAATTTTAAGCAGGCTCGTCTCGACGCGTTTAAGATATCAATCATTACGGATGGATTTATTATTATTAACATCTGTACTTTTTTTGTTTACCTATGTTCTACAAATAAAAATATTTGAATTTGAATTTGGATTTATCATTTTTGTTCCCTAAAATAAAAAATCAACTCGAGGGAAAACAGTTTTCATCACCGGACTAGATGCACTGGCTGTATTTGAGAAGGGGATTGAAGAGCTGTCTGATGCGGACTGGAAAATGTATTATGAAAATTGAATTAGACGTATGACGCCAATGGAGCGTTCAAGTAATAATAATTATTATAAATGCGAAAGTGAGTTTGTTTTTGATGTGAAACATCTATAGCGGCGGGTCAGACCGAATGTTGGCGTAGTGACGCTTCGCCACGCCAACAGTGGCGACTGCTGGCGCCAACAGCCAACACTCGCCATATTTATTTCTAATATGGCGATGTTGCGATCTATGTAATAATATAATAATAATTTCAAAAAGTGTGGTATTTCCTATCGTAAACTATCCTTTTATGAATCTATCTATATCTGTGCTGTACATAGTAATTTCGATGTTTCACATCTGCCAGGCGTCCCGCGACAGCAAATTTTTTTGTTTGTTATGCTTTCACGCTAAATCGGCTGAACAGATTTGGATGAAATTTGGCACCTGGATTAGAACACAGGATACTTTTTATACCGACATTCCCACGGGAAAAAGATATCCATTTATTTAAGAAGCAACTCAATAATCTACTGATATAAGACATACTACACAGTTAATGAATACCTGTCTGATAAAAATTTGGGTGTATAATAATAATACATATAATAATAATAATACATATCCCCACAGCCGTATCTCTACGTTGACATCGTGGTGGGGCTTGCGCGTTCCGAACTCTAGGCCTGTGCCGGTAGAGTTTACTTTGCCGGAACAGGTCTGGGATGAGGAGCCAGACCAAAAGAGATACAAAAACCCGCGGGGCAGCATGTGGCGAGCTGCTGGGCAGTAGCGACCCCACGGACCCTATCTCCCGGGAGAAGTCTTGTTCCTCACCTCTGGCTTGCCTTTTTTGGCCGGCTGGAGTGAACACTGACGAGGAACGGTGCTCCCGCCTCATTCTTGCCTTAATTGGCCGGCTTGAGTGGAGATTCGCAAGAGCAAACGTGCTCGGAGGAAGGAAGTATTCCAGTAAGATGCTGGTAGGGATCTTGACCGTACTTCCGGGATTGTCCTGATAGCCGTGGAATACCTTTCCACTCCTCATAAGCACCTCAGGACGTGTTGCCCCCTTGTCGCTACGACACTATGTGCTAGCGACCGTTTTCGGGGGCCCATTATTGAGTGTGCAAGTCACCCCCTGCCATTTTATCCGTGTGCATATAAAACATAGATCAGGCAGGGGCCATAGTCCTTCCATAGTTCCAGGTGACCAGTTCACTTTAGCAACCCAAACCCATAGTCCGATTTCTTTGTTTCCATATCTTACAAATAGTCCTACACCAACCGGGGGTTGTCCTTGGCTGCACTTGCATAGTGCGAACAGGGATAATCGTCGGTTGGTACCTCATTTCATTAAAAACGTCTAAGGGGCCTCTGCGAGTTGGCTTCGGCCCCTCGTACGCCTTCCAAAGGTCCGGGACCCCTTGTTCCCGAGAAATGTCAAAGACAAATAAATAATAATAATACATATAATTAGGGTGAATACTGGAGTCCGATTTATTTTTATTCAAATTACCTTATTTGTATTGCCAATTATGTGTTGACTGTACCTATTAGACATTACTTAGTTATTATGACAATAAACATATATTCTGACATTACATGCTTTTACTCAAAAATGCATGTAATGTGGTCATTATTTTGACAACCTTGTTTGAGCAAAGTCGACCTTGCCGTTCTGTTTCAAGGAGCGGCCGGCAAAGTTTTGCTGGTCGCTCTAACAGGCCGCCAAAATATTGCCGGCCGCTATTTTGACGTTTCAACGTTTTAAAAAATCAAATGCAAAAAGTTTTTATTTAAAACACAGCTGTTTGTATTTATAAGAGATAGGTACAAAAAGATTTTATTCCATATTTGGCTGTATAGTTCCAAGTACCATTGTTAAAAAAAAACAAAGAAGTAACAAAAGCGCGGTTCAGCAAAAATGTTATTTTATTTAGTGACTTTTTGCTAAAAATGAGCTCTCAAAGCGAAAATTCTTCCGATTCAATGTGTTTAACACCGCCAGACATTAAAGATGAAGCTAAATTAGTGGTTGAAAATTTAAAACCGCGAAACTCAAAGGAAAAATATACAAAAAAATTGTGCAGTGCATATGAAAAATTTGTGCAGTGGAAAATCAGTAGGAAATCTAAATCTTTACTTGCTGGTTTTATTTAGATTAATTAGGTACTTGCATTTTTGAGTAAAGCACTATACAAGCCTTGGCCCACTATGACTGCTTCGCTGGTCACGCTATGATTGCCTCGAGCTAGCCTAGCTACGCTCTAGGCCTTCCAGCTTGGCCATCATTGCAGCCCTTGCTGTCCTCGCTGTAAAGGCCTCGACCTACGGCCTCGGCCTTTATCTCAGCTCGTCCATCAAGTGCTGCACGCTGACCGCGCTGTGTCGGCCTGGAGCTGCGCTACGCTGAGCTGTCGGCCATCGTCAGCGCGACCAGCAAAGTAGTCATTATAGACCGCGGCAGTAATGTACTAATTGATTTGAATTCTTGACATTGTGTATGGTACTATTTTGAAAGTGTATAACTTATTAATGTGAATTTATGGAATGGTATAATTTTAATGGTGCTTATAACAAAATTTTGATAATTATTTTGCTTGCCTGAATTGGTGCAACACAATGGACTGCGCATTCACTTGACATCTAGAAATGTATGATTATGTATTGCGTTGAGCAATAAAAATTTGAATTCGAATTTGATCGGGGCTTATGCGGGAGAAACCGCGGGGCGCAGCTAGTATATAGAGTGACTGGTAATTAATGACCGATACTTAAAAACACGTGACTTTATGAACAACTTACTATGTGACCAAACCTGAAATGGCGAAAAAAAATCTGCTGTTCCATAAATATTGACGAGTTTTGCGAACATAAATGTAAAGAACAGTAGATATTTTTTTTCGCGGAGTCAATAATTGCCTACAGAGCTACTAAATACATACAAACTTCTAACTCTTATATCACATTTCGGACTTAGTTTAGGGACAAAAAGACGCCAATTTCAGGCATTGATGCTCGGTTCAACACCGAGAGTTGAAGATCCAGTGCGCGATACAATCCTGCCGCTATATGTTTACGTCCGTGCGAACGTGGGCTTTTTATCTATGATCGAGACCGGGTGAAACTGCGGGGCACAGCTAGTGATCAATAATTTTTTTTACGCAAGAACTCTCGACGGCTTCAAAGCAATTTTATCCAATGAAAATGTTAAGTACCTACACAATAAAATTGAAACTTGCTCAAACTTTTATTCGATGATTGCGCAATCTTCAACGCCAACCCCAGCCGTAGCCACAGATCCCTAGCATTCAAAAACATTGTGCAATTCGTAACATTGCGCAATAATATTATAGGTGTAGGGGCCACCTAAAAACAATGACCTAACATTATCAGAAAGACATAAGGAATCAGGCAAATATATTAAGTAGATAAATAATGATAAAATTGATTTCCAAAAATGTGAACTCTACCTCTAGATCTCTCGTTTCAGCTTGTTTGTAATTTGCATTGTTCGAGAATTCGAGATGTCTTATAGAATTACTGTAGATAGAAATGAACATTGCACAGCACACTTAGCGTAGGTACCTAATAGCTCAATCCGATTCCAAAGTGATGGGCACAAGTTGTGATGCAACAATTTTTGCCAACTTGTGTTAGACTCATTATCTGAAACATTTTTGTTCCAAAAGCCTCTTTTAGACTGGCGCGAGGCGACTCTAACAAAACCATTTCTAAGAAAACTTCAGGGTAGAACAATTACCGGTGTCGCGTCCGTCGCCGCGTCGCGCCGTCGTTTCGTGTCATGCCAGGCTGCACGAGGCTTTAAGGCCGTCACAGACGTAGCTATAATATATATTATATAAGTCATAGCTAGGCACATTACGATATATTTTCCATAGTAATCTACGAGCGACCGCAGACGGAGCTATAATATATATTTCTATTACGTCACCAAAATATGTGAACAAATTATAGTAAGACATATTAATAATATCATGGTATAATAAGGCATATTAATATATATTTTGACATATTTTAAGGATACAGCATGTTCCATTTTTGAAGAGAAAACTTCTTTTAGGCGTTGGGCATTTTTGAGATGGGAAAAAACAATTGAACTCGCGACACCGTTACCGACACCTCATTTTTGTAAATGCTACTGACGTAGCTCTTTATTTATTCAATCTCAATTTATTCAATCTCAATCAAGCTCTTTATTTACATTACGTTACGGAGCAATGTTCTATGCAAGTGTTTTTACTATAAAGGTTTTGGAAGTATTTCTTTTTTTGTAAACGCGATTGTGCTCTTTATTTAGATAAGGTTACGGACCAATGTTCTATACAAATTTTAATAGGAGGTATAAATAGAATATAATAGCCGACAAAGTGGTAAAATAGAATCATGAAAAAAAAATATTTTTTTCAGGTAGGTACCTCCCCTAGACGTAAAGTGAGGATGACTTTTTTTCTCTCAATAATCTCATAGTGTGGGGTGTCGTTGGAAAGGTCGTTTAAAAATATTGTTAAAGTAAGTTCGCAAAGACCATTTTTGGATTTAGGGATCCGTTAATGAAATATTAAGCTTTAAATTGAAAAAAATTGTTAGAGTCAAATGTCCCCCCCCCCCCCTGCCAGCTTAATGGTTTTTGGGTATATGAAAATATTCACAGCAGTAGTATATACAGTGTGAGTCTTCATAATGTGCACATATCGAAATGAGGAAATCTATGCTTAATTTTAACGACAGAAAAAATATTTAAAAAATCTAAATATTGTTTTTTATACTATTTATGAAATTAAAAAAAAAATTGTAACAAAACTGTGTAACTTTTAAACTGAATCAGCTATCGCGATGAAACAATCTCCATAATGATTGAAAGTAAGTAGCCGTCCACATAAAATTAAAATTGAGAAAAAAACTACCCTCAATTGAAAATAAACATGTTTTTTTAGTAAAAATCTGTATTTTTTTCTTTAATTTTTAATTGTAAAATTTATAAATAAGATAATAATAAAAAGAGAGCAAAAAAAAATTAAAAAAAAAAAATTTTTTTGTAAATTTTTTTTTTTTTTTTTAAACTAAAAAAAAAAATTACCATTTTTTCAGTCGATAAAATTAAGCATAGACTCCCTCATTTCGATATGTGCACATTATGAAGACTCACACTGTATAACGAAATTAAAAGGAAAACTATCATAGCTAAGTAGGCTTTACAAGTTAACGAGTAATAAATAGTGATGCAACGAATACGAATACGAATATTCGTATTCGCCGAATAGTAGACATTTACCGAATATTCGTATTCGGCGAATACTAATACGAATACTAATACGAATATTTAAAAATTAATATGTTTGTACGCAAATCTAATTACTGGCAGACTTGGAAAACGCGCGTCGTCGGCACGTAAAAATACGACGTGTGCAAGGGCCTTAACCACAACGACGACGCGACGGGGGACTCCCCGGCCATAGTTTATACAGTGCCGCGGCCCGGGAGTTTCCCTATCATTACGAACCATGGACTGATTGATTCATTCATTCCTTTCATTTCATTTGTTAGTCGAAAGCACAAGTCAAGCAAGAGAGTATTGTTTTATTTATTTTCTGAGGTTGCTGCGAAGTGAAAGGAGTTGAAGTTGAATAGAAAATGTCTTCTCGTAAACGAGATCAAAGTGACATATGGAAACACTTCGATAAATTACCAAATAAGTAGTTATATGGTCTGTATTTCTTTTGTATGAACAAAAGGTAGGATAGTAAGTCCTAAGTAACTTAGACGAACGTTAGTAATTGCTGCGTCTATGTAGTACTAGACTATTAGTCTTTTATTACCATCGCGAGATATTCGTATTCGTATTCGCCGAATAGTAGGTTTGATATTCGTATTCGTATTCGTATTCGTAAAAGTAGTATTCGTTGCATCACTAGTAATAAATCGACCAACTTACAATTGTGGTTGCAAAAACATGTTCTCGCATACAGAATGTATGGGAGAACATGTTTTTCAACTTCAAAGTTAAGTTTGTTCTTGGGATAAATTCATCCAAACTACGGAACCCTTCATTGTGCGTGGTCCGACACGCACTTGGCCGGTTTACTAATTAATTTCATCATAAAAGTCATAAGCAGGCTATAAACTAACGATAATATCAGTAAATCGATGGGCAACTTAATTTAACCACGTCAAAGATTTGAAAATCACATATCGAAAATTCAAAATTTCAAAAGCTTACTATGTCCAAAGCGGCACCCAAAGGTCCATGAATTGAGCGTCATCTTGATCGCCGTGTATGGTACAATAGCTGGTATGAGCACCAGCTCTTCAGTTCCATTCAGTTTAAAAAAAATGTACTTTTAAGTGTTTTCTCCCATACAAAAAAAACACAAATCTTTTTTTTCTCTCGTGTCGAGCTACTAATACCATCTATACGTTAATATCACATAAAGGGAGGTATACCAGAGTCGTTACATTTTTTTTTTGGAATTTCAGACATTAAGTTTCTATGAGTATGGAGCTCAATTTTCAGACCACTGTGCGGCGGCGCGGCGGCCGCTAACTTAGCTCATCAGGCAGGCTTAACAGTTAAGTACTTACTTAAGGAAAAATATTTTAAGAAAATACCTTATCATGCCATTCAATTATTATTAATTATTACATATAGTAATGAATACATTGCAATTACGTGGAAACAATTCAGTTATCACTCCAGACTCCAGAGCGAACGGATGAGTAGTCATTCAATTTTGCCGAATGTGTTTGACTGTTTGTTTATCAGCGAGCTATCTAAACGCGGCCGGCACGTCACAGTCGCACGCGGAAACCTAACAAAAGTCAATATTTACTATATTTCCTGCTAACACGATGACATAATTTATGACTGGTTTGACGAGTAAGATCTTTGTTAGCTTAGCAGAGATAGGTATCGCGAGTTGTGCGAGTGTGAGTGCGCGGTGACGCACGGCGCATCACGCCACCGCGCACCGGCCGGCCGCGCTCGGCCGCGGCGCGGACCCGGGCGCACACGAGGCGGACGCGCCGCGCGCTGCGGTCGCTGCCGCGCCGCGCCGCCATCGCTGCTCGCTCATCTAACGGTGAAAGCCTCACAATGGAATGGACGCGCAGCTGATGCCGTTGACACTAGTTATTCATTCGCGCACAATTGGTTAAACGTGCCCATATGTGGGCGATCCTCCACTTTGAACGTACATACACACTTAAATTATAACATTATCTCTACTATTCCAAATTCGTATTCGTAAAATAACCGTCGCCACAAACCCTCTTTCACGTTTCGTTAGCTACCGGTAGTGTTGGGTGGTAGATCGGTGGTACCTACCTACTCAGCTGGTAGTAGGTTGCGGTCATGTTTGTCTCCTTGGCAGTTAAAACACCTACCTAGTACCTACTTGACAATTTAAAACGCGTCGCTAAAAATAAGGTCGCTTCGCAAGCCAAAATAACATCATTATTATTAGTTAGGTAAATATAAGTACCTAACCTCTTTTAGAGTTAGAAGTTCAAGGATGCCATTTACGAACTTACTCGAGGTTTACCAATTTCGAAAGTTTGTGTCTTTGGTTTTGAATTTTGGGTATAGGATGTTTTTTTTTTTGTAAAAAGTTTTTATTTTTGACTATTTATTTGTGGAGCCTACCTACCCCACTCAAATTCGAATACCACTACCTGCTATGTAAATAACAGTGACAGGAACTTATTATAACATCATCCAGAACAAAGTGATAAGGGAATGCACCTTGGTATATACGAAATTATGACCTCCACAGGGACCTAAAAGTTGAGTTCATCGAAAGAGTGATCCAGCAATTTGCAGAAGCTCACGAAAAGAGACTTTATCAGCATGTGAACGTCGAGGCAATCCAGCTTCTCGACCACACAAACATATTTAGAAGACTAAAAAGAACAAAACCGTTCGAGCTAGTGTTTAGTGTTAAGGTGAGTGGGGGCAAGATCGAACGATTTTTTGATGAGATGAGCAGTGTTGTATTTGAAGTCTTGTAGAACAGTACATATTAGTATATGCAAAAAAAATCTTTGTAGTGAGTAAAAAGCCAAAAGTGTATTTTTCCATCACATTGATAACATCCTGCTAAATCTGTTAGAAAGCGAAAAAAAAAATTAAGTAAAATGTTTTTGTCATGAAACTGAAACAGGGGGAAGATGAAAGGGTGATGGGGAAAGATCGAAATAGTTTCTAAAATCGTTCAAATGATTATCAGACGTTGTTGGTGTTCATTAGTCTAAAGTTTGAAGTGCCCTTAAAACTTTCAACTGTCTGTAGTGTCTGAATACCTTTAGTTAACAAAGATAAAACGATTTAAAAAAAAACTATATATCTATCTTACCCCACCAGGGGAACATTGAAAGTAGAGGTTCTCAAACTTTCCACTTTAATTGGATAAGGTTATACTGACAATAAAACATCAGTATCAGTCAAATAAATCCTTTACCCTTTACTTTATCCTACTATGAAGATGCAAAACAAAATTTCGCATCTTTCTTTCATCTTTGTCTTTTAAATGTTCATCTTACCCCGTCAAATATTGATGGGTAAAGACGGAAAATTGAAATAAATCCTAAAATAAGAAAAATAGTCATATTTCGATGTTATAACACAACTAAGAATTACAATAATAAGTAGATATTCCAATAAAACACTCATACCTACCACGTAATTAAAGTTACAGGACACGGGGTAAGATTAAAAAACTCGATTAACTTGCGTAAAAGTCGATGTGCAGACATTTGCATTTTTCACACAAACCACTCACTAAGGTGTGTGTGTATGACTGAGGTGTGCGACGTAACAATGTTGCCATCACTGCTAAAACTGCACAGAATCTGGCGCTATGGACGACTTTTTGAGTTACCCCGTTTTTCATCTTGCCCCCACTCACGTTAGTGAATAGCGTAAAGTACAAAAGTGCCAAACAAACACAAGAACGAAGTGTATAAGAAAAGTGCTATTGGGCACATTCTTAGTAAAGACAATTTAATAGTTTAGGTTATAATTAAATTACTTATTAGTCTATTTATAAGGCTAGATTGTAATAAGATTAGGTTCCATCCTATTGTTGAACCCAAGGACAAAGAAAAAAAAATCCATGTAGACTAAGTGGGAAAAATGCGTATTAATGAAGCTAACTCAAAAACTACCCATATTTATATGGAACCACCGCGCAAGCTTCCTTTATCCAATGAAAATAAAAAACAAATCGGTCCACAATAAACTGTCGAAAATACAGAAACAAAAAAAAAACAAATACAAACACATCAACACTGTCTAGGGATATTTCAGGTTTAGTATCATAGCTTTAAAAGTACCTACTGGCCCTAAATATGAGATTTAAACGTCAATTTGTTCCTGGCACATTTCTCTTCTGTATTCTAAATTCAAATTTTAAAAAGACAGACGGTAAAATTAAATCGGGAGGCACGGCAGTGCCCCCGCCAAGTCAAACACTGCCGTACCATCCTTTACTGGAACCGTTTCGCCGCATTTTCAGGCCCCTATTTGAGAACCTCTGGATAAGACCAGAACGCAGAAATTTTCGTCATTAACTTTATCATGAAAATTTTTCGTCTCTATGTGTTTTAAAGTTTAAATTGTTTTTTTACCACATCTATTCAAAAAGAGCTAGTTTATTCTTCGTAAACAAGGACTAAAATAGCTTTTTAATTCCTAGGGATTAAAAGTGATTTGGAATGTGGATATCGTTAGTAAAAGTTCCAATTACCAAAGAGATCAAACACAAACATTATATGAACAAGTAACAGGCTGGCAAGAGAGAGAAAGTCTGAATTTGGTCAAAATGAAAATCCAAGATAGCGGCTGCGAAAATTTTCAAATTTTTCGTCATTGGTGTCTTTTTCATAGTTTTCGAGGGTGCTTAAGCCGATAGTGAGGTCAAAATGTAAATCCAAGATTAATGCTCTGAAAATTTTCAAAATCATTATGGGGTATAGTTTTCATGGTTTTCAGGGGGTGGTAAAGCCGATAGTGAGGTCAAAATGTAAATCCACGATGGCGGCTGCAAAAATTTTGTTTTTTAAATCATACATGAGAAGTAACTTCGTTCCTGACGGGGGTCAGATCACACTTTTTTTTTTTCTCATATAGTGTGATAAAAAGTAGAGTGTCCACCTCGGGAGCAACACTATTTTAAGCTCGAGTGACGTACTTTAAAGAAACACTCTCGCCGTCGTTTGCTCCCTTGGCAAACAATCTACTATTAATCGAAATTTTAATTTTCTCATAAGTTTGATAATTAAATTCATACTGTTGGTTTTTCCTTTACCATGGAACGCCGACATTTAACCAGAGAAGAGATGTTGAGAGCAATAGGCATGCTGGAAGCAGGCGCGATCCAGTGCAATGTTGCTGATACCATTGGCACCAGTCAAAGCGTCATATCAAGATTATGGTCTCGCTACCGGGACACTGGTAAGGTGGCTGAGCGGCACACTGGGAATATTCGAATTACCACCGCAAGACAAGACCGATTTTTACAAATAACGGCGAAAAGATAATCTACCGCTACAGCTAGGCAATTGATTTTGAAGTTACACTCAGAGCACCAGGTGCTGGTGAGCGATCAAACTGTAAGGAGGAGACTGCACAAAGTCAACCTTCTTGCTCGTAGACCACTTCGGGTTCCAGCACTACGACCAAGCAATCGCGGACGATGATTACAATGGACAAATGAACGAGTGCCAATGGGCTAGTGTTATTCTCTGATGAATCCCGGTTCGGCTTTCATCCAGATTCACGAAGATACGTGTCTGGCGAACACCTGGACGTGAGAGCCGCCTGCGAAATCCCCAGGAAGTCCATCCATACTAAGGTAGAACAATAATGGTACAGGCGGGATACGCCTAGGCGGGAGAACCGACCTCTTTTGGGTTCACGGCAACTTAACTGCTGCAAAATATCGTGATGAAGTACTGGAATCTGTAGTCCGACCACAAAGTTTGCAATTGGGTCAAGATTTTATGCTATGTATGATAATGCCCACCCAGGCACCCACATACAGCTCGAGTGGTAACTCAGCGGCTGCAGCAACATAATGTGGCAACCCTGGCTTGGCCCGCGCAGTCCCTGGGTTTAAATCCGACTGAGCACGCGTGGGATGTGCTCCAACGAAGGGCTTTACAAAAATTTCCCGATAATCTGGTGACAGGCAGTGAATTTTTCATGCATATTCGTCGAACCTGGGACCTTATCTCACAAGGACTCAAGGAGATATCGATAACCTCATTTTGAGTATGAATAATCGTTGCAGATGCGTTATTAACATCCGAGGTGCTTTTACAGATTATAATGTTTATTTTGTAATCAATTTAATGTTTCATTTAATTTGATTTCTTTATTTAATCACCAAAAACAGAAGTTCGTTTTTTTTATAAATTGTAAACTTTTTTTTTTCTACTATAAAAGCCTTTTTAACCGACTTCAAAAAAGGAGGTTACTCAATTCGACCGTATATATATATTTTTTATGTGTGTTCACGGATAACTTCGTCGTTTATGAACCGATTTTGGATGATTCTTTTTTTTTGGAAAGGAGATATCCCAAGGGTTGGTACCTTGATAACGAAACTAGGATCTGATGATGGCATCCCAGAGAAATCGAGGGAACTCTTCAAATGCACACCTATAGCAATTTAGGTATTTTTTTTATAGTAACTCGTGCAGTTGCTCTCGAAAAGCATCATTTGGTGAAGTGGAACTGATGATGAAGACCACAGATGGCCACCGGAACTTCTCAATAGTCAATACTAACTATTCCACGGGTTACGATTTGATTACTTTAATATGGTTGCCAAGTCATTTATGCTCGTCACAATGCATATGGAGAAGTGGAGCTGATGGTAAAGTACCAGGAGAACTCCTCAAAGATTTACGTTCCTGCATCGGGAAAGCAATATTTTGTGAAAGGTGATGAGCAGTTGACATTAGGCTATTGTAACTTAGATAAATTACAAACTGACTCACTAAAAAGCGAGAAATAAAAACTTTTTTACTTACTAAAAAAACAACCGACTTCCAAAAAACACACTACAAAGTGAAAAATAACATACATTTCGGAAGTCGGTGGCAAATTACGAAAATACTAAACCGAAGACACCGACTTCCGAAATGTAATTAAGTTCTATTTTTATTTAATTTCCTATTAGTAGAGTATAAAATACTGCGCATTTTGATATAAGTATGTTATAAGATTTTCTAAGCAGTTTCTTTTCAATTCATGAATAACTATAACTAAAATATCCCTAAATTGTGTTGATGTGTTCACATTAAAATAAAAAGCTATCATACGCTACGAACATATTTTATAACCTCCTCCTTTTTGGAAGTCGGTTAAAAATGAACAATGGCAAAGAACTCAGTGAACAGAAATAATTTGTAGATTGTAGGAGATCGATCTGTCAAGTGTCGAGTGTCGGGTGTCCATGATGAGCTGATGCCAGATACGAGACGTTATCGTTTGTTAAAGGCGGTAATAGCGGGTGAGTGAAGCGATCGCACTGATAACCTCGCTGATTGGCGGCGCGCGGCGTCACTCAGTCACACGCAACTTGCCAATTTTGTGACACACTACCTACTTGTTGTAAACAAAGGAATGACTTGATGCAAGTGAGCACTGTTTTTCTGTGATCAGGGCCCGTTTCGGCGAATCTTGTCGTCCTTTTCTTATGTTCTATCCTGTGTTTACCAGAATCATGGTTACCCAACTATAAACGGCCTTGAATGAACTACGAGCCCAGCGACGCGGCGGCGACACGTTTTTAACGGTTGGCGATTGGATTTTAATACTTAATTAGCTATCATTATTAAATTACCAGTAAAATGACTGACTGATAGCTGATAGCGTAGCGATCTCAGTGATACTACAGTAGGTAAGTGCTTACTTATTTATTTATTCAATATTTGTATGCGTATTACGTAGATGTATTCGAAATAAGAGATACATCCTGCTCAAAATAATTTTATTTTGCTATCGACAACACGTAAATGGATTCCTTATATATATATATAGTAGCTCGTAGTCTCGTACACACGGCTACACAAGCTATACATTTCCAGTTTATGCTAATGTCGCATTGTATAGGATTTCCGTACAATGCGAGGTCCGCTTGTACTGGAAATGTATAGCTTGATGTGTAGCCGTGTGTACGTACTTAAAGTGAGTTTGATAAAAAAATAAGGGTACCTACCTAATTTGTAACGTTTGGTCTTGACGAGTTCAATTATAATGCTGGGGCTACATTGTCCCGATAACGCGAACTATAACTTCGTGCGCTCTCTGTTGCTCAGCGAGACATCGCGCGTCGAGCGGTGCGCGAGAGAGAGCGCGCGAAGTTTAGTTTTTTCCCTTGTTCAAACTAAATTTAAGTTCAGTGCATCTTTTTCTTTCTATTTCATTAAGAAAAGGACAGAAGATAAATTTTAGTTTAGTCTTGTCAAATTAATCAGCGCCTGTCAACAGAGAGCGCGAAGTATAGTTCGCGTTATCGCGACCATGTAGCCCCAGCATTAAAAACTAAAACGGTACTTGTTAGATTATTTTTTAAATTATTTTTCTTACCCGGAAACCGAACCCGTTGATTTTGAAAACTAATATCTCCTGTTATATGAACTAATGTAAAACAAAAAAGACTAATTTTTAAGGCTACGGCTATTAAATTGTAGATGGCGCCCTCTAAAAACCATAAAGTCATGAAAAAAATCTTTTGATGATGCCATTTCATGCCATGTAGGGTATCAAAATAATGAAAGGGTTTAATTAGCACATTTCAAAAATATAAACATATATTTAACACCAAAATAATCTAAATAAATATAAAGGATTTAAAACTAAAACCCGACAACGACAAAAAGTCGACTAAAAAGGTAAAACTCCGGAGTCGTACGTTATCGGTTCGATTTATTGATTTCGAGTTAACACGCGTGACTCCGGATTTTTAAATTGTCTGTCTGTGATGTCTTGTTATACCTTTTAACCGACTTCCAAAAAGGAAGAGGTTATATATTCGTAGCGTATGTTTTTTTTATGTATGTCCACTGATTTCTCGGTCAATTGTGGACCGATTTTAAAAATTCTTTTTTTTTTTGAAAGGGTATGCTCTCGAGGTGGTCCCATATAAATTTTATTAACTTTGCTTGGATAGTTTCTGAGTTAGCTTCAATAACACGTATTTTTCCCACTTAGTATATGGATAATAATGACAAGTTCCTGTCACTGTTATTTACATAGCAGGTAGTGGTATTCGAATTTGTGTGGGTAGATACCACAATTAAATAAAAAAACAGTGGCACTCTGGGAATGCCAACAAAAGTGAAAACTTGAAAAAATTCGGCACCGCGAATCAACGCGTTGATGTCTTTTACTCCACGGTGTCGGTAAATTATAAAACTTCCTGTCCCTGTTATTTACATAGCAGGTAGTGGTATTTGAATTTGTGTGCGGTAGCTAACACAACAAAAAAAAAAGAAAAATAAAAACTTTTTACAAAAAAAGGAACTAGAAAGAAAGAAAATAAATTTATTTGACACAGGTTAAGGCACACAGTTTTCAAAAACAAAAAAAAACAGGAAAAAGCAAAGAAAGTTTAAAACAGTATTGTGTGCCTCACGGCTGCGACAAATAGGCCCAGTTCAGCATAAATGCCAGACAACTAGTGCCTACTAGTACATACTACAACCTCAGGAGAATGATGAGAATGCGATAGATCCATCCGTAATGATATCTTAAACGCGCCGAGACGAGCCTGCTTCAAATTTTGCTATCATGTCTCGGCACCATTCTATCCGAACCTCCTTCTCAGCCTGCGTTAGATTTTGCGGTACCACCGTGAAACTATCTTCCTTACCCGAAGATGCCCGTGTAGAATTTCATGCACACTTCCCGATCCAATCTGAATATGCTGAATCTCTTCATATGTAATTCGCCTATTCTCTTGAATAAAATTTTTCATAGCCAGCACGTTTTCTTATGTAACAGCCGTCATAGGGTGCCACTTCTTTCTTCGTCCGCCAAAGTTACTCGACCACGCATCAATTCGTTGAACCAGCGGAACAGTCACTTTAGAAGGGCTTTTACAAACGATTCTTCTGGTTTTAGTCGACATTTGAAATCGTAC
Source organism: Agrochola lychnidis (assembly GCA_963680765.1). Taxonomy (NCBI): domain Eukaryota; kingdom Metazoa; phylum Arthropoda; class Insecta; order Lepidoptera; family Noctuidae; genus Agrochola; species Agrochola lychnidis. The sequence continues at coordinate 24,832,726 of OY796866.1, forward strand.
TCGTATCGTAATCGTCGTCATATTTGTTTGCTGCACCGGTTGGCGTCATTACGTCGGCGCCGGCTGTTGCTGAACACCAGCGCTGGGGCTCTGTCTTGCACAGGGTCGTAGCATAAATGCTGAGCGATGGCCGATTTGCGTGGATGTGACGCATGCTTCCCCCAACCTTATCTCATTTTTATTTTCAAACAATTTTTTTTCTGCGTCATGTTTACCGCAAATAAACGTTTTTTTCTTTCTTTCTTTACAAAATCATCGCGCAAAAATGTTCTCGTTGTAAATCCATTTTTTCAGTGAGACACGAGTATTTTGATTTTGCTCGTAAATAAATGTGGAGCATAGAGGAAAGTAATATAGTACGGGTAAGGGAATTTGGATTTTTGTGTTTTTTTGTCATAGTTTTAATTGACATAACCAACCAGTGTCCCATAGACAAAAACTGTTAGTCACAAAACTTTCTGAGTGACCTGTGTACTTCCCGTTGACCTAGAATCATGAAATTTGGCAGGAAAAAAGTTTTCACATCACTTAAATAGGAAAAAATCCGAAATTCGTTAATTTGTAGTTTTAAATTAAAAAATATATTCACAGACAACCAAGGCCCATAGTGTTAGTTACAAAAGCTTAAAAAAGTATTGTAGAAAGTAGCGCCTGCTTGGTTTAGCACTACCTTCTGAGTTGGTTGATATTTGGTTGATTTGGTAATAAATTAGATTGGTTTAATGATACGAAATAATATGGTTTAAAGATTATATTATTATATATTAAATGGTAAATCATAGCTAAATTGGCACTAAGATGGTTTGATTTGAGTTACGCGGTTGGTATCCGAATACGTACCGAATGGTAATAGATGCGATACATGCATTTATGGAAATGCACGCAGGCAAAAGTGCTGAGCTGTTCGGTTGCGAATATTGTACCGAACAAGTATGTAAGTAGTTACAGAAGTAAAAGTGAATTTTTTTATTTGTTTATTTTGTTTTTTTTTTACGATTACGAACTTAGATTTGCAGTTGGAGAATTGACCGTGCCGTATATCGATGTATGGAAGAACATATTTTTCAACTACCTACAATGTTAAGTTTGTTTGTGGGATAAATTCATCCTAACTACGGAACCCATAGATATAAATTTCTATGACGGAACCCTTCATTGTGCGTGGTCGGATACGCACTTGGCGGGTTTTTTGTTATTGATAAGCTCGTGTTTTGAATAAAACTTTTCCAAAATCAAAGGATTCGAATAAGTAGGTACCTACTGTAAAGGAAAATTAATTTTTAACCGACGAGAAAGGGAGGAGGTTCTCAAGTCGACGTGCAGGTAGGTATATTTGTTTTTGTAAAGTATGTAAATGGTCCACCACAGACTACCTGCGACCTGCAGCATTTGTCTCTGTCTCTCCTTCTCCCTTAGACCATCCAAAAGTATTTCTTTTTAATAGATCGCTTTTAACCCGGTGTGTTTTTAATAGATCGCTTTTAACCCATGTAAAATTTGTACATTTTATTTATATCTGTAATTTTTTTGGTGTACATTAGAAGAGTACCTACCTATTAGATCGATAAGATAGATAAATCGTTTATTTAGTGCACACAAAAGACAGCACAACATACAATAGCACGATAAAATAATAACTTATTAACTATTAGGAAATAGCCGCTATTCTATTCTACATATAGTTAAGTTTCATAGGACATTCGCGCACACTTGAAAAAATCATCGTGTAAAATATTATATCATTTATGGTTGCTGTATTTCACCGAAAGCCGATATTATGGTCAATCGGTGCGCGGTACTGAAGGTCAAATAGGTGTCGCATGCGCAGCTAGCGCGTATCAGTACCGGCGACATGCGCACGCGGGCTGCGCATCACTGCCGCGCGCGCAGCGCGACACTCCCGCCGCGCGTGTCGCGTGTCCAGCGCTGCCTGTCACTACTACCAATTGAAGAGCACAACATTTCAAATTGACAAAATGTTTTTACGTTACATTGTTGGTGCCATTAATGTCATACCTACTTATATAAAAAATTACGGAATATTTTATTTATAAAACTTAGCATAAAATGAAAATATCGTCATTGAGCTTTAATAACCAAATGATATTTTAAATTAAATAATTATTTACCCACATTACATAATGTTTTCCGCTGTATTGTTGCAGAAATAAGTACATTATATAAGTACCTAGGTTTATACCACAATGTCACATTATAACGATATAATTATGTCACAATCACAAATGATGTAAGATTCTCGTAAACACAATAATATTCTCATCACAGCCCACTGATAATATTTGTCGATTCATCAGTTAAGTTGTGACCATTGTAGTATGCACTAAAGTGATAATTGTCTTATTTGCGGACTCGTATGTACCAACATTCCATACACAACAGCGAAGATCCGACGCAAACTTGATGTCAACCGAGCTACTCTTACCATGCGGGTTTAAAATTAAAAGTTTGGTAGGTCCCACATCCACATCCCACTGAAGGCAGTAAGGTTGTTCGGAATTTAGGTGTGGTGTGTTGTGATGGCCGCTGGTAAGGGACTGCTTGCACGCACTTCTCCAGGGCGAGAAAAAAATTCATCATTCAACCCAAAAAAAAAATGTAAAAGAGCTTGTAGTTTTGCAATACTGACAATGACTAGTAAAGAAACTTCGACAACTTCGAAAACTTCGACTGATAAAATAAAGTCTAAGATCGCCAAAACACAGTGAGCCAGCATGGCGATCAATGAAAAAAGGCCTCAAAAACGATTCCGAGTTCTTTTCGCTACTTAAAGAGTTAGTTTCATAAAACTAAATGTAAACTTTTAGGAGAAATTCAAAGAAAAATTGTTTATGATTGATTAGCAAAAACTATTCACTTATCTTAAAACTATAAACTTTCAGAAGAAAATTCAAAAAAAGAAAGAGAAAAAATGGATGTAAAACCTCAACAGAAAAAGTGATTACCTGGGGTCCATCGTCTATCATCTGCGGTGACCAGGTCCACGCCATCGAACAGCTGTTGCGCGAACTCCTCGATGGTGTCGGACTGGGGCAGGCGGCCCGACAGCCCCGTCAGCACGATGTCGTCCTCCGACCCTCTGGCCCCGTTCGTCACGGCACTCGGCATGTCAACTGCTCAGGTGTGACGCGTATCTGCAACCAGACCACGGCTTCAGTTGGATAATGCACCGCGTAGACTGTAAGTTTAAGTGAGCAGGCGACTCTGTTCACCTCAACCAATTCTTGTGATGTTCCGTCTCGGTACGGGTTTGACCGTCGTTTGAATCCGAAATGTTTAGTTTTGGATATTTATGTATAACGCACGGTCGGAACGAAAGGTGCGTGATACGCGCGAGGAGCGTGCGAGTCAAGTGATGCGGCGGCGATGCGACACGCGGTTAAAAGGGCGCGATAGCGGGGTCGCGGCCCGAAGCGTCACGTTTCCACGAGACCCCGAACCCGCGCTATCGCGCCGCAAGGACGGGCAAGGTCGGCGCGTTCTTCCTCTTCAAGAAACTTACCAATGTGGCCCGCCACGTTCGCGCCCAGCGCTCCCTACGTACTGGGTCCTCCACGAGCCCGCGGGAACGTTGTGACGGCTGATGCGCCACAGATGGGGCAGGTGTAGTCGGAGTCCGCTTCGACCTCCGAGTGTACCCTTTATCTAGAGAGGTCGATCTAGTGACCCCTTGATTAAATACGCAATTAATCATAATCTAAAGTGCAAATCACGCGCCGAATCGTCGCACCGCATACCTACTCTGCGCACCCGCAGGCCGAAGTGGTGTGCATCATGCCGCAAACTGGATTTAAACCGAAACGAGTATTTTTTTTCGTTGACCAAACTTGACCGCAAACGAAGTCTAGAACGACGCACTAGCCGGTCGGAGTCTTGGGCCCTGCCGTGCGCCTAGGAGCGTCGCTCAGCGGAAGAGTGGCCGGGCCTGGCGTGCGTTGCGACGCCCCATCCTTCGGCAACAATGGGGCTCTTTGTGCGTCAATTGGCGACGGCGACCGACAGATCGGATCACCTCACACAATGTCTCGTTCAGCTAATGAACCGCGCGACTACGGGCCGGAGCCTCGCTGACCCGCTCCCACTACTACTCCTCGCTGCATGCGCACGAGTTCGTTCATACTCTCATAACTTCATGAGCCACAATACTCAAAACACAAAAAATAGCAAATCACTGTCCATTCCTAGGTTGGAACGCAGGTTAGACAAATCATACTTTATTCCAGCAATCAGTTACTCTATTATGTCATCGTAAAATTATGAGAACCGTTGGTTACGATTTGAAACAGATTGCTAATCCATTGCTTCATAAGTTGGAAAAAAAAAATCTGCTTAGCAACGTAAATAACGCAATGAATGTTGTTGAACTGACTGTCAAAATGAAACAAATTAATCATAATCGTTTACGAAAATAAGTTACGCAATTAGGGTACAGTTCACAATTTGTCGGTATTGTTTCCGTTAGTAATCCGGTATCATTAGCGGCCGGCGAGTGCTATTTCCAAGTTGGGCTATTTAGTATTAGCGCAAGGTGCGTTACGTCGCAAGCAAGTTCAAACTTGCTACCAGTCCACAATATTTTTCGGTATTATTTCCGTTAGATTATAAACGATCGAAAAATAATGCATTAAATTGTAATTTTTTTGTTGCAGTTTACAATTTTGTACCAATAATATTCCGCAGGAGTCCTCTGAACACCAGATTCCATGGACACCTTACGTTTTTTACGTGCCGGATAACTAAATACTTCAATTTGCCGCGGCATTTTGTAAACCGCGGCGGCGTTTGAATTGTCCATCATTATGTTGTGGCATATTGTAAAGTGACAAAGCAATTTATATTTTGCCTTTGGCATATTTCATAACTGCGAGCGTTTGTAAACGAACGACGCCGTTTGTAAAAAGCGGAATCTTACAAATTGCCTGCGACATAATATACTTCGATTTATGTAATTGGTTTCTTAAGCCGTGTAAATCAAATCCTTACATCCTTATTCATATTATCCTTACATATTATAAAACAAAGTCCCCCGCCGCGTCTGTCTGTCTGTACGCGATAAACTCAAAAACTACGGAACGGATTTTCAAACGGTTTTCACCAATGGACGGAATGATTCATGCGTTAGTGTGTGTAAATTTACTGAAATTTTACGATTATTGTTGAAGAAGTCGGAAAAAATAATGCCGACTGGGAGCTTTATTGACGTGCGCCGCAGAAATGGTAAAAGCTGCTGTATTGTTCATCTTAAAAAGTTCAACAAAAAAGTCCGTGATGGCATATGTCTATCTTCTAAGGATGATAAATGATTTTATTTCTGTAAGTAGGTTTGTACAAACACTTTTATACGTCAATCATATTTTAAATACTAGATGATGTCGGCGTTTCCTATCTGACTACTCTGAGAAGAAAGGCCGAAACAAACTCACGAGGTCACAGTCTCTTTTAAAGTCCAGACATAATCTTGGTCAGATCATGTGAAGGCCATGTGGATTGAAGTGGTCTTTAGAGGAAAGCACCACACAGATTGAGAGGGCCTGTCCAGTCAGTGCACGCATTTGTCAGTTATCGTGCAGCTCAACTCAGAATTTAAGGAGCTCAACGATTCGACGAACAATACCAAAAAAAGGACATTTGTGTAGGCCACATAAATTACTCAAACTGTCAGACCATGATTAGAACTAACTGAGAAAAGATTATAAACAAAACAAAAAGGAATGATCCATATAGTCTTCACATTCACAATAATTAAAATAATATAATACTTTAAAAGTAAATATTCATGTCATTGTATATATACAAATTATTTACGTCAATGTGTATATAATAAAAAAATAAAGTTTAATAAAAAACTGTAACCCGACTACGGGAAAATAAAAATGCTCTAAAAAGTACGAAACAAGCAAATATTTCAGACAGAAATCAAGACGTAGGTACAAAAATGGTCAAGGTAAAGCCGTGGTCGCATGCCTGTATACCATGTTGGTGCCAGGAACACCTACAAAATTATAATGGCATGCGACGACGGCTTTACCTTGACCATTTTTGTACCTATGTCTTGATTTCTGTCTGAAATATTTGCTTGTTTCGTACTTTTTAGAGCATTTTTATTTTCCCGTAGTCGGGTTAGTTTTTTATTAAACTTTATTTTTTTATTTTATACTTTTCCGTTTTTACACTTGATAAACGTAAATAAGAGTAATATAATAGTTCAGTAATTAACCTATTTTAAATTCCAATAGCAGTGCATAGTGCTTTGGACGAAACCATAGAGCGATTTATTTCGACGCCAACACCATATTATATCGTTATCGAGCTTCGAAGAAATCCAAAATATGTATAAATATTTTGTTGTACTTGTTTTTCTTCATAAGAGTGGAATTACAAATCGTTATTATTTATTAAGATTTGATTAACTGCACGTTGGTAACATCTTGCGATACTACGTAGCGCAGTCTCACTTTTGCTTGTTTTTAACGATTTAAACATATTTATTTACATTGAAAATATAATATTATATACATATTTGTAATGTGCTCGTCAAGACCTTTCTTTTGATACCAAACATGTCATGATCATCCCATTTTAATTTTTTTCGAGGTTAGAAATTTACGTGTAAAGTCCACCAAATTAAATTTAGGGAAAAATTATATAGCCTATGTCACCCGGACTATTATTACAAATCTATTGATACCTCATTCATCAAAATCGGTTTAGTAGTTTAGGCGCTACGGTGGAACACACGTAAAAACAAACATACATACATACATACATACATACAAACATACATACATAGACTGCTAAAATCATAACCCTTCCTTTTGGCTTTGCCGTAGTCGGGTAAAAATAAAAAAAAACCCGGAAATAATCTTGGTCAGAGCATTTCATTTGAGGACCATGTAGATTTGTATCTGAAATGGTCTTTTGAGGAAAGAACCATACAGATTTGAGTGGACCTGTCCAGTCAGTGCACGCATTTGTCAGTAATCGTGCAACTCAACTCAGAACTTAAAAGGAGCTCAACGATTCGACGAACAATACCAAAGAAAGGACATTTGGGTAGGCTGCATGAAGTACTCAAAACTGCTAGATTATCATTAGAAGTAACTGAGAAAAATAAATAAATGTATATACATGAGCTACATAGTCCTGACATTCACAACAATTAAAATAATAATAATGTTATACTTAACAAAGTAAATATTCATGTCATTGTGTATATAATTTTAAAGTTTGCAAAATAAACAAAGTTCCAAAAGTAAAAAATAAAAATAATAATTGGAGCAGCTTAATCCCAAGCGTTTTTGTCCTCAATGTAATCTTTAACGGTATAAAAAGCTTTCTGATTACGGTTTAGATCTTGTACGTGGCTTGGAAGTTTATTATAAAAGCGTATACATTGACATCTGAACCATCCACCTATTTTTTTGAGCCTTGTTGTGGGTACAACAAATTTGTGTTTGTTCCTAGTATTTATGTTATGGATATCACTGTATTTTTTAAACAATTTTATATTTTTATGGGCATATAAAAGATTATCAAAAATATACTGAGAAGGCACAGTCATTACATTAATCTCCTTAAATTTATCTCCGAGAGAGTGTCTCGGACTTCACTACCTTAGAGTGTAATTATATACTCTAAGTTCACTACATAGTATAAAACAAAGTCGCTTTCTCTGTCCCTATATCCCTATGTATGCTTAAATCTTTAAAACTACGCAACGGATTTTGATGCGGTTTTTTTTAATAGATAGAGTGATGGAAGAGGAAGGTTTATATGTATAATAACCCGGTTTATACCCGTGCGAAGCCGGGGCGGGTCGCTAGTAATTTATAAATTGATCGAACAGCTCTTTTCTGCAAAACAAAGATAGTCTGAATGTCGGCGGCATTTCCCCACAACAGAATACCGTACGACATTATACTATGAAAATAGCTAAAGTACACTAAACGGGCTGTCTCTATGTCAGTCAAATTACGAATTTTTCTAACAGCATATGCTGCGGAGCTTAGCTTTTTTGACAATTTATTTATGTGTGGGCCCCACTGAAGCTTAGCATCCAAAGTAAGCCCAAGAAAACTGTGCTATCTTCAGGATTCAATTCTTCGCCCTTTATTAACACACTAGTTTTCACCTGCCTAACATGAGGTAGGGTAAACTATGCATTTATGTACATACTATTTTATGTACATACTTAGAATCTGTCAGTGTCCGATGTCCGCGGCTCGTCCGCAATCTGTCCATTCCGGTGTGATTGATCCTTGAATGAAATTAGTGCATAGTTGATAGTTATAAGGTTAATTTTGCTAGATTTGTGTACCTACACCTGTAAACAAGCGCTTCTCGCCATCAAACTGGAAAGTTTGGCGAGTAACACTGTAGAAGCAATAAATAATGTACCTGTTTGAGAATAATAATAAAAAAAAAAAATGTTTTTTTTTTTCATTAAGGAGTAAATTGTTAACATTGAACCAGTGAACTACTTTTGAGATCGCGCTATTTACATCGTCAGTAACCAGCTGCTGACGTTTAAGTTTAAACAAAAGTGAAGTGTCATCCGCAAACAACACTATATCATGGTTATCCTTTATGAGGTAAGGCAAGTCATTAATATAAATAAATAAGAAACGAGAAAAGACCAAGAATTGAGCCCTGAGGGACTCCCATTGTTACTATAGATCCGGGAGATCTTTTTCCATTAACGTCAACGGTCTGAATGCATGCTACCATTGTATATGAATGATCTACCTATGAAAATCTGTAATGTCTTAAATGCGAAGAACTGCTCAAAAGTATTAAAAAGATATTTTCTAGATAGAAGTGTGACCTAAAAAATATTGATATATATGTACCTACCAAATTGTTAATTAATTATTATGTAGTGGCACCGAGTTGCCGAGTCTGGCCATACCGCTGATAAACCCGCGATGGTTTGTGTGGTATGTGTAAAATATATCAAATGCATGTAAACTTTTGTTTTTTGAATAATAAACTAAAAAAAAAAAAAAAATCCTATTACTCAAGTATGAAATAAGAAGATTCAGAGCGCTGTTCCGGATCCCATAGTGGCGGAGTTTCCTGAAGAACGCAATCAAACGCCTTGGACAAATCACAAAAAATACCCAAGGCATCGCATTTATCTTCCCATGCATTATAAATATGACCTAAAAGTTCAACACGGCATCAGTAGTTGAACGACCCCTTGTAAAACCGAACTGTTTGCTATGTAATAATTTATGTCTATTAAAAATCTTTGTAATTGCTCTAAAATTAATTTCTCAAAAAATTTACTACAAGTAGGTAGTACTGAAATAGGTCTATAATTTGTGGGGTCTGATGTACTACCTGATTTAAAATCACCCATGATGACCCACAGTAACCATTTTTATCTTTCAGAATTTGATGAAAATTTCATTGTTATTTCCGAAGCTTTTTTGACTGGTATTATATTAATCCTTATCCAATAAAATATGTTATATAAATTGGGCAATTAATTTAGATTAAAATATGCCTTTACATCTATATCTATATTCATATTTGTCGGAACCGGTCATTAGTACGGACACGAAACGAATCGCAAGCGCGCCACTGGCGATATCAAGTGATCTACCCACACCATACCAGAAAGCGCGCTTCTACAGATTCGTGATGTTATAAGGCCACGGCGAGGTGGGGATTCAGCCTCTGATTGCATCGGAGTTAAGACGTTGCGGAACTGTTCTCGATTCGTTGTTCTCAGTTAAGGCTCGTGCAGACCAGCGCGACACGCGACGCGACACAAAGACACACCTTTGTGTCGCGTCGCGTGTCGCGCTTGTTTGTAAGAGCCTTTATTGTGATAATTGTAATTTGTGATCATTGTGTTAATTTGTGATTGTAATAAACGTCGTACCCAGTGTGTGTATAATTTAGCTAGTGTGATTAATTTGATAGTAAATTATAATGTGATCTGAACTGCAAACGGTTTTTCTATTGCGCATTAAACCAACACTATCCACAGCAGGTACGCCCACAGTAGTTAAAATATCGCTGATAATAACGAAAGAGTCACATACCCGTCTCCGACATATTCATATTTTTTTGTTTAAATGAATAGTTTAAAAGACACCACAGTTTTAAAATTAACCGTAGCCACGCGGGCGCAGCGGTAGTAGTCAGTGACCTTTTCCTCGGTTATTAGGGTATGAAATCTCGGTAGTACGTTCCCGTGGTATATTATCCGACATCCACGCGGGCGAAGCCGCGGGCAAAAGCTAGTAAATAAATATAACGAAGTTAAAAGGAAAACTATCACGGCTAAGTAGGCTCTACAAGTTAACAAGTAAAGGCTCGTGCAGACCAGCGCGATATCGCGGGCGCGACAAGGGTTGCACTACCTGTCGCGCCCGCGATATCGCGCTGGTCTGCACGAGTCTTAATAATCCGATCAACTTACATTTGCAGTTGGAATCTATGACAAATCATGTTTTTCGACTCAGGATGGACCTTGCGCCATCCCATCTCCCTAGAACGGCGGGTTGTGCTTGGGCGATTGCTGCAGGTGCGGAAAACATCAAACGACGCAAATAATACTTCAATCTTATTGGAACTTATATGTTCGAGCCGTTTGGGGTAGAAACACTAGGGCCATGGGGTCCCAATTATTTTTTTTTCTTTCTTTCTTATGGGGTCCAAGTGCCCACTTAGTTTTTCGAGACATCGCCAACCGGTTGGTCGACTCTTGACGTGACCAGAGGGCTGGCAAACTGTTTGGCCAAAAGAATAAATGAGCATTGCCATACATGTGGCAATGCTGCTAGCCAGCGCCGGCCTGAGAATTCCTGGCGCCCTAGGCGAAAGGCTGGAACGGCGCCCTTTTAAGAAAATTCGTGACAAAATAAAACTATGTTCTTTCTTTTTTGTGTGATTAGTGACTAACCGGGTGTCAGAGTTTTAAAGCCGCCCATGGGCGACTTGGGTGACTTGGCTTCACATGCCGTCGAGAAATATCTCTCAGGCGCGATCGGTACATCGCGGTCAAACTATAATAATGAAATTAATTTTGAACAAAACATTATATCTAACATACAACAAGAGAAGCAATAAATTTGAAATCGCGATTTTTTTTGCAATGGAGCGAGTTGATGCTATCAACTAAACTCGCTTTTGATTTCCAGATGAACCGTACCGATGCATGTTTCGTAAATGACCATGAGCGCATTTTGGTAGAAAAATGGGTAAAAAATTGAGAGTATTTTCAAGTTGTAGTTAAATATAATTTTTTTATTTCTATGCCGCTGATTGCCGCATACGAGCGCCCTAGTACGAGCGCCCTAGGCCGTCGCCTAGTTCGCCTCTATGAACGGGCCGGCCCTGCTGCTAGCCTTTTGAACTCTTTTACAAAAAACTATCACAGCTAAGTAGGTTCTGCGACTTAACGAATAATAATCGACCAACTTACATTTGCAGTTGCAAAAACATGTTCTCCCATACATACCGTGTAGGAGAACATATTTTTCAACTACAATGTTAAGTTTGTTCTTGGAATAAATTCATCCCAACTACGGAACCCTTCACAGTGCGTGGTCCGACACGCACTTGGACGGTTTTTTGCTAATTGCAGCGCTGTTTCGTTGTACGTTGAGCATAATTCAATTCGCGCCAATTATAATAAAACTAGCTTTTTGCCCGCGTGGATGTCGCAAAATATACCACGGGAACGTACTACCGGGCAGTACCGGGATTACATACCTAATAGTCTAGGAAAAGGCTATTGACTCCCCTCCACGGCGGGGGACTTTGTTTTATAATAATGTAAGGCAGGATACTTTCTAAATTTCATCTAAATCCGTTCAGCCGTTACGGGCATGAAAAGGAAAGGGCAGATAAAGATAATAAATCTGTTTTAGGGTTCCATACCTCATAACGAAAAATTTAAGTCTGTCAAGATGCTTTTTCTCAGGAACTCGTGGAGGCATCAAGTTGAAATAGATATCTAAACTTAGATCTACGGTCCCTTGGACCTGTAATGAAAATCAAACTTCCAAGTCAAGGCAATAGTCGGGGTTGCGGGGAAGTCCGAAAGGGAAACCGTGGCCCCCGGCAACATGGCAACTGAAGGAACACGGGTGGGTTTTAGTCAGTCTGACACGCCGTCTATTTTGACACTCGCAAATAAACTAAAGCCTATTTGGTACTTCCCGTTGGCCCAGCAGCATTAAGTTTGGCGAGAAACAAGGTCAATAAAGTAAAGAGGAAAATCCGAAAATTGGTAATCTATAGGTACTATAATAAAACAGTAGAAAAACCGTGTCTGTACATAGAACATATTAAAAAAAAAAATTGAGTGGGGTTTAGAAACAGTAATAGAGCAATAATCCAAAAAAAAAAGTCTGTCTGTTTGTTTGTACACGCTAATCTTAGAAACTACTGGACGGATTTGAATGTTTTTTTTTTTGTATAGGTATTAAGTCTGGGCAACATATAGGCTATAATTTATCTTGGAAACTTGAACACCTGATGCAGAACCGCAACAGACCAGCTAAACTATAAGAGATACAAAAATAGTACCATAGCAAAAGTTGTTCAATCTGATGAGCACACTCTGTTGACTTATAAAAATCGAAGATCTGGAACACTTGTTGTGGAACTTCAAGAGCCCAGCTACACCATAACACATATAGGAATGACGTCTTAACAAAAGTTGTTCGATCTGATGGGCATTTCCTGTTGACTTATAAAAATCGAAGATCAGAAACATCTGACGTGGAAATCAAAGCTATCACAAATTTTACTGTATAATTATAAAATAACATAAGCTGGGAGTACCTCCACGCGGTGAAGGCGGTAATAGTTTAGGACTGATATTCGATGACGATGGTATTTCATTGAAAATAAAAATTGACTCTACTGGCCAAAACTCCCATTTATTTTTATTTTATTTTATCGAATAAATATGCCTTCGGGCTTATGTTATTTGAGTGTTTAATTTCCTTTTCCATTTATCTTCGTGACACGGTAGCCTACCCGGTAACGCAGGGGAGCAGTCACTTAGATTTTAATTGATCAGGTATCTTCACAATAAAACTATAACCATGCCTAGAAGGAGGTCAAATCTTTCCCAATGTTCCAAAGGAGCTAAAAGATTGAGGATCATAAGATCCCAAGAATCTACCGAAGAGCGTCAGGAGAGACTTGATGCTGTTCGAGAACATCAGGCTGCAACTCGCTCCGTGGAAACCTTTTCGGATCCCGAAGCACGCCTGCGTTCTCAGCGTATTTACGCATCTACATCCAGGTCTCCAGAGACCAGTGAAGAATATGATGTGCGACTGACCGCTGATCGTGAACGTCATGCATTGTCTCCCGAGTCGGAGCCGTTCACGGAAAGAGAATTACGCTCGAGTTCTCAGCGTATATATGTCGTGGCCAGATTTTAGAATTGATCATTTCATGAAATGATCGACCATTTCATGAAATGGTTGCATTTCATGAAATAGAACATGGCCAGATCATTGAAAACTCAACGTTTGACAATATGAACAGTTAAACGCACGCCTACTTCATGATGTGGCCAAACATTAGTGATCATATCGTAAAATAGTTAGATTATCCACCGGTAGAGGCGTTGATGTCGCTTTGTTTTTATTGTGCATCATGGCGGGGCGGACGATAATTCGATTAGAAAAGCAATTATAAGTATGCAAATGGAAGATAAAAGTGCAGTGAAGTATCGTTATTATATCAATCTACGGGACTTTTATAAAATTCACTCGAAAAACGAGCGCAACCTTAAAAACCATGGAGTTTGGAACGTATTTCACAGGTTAGTATTTAGCTATTCAAATCTTATTAATTATTATATTTCTTCTGAAATGACAGCTATTTAAAATGTTTTATTTATCTATTGGCCCAGATTACTAAAAGTTAATGAATGCCAGTAATATTTTCATGGATAATGAATTAATGATATGGCCAAACGTCGACTGACATATCATTAAACGTTGACGTTTGAACGATATCGTTAATTTTAGCTGGCCATTTCATGAAACACAACCATTTCATGAAATGGTCGATCTGGCCACGACATATACACATCGACTTCGAGGTCTCTAGAGACAAGTGGGGAACGTAATGCGCGACTGACCGCTGATTGTGAACGTCACGCATTGTCTCGCGAGTCGGAGACGTTCACGGATAGAGAATTGCGCTTGAGTGCTCAGCGTATCTACGCATCTGCTTCTAGGTTTCTAGAGACAAGTGCAGAACGTGATGCGCGACTGTCCGCTGATCGTGAGCGACATGCATTGTCTCGCGAATCGGAAACGTTTACCGATACAGAATCACGCTTGAGTTCTCAGCGTATTCGCACATCTACTAACAGGTCTCTTGAAACGAGTGATGAACGTGATGCGCGACTAACTGCTGATCGAGATTATCATACATTGTCCGAAACAAGCACACAACAAAATATTCATAATCAGTTAGAAAGTGAGAGAGAAAGAATTCTCCAGCAATTCTTTCTCTCTCACTTTCTAACTGATTACTGATACGGCATGAAGAAACAGAAGAAGAGCGCAACGAACGTTTGAATTCTGATCGACTTCGACATTCTCTGAACAGAATGTCGATATCATCTGAAGAATCGGATGTGTCTCAAGATATAGCCGTAGGGCCTGGCGACCTTCCTTGGGTTGATAAGGAACGGAGTGCATTTATGTATATGTCACCGTAAGATTGTGAGCACCGTTAGTTTATAATCTATCGGTATTATTTCCGTTAGATCATAATCTGTCGAAAAATTGTGAACTGGGTGAAATTAGGGTTAGGTTAGGTTAGAACTGTGACCAACCGCGTGAGTCGAGCGAGCGCAGTAAGCGCTGCCGCGGTAGCGGCAGCGCTTACTGAGCTCGTTTCTCATGGATATAATATAAACTATCGAAAAATAATGCGTTAAATCGTAAATGATTTGTCGCAGTTCACAATTTTTCGACAGTTTGTAATCTAACGGAAATAATACCGATAGATTATAAACTAACGAAGTTTATAATTTTACGGTGACATATATACTCCTATGACTACGCCACATATTCCGCCATCGGAGGTATGGTTCAAAATTGTACTTTTTGTGAAGCTGTTAAATGGCAAAAAGAAACGAACGGTATGTGTTGCTCAGGTGGGAAAGTACATATTGAAATATTACAAAATCCTCCAGAAATATTAAGATCACTGCTAATCGGTGACCATCCACAGTCAAAACATTTCTTGGACAACATCCGTTCGTACAATAATGCCTTTCAAATGACATATTTTGGTGCGAAACAGATTTCAGAAGGCCCATTTATGCCAACATTCAAAGTGCAAGGCGAAGTTTACCACCTTATTGGTTCATTATTGCCTAAAAAAAACCCAAGTTTCTCCAAATATATTTCGTATCCAATTATCAAGATCAGGCAAATATTAGAAACCAAAACTTTCCGCAATTGAACAATAGTCTGATTTCACTGCTTCAATTGCTACAATCTTCACTGGGTGTGGTGCCGATGAGACTGTGTTCATACCGCGCATACCACTCATCCAACAATTTCCCCTGTCAATTTAAGCGCACACAGTTCCCTGTGACTACATGCTTTGCCTGCCATGACAATAAATAAGTCACAAGGGCAGACGCTTAAAGCCGCTGGTGTTGACCTGACAACCGGCTGTTTTTCTCATGGCCAACATTATGTTGCTTTTTGAAGAGTCAGCAACGCTTCCGGTCTTTATTATATATTAGCTCCTGAAGGAAAAACCCCAAAAACAGTTTATAAAAAAAAAAATGTGTGCAATTCACACGTGGTAGAAGTGAAACCTTCAAAAATTTTGGCTTTGAGATAATTATAGAGGATAATTGTAGGTTTTAGTAATAATCATAGTGTTACAAAGTTTGATAATTATTTTAGGTACCTACATCACGCTTTTATCAGTTAAAAAGTGGAATTTTAAAACGTTAGGTAAAAGTAGGGGAGACTGGGTACGGTTGCAGCAGGGTACGGTTAAACCAACGCTAATAACTCGTAAACTATTAGCGGTGTGGTGAGGGGTACAAGGGGAGAGAGACGCGGCCGGCGAGTCCGGACATGAATCACAGTGACGCGTTGCACTTCGCGCGCTCTGTACATTTCCAGGGGGGACCCTATTATATTTTTTCGACAAAAAGTAAGTATTTTTTATTGTTTTCTTTTTCAAATTACTTTGTTGATATTAGCATTTGCATTTTGAGTGATTTTCTGTTTTATTGTTAGATTTTGAAGGTTCGAAAACCGTGATTCGTTTTTGTTTATGTTGTTTTGTTTCGACGCTATGTTTGTTTTATTAGCGGTTGAGGGGTATGGGGACGGATGAAGCAATTATTGTGGGTACGATTGAAACAATGAAAACCGTTGCTTTTTTCGTTCTAGATGCTCAGACAACGTATCAAAAAAACTTCAAGAAGCGAGTGTGATATAACTCAGTACGAAAATGCGTATGAAGAAGTCAAAAAAGGCACTTCTTTACGAAAAGCTGCAGAGATGTACGGAGTTCACCATTTTTCTCTTCTGCGATATAAGAAAAAAAGAGATGCAGTGATCCAAGAAGGTAACCAGGCTGATGTTACTATGGGGTATGTAGCCCACAACCGAGTATTTACCCCTGACCAGGAATTTAAACTGTCAAAATATTTGATCCGCTGTGCGGATTCTTGTTACTTAGTTTGTTAGTTTAAACAGGAGCAGAAGAGCTCTTTTTATGTTCGAAACAATTATTAAGACTGATAGAAATGGTGCCATACTAGAATTTAACTATTTCTTGTTGATTATGAATAAAGAAACTGATTTTTATTACTTATTTGTTTATGTTTCAACTGACCCCCATCGCTGTTTCAACCGCCCCTGGTATGGGTACGGTTGAAACAGTGGCACATTATTTTATTAAACTCTTCCTATACATATAGTAAATATGGCAGTTGAGCCTCTAATTCTGAGATGTATTTGAAGACAAAAGTCTATTCTTTCATTTTATGTGTTTTGTTGTTTGTTATGTTTCAAAATGGCTGTGCTACGAGCGTTCAAAGCAAAATTGTTTCAACTGTACCCAGTCTCCCCTACTGGGTCTTATAATCTTACCTATATCATGCCCTTCCCCCTCATGCACATCATAAATGCGCGCGCAGTACTTGATCATTATTTTGCTGCGATGTTATTTTAAAACTGCGATATCTCCTAAGATATTCATTGAAATCGAATGATGTAGAGGGTAATTTTGTTTTAAATTAAATACTTGTGATGAATAATGTATTTATTTGTATAAGGATTAATATCATGTTTATAAAAACACCTTCGCAAATAATGCATTATTTTAGAACAAATTTAGTTAGCATAAAAAAGGTTATAGTGAGCCAACCTTAAAAGATAGACATATTATTACGCTGTCGCGGACTTTTTTTAGAACTTTTAAAGGGGAACAATTCTGTCCTACATGATTTTTGCGAAACTTTAACCGTTTACGCAGCGCACGCAGCAGAAGCTCTCAAAAGGAAAAATAAAACCCCCCGATTTTGAAACATTCTTTATTGGTGCTCCGCTCCTATTGGTCTTAGTGTGATGATATATAGCCTATAGCCTTCCTCAATAAATAGGCTATCTAACGCTAAAAGATTTTTTTAAATCGGACCAGTAGTTCTTGAGATTAGCGCGTTCAAGCAAACAAACAAACTCTTCAGCTTCAGAGAACCACGAACATAAGAAACACTATACAGGGGTACCAAGCTCACGCGCTACGATGTTTGTCGTTGTGTTAGGATCGTCAATAAAACGTTGAAGAATAAGCTCCTCGTCCTCAGCCGTGTATCTCCGGGAACGACCAGTGTCAACTTGCCTGCTTCTTTGGACGCTGCCAGTTTCAGATATTCGCCGATAAGTCGATCCGAAGACACTAACGTGGGGGAGTCGGCGGTTGGGAAAGCGAAGTTGATATTCTCGCCGCGCCTCAGCAGCGTTACCGTCACAAAGTCCGTAACAGTACATTATGTCAGCGTATTCAGGATTAGAATATGCAGCCATAGTCAGCGCTTATGAAGGCACAGCACAGCACAAGAGCAAGATACGCAGCAACAGTTAGGGAAATAGCCAGTAACAAAACACGAGCTTGCGCGACGTAGAGTTGAAACTAACTAACGCTGACTACCAAATTTTGCAAAATCGCACCCCCTGTCATGCCGAGAGAACAATAGCGACCAATCACAAAGCTCCCCGAGTGTTTGGAGTTCAAGCGCAGGTAAAAACTACGAATACGAAACAATAGGTTGACCGTCTCGCAATTTTACCTGCCCCCCATAAAACTCTTCTCTTCCCTGGCACACATGCAAAAGTATTGACAATCATACCTTTCTGAATAACTGATAAGACAAGGATATTTTCCTAGTAATTTGTACACCAGGTGTAGTATTTTTTTTTTGCACTAGACTACATTTTTTATGAAGTAATAGCAAAAATTACAAAAAATTAAATGTTTGGTTAGTGATATTTGCCAAAGTTTTAGGCATTATTGAACTTTTAATTATTAACAAAGGTCTGCTACGGCGTCAACTATGATAATAACTTAAATTTCAGTACAGTCGCGCCGTAAATCATTTTTAAATTGGTTTCAAATGATTTAATCTGGGATTTTTCATAAAAAAACTAAAACTCTTAACTAATTAAAAAACTACTGAATTTCGGTAGAACATTTGGTGGCTTAATTTGTTGCATTTTAACCCTACTATGACGTCCTGCAAGGAATACGTCGAGTTACCAGTAACCCTGTATAATGCTTCCTATCTCATTTTCTCCCACGTTAAATCTTATGAATTTATGTCTGTCTCTTTTTACTGTCGTTTTTTCGTTTCATCGACTTTCAAATCACAACGATGCTAAAGAAGTTTTCACTTCAAAAAATTGCAATATTATTGTTAATTCAGTGTACCCTTGAGATCCGCTGCGGAATTACGGGAAGAAGTTTTGAATTGTTCCCCTTTAAAAGTTCTAAAAAAAGTCCGTGACAGCATATGTCTATCTTTTAAGGTTGGCTCACTATAACCTTTTTTATGCTAACCAAATTTGTTCTAAAATAGTGTATTATTTGCGAAAGTGTTTTTATAAACATGATATTAATCCTTATCCAAATACTCAAAAACACTCAAATACTCTTAACATAAGGTTCAGTTGAAAACCAGCGTCAGGCACTAGTTGTCTGGCATTTATGCTGAACTGGGCCTATTTGTCGCAGCCGTGAGGCACACAATACTGTTTTAAACTTTCTTTGCTTTTTCCTGTTTTTTTTTTTTGTTTTTGAAAACTGTGTGCCTTAACCTGTGTCAAATAAATTTATTTTCTTTCTTTTCTTTCTTTCTTTCTTTATTATTCATCACAAGTATTTAATTTAAAACAAAATTGCCCTTCACAACATTCGATTTCAATGAATACTTAAGGAGATATCGCAGTTTTAAAATAACATCGCAGCAAAATAATGATCAAGTACTGCGCGCGCATTTATGATGTGCATGAGGGGGAAGGGCGTGATATAAGATTATAAGACCCAGTACTTTTTTACCTAACGTTTTAAAATTCCACTTTTACTGATAAAAGCGTGATGTAAGTACCTAAAATAACTCCTTAACGTACGTATTATTATAAAAAAAATATTTTCACCTTCTACGTAAACGAAGTCGCGGGTTAAAGTTAGCGTTAGCCCAAAGTAACTATTCCACGCGGACGAAGTCGCGGGTAGAAGCTAGTTATATATATATATCACACTAATATTATAAAGGCGAAAGTTTGTAAGTGTGTGTGTATGTTTGTCTCTTCTGCACGCTCAAACAGCTGGACAGATTTGGATGAAATTTGGCACACAGATAGTTTATAACCTGGATTAACACATAGGATACTTTTTATCTCGATATTCCCACAGGATCGAGACTTACGCGGGTGCAACCGCGGGGCGCAGCTAGTATAATATTATAAAGGCGAAAGTTTGTGAGTGTGTGTGTATGTTTGTCTCTTCTTCACGCTCAAACGGCTGGACAAATTCGGATGAAATTTGGCACACAGATAGTTTATAATCCGGATAAATACATAGGATACTTTTTATCCCGATATTCCCACGGGATCGAGACTTATGCGGGTGAAACCGCGGGGCGCAGATAGTTCAATTATAAAATTAGATGAAATTTATCAATTTTATTTACATATTATTAATTATAAAAACTTTTTTTAATTATTTTAGTTTTTATCAAAATTAAAAATTGATATTAAACTTAAAAATTAAAATTTTAAATAAAAAAAATTAAAGAAAATTCTAATATCACGTATGACGAATTGTTTTTCAGGTGTCCTTCAAGTGAATCAACAGCCTGCAACTCTTTACTCACAATTTCGTCGAAATAGAGTTGCTCTTAAAGGCTTGTGCAGACCAGCGCGACACAAAGATACCGCTCGTCGCGCGACGAGCGGTGCCTTTATGTCGCGCCGCGTCTGTTTGAAAGAGCCTTAAAGCCTCTTGTATCATTTATCGAAAATATAAGCTCTGAGTCTGAATAAATCTATGTAAAATAATTATCAAACTTTGTATCACTATGATCATTACTAAAACCTACAATTATCCTCTTCCCGAAGTTTTCATGATCTCAAAGCCTAAATTTTTGAAGGTATAAAAAAAAACCATGTGTGCAATTCACACGTGGTAGAAGTGAACTACCACGTGTGAAAATGTGTTAAAATAAACTACTCTACAACTTGAATTCTCAGTAAATTCTCCTGAGCGAGAACATTCCCGAGAATATTTCCGAGAAAATTCTCATAAATTCGTTTAAATTTTGTATGGTATAAATGTTAAATTGGGATTTCTGTATTAAAACAAACTTTATGAGTTACAAATAATGAACTTTAACAAAATAACAAGACATAAGAAAGGTTTACGGTGTAAATAATTAAAAACAAAATAACAATCACAATCGTTGTGATTGGCAATTTTGCTATTCTGAATTTGACGTTTTTCACCTAAAATTTAGATTTTCTAACTAAATCCGACTATTTTTAATCGCGACTAAAAACGTGAGAATAAAATTGGTTGTCATGAACTTTAAATTCACACCTTGTTGGTGTGACTTTGCTCGACTTTGGATACGAAAACAGTACTGAATCTTTTTTTCTTTTGCTTATATCTCGAAAACGGTGTGTCCAATCGCAAAAACAGTGAAAATTTCGACCCTCTTTATAGAACCTTTAAACCCCTAATATTCTACATGTAGGTAATATTTTTTCTTGTTTTCCATACAAAAAGTGAAAAATTCCAAATAAAACACGTCGAGGCTGCCCCCCTGCGCGCCTCCGGCTCTAAAAAGATTCACGTGGTTAGGTATCACGTGTGGAGTCGCGATTGTCAAATTCGATTTAGATGTGTCAAAATATTTTTTTAATTTAGAGAATTTATTTTGCTGAATAGCTTTGAGATTCTCATAATCAAAAGAAAGGAATTTTAGTGATAGTTTAGTTCGGTGTACAAGAGAATCGGCACCATTGTTTGCCACCACGCAATTGGCTTCACTTATTTAGCTGTTTCCCAATTAAACTCTTTGCTCCACAAACCAGTGCCACATTTATATTCAGATACTTCTTCGATTTGAGGAGTGGTGAGAGAGAAGCCACGGCGTCCTCACCTTCCGCCTGACACAGGTACTCACCGGGCGGGAGGAAACGCCCGGGTGTCACCATTGTGTGGATCGCCCGGAGGACACGATGGAGGTCTGCCCGGCTTGAGCGGGGCACCGTGTCCTCGTGAAGGCGATCAGTGGCAGTGATCTCTCACGTCGTACGGAGCGAGAAAAGATAAGAAACCGTCACCTCTTTCTGCAAAGCAGTAGTACTCGCGAAGGAGCAAGCGGGACGCGTAAATGAAAGGCAAATTTCGCGCCCTCACGCCCCTAGCCGCCGCAGGAGATGCCCTGGGCGTCGGGAATCCCAGGCCAATTCCCGGCCACTGTAGGCGTGGGCTTGCAGACGGTGAGCGATGGGGTAGCTCGCCGTCCGATAAGGACCAGGCCCGGATCGACGGCTAGTTGTATTTCACGCGCGCCTCAAAGAGATGCCAGCCGCTAGGGCCGATGCCTGCCGGGGTCGCGGGAAAGTCCGAAAAGGATACCGTGGCCAATGGCAACATACAGGCAAATGAAGGAACACAGGTAGGTTTTAGTCAGTAAGAGTCTGACACGCCCCCCGCTCCGCCCAGAGCGGGAGAAGTTATTTGATAATTTCCCACCCAAAAAAGACACTTCTTCGAACAGTTGTTGATCTTAAATACTCAAATTCAAATTTCATTTATTCAAACTAGGCTGAGAATCAGCACTTTTCGAACGTCAAAATTACATAAGACAGTCCCCCAAAAACGCCCACCACTTCCTAGTGCCTTGTGTTCTTGTGCCTTACTGTGTCTTTCAGCCAAGTTAAGAACGAACTCCCATCCATCTATATTTGGGAACGGCGCGGCGCGGGCGCGGACCGGTTTTATTGTGGTGGCACAAACACAATAAGCGGTGATTTTCCTCAAACGGCAGAAATGGCAAGCGCAAACGACAACCGCAAAAAATATTTGTTAACTAAAGAAATATTAGCAATTTCCACTCCGAAATCTCATACAGTAACCTTTTTTCGAGTAAAGTATAAAATAACAACAAAAGAAGTCGATTTTGGACCTTGAAATCAAAATATTGTATTAAAATTTTGCAATTTGACTTCCAACTTTAAATTCTCGTAAATTCTCTGTCAAAAAGAACATTTCAGAATATTGCAGAATATTCTCGATCCGAGAATATTCTCAGTAAGAGAATATTTTCTCGACCCATCACTAGCTGCGCCCCGCGGTTTCACCCGCGTAAGTCTCGATCCTGTGGGAATATCGGGATAAAAAGTATCCTATGTGTTAATCCAGGTTATAAACTATCTGTGTGCCAAATTTTATCCAAATTTGTCCAGCTGTTTGAGCGTGCAGAAGAGACAAACATACACACACTCTTACAAACTTTCGCCTTTATAATATTAGTGTGATATATAATTAGCTTCTACCCGCGACTTCGTCCGCGTGGAATAGTTACTTTGGGCTAACGCTAACTTTAACCCGCGACTTCGTTTACGTAGAAGGTGAAAATATTTGTTTTTTAATAATACGTACGTTAAGGAGCTATTTTAGGTACCTACATCACGCTTTTATCAGTAAAAGTGGAATTTTAAAACGTTAGGTAAAAGTACTGGGTCTTATATCACGCCCTTCCTCCTCATGCACATCATAAATGCGCGCGCAGTACTTGATCATTATTTTGCTGCGATGTTATTTTAGAACTGCGATATCTCCTTAGGTATTCATTGAAATCGAATGATGTGAAGGGCAATTTTGTTTTAAATTAAATACTTATGATGAATAATGTATTTATTTATTTGGATAATGTTTATAAAAACACCTTCGTAAATAATGCATTATTTTAGAACAAATTTGGTTAGCATAATAATAGTTTATGAAACTGTTGCATAATGAGGGGTATTAAAACATGAGTGTGTGTTTAAAAACCGAGCCGCAGGCGAGGTTTTTAATAGTATCACACGAATGTTTTAATACCTAGTTATGAGCAGTTTCATACACTACTTTATCAACTCTCATACATTGGGATTGAACCTAATACTAAATAAAAGATCAAAGTTAAAGATCAAGAATAAATTTGAAAAATCCCACGAAATTCAGTACAACAAAACAAATGAATGTCGTCTGCACCAACACACATGCGCTACAGCGGGTGCTGCTGTCCCCCGTTTAAACGTTCCAATGCAAAAGTTGATGGAAACTCCTTGGTAATATTAACTTCTTGGAATAGCCCTGCATCGTAATAGAAAAAAAAAATGTTTTATAGTATTATTTTGTTAGAGAAAAAATGTTATAATATGATTCTATTTTTACCCGACTACGGCAAAGCCAAAAGGAAGGGTTATGATTTTAGCAGTCTATGTATGTATGTATGTTTGTTTTTACGTGTGTTCCACCGTAGCGCCTAAACTACTAAACCGATTTTGATGAATGAGGTATCAATAGATTCGTAATAATGGTCCGGGTGACATAGGCTATATAAATTTTCCCTAAATTTAATTTGGTGGACTTTACACGTAAATTTATAACCTCGAAAAAAATTAAAATGGGATGATCATGACATGTTTGGTATCAAAAGAAAGGTCTTGACGAGCACATTACAAATATGTATATAATATTATATTTTCAAAGTAAACAAATATGTTTAAATCATTAAAAACAAGCAAAAGTGAGACTGCGCTACGTAGTATCGCAAGATGTTACCAACGTGCAGTTAATCAAATCTTAATAAGTAGTACCGATTTGTAATTCCACTCTTATGAAGAAAAACAAGTACAACGAAATATTTATATTTTGGATTTCTTCGAAGCTCGATATCGATATATGGTGTTGGCGTCGAAATAAATCGCTCTATGGTTTCGTCCAAAGCACTATGCACTGCTATTGGAATTTAAAATAGGTTAATTACTGAACTATTGTATTACTCTACTCTTATTTACGTTTATCAAGTGTAAAAACGGAAAAGTATAAAATAAAATAATAAAGTTTAAAAAACTGTAACCCGACTACGGGAAAATAAAAATGATCTAAAAAGTACGAAACAAGCAAATATTTCAGACAGAAATCAAGACATAGGTACAAAAATGGTCAAGGTAAAGCCGTCGTCGCATGCCATTATAATTTTGTAGGTGTTCTTGACACCAACATGGTATACAGGCATGCAACCACGGCTTTACCTTGACCATTTTTGTACCTGTCTTGATTTCTGTCTGAAATATTTGCTTGCTTCGTACTTTTTAGATCATTTTTATTTTCCCGTAGTCGGGTTACAGTTTTTTAAACTTTATTTTTTTATTAAATTTCGGTATTGTGTTTATAAAGTGTGTCAATATAAACTCGCTTTGAATTTTATAATTCGAATATTACGCTATGAGAGTAGATAAAAAAGGTTATAGTGAGCCAACCTTAAAAGATAGACATATGCTGTCGCGGACTTTTTTTTAGAACTTTTAAAGGGGAACAATTCATTGATACATGATTTTTGCAAAACTTTAACCGTTTACGCAGCGCACGCAGCGGAAGCTCTCAAAAGGAAAAATAAAACCCCCCGATTTTGAAAATTCTTCATTAAATTTTGTGCTCCGCTCCTTTTGGTCTTAGCGTGATATTATTATAGCCTATAGACTTTTTTTTTGGGTGGGAAATTATCAAATAACTTCTCCCGCTCTGGGCGGAGCGGGAGGGTGTGTCAGACTCTTACTGACTAAAACCCACCCGTGTTCCTTCGGTTGCCCTGTTGCCGGGGGGCACGATTTCCCTATCGGTTTTCTTCGAACCCTTCCCCCCTTCCTCTATAAATGGGCTATCTAACACTGAAAGAATTGAAATCGGACCAGTAGTTCCTGAGATTAGCGCGTTCGTTCGTTCAATACAAGTATTTTTAACAAAGAATAGTAATGTTACTTAGTAGTGATGCAACGAATACGAATACGAATATTCGTATTCGCCGAATAGTAGACATTTACCGAATATTCGTATTCGGCGAATACTAATACGAATATTTAAAAATTAATATGTTTGTACGCAAATCTAATTACTGGCAGACTTGGAAAACGCGCGTCGTCGGCACGTAAAAATACGACGTGTGCAAGGGCCTTAACCGCAACGACGACGCGACGGGGGACTCCCCGGCCATAGTTTATACAGTGCCGCGGCCCGGGAGTTTTCCTATCATTACGAACCATGGACTGATTGATTCATTCATTCCTTTCATTTCATTTGTCAGTCGAAAGCACAAGTCAAGCAAGAGAGTATTGTTTTATTTATTTTCTGAGGTTGCTGCGAAGTGAAAGGAGTTGAAGTTGAATAGAAAATGTCTTCTCGTAAACGAGATCAAAGTGACATATGGAAACACTTCGATAAATTACCAAATAAGTAGTTAGGTATATGGTCTGTATTTCTTTTGTATGAACAAAAGGTAGGATAGTAAGTCCTAAGTAACTTAGACGAACGTTAGTAATAGCTGCGTCTGTGTAGTACTAGACTATTGGTCTTTTATTACCATGGCGAGATATTCGTATTCGTATTCGCCGAATAGTAGGTTTGATATTCGTATTCGTAAAAGTAGTATTCGTTGCATCACTATTACTTAGTGAATGGAATCCTTTTATGTTTTCTTTGTATTTTATTCTTTTTATGATTGTTTATGTTTTGTTTTTTTTTTGTCTAGTAAATGTATTACATTAAATAATTTTGCATGCCGTAAGGCAAAATGTATCGGGACTCTCATCAAAATAACCATCATATATGTATACCTACATTATTGGCAAATAAATGATTACTATTTCTATTTCAAGCAAACAAACTCTTCAGCTTTATAAATTAATATTATAAGTAAGTATATACGTAGATACAAGGAGCTTAATTACTAATTCCTTACGTAGATAAATCGATTTCATAACAAATGAGACTTACTCAAAAAGTTGACAGCTGCAATGCTGCAATTTAGAGAAGGTCGGAATTATGAAAAATAAAAGAAACCTAAAATATTCATGAATTCACAAGTCCATCAGAATAATGGAAAAATAAATTGTGCTCGTTCCGTTGACATTGAGACTTTACGACGAGGAAACTATTGCGCAAAATCTTGCATCAGAAAGAATTGAGCTCCACACTGGCAGGCCGGTTCCGCAGAGCTGGCCCCAGGGAGAGAGCCACAGAGCTTAATGCGTTGTCCGAGAGCTACACCCAGACAATGTCGTTTCATACTGCCGTCTTGCAGCGCACGTAATACCCACAACTAAACAAGTGGAACCCTGCACCCTTCGAGGCTAAGTGATAGGACGACTGCGAAAATAAATTATAATTATAGTCCCACTGCCACTGCCCCAGCACATCCCACTGGTAACGAAGACAAACACCGTGTGCAATAGGTTAGTTCGTGTCTGACCCCTTCGTTAGGGCGGAGGAGGCCGAATGCGAGTAGGACTCGCGCCCCTACCTAGGGGTCTGTTCTGGAGCTTGCATCATCCATCATTAGCACTGGAAGAAATGCTAACGTGATCATGCAAGTGAGCAAACTTTGTCTAAACACTTGTTAGGAAAATACAAATCACTAGCTGCGCCCCGCGGTATCACCCCCGTAAGTTTCGATTCCGTGGGAATATCGGGATAAAAAGTAACAGCTATGCATCGAAGAACGCATGTCTGTACACTGCAAGGACTATTCTTGTGTGCAGCGCTCGGCCGGCGCCGGCCGCTATGGTAACGCTTACCGACGACGTTTCATCGAACCGGTTCATTCGTTTATGCGTGAAAACGAAACACGTCACAATTAGCGTAGGATTTGTTAGACGCAGTAATAAAATCTTTCACAGCTAATATTTCATACACTTAAACATTACTGGATGGAGGAAACAAAACCGGCCAAGTACGTGTCGGACTACGCATAATGAAGGGTTCCGTAGTTGGGATGAGTTTATCCCAAATACAAATTTAACATTGTAGTTGAAATACATGTACTCCCATACATTCCAACTACAAATGTAAGTTTGTACGCACAATATTGAGAGATTTACCATGTTATTTTAAGACCATAGACTTAGATTTTCCTGTAATTTATGAGTGAAGAACCATTTGTATTTCTGTATCTGTACGTCTGTATTTTTTCAAAATTTTAGGCTTAGCAGTTTCGGAGATAAGGGTTCAATAGTCAATTTTCATCTTCT
This sequence comes from Agrochola lychnidis, assembly GCA_963680765.1. Classification (NCBI taxonomy): domain Eukaryota; kingdom Metazoa; phylum Arthropoda; class Insecta; order Lepidoptera; family Noctuidae; genus Agrochola; species Agrochola lychnidis. The sequence continues at coordinate 24,860,571 of OY796866.1, forward strand.
TTCTTAAATATCTTTAAATGTATTTATTCTAAAATTATTAAAAAAATGAGTTCCTTGCAACAAGCCCTTTCATTTGATATGTCAGACGATACAGTTTGAAAAACTTTTTTTTAAATTTTCTTATTTGCCCCCCAAAAGTGACCCTATATTCAAAATTATTTTATTTACGTTACACGTCCGTGTTTGGGTCACATAAATACATATGTGTACCAAGGAGACGGAAAATGTTGCGCCCAAATGTAATAAGTTGAGAAATGATTTAAAAATTAGTCATATTTTATCATTGAATATCAAAAATCAGCTCAACTAGGTCAGGTAGCACTAGGTGATACAGTTAACTCAAAGTAATTAAATGCACTATATATACTTTTATACAATATAGTGTATTTAATTTAAATAAAACATCATTAATTACTGAAAAACCAAAATAATGATTATCAATTTCGTATCGATTAAAACCAGTTTAATTTTTTTGTCTATGTCACTGGCAGTGCATATACTGCACTGGCATGAGCTGACTGACATTGACAATTTGACACTAGACATTAGTGGTGGGTCGTTCTTGAATTTTTGACGGCCGAAACAGTTTTTCCGACGACGGAAACGGTTGCAGAAAATGGTTAAAGGACGAAACTTATCCAACATGGAATAGAATTGCGTTTTCGTCGAGCGCAGTTTCTTAAAACTATCAACGATTTGAAATGTATGAAATGGTATTTTCGCATCACGAACGACACCATTGACAACAGCTGCGCAGTGCTATTCTGTAAAAATCTCACCGTGAACGCTAGGTTAAGTGAAGTGAGCTGTCAACAGTGTCAATCCAAAGTATATGGTGGAATGACAGCTCACTTCACCTTAGCGTTCACGGTGAGATTTTTACAGAATAGCACTACTAGTAATACATTACTGACTGTATTTCATTTCAAAGAGTTTACTTTTTAGGGTTCCGTAGTAAACAAGGAACCCTTATAGTTTCGTCATGTCCGTCTGTCTGTCTGGTCTGTCTGTCTGTCTGTCTGTCCGCGGTCTAGCTCCAAGACTGTTAGTACTAGAAAGTTATAATTTGGCATGGGTATATGTATTAACCATGCCAACAAAGTGGTAAAATAAAATTATGAAAAATATATTTTTTAGGGTACCTCCCCTACACGTAAAGTGAATATGTTTTTTTTTTTATCCCTTGATGTGGGGTATCGTTGGAAAGGTCTTTCAAACACATTATGAGTTTGTTAAAACCATTTTTGAATGCAGAGATCCGTTTGCGAAATATTAAGCTTTAAAGTGCTCATTTTTGTTAGAGTCAAGTGTCCCCCCCCCTGCCAGCTAAATGGTTGGTTTTAGATATGTGAAAAAATTCACAGCAGGAGCTTATATAACGAATTTAAAAGGAAAACTATCACTGCTGAGTAGGCTATACAAGTTAACGAGTAATAATCGACCAACTTAGATTTGCGGTTGTAAAAACATGTTCTCCGATACATTCTGTATGAAAGATTTTTTTTTCAACTACAAAGTTAAGTTTGTTCTTGGGATAAATTCATCCCAACTACGGAACCCTACATTGTGCGTGGTCCGACATGCACTTGGCCGGTTTTTATTGGAAGGACTGTTTTACGAGTGTGATAGATAGTTGAATCATTGTACCCGACTGTATATTCTTAAATGTAAAATAAAAAATCGCACCAAGTAATTCGAAGACTGGTTTGTGCAATGAAGACTGTTTGAAGTGAAACCCAGGACGTAAAACGTTTTCATCATCACAAAACACAAAACGGTCTTTGTAAACGGTTCGTTGTCGCAACGCCCACCTAGTGGCGGATTTACCAATAGGCTAAGTAGGCTGGAGCCTAGGGCGGCAGATTTAGAGCCTATGCACACCACGTTTTTTAAACGCGCCGTCGACGCGCGTTTGTAGCGATACAGACGCGATACGCACGCGAGTCAGACGCAGCCTGTAGACCTTCTGTAGGATAAAAGCGCGCCGTCGACGCGCGTTTCTAAAACGCGCGTCGACGGCGCGTTTAAAAAACGTAGTGTGCACAGGCCCTTAGAGGGGCGGCAAATTTAGCCCAAATAATAAAAAAAAACTTATAATTACGTTCGTAATTCGTAGGTATATAAAATATTACTAAACGCACTGTAAAATGTAGGTACTTATGCGATCATGAATTTTAAAAATATTCCAATAGCGTTTCAATATTAATTTAAATTTAGTAACTTTTACCCTAATTATAACAATGATATTTAACGTGTAATATGTTTCAACATTTAAATATTTATTTTCTACTAGGTACGTATGTATTTGCGTAGTAGTTTTTGGGTTGCGTAGAAGTTTTCATTTCTAACCAAAATGAGTCAGTTGTTACCATCGACCCTGACGGAAAAAGCCATTTCGTTGGAAAAATGTATCCTAATGATTTAGAAACTGATTTAGTTCAGGAATGCGTACACTTTCAATGCCATCTTTCTTCTCAAAGAATTTTGATAAAACCAGATTCTGGATCATTAAGAAGTCTATCTTTGTTCCTGCGAAAACAGAATTTGCAGCACATTTATCCAAACTTGGATATAGCACTTCGCATGGCTCTATGTAGGTACACCAGCGACAAATTGTTCAGGTGAGAGAAGCTTTTCTTTCTTGAAACGGGTAAAAAACTATCCACGATCTACTTTAAGTCAAGAAAAGCTTAACGCTTTATCTCTTTTGTGCATAGAGTCAGACAGAACTAATGAACAAGATTTCATACGACGATATAATTAATGATTTTGCGAATATAAAATCTCGCAAAAAGATAATGTAAAACTTATTTGATCTCATTGTCACCATTAACCGGATTGTTAACATGTTATTTAATAAAAATTGTTCGTATTGTTTTAAACTGTAAGCGCAATAAAAAATATTTAACAAAAACAACGTTTACCGACTACACATTATTTTGTGTAAGCTGTATTCATATGGTGTAAGTGTTTTTAAGGCATGCCTCTCCCCACCTTATGATTAGTACATGCTGCTGTTATTAGGTCAAGAGTATACTCGTCACTACATAGCGGGTTGCAAAAATAATCTAGTAACTGACAGAAATATCACTTAGTTCACGATCATACTAATAGCGGGAAAAAGCCGATGTAATGAGGACGATAGAACACAAATCATAAAGTTGCAATTTCTGAATAAATGTAATTAATATGATTGTGAACTAAACTAACGTATTGAATTTCAAAAGTCAGTAGGGGCGGCAAAAATTGAATAGCCTGCTAGCGGCAAATTTGTAAATCCGCCACTGCCCACCCCTACTAGACAGCTGTCACTTATTCCATGTTTCCGATGTGTTTTGAGTGCTTTCCCAATTCTTTTTCTTTTTTAACGACCACTGCTTTGATTTTTACGGATTCTGACCCTGCCTACCTTGTACGACCCTTGCTTTCACACTGAACACCGAAGATCGCTCACATGATTGACTTGGAATTGTTATTTTAGATTTTACCGCCGCTTTGTGGATTGAATATTGTTGATCGCTGTGTGAATTGTGGGATAGCAACTAGTCACTGCAATACACTAATGTATGTTTGAATCTATAAATTCACACTATTTACATCTCGACATTTCATTTAGGCCCAAGAGTGTGTGTAATCGTTTCAAAATTCAAAAGTCATTTATTCAAACTGGGCTGAGAATCAGCATTTTACGAACGTCAAAATTACATAAGACAGTCCCCCAAAACGCCCACCCTTCACCACTTCCTAGTGCCTTTCGCTGCGAAGAAGAAGTGGCGCAACAAACTCCCCAACAGCACAGCTGTCTGTTCAAGTTAGAAAAAAAAAAAAAAAGATTCTATACAATAGTATGCAAAATAATTTACATTACGCAACACAAAACATAATTTAAATGTTACCATATGTGAGCTAGCACACGCCAATATACCAACCAAAAACATCGAGAACTCTACTCAAGCAGAAATAAAAACTAAACGTAAACAGAACTAAATATCTAAATAAAAGCCTCCAGGCATAAAGGGCGTGCCCGCTTACATAAAGCTATTTAAAGCTGTAATTGGAAGTTATAAATGATAAACCAGGACCATCGAGGTAAAATAAATAAACAGTTAATTACTAGTTACAATTACGAAACCATGATCAGCAAGACGACCAGTCACCACAAGCAGCACCCGTTCACGAGCATAACGCAAAGATCAGCCATTACCATATTTGAGGGAAGGAGGCAACCCGACCCCCGACGCTACCGCAAGCAGTGACATCTAAGGGAGCATGACAAATTTGCTGCCGGTTGCTCAGACAAAAAAAATAATATTATCAATTGTCGAGGTCGCTAACTAACCACAAATTGCAATACAACTCATAACAAAAACATTGTAATGAGTAGATTATGTCAACAATAAAATAAAAATAAATTGACTCTTCAAAAATAAATTGGCTTATAAATTCAAATAAGATAAACAATTATATAAACTCATATAAAGTGTCAGTAGGTAAACTAATTCTGGAGAAAGAACATAAGTATTGTCTTGAGTTAATCACAGCGAGCGACCAACTATTCTTATCACTTATCTAGTCGTTGATTTGTATCAACGACTACATAAGTGATAAGAATAGTTATAAAAAAAACCGGCCAAGTGCGTGTCGGACCACGCACAATGAAGGGTTCCGTAGTTGGGATGAATTTATCCCAAAAACAAACTTAACTTTGTAGTTGATAAACATGTTCTCCCATACGGAATGTATGGGAAAACATGTTTTTGCAACTGCAAAGTTAAATTGGTCGATTATTACTCGATAACTAGTAAAGCCTACTTAGCTGTGATAGTTTTCCTTTTAATTTCGTTATATAAACTACTGCTGTGATTTTTTTCACACATCCAAAACCAACCATTTAGCTGGCAGGGGGGGGGGGGACACTTGACTCTAACAAAAATTAGCACTTTAAAGCTTAATATTTTGCAAACGGATCCCTGAATCCAAAAATCGTTTTCATAAACTCATAATGTTTTTGTAAGACCTTTCCAATGATACCCCACACTATGGGATAAAAAAATAAAAAATAAAACATCACCACTTTACGTGTATGGGAGGTACCCTAAAAAAAAATGTTTTTCATAATTTTGTTTTACCACTTTGTCGGCGTAATTAATATGTATACCTATGTCAAATTACAGCTTTCTAGTACTAAGGGTCTCGGAGCTAGACCGCGGACAGACAGACATACAGACGGATATGACGAAACTATTAGGGTTCCTTGTTTACTACGGAACCCTAGAAAAGAGGGGCCCCTACAATAGACTTCGGAAAAAAAAAAAAATTTAGACTAGTAAACACTACTAAACAACTTTTCCTGTGATATTTTTTTCTGGAAAGCACAAGACGCAAATCTGTCACCGAAGGAGAAATACAAAGTATCCGCTTTTATCCCAGTGGTCGACTGAGCTGTTTCTCTTACCGAAAGATTGCATGCCTATGAAACTGTACGTTCGAGCTTTGGACTTCTTAATCACATCGAGAAGATGGATGCTGAAAATTTGCACGCTGCAGCAGAGGCATTGGTGAAAGTTTATCAGGATAATTTAGAACCTAGTCTTGGTAATGAGTTGGTTCAATTTGTGTATTTGATCGACTCATACAAAAAGGACTATGGAAAAGACCAATCTCCGGAACTTTTTTACTACCAAATTCTCGAAGATCAAAATTTCAGAGCTACATTCCTAAACCTTGAAATTGCATTGAGAATGTATTTGATTTTGATGCTATCAAATTGCACTGGAGAGCGCTCATTTACAAAAATGAAAATTATGAAAAATAGGCTTCGAATCACGATGGGACAAAACCGTCTATCAAAGCTTTCTCTCCTGAGCATTGAAAATTGAAAGTGACTTACCTACTTCGGAACTGGATTTCAGCATAAAAACTTTTTACAAAAAAAAAACAACCGACCTCCAAAAAAAAACATTACAAAGTGAAAAATAACTTTAATTTCGGAAGTCGGTGTCTTGGGTTTTGTATTTTCGTTTTTTGCCACTGACTTCCGAAATTAAAGTTATTTTTCACTTTGTAATGTTTTTTTTTGTAAAAAGTTTTTATTTTTCACTTTTTAGTTGTGGTACCTACCCCACACACATTCGAATACCACTACCTGCTACTAGTGACAGAAACTTATCATATCATCTACATACTAAATGGGAAAAAAATACGAACATATTAATGTTCGTCTTCTTTTTTTGATTGAAAGGGTGTGCTCTCGAATTGGTCCCATATAAATTTTATTAACTTTGCTTGGATAGTTTTTGAGTTAGCTACAAAGTACAACCTCCTCCTTTTTGGAAGTCGGTTAAAAATCATTTTTATTTTATAAACTACAACATATAATAATACTTAGGGTTAACATAACTTTGTGACAATGTTGCAGTCCACTGCATTATCCGCAAGTAAAACATGTTCAAAAATCAGTGGTTGCCACTAGACGAGCATTACCAGTATCAACAAATATTTTTAAATAAATAAATAAGTTACATAAAGCTAGCTATAGCTACAAAACCAAATTAGAAGAGAAACAATTTAAGATAAAAATGTTAATCGACGGTTGAAAAGCTAATTGATCTAAGCGACATTTTGTAAAACTTGCTCCTGTAATTTTATGATTCGTCCTCCTGGACGGATCATAGTAAATTAAAAAAAAAAAAACATAAAAAAACAACTATTTGATAGACTTTTATTTACTTAAATCAATCAATCATAATAAGATCTTATTATGATTAAAAAAAAATAACTAATCCGTCCTCCTGCAAGTTTTACAAAATGTCGCTTAGATCAATTAGCCTTTCAACCGTCGTTGTATATAATGTTAGATTTAAATTTATATTTCGAACATGCAAATATATCAATATAATTTGAATTATAGGATTCCAACATTCTATGAATAGGACAGCGTAAGCCAGAGTTCGTACGACAAGAGTTTAGCGCGAAGAGAGTACTCTCTTCGCGCTAAACTCTTGTCCTCCGAACAGTTCATGCGCGTTAGGTTCGTGCACCTACGTGCACGAACCTGACGCGCATGAACTGTTGGGGGGACAGAATAGCAAAGCTTATTCGTTAGATCAATGGCACTGGCATCAAAATTATTGTGAACAATGTCATGAAGCACGTTGGCCTCCAGGTATTTGCGCCTGTTCTCCAAGCTGATGAGCTTGTACTTATCAAGAAGTTGGGAGTATGACAGATAAGTCTTAGCCCCCGGACATCTGTAGTACATAGAACGGAGGTACTTGCGCTGGACCCTTTCTATTCCAACTACGTACTTTTGGTAGAAGGGGTTCCAAATAGGGACCGCATATTCTAACTGAGAGCGAATGAGCGTCTTATACAGATAGAGATAGGTTGAGGTACACTTAAATAAAATTCTGTTGAAGATCTCATCACAAATCCATACATTTTAAAAGCACGATTGATTATGGCTTCAATATGCTGGTTCAAGGACAGTTTTCCATCAAAGAGAATACCTAGATCCTTCACCACAGAAATATTAATCATCAACGATTTTTCGGCGAAAAAAGCTCGGAAGGTTCCCTTCGTTAATGCTAAAATTTAATTTCAGATAATTCTTATTTCGGATTATATTTATGTTTGTTAAATAATAAAAGAATCTATACTTGGTTTCACAATAAATTATTTATTGGAAAACTCGACAGTTTTTTTTTCCATTTTATTTGGAAAATAATTTGGGGCTAGGGGGCCTCCACTCCTTTGTTGCCCGAGGCCTCCAGACCTTTAAATCCGGCACTGACGGAGTGATTCTTGCGGAAGGTTTTAGTGTATAATTCATTATGGTTTTGTGTAAATTGGCTGAAATATGACGATTATTGTCAAAGATGTCGGAAAAAATCATGCCGACTGGGAGCTTTACTAGCGTGCGCCGCGTAAACCGTTACAAATACATAAAATTTATGTTCTACAGGATTGAAGATCTTTAAATGTTCAACAAAAAGTTCGCGATGGCATATATATATCTTCTTAGGAGTCATCCTTAGAAGATAGATATATTATTATGCGATCGCGAACTTTTTGTTAGCGTTTTTATTAAATTTTATTGTTATTTCCGAAGCAATATTGACCGCCCGGTGTCATATTAATCCTTATCCAATAAATATGTTATTTAAATTGGGGATTTAATTGAGATTAAAATATGCCTTGACATCATATGATTTAAATGAATGGTCTAAATTTTAGACCATTCATTTAAATTATACTTTTACATGGTAATTTTGAATCTGTGATATCTTTTCGAGTCTAAAAGATATCACAGATTCAAAATTACGCATAACAAAATAATTATGGTTGGAGCGCAGCGGTAGGAGTTAATAACCTTTTCGTGGACTATTAGGTATGTAATCCCGGTACTGCCCGGTAGTACGTTCCCAGGGTATATTTTCCGACATCCATGCGGGCGAAGCCGCTGGCAAATGCTAGTTAAAACTAAAAATACTAAAAATGAAGGCAAATGTATATTGCATAGTATTTGGCTGCTTAAATAATAATAAGGATCCGAACCTTACGTTTTTCTCACTTCCAAAGGACACCGAAAGCAAAAGAAATGCACGTGTACCTATAAGTAGTTAGTAATTAGGTAGGTACCTACCTACCAAATGTTTACATTTTTGTTATTCTTATCTGTCACCCGTATTTACGTAGTTAGAACATCACTACATAGTATAAAACAAAGTCGCTTTCTCTGTCCCTATATCCCTATGTATGCTTAAATCTTTAAAACTACGCAACGGATTTTGATGCGGTTTTTTTTAATAGATAGAGTGATTGAAGAGGAAGGTTTATATATATAATAACCCGGTTTATACCCGTGCGAAGCCGGGGCGGGTCGCTTGTTGATATATAAATGTTAGAATGTTAAATATTATTAAGTAGGCATAGTTAGGTTGTTACAAGTTCTGTTTACAAGGCAAGGGCAGGTTCAGGCTTTGATAAGTATAGGTAGGAAAGTACCTATTTAAATTGTAACTATTTTTGTTTTGGTGGGTACCTACCACGGACTAACTATAACCATAACTAAATATTATGCAGTAAAATTTTGATTATGTAGTCAACAGGGTATTCGTACATAAGTACTTTTTTATTTGCCCAATTAAGTATATGAATAAATAATGGAGACTAAACAAATTACCGAGCTTAGGTTTAATTGAAACGTCATTTGACGATGACAACCCTAACGTGCCCAGAAGGTACCAATAAGAGTTACGCGATAGAAAGAGGCAACTTGTAGGTAAATTAGCATTATGCGACTTGAACTGCACTTTATTGTGTTGTGTTAAAGATAAATTTATTTGTTCAAACATGTGTAACATGATACATGAATATGCACATATACCTAGATGGAAAAATAGTTTTACCGGTCCAACATGTTTTGCCTCACTCGGCGTACAAAATATTTATACGTTATTAATTAAATTGGTAATTAAAAATTAATTATTAAATTTATTAATGACAGTTTCTTACATAAAAAAAGAGTGGAATGTAAAAATATAGTCAGTAATTAAATATACAATTAGAGTCAGTACAAAAAGTAGTCAATATTATTTACAGACAAAATATATGTCATGATTTCCAAATATTAGGAAGATTTACTGATTTTAAATACTAAATATAAAATTAAAAGTATGTGATTTGCCTCAAATGATTTTGTATCAGTGTAATTATGAAGTTTAAAAGTATCTCATTTGACGGTTCCGTAAAAGTACTGGTTTTTTAACGAAACAGAATTGGAAACATGATGTTTGGAGCGTCGCTTAACCTCTAGTTCAGTTGGCTATGAGCCTCGTAACCAGAAGGTGTCTTCAAGAAGTCTAAGGTCTATAACGTTATTATATTAATTGCCTAGTTATATAGTTTGTTAAATGATGCTAAAAGTATACCAGGTTTGTGGTGTGCAAGATGATAAATCCAGAGGTACTGGTGCTGAAATGGTGTATCGTATCATTTCAGAAGTGGGTTAAACCAAAAAGGTAAGGTAAAGAGGCTTATGGGAACAACTAGGAGCCTACAAGGATTATTGAGTTTTGTTTTGGGTTGCTATCATTTTATCGGCTGCATGGCGCTGCACATCAGGTCAGGGCAACTCTCTGATGATGTGTTGTATTGTGTAGATTGTGTGTAATGGTGTGTGTGGGTACGTAGCTAGGGCTACTCTCTGGCGGTACTTTAGCACGCATTATTGCACATACTGACCGGACAAATCGTGTGCTTGATCGGGGCGACTCTCCGATAGCACGAGATGTGTTTTGGTTGCCTAAATGAAAGCAATGAGCGTGATTTCGGGGTACTAGTATGGGTATCCCACATCAGGTCAGGGCAACTCTCTGATGGTGTGCGGTGAAGTATACATGGGTATAATGTTTCCTTATAATTTTGCTACCACTATAACTAATAGATACGTTCCCACGAGCCTCTATAAGGGAAGCAAATGAGCAACATTTGACAAAAACATTTTTTTATGATTATTTAAAAGCAACACGAGATTAACATAAATAAATTGTTGGTTATGATTATTTCTACCTTAGTGATTGCCATGATAATTGAACTATGGTTGTTCACTGTTAGGGGGCGTACTTTGTGATTTCGCTGGATTTTGAGTGGGTATGATAACTACTGGTTGTTCGGTGAGTCACTAGTCGTCGGATAAATTGTTCTAAATGCATAATAGCTGGACATGAAGGTATTGCGATTACCTCCCAAGTAACACAGGAAGCATATAAAAAAAAAAAAACCGAATAGTAAACTTATGTAGAACTTATGGGGACGATAGCTGACTTTTAATGATTTTATACTGAAGATGACGTCTGAACGAGTAGTGTTAGCGATTTGAAATTTACGCATATTTTTGATTATGTTTATATTACATAGTGAAATTAATTTGTAAAGTTATATCTAACGCGGATAAAAAACTGAGAATGACGCAAAATCCATCAAGCGTATTTTTCTGAAAACTTCACAATTTTAAAGATAATTAAATTAATAATCTTTTAGTATACGTGTTTTATTAAAATACCTTTTGTTTTACGTGTAATAAATTAATAATGCGTCTAATTTGGGACAGCGCTCCTTGATGGGCGAGTTCTATTACTGGCTGGACGTATGACGCGTTGCGTGAGCTCAGTACAGAACACGCAAGCTAACCATTCAAGGTCATTGTCATATATCTGCGTCTTAAGGTCCGTATAAACTCTTATATAAGTTCACCGAGCATCTTAAACAGTATATTGGCATTTTAAAACCATTATGATGCTTTACACTGTAAAACGGTTGGATAGTGGCATATCAAAACTTTTGTAAAGCCTTTAGTTTTAGTGCAGCAAACCATAATGCAGCTGTACAGCTTTCACCTGTTTTTAGTGCATTTAGATCTACAATAGCATTTTTAAGTAGTAAATAAATGCTTAATGCTGTTTAATAGCATAAACATGAACCATTACAATGACCTGTAAATCCGCTATACAGCTTTCAGCTGTGTTTAGTGCCTTAGGGTCTACAATTGCATTTTTAAGTAGTAAGATAATACCTAATGCTGCTTAATAGCATAAACTTGTACCATTATAATGCACCGTAAATCCGTTATACAGTTTTGAGCTGTTTCTAGTGCCTTTTGTTGTGTAATAGCACTTTTAAGTAGTTAGTAACAGCCTAGTACTGCTGAACAGTATAAATGTGAATCAATGAAATTCTTGCATTTTTAAAGATTAACTGAGTTCTGTTGTACAGCTTTAATCAAATACACGTGAGTTATTGTAATGCGTAAAACTGTATATACATTCATTTTACTGTATTCGTAAAACCATTTGTCGGCCATATTGTGGAAAATCACATATTATATGATCAACAAAACAACATCATTTTTTATGGTGGACGTAGAACTACTTTATAGGCAATGACACTATAGTGGTTCATCAAAAGTCTTCTCTCGGGCCTTTGGCTTAATAATTGTTCACGCGTGAGTATTTATACTGCTGGCGGTATTAATTAGCCTTTTTAAAGGCTCACCAGGCTGCTATAGACCGACACCATTTTGTAAATATTTTATAACCAAAAAAAATATATTATCATTCGGACCTATTTATAAAAGCAATAGACCTATTTAAAAATGATATAACTTAATACTGCCCCACAAATACTATTATGTTAATTATGCAAAATTCGTTCTATACTAGGAATACACAATTGTTTTGGTTATTTCACACTTTACAGTAAACTAAATTGTGCAGTAATATTTGAAGCCATGAAATAACAAAAGAGTCAAAAACTTAGCCAGTATTATAAATTTTGTTTTGATGCAAACAAATATAATGTCACTCACTCAGTTTTGACAGTCTTCGTCCATATTATATTGCGAGACAAAATAGTTAAATTACAACGTTAATTGTATTATAACATTTGTACCGTGGTAGTAGAGGTGTTTTTGCAATGATCTAGGATTTATTTATGTTCTAGCTATGAACACTTAGATAGCTCTAATAATTCTTTTACTACATTCTAATGCTAGTCTAATGCTTTTGTAATGCAATTAACATCTTCATTATCAATAATATTGCTAGTATAATGCGCCTGTAATGCAATTAAACAACTGTTGTGAACATATTTAGGATCCAAAACCGTATAATTTGTGCCCAAATAAGCATTACAGTAGCCCTATACACGTTTGTAATGCTTCTATAGAACTAACTCAAAATGCGAAAAGGATACAGAAATGCTGTAAGTCGGCCGCTATACTGCTTTGATGTGTTACTTGGATTATGATTAATTTTATTGATTGAGATAGTGAACTTAACCAACACTTTATTTTGGATGAGATTTATTTACATGGCTGTTGGGGCGTAACTCCCAACATTGAAAATGTTATGTTGATGTTGTTTATTGGGATGTTATGTTGAACGAGTAAACAACCGATTGTTATAAAGGTTTTATTGCTACTAAAACAATATTTAATAAAGTAATAATGCACAATTAATGTTGGGTTAATAAACTGTAACGTTTCACTGTAAGAAGGACCAATTATTTTCATGTACAGCGTAGCTCGTACAATGGCATTCTTTCATCTTTGTCTGTGCTAAATAAATGTATTTTCTTTCTTTCTTTCATGATTTTCGTGAGTCATTCTATGTCTTATACCGTGTCCCTTGCATGAGCATGATCACGATGACGTGATGATTACCCGTCATGAGACTGTCGCGGGACTGTCATGAGACCGTCATGAGACTGTCATGACTGTCATGAGACTGTCATGTGACTGTCATGAGACCGTCATGAAACCGTTGTGAGACCGTCGTGGGATTAACCAAAAGGTAAACTATGTTTGATCACACTTGATAAATGATAACTGAAGTATGTTTGTTTGCACTTGATAAATGATAAGTGAACTATAATGTTCACACTTGATAAATGATAACTGCAGTATGTTTGTTTGCACTTGATAAATGATAAGTGAACTATGATGTTCACACTTGATAAATGATAACTGAAGTATGTTTGTTTGCACTTGATAAATGATAAGTGAACTATGATGTTCACACTTGATAAATGATAACTGCAGTATGTTTGTTTGCACTTGATAAATGATAAGTGAACTATGTTCGCACTTGATAAATGATAAGTGAACTATGTTCGCACTTGATAAATGATAAGTGAACTATGTTTGTTCGCACTTGATAAATGATACGGTGAAGGAAAACATCGTGAGGAAACCGGCATGTCCTAGAACCAATCACTCGAAGACATGTGACATCTAGTGTACTATGTTTATTCGCACTTGATAAATGATGCGGTGAAGGAAAACATCGTGAGGAAACCGGCAGGTCCTAGAACCAAATATTCGAAGACATGTAACATCTACCAACCCGCACTGGGCCAGCGTGGTGGATTACGGCCCACTCCCTCTCACAGTGAGAGGATCATGGGCTGATTATGATAAATGGTTTTGTTAATGTGGACAGGGTTCGTTTGGGTATCTGATCTTGTTTCAAATGGAGTATTAGTATTATGATACTTATTGATTTTTTGATACTATGATTGATTTTATGATACCATTTTATTTTATGATAATTATGATACTTAATGATTATTGTTCTGGATCAATGAAACATTAATTGAATATAACTTGTTTTAATTCTGGTATAGTTTTCTAAGCAATATAGAATCATGTGTAAAGATTGTAAATGGATTACGCCCCGAGTACGTACGATATAAATAATAATGAAATGCTGTTCATTGGTAAGCGCATTACCTGAGAACAGCTGAAACGATTTGGCTATCTTTTGTTTTAAAAAAATGTTGTTTATAGTCGAAATTAGGTTTTTGTGGAAAGCAAAATCAAAAAGTTTCCTTGTATGTGAACGTTCTTTTTCTATGAATTTTTGTATGAACGCCTTTAAGAGTAATGTTTCAATGAGATGTGAAAATGATATCTGATGTCGAGCCTGGCGCTAAAATTATTTTATTAAACTAAATTGTCTGTGTGGTTACAATGGTATTTTTCCTACGTTTCGAGTTTATTTTGTATTTATAAGTTTTGGTGTTTTAAATGATTATGGTAGGAGTTAAAAAAAAAATACTGTTTATTTTTGGTAATACTTCTTGTGATTATTTTATGTTATGTGAGTATTTGAATACTTCTGTTGTTCAACGGTTCAATTAAGAGGGACATATTAAGTCTAGTCTGTACTGGATATTTATAATGTTGTTATTTAAATAGTTCGACGACGTTACCTTTATGTTGATGTTTTATCTTCCTGGATAGAACTGAGCTGACCAGCCTCGCTAACGGGGGCATAGCCCTTGCAAGGTGTGTCTAGTTGACACAATTAGTTCAACTTACGACTGAGGTCTCACAGTTTAGTCAAAGCTAACTGACGTTCGATAAAGATTGAGTCTTGTGAGGATAGAATGAGGTTTTGAGATTTTCCCTCTGGAGTATGGTCATGAGTTACTAATGTTGTTGAGCGCTTATTTCTTGATGCTTCGTTCCCTCTGGCTCAATTATGTCCGATGGAGTTAAGGCTTAGGATGTGGAGCCTAGTTCTTTATTTTCATAAACCCCCTCTGGGTAGATGTGAATTGTCACGTCAGTTAGTTTGTTTTCTGAGGCTTGCCGTATCTTTTTCGATGGTTTTGGTGCGGTAAGGTTTAAGCATGACGACGTTAATTTTCTGGGTGCGTGTTAACACATATTGTCATTTAACTTGGCTGATACCTAGCCTGGTATCAGAACTTTGCGATTCGTACGTCCTGACTTAAGCCTTCTCTTGCAAGAGAAAGACCTCACTATGTATTTTAATTGCCATCGTTAGGTAATGTTTCTTTTAGGTATAGGTAGGAAGGGTTCGATTGTTCGGATGCTTTGAATAAGTCTCTGCCTGATCCATTTATTCAAGTGGGGTGTAGTTCATGTGAGGTTTTATCATGAGATGCAACCTCATGCTGTACAGGCTGGCAAGAACACTGTACGTCATCCGAACAATCTGACAAGATATGTTTAAATTAGGATTTTTTATATGGTTTTCACTTGTCGGTAAAAAAAAAAAAAAAAATGATAGTCTAGTCTCAGCAACAGCGCGCGCGTGTATCTTTATAATATTGTACTAATGGTTTAAATATAATCGTCTCCTCAAAAATTATTTGATTTATACACTGTCCCGAGCAGCCAAGCATGGTGCTCACAGTACAGTGAATTTTAAAAGATAACCTCGTAGTTTTGAAAATCTTTCAATGTATGATTTAAATGTTCACCCATAACTCGTAATTCCGTATGCTATTGCTAAAGAAATTTATTTTCATTTTTTTTTTTATTTAACATGCAAAATGTCATGATTTATGTAAAAAAAAATATTATTTTATGATTGTTGTGTGTGTGCCAGGAGGCAACACAGTGTCGGATGGCCGAATGTCATGATTTCCAAATATTAGGAAGATTTACTGATTTTAAATACTAAATATAAAATTAAAAGTATGTGATTTGCCTCAAATGATTTTGTATCAGTGTAATTATGAAGTTTAAAAGTATCTCATTTGACGGTTCCGTAAAAGTACTGGTTTTTTAACGAAACAGAATTGGAAACATGATGTTTGGAGCGTCGCTTAACCTCTAGTTCAGTTGGCTATGAGCCTCGTAACCAGAAGGTGTCTTCAAGAAGTCTAAGGTCTATAACGTTATTATATTAATTGCCTAGTTATATAGTTTGTTAAATGATGCTAAAAGTATACCAGGTTTGTGGTGTGCAAGATGATAAATCCAGAGGTACTGGTGCTGAAATGGTGTATCGTATCATATATGTCATATTAAAATCAAATAAATAGTAAAATTCAAAATTTGACATTTAAAAAGTCAACAATATTATAATAGTACTTATCAGTAAGCAGTTTTTTAAGTGTTTTCTTAAATAAATTAAAATTTAATTGCCTAATGTCATTCGGAATTTTATTATATACTAGCTGCGCCCCGCGGTTTCACCCGCATAAGTCTCGATCCCGTGGGGAAAAAAAAAAGTATCCTATGTTCTTTTCCAAGGCATCATCTATATATGTGCCAAATTTCATCCAAATACGTTCAGCCGTTTTAGCGTGAAGGCGTAACAAACAAACTTACTTTCGCATTTATAATATTATAAGGATTAACGGGCCCATACATACAACACTTTTACTTAGAAGTACTCTTTTGGCCGAGTGTGACTGCACCCAGTCTATACTTCTCACGTCTATTTCAATCGGAATTATTTGACAATAGAGGAAACCATTTAGGATTACTTTTTACAAATATTGCTATTTCTAATATGTAGAGTGACGGAAGTGTTAAAATTCTGTGCTTTATGAACATTGGTCTGCAGCTATCCATAGTTTGCAATCCAAACATAGCCCGTACACAACGCTTTTATGCTTTGAACAAACTTTTGTGTTAAGAGCAAGTCACTTTTTATTTAACTGATTTAGCGGAGTGTTCCGTAATAACTGGTACCGGTGTCGCGTCGCGCCTGTCCGCACGAGGCTTCGACGTCAGCTGTCCGGCGGGCGGCGCGTGACGTCACCGGCTCACCGACTGTCTGCCCTGCTATGGACGATACACTATAAGCCCCAAGTGCCCTCACTGCCCACTATCCCTGTGGCCTGCGATTACTGCCAGCCACCTAATCAATAGTAGGTAGCAACGACTGAGCCTCCGAGCCGTATTCTACGCACCAGTGGCCCCGTAGGTATGTACGGAGTCGATAGACAGTGCCTGTTGAGGCTTATTGTAATAATTATGTAAAACTCTTTATTCGCGTAATAATAAATTAAAATAGGTTGGTGTACCCGGGTACCTACCTATACCTAGCAAGGGTAGAGTTTTGAGGAACAGAATTGGTAGTAGGTACCTACTTATCTTTTAATTTTTCTTTATTTTAATATGTAATGTTGAAAATAATGTATTACTTTAGCATGTTCCAAGTTTCAACCTACCAAAGCTCACGTGGGTGAAAAGCTCGGTAAGGTAACAATTTGCCAGGAAATTGTCGCTTTTATAATTATTATACAAAATTTCCTGTTTTTTTTTTTTAGAATTTGCCTGTTACTTACAATGTACAACTAATCCCAATTTGTGAGTGCAGACAGACGACGAATCTCGCGACTTATCGTTGTAAATACAATACTTAGTGTATTTTTTTTTCTGATTTCAGTCCTTTATATAGTGAGCATTGATCCGGTTCCAAAACACTAAGTTCTAGCACTGTCCGTAATTTGTAACGTGAACGTTCGTCGTAATAATATGGGTTCGCGATTATCGACCGGCGCGCGATCTGCGGACGTCCGGCACGTCGCGACGCGTCTTCGTGTTCAACGCGACTGTAAATGCGAAACGCGAGGAGGCCACTGCTAGCGCGATATCTAATTGCGGTGTGAGCGGGGCGCGCGGGACGGGGCGCGTTGCCATGGTGCGAGATCAGGCCACGTGCATGCGGCCAATGGCAGGACGCGGCCGTCCCTCGGGCCTCGAGTGACGAGCACGCTGCGCCGTCGTGCCGCGCCGCCGCCGCGCCATACTGCGACCGTTGCGCGGCGCGCCTCCCGCGCGCTTCCCCTCGCCGCCAAACTCGCGCTACATAAAGGCTCCTTCAAACAGGCTTGTAGAAGCCTTAAACTAAACGCACACATCACGCACGCACGGGCCACGGCAGCTAAACCTGAGTACCTGAGTACCTGACCTGCGCCACTCGCTATTTAGAGTAGGTACCTAAAATTATTGGTGTTAGTTGGAGGATTTGGCGGACCTATAGCTCTAAATCTGTGGGCGGACCTTTGCGTCATTTGTGTCCTATGATCCTGTAGTTGTCCATACCATATCGTCGTTGATAGGCCAATTCCGCGTAACTAACATTGTTAAATACCGCGTATGTACACTTTAGCTGATTTTACAGGAGGGCCAAAAAACTAATTTTCTTAAAATCTAATCGGCCGAACTTTGAACGAACTTGAGTAAAGGACCGTTTTGTTCTCCTAAATCTAATGTACTATTTTTTAAAATCAATATTTCCAATACTTTATTTACAAAGTCACTTACGCTGTATAGTTTCAAACGATTCTGGATCATAGACAGTACTTACGCGAAATTGTAAATTTAAAATAATGTACCACAACCTCAATCAATCATTTATTTAATAACATTAAGTATTTAAATGATTAAGTTTAATCATAAATATTATATGGTTATGAAAGAATAAAAGATATCTACCAACAAGTATGAAAAATTATCAAAAGTAATAAAAAGTCGACATTATTTCTTCTATAAACTAACTCAGCTTATAAACTACAATATCAACTATGCAGGACTATTTTGGAATATCAAATAAAAAATAAAATAAAATAAACTTTTTACTGCCATAACTTGCCATTATCGTTTAGGAATAAATGAAACAGTCTCAAAATTATCACTTTTAACAAAAAATCTAGAAACGGTCTGTCTCCGTCTTTACTGATCTCAGTCTCTCTTCTTCACTGATTTGCGCGCAAAACAGGGTTTTCCTGCACAGACATAATGGCGAATTACATTTAGGACCTAAAATCCTTTTAGATTTTGGGGCATTTTGGACGTACTTCGTATCATTTTTTTATACCCTATGTCAGGACTTCCCAACCGGTGGGGCGTGCCCCCCTAGTGGGGCGTAGAGAGATCTTAAGGGAAGTATTCGGATATTTTAATTAAATTTGCCTATCATTGTTTATGATTTAAAACACTCACACACAGATTTAGTCACGCTACCTAGTTTCCTTAGGATTTTCAGCATTAGTGCAGATTAAGACTAAGCAGCGAAATCGTCTTGCGGTCGATAATGATTTGATGATAGCTCTTTCATAAACTGAACCAGATATCGACCAACTGGTTCAAAAA
Source organism: Agrochola lychnidis (assembly GCA_963680765.1). Classification (NCBI taxonomy): domain Eukaryota; kingdom Metazoa; phylum Arthropoda; class Insecta; order Lepidoptera; family Noctuidae; genus Agrochola; species Agrochola lychnidis. Next base: position 24,879,994 of record OY796866.1, read on the forward strand.
ATGCAAAAAAAAAAAAAAAAAAAAAAAAAAAAAAAAAAAAAAAAAAAAAAAAAAAAAAAAAAAAAAGGCGCAAACATCGTATATTAAAGCAATGAAGAAAATATAGGGGGACATGAAAATATTTTTATAATCAACCTTATTTGCATGGTGCCCACCATGCGAAAAAGGTTGGGAAACTCAAAAAGGTTGCCAACTTTTTGCACAATAAATAAAGTATAATTATTATGGTCAAAGTGGGAAAATAAACAGTATCTCGGAAAAACCAACAGTATTTTAATAAAAATTAAAAAATAGATTTATTAGTGCCACTCGCGCAGTTTTGTCGACGGAAGAATAGACAAAATGACAGATAAACAATTACAATCTGTCATTTTGTCTATTCTTCCGTCGACATCGTCGACGTCGTCTTGCTTTTTAGCTTCACCATAATATTTGCATGCCAAAATATGGCGAAATGTGTCATCGCACAAGAATACTTAATTAACACCTTTGTAACCGCATTTAAAGCAAATAATTATTACTTTGACTTTGACAAAACTCGTTTCTACAGTGGTCATGCTACGCGTGCTGAAAACCACTAACAAATATCGGCCCTACTCTAAAAATCGCTAAAATGTCAAATAAACAAATTTTTACAAAAGAAAACAGTAGGTGGTTTTAGAAGTTGAATCTGGTGGAGAGCTAGTTTAACTATTGGCAACACTGTACCCATATTCTAAGTCGTAACCTCGAAAGCTCCTCGACTCACTACTCGCTCGAGGAGACCTCAAGGCGTGCCTCGAACGATCCTCAAAATCGGTATTCATAGTCGTAAGACTAAGGAAATTATGAGGTTCCTTGAATGAGTGTGAGTCGAGGTGATACGTCACGAAAACGTCATTATTTGGAGGAATATTACGTTTATTATGTTGGCTAATCTTATTTTTAGAACAGTCTGTGAGCTTGTTACGGTACCTGTAGTTTTCAACTTGAAGTGTTACCTTTGTCAAATGAAAGTAGAGCGATAAAAATAAACACACTATTATTTTATCCACTTGAACCAAAAATCTTGTCCTGGGCAATAAATAAGGTGATACTTGAGAATTGGATGACTTGGGAAATTATAATATTAGTGTATTAAGTTATACATATTAATGTTTCCTAAAATATTAGTCCAATCCACGTCTGTAAATGTGCGTTTGCACTCGCGAAACATTCACATAAAAACCTCGGACCAAATAAAAAACCAAAGACAGAGCACTGCGAACAATAAAGTGAAGCATGCCAAATCTGCACCTCCGCTCTGTGCGTACATGCTGACACGCACACATTTACAATCATACTTACACCTCACTTAGTGCACACATGTTTACAAACAAAACCGGCTTCACATCACTGTTCATTTGTCTTGGTTTTTTTTTATTTGGTAAGAGATTTTTTTTTTAAATATCAATTTTCTGTCAATGTTCGATTCACAAAAGCTCACTACAATATCTTTAGTACCTACCTAAAGCAAAATCTAATTTTAAATTCATTTTCATCATAAAACTCTATTGGATTTTCTGCATCTCGTAAATAGCATCGCGATACGTAATTGTATGGATTATTGTACAAATATTCAATAAACTCTTCAAAAGACATTACAAAAATCAGATAAAATACGCTTTGTTTTGGTTAAAAACTTACCGACGATGCCGACGTACCTTATATTTGACAGTTGGTTCTTCAACTCAAACTCACCTCGACTGAGGAAACTGTTTAAGATGAGGAGTAAAATTGCAACTATGAATATCAAACTATCAAAGTGAGGTTGAGTCGAGTCGAGGAAAACATGAGGATTTGACTTAGAATATGGGAATGAGTATATTCATATAGGTACTTTATTTTTGTTGAACAGTAAACAGTATTTTCGATTGAAAAACAGTATAATACTGTTTTTAACACGCAACCCTAGGTGTGCGTGCGTGCACTACGAAATTTATTCGTTGCGACTTTTAAAGTGCGAAATAAAATCGCAAACGACAATATTCCTACGCGCACCAAGATTTATTATCGCCTGCGAAATAACAGGGCCAAAGACTCACTGTGCCACCACGGACGGGAGTGTACGTCGAAACATGGATTTACAAAAGAAAACAACCATTATATACCTACTTCATTTTACATAAGAAGAAGAAGATAACTAAACGTTACTGGGTCCATCTAGTCCGTGAGCCAGATAGTATATTTTGTCAGTCTTTTCCTCTCAAGCGAGAACTCGTTGGTGAACGTCAGCTGCCGCTCCGTGGGTGGGTGGGCAGCGGCAGCCTCTCAATCACGTAAAAAAATTAAATGTTTTTAGTCATTTCCTCCCGACTGAAAATTTGTTAAATGACAGTTAACACAATTATTCGAAGATAAAAAAGTCAGCTGGCCGTACCGTGGTGGATTATACGTCAGCTGGTTACATGAACATGCAAAAAAATTTTTTTCGTTCAGTGATAATATCCTCTCACTTGAAAATGTGTCAGATGATAGTTTACATGCTATTTTGAATAAATAAAAACGTCAGCTGGCTCTATGTTGGTGGAAAGGTCGTCAGCTGATGCAGTGAAAGGTGGAGCATGGGAGCCATCGATTATTTGACAAAACGGCTATTTGACACTTCCCGTGACCCAAGGGCTGGCTTTTACCTTGGCCAGAGGCTAAGCATTGCCATACAACGAAGTAATACCGCCAGTCTCTTGGGTACATTACCAGTCAAAAGTGATGCGGAGGAATTTTTCGACGCTATATTTTAGTTTGTAAATAGTTTTAGTAAAATTATTGGACATTATATATACAGAAATTGATTGATACAAAAACATTTTCATTTACTTTCCTCAGTGTGACCGACAGCCTCTCTTCCGAAGATAATGCATTTCGCCATGAAGTGTTGCTGTACCTACCCAAGAAAAGGGCCAACGATTGTAGAAGGTTAACAAAACTTTCTTCAATAGTCATCCGAAAATAACCAAAAATTTTCAACTAGAAAAAATACTATCACACCCTCACTAGTTCTGGAATTTCTATCCGTCTGCTATAAGCTCAATTAATTTGTACGACCTGTCAAACGTCCAAATAGCGAGTGCTGTTAAGGCCGTACCTCTAATTCAGCAGCCACGACGTGTGGGTTCAATTCCACGCCGAGCATCGAACTCTTTTTGTAATCCCTTACATTTGTTGATTACGATTGTTTTGACCTTTCTATTTTGAAAATCGAGAATGCCGAAGTGCGGAGCTTGCGGAATTTTTTTGGCAGCGAATGATGGCACAAAATGCTCGAAATAACCGGGATTTTATAGCAGGGTCTGCGTAAACCTTGCTCCCACAGCAACATTCTCGGCAAACTGGATGTGCCCGCCCTCCCAACTAGCAAAAAGTGGTTTTTAAACTATCCTAGAACCATCATTTATCGAGGACTATATGAGACTTATATCCGCATATAAACCTCGAAAAGGGCCCACTTTACTTTTCCTTATAACGTATTTATATTAGACCGTTGAAATGCCATATACGCCTATATTGCTCCTGTAATTGAGTTACGTCAATGCAATTACTCATGTAAATCTCAATATAAGTAAGTTATAGTCAAAAACCGGCCAAGTGCATGTCGGACCACGCACAATGAAGGGTTCCGTAGTTGGGATGAATGTATCCCAAAAACAAACTTAACTTTGTAGTTGATAAACATGTTCTCCCATACGGAATGTATGGGAAAACATGTTTTTGCAACTGCAAAGTTAAGTTGGTCGATTATTACTCGATAACTAGTAAAGCCTACTTAGGTGTGATAGTTTTCCTTTTAATTTCGTTATATAAGCTACTGCTGTGATATTTTTCACACATCCAAAACCAACCATTTAGCTGGCAGGGGAGGGGACACTTGACTCTAACAAAAATTAGCACTTTAAAGCTTAATATTTTGCAAACGGATCACTGAATCCAAAAATAGTTTTCACAAACTCATAATGTTTTTGTAAGACTTTTTCAATGATACCCCACACTATGGGATAAAAAAATAAAAAATAAAACATCATCACTTTACGTGTATGGGAGGTACCCTAAAACAAATGTTTTTCATAATTTTGTTTTACCACTTCTATCTATGTTATGGGGTTTGGTTTCCGCACTTAGTCCGTCAGGTGGACCATTGTGCGTGGGCCATGGCGGCCGTTTGGTGGTTATTCCAACCAGCCCACCTCCCTCCAGAAGTTAATCAAAACTCCTGGTTTGTTCAGAATATCTGTAAAAGATCTGGGTGACCCGAGGGTTTCTGTTCTAATTTGGGTGACGCCTGTGCATTCAAAGAGCACGTGCGCGACGGTTTCCTCAGCCTCCATGCATGCCCTGCACAGGGGGCTGTCCGTTATGCCTATTGTGTGGAAGTGTTTGTTTAGCGAGCAGTGTCCCGTGATGGTTCCCGTCACCAGGCGCAGGCCGTTCCTGTCCAGGCGTAATAAACGCCTGGTTAGCCTGCTATCCAGGGATGGCATAGCTTCTTTGGACTGCCTGCAGCCCGGTGTCGAGGTCCACCAGTACTCCGCTTGTGTGAGGGTGAACCCCTGTAGCCACCTGCGTATTTGATTGAAAGGGATCGGTACGATAGGTTCGGGTCCACACACCGCCGTGCTAGAACCTCTTCTAGCAAGTTCGTCAGCTGCGTCGTTACCTAGCGATCCGCTGTGTCCTTTCGAGGTAATATATTTTTTCTTCAGGGATTGGAGAACTGAGGCGCTGTCAGAGAGTATACGTATGTGGGTGTCCGTAACTCTCCTGGCTTCAATGGCGTGGACCGCTTGTATGATGCCCACACACTCCGCCTGATAGACGGTGTTGAACATTCCCAGCGGTCGGGATATCTTAATGTTGAGGTCGTATGAGAAGACTCCGACCCCGGTACCGGAGTCGGTCTTCGATCCGTCAGTGTAGACCCTCACCTCTTCCGGGCCTGAGTAGTCACACTGTTCTTCTGTAAGTATTATGTCGTAGTGCCTTTGAAAATGGTGTGATTTCGGGGCTTTGTCGCAGGGTGATGCCATCATTGGCCGACGCTTGATTACATCTTCCTTTATGCGTGTGTGCTTAACTCTAGAGTCTCTGCTTAGGGTTCCTGATAAATGCAGCCTAAAGGCAGCCAGAGCCGCCTCCTCCCGCACAATGAGGTGCAGAGGCGGCAGTCCAAGCATTGCTTGTAAGGCGGCTGTGGGTGTAGTTCTCATACTGCTAGTGATTGCAACACAAGCAAATCGCTGCAGTTTTTCGAGTTCTCTTTGGGCTGTACTCAGGTCTGTCCTGGGCCACCAGACCAGTGAGCCATATGTGATAAGCGGTCGGATGACTGTGGTGTATAACCAGTGGGTGACCTTGGGGCTAATCCCCCAATTCCTGCTAAGCAGTCGCTTACACTGCCACAGGGTTATGCTGGCTTTTGTTGTGACATAGTTCGTGTGTTTTGCCCAGTTCAGTTGCTTGTCCAAAAAGATGCCCAAGTATTTGGTTTCAGTTGAGAGGCTTAGGTTTGTTCCAAAGAATCGTGGTAGCTGTAGTGTCATCAATTTCCTCTTTTTTGTGAAGAGAATCAGTTCGGTTTTTGTAGGGTTCACTGAGAGTTGGTGCATACTGCACCAGTCCTCTACTATTTTCAGAGCTTGACGCATGAGATTGCATAGGGTGTTTTCGTGGGTCCCGTTTATTATTATGGTTATATCGTCGGCGTAGCCTACGGTGAAATAACCTTTGTCATTGAGTGTTTTGATGAGGCTGTCTACTACCAGGTTCCATAGCAGCGGCGAGAGGACACCCCCTTGTGGGCAGCCCTTCGCAACGATGGCTCTCGTAGTGTCATTTACTGTGACTTGTACAGCTCTCAATTTGAGCATGTTGGTGATCCAGCCGCTCAGGGTCGAGTCTATGCCGTGTCGATCGAGGGCCGTGTTTATACTGTTAAACATGGTTTTGTCAAAGGCGCCCTCGATGTCAATGAAGGCGGCCAGTGCTGAGCATTTGTGGTCCACTGCGCATTCCATTTTACCAACCACGCTGTGCAGCGCTGATTCTGTTGATTTGCCTGTGGAGTACGCATGCTGTTGTTTGTGAAGTGGTATTACCCGGAGAGGTCCGTCTCGGATGTGCCGGTCACAGAGTCTCTCGAGGGTCTTCAGTAAGAAAGATGTAAGGCTTATAGGCCTATAAGCTTTGGGTTGTGTATAATCGGTTTTGCCAGGTTTGGGTATGAATTGACTTTCACCTCGCGCCATGCGAGAGGTGTGTGTCTAAGTGCTATGCAGGCTCGATATATCTCCACCAGCCATGGTATCAAATAATCTACCCCCCACTGCAGCAGGGCTGGGAAGATGCCATCCAGCCCTGCCGATTTGTATGGCTGAAAGGTGTTGATAGCCCACTTTACTCGCTCTTCTGTCACTATGTTGCGGGCTCTTGACCAGTCTTGATCCGTTGGGGTCCATTCTGGTTCAGCCTCCCACAACCTGTCCTCCAGTATTCTACAGTCTGGGAAGTGAGTTTCGAGAAGGACCTTACTGGTTTCATGGTCAGTTAGTGTATATGAGTTATCGGGTTTTTTAAGCGCGCCGAGGGTTCGGTCCTGATCGGTTGATAGGATCTTCCTTACCCTTGCGGCTTCGTTATTTGTCTCGATAGACTCACAGAATTTACGCCATGCTGTCCTCCTGGCGGTTCTGATTTGCTTTTTGTATATATATTGGGTCTCTTTGTATATCTCCCAGTCGACCGGGAGTCTGGTGTTTTTGGCTCTGTTAAATTGCTTACGTAGCGCATCTCTGAGTTTACTAAGTTCAGCGTTCCACCATGAGCTTCTCTCGTTCCTGGTTTTTGGCGCTCTTAGTATACAACATGCGTGGTATGCTTCAGTTAGGTATTCTGATAGTTTTGTTACGGTGTATTCTAACTGTGCTTGGTCTCTAATGGTTACCTGTGTTAGATGTCTTGCTAATAGGGAGGCCAGGAGGCGTTTGTACCCGGGAACATTTGTGCGCCTCGGGTTTCGCCTCGATTCTGGTTTCCTAGTATTGGTAGTTAGGGTAAAGCGGATCCTTCTGTGATCTGAGCAGGAAGGCTCGTCCGATACGTGCCAGTTTGAAATAAGGTTTGTCGCGTTTTCTGTAGCAAGTGTTAGGTCTATAATCGTTTGTCCTCGGGCTGTGACCCAAGTGGGTCCTGAGCCACGGTTTACAATATTAAGGTTAGTAGAAAATAAATAGGTGGATAATACCTCTCCTCTGGAGTTTGGTGCGTCGCTGCCCCAGAGCGGGTGGTGTGCGTTTGAGTCGGTGCCGATGATCAGGTCTAGTTCGGCGCGTTCACAGTGTTGTACCAGATCGGCCATCTCCTTCGGCGGGCAGTCCGCGTCCACGCCTGGCATATATGCCGAGGCCAGTACAACATCTGGAACGCTACCTTCAGTCTGGAGCCTGACAACTGTCAGGTCTCTGGAACAGAATTGAGTGAGTGGTGTGATAGGTATTTCTTTGGGTATGTAGACGCAGGTTCTTGGCTTGTCGGAGCTGTGTGTGTTGAGAATTAGCTTACCTCCGATGTTACCAAGTCCGCATACTCTATTGTTCCTGATCCACGGCTCTTGGATCAGTGCGATGGTTCGGGGCTTTACCTCCAGTGCCCTGCGCAAGCTAGCCGTGGCAGTCTGGCTGTGCTGGAGGTTGGTCTGGATAATGTTGAGGGGTGGTGACGACGGTGGAGAGGAGTTAGTCGGAAATGGATCCATCGGACAGCCTTTCTCCTAACTCCTCTCTGTAATTGTTGTCGTGTCGTTCCACCGGCGACGAGGCGAGTAGGCGCTCGTTCCAGCCAGGTGATTCGGGCGGAATAGTGTCGACGACGTCAGCCATAGCCGCTCGGGCCATGACCTCCTCCAGTTGGTCTATGTCTGGGTCGTTCGTCCGTGTCAACGTCGGTTGTGCAGTCTTGGAGTTGCTGTCTGTCTGGTCGTCAGAGGGTTGGGTCGTAGGCCAGAAGCGTACGTATATCGACCCGAGTAGGTAGGATATACGTCGCTCCCGGGCCCGGACCTTTACGGCTTCCTCCGGTGGGATACCTAGGGTCAAATAAGTCCCATAGTTATCGCCACCGACGGTAGTCGCCCTGTACAGTGACCACCTGGCAATGTCAAACCAGGTATTCTGACGGATCAGAATACCATGGAGTCTGGCTACGTCACCTCTGTTTCGAGGGACAAAAAGCGAGACTCGGACACGGGTGGGCACGTCTGATTGTCTCAGTACCGTGAGCGTCAGGTCAGTGTTCGGTAGTCTTATTAGCGGTACATTCTGGGTCAGCCAAGTCAGTGCATGGTCGTCTTCACACCACATCTGCACGGTGCCATCCGCTACCCGTGGGTACCCGCGGAAGGCAGGGAGTGGTGCTGTCGAGTCTGTGTCCATAACACGGTTCTCTAAGTCTGTTTTGATGAATTCGGCCTCATCCTTAGTCAGGTCTCTGGAGGGGGGGGGAAGGCAGATTGCTACGGCCAGCCGCGCAGGGATGTCCTTCGTGGCTCGCGCGTAGGTCCTCTGCTCCCCTTGAGCGGAGTGGACCCTCACCCGTTTGGCGTCCCCCTGGACCATGCTCGGCGAAGCCGTCTCGTCAGGGCGCCCCCTCTTCACCGGCCCTGTACCGCTCGGTCCAGGCTGCGGCTTAGAGGTGCCAGGCTGTGTGTTTTTTGCCGGCGACGACGGGTGTCGGGTACCACCTCGCTTACCCCTGCTGTGCTTAGGACGAGGTCGGTCGTGGGATCCGTCAGTGTCGTTGGGTCGGCTGTCGGTCCCGGCAGACTCAGTCGCGTGCGGAGGCTTTTCGCGCTGGGTTGCCCCTTCGCAAACTTGCTCCCGCACGCGCGGTTCCGCGTCCGGCCGCTTTGCGCGCTGAGTTTCCCCTTCGCGCTCTCGCGGCCGGTCGCGTGCATCCGGCCCCTTTTCGCGCTGGGTTTCCCCTTCGCGGACTTGTGGCCGGTTGCGCACCTCCCCTTCGGCGTCCGATCGCGCTCCGCGCTGGCTAGTGCCTTCGCGGATATTGCGCTTACGGTCGCCAATTCTTTTCTACCGGGCCAGGATTTTTTCGCGCTTTGTCAACAGGCGTACTTCATCACTGGCAACCGGAAGAATATTAGAGTTGCCAGGTCCGTCATCCTTCCACGTCTCAGTAAGTTTGCGTTGGTCTTTGTCTATGTCCGGGTTCGTTATACTGTTCCGCACGATGCTCTGTTGCCAGAGGCTCGTGGGAGGCATAGCCCGTGTCGTGAGTGTTGGCGCGTTGGTCGCAGCCGTTGCGGAAGTTAGAGGCGCGTTGGTCGCAGCCGAGGTTGGGAATAAGGGCGCGTTAGTCGCAGCCTCAGTTAAGGGCGCTAGGTCAGCAGCCGGCCGCGCTAAAAAGCGCGGCATCAATGTTTCCATTGTGCAGGTTGAGGCCCCCCCCATAATACGATGGGGGCTAACCGCCGAAGCGGTGTGGGATTCCCCGGCTTGGCCGGGACCCACCTGGGTAGATTCTTCACAAGTCTGCATGTTCATGGTCTTTGGGGGGTGGGCGTTTTTGGAATCGAGGTTACCCTTCCTCTGGGACCGACGGGATAAAGGGATAGGAGGGAAAGCATTTGGTTGGTGGAGCGTGTAGGTTCGTTGGGGGGTCACCCTAGGCCTGGGAGTTGGCTTAGGGATTTAGGATCGACGGGATATGTATGGATAGGGAGGGTTGGCTTGGTTTGGTGATGGGTACATTGGAAGGGGTATAAGGGTTACCCTAAGCCTGGGATTTGGCTTTCGGGAACTTCTCTTGTCCGGGATCTTTTTAGAAGATGCTCCGAGTGCGGCATCGCCCACTAACGGTTAAATTTACCGTTAGTGGTCGGTCCCGCAGCCGGAGTTGGGCTATCCGCAACCTGCCCACCCGCTCGGTTGCAAGAGAAGAAGTGCCTGGCAGTCTGGGTCGCCCCACCACGGATGTACGTATACATTCGCGTTGTAGCGATCCAGCCTCCCCCGAGGAAAACATGAATGTATGGGAAAACATGTTTTTGCAACTGCAAAGTTAAGTTGGTCGATTATTACTCGATAACTAGTAAAGCCTACTTAGGTGTGATAGTTTTCCTTTTAATTTCGTTATATAAGCTACTGCTGTGATTTTTTTCACACATCCAAAACCAACCATTTAGCTGGCAGGGGAGGGGACACTTGACTCTAACAAAAATTAGCACTTTAAAGCTTAATATTTTGCAAACGGATCACTGAATCCAAAAATAGTTTTCACAAACTCATAATGTTTTTGTAAGACTTTTTCAATGATACCCCACACTATGGGATAAAAAAATAAAAAATAAAACATCATCACTTTACGTGTATGGGAGGTACCCTAAAACAAATGTTTTTCATAATTTTGTTTTACTACTTTATCGGCGTAATTAATATGTATACCTATGTCAAATTACAGCTTTCTAGTACTGAGGGTCTCGGAGCTAGACCGCGGACAGACAGACAGACAGACGGACATGACGAAACTATAAGGGTTCCTTGTTTACTACGGAACCCTAAAAATGAGATTAATACGCGCCTAGAAATGCTTCTATAATATATTATGAACTGTCGAAGTGTCGCTGTTGTGCTCTGTATTTTTTTTTTTAAATATCTTGGTGGTAAGTATTTATATGAATCAGAATTTATTAATGTCAACCATAATAGAAAAACCAAATCTTATTGTTGTCAAATTGTAAGTCTTATAGATTATTCGTAGGGGAATGTGAATTTTCTGTGAAATCTATCATGGATCAAAATTTTAAAGCGCCTCTTGAAATTTGTTTATTTACATTTTAGTATTAATTAATATTAAATAAATATTATGAAGGCAGCTGCCATTTACTTGGTGAGCATTTCTAAGTCTGACATAGTGCTAAAATAAGTATTTTTAGCATTTCCAAGTGTGACATAGTACCAATATAAGTATATTGGTTCTATATTGGATTATCTCAAAACCAAAAACATTCGTCATTGTTACGGATTAAGGTTCCGCAATGCCCAGATGAAAATCGATTGATATTTATAGATAAGTAAGTTAAAGGAATATTTTAAGAAAGATTTCCGATCTTTTAAAACTTAAAATGGCATTGGAGTGTTACACATTTCTTGTTGTCTGAGATATGTCCCGGTTGTCACAGCGTGGTTTCTATTAACACCAGAGATTTACATTTGACTAAGAATCAAGAACACATCAAATCATTGCTATACTGCCCCCGATAGAAAAAAAGACGCATCTAACATTTTTTCCAGATTTGAGTTATATACATTGCTGGAATCAGAAAAAAAGGTGCATCTGCCTGATATATAATTCAAATCTGGAAAAAATGTTAGATGCGTCTTTTTTTCTATCGGGGGCAGTATACTAAGATTGGTTTTGGTGTGAGAATTGTTCTACTTACGCAATTTATGATCACTTCTTAAGAGACGAATTTGAAATTTGTAACTAGTACCTAACTGTATATGTACAGACGCCAGCACATCAAGCTACCCGAAACTGTCAAATTTTCCCAATCAACTTTGAACCTTAGAATTCAGCGATAAAGTTGAAAATCTATTAAATAAATTTGACAGATTGTAGTAGCTTGATGTGCTGGCGTCTGTACCTAACTATGTAACACAATATTTATTATTACCTATTTCTATGTGAGTAAAAGTGAAAATCCCTATACTTACCTATATTTTTTACTTACATACTTAGATATCAGTTGAAAAGATTTAAGTATCTGATGTCTGGGCAATATTACACAAATATTTATGGATCTCCTGCAATGACACAATAGGTAGGGCACAGCCTTCTCTATTTTCTTACAAGCCATGCTGTTAACTCTGGCAACGACGTCAGTGAACCGATCGGGCAAGCCTGCGAGTATTATGCTGTCGATTTGAGATGGTCAAAAAAGTACCATGAACTCCAGTCCTAGTATCTTGTCCGGAACCCTCACTAGAATTCGCTTTACGGTCTTTACCAGTTAAATTTAAAAAATCGTTGCTCACTGCGGTTAACATTTCTTTATATGTTTTTTTTTTACTTTTCTTTTATAAGATATACTTATTTAAACCGCTTCCACTTATTTAAATCCATTTTCAATATTTGTAAACAAAAACAGTTATAATCAAAATGGCTGATGTCAAATCTAACAATAGAATTTGCAAAACTATGTAAAGCGTGTTTTCGCTTGTACTGGTCGTTACAAGCAAAAGGAGTTTTAACCAGTACCCTATCCTAATTGCGTAACTTATTTTCGAAAACAATTTTGCCTAATTTGTTTCATTTTGACAGTTCAACAACATTCATTGCGTTATTTACGTTGTTGAGCAGATTTTTATTCCGACTTTTGAAGCAATGAATTAGCAGTCTGTTTCAAATCGAAACGAATTGTGATTGTGTTGTATTACGCAATTAGGGTACAGGATTGTTTGAGATTACTTACTACTGTGGAATGCCTATATAAATATGTCAAGGTTTAAAACGGCATACGATAAATCGATATAGAGAACATTTTATCCTACCGAGTGCTGTTATAATCTTGGTGATTTATTATTTTTAAAACGTGGATATGAAATTCATTTAACACTTACTTTTAAGTTTATGTAAAACCAAACCAGATACATAAATGATTTACAGTAATTTAAATTTAATTTACTATTGGTCATAAAATATTAGCTTACATGAGGTTATAAATAAAAGTAACAAGAGTAATTGCTCGTCAGTGCATATCTTCCTGGTACATGCTGCTACAAGAGTATTAAGATTTAAATGGTCCGCAGATGTTATCTTATAGGCGCATATAAGTCTTGAGTTACCGGAGTAATTACTCCTGAGTGCAATTACTCTTGTTTCATGCTTTTATAGGAGTCTAGATCCTATTTTTGTCAGGAAATGGTGTCGATTCTCTTGTCACAAATGCCTCTAAACTAGACTAAAAATCACCAAAATTTTGTTTATTCCTGTCAAACGACGATTTTCCATTCTGAAATAGACTATGACACAACTTAACTGCATTTTAGTTTGACAGCACTAAGATGGTACTGAGATATTATTTTAGTGAAAATGGCAATTTTGCTATTCTGAATTTGACGTTTTTCACCTAAAATTTAGATTTTCTAACTAAATCTAACTATTTTTAATCGCGACTAAAAACGTGTGGAATAAAATTAGTTGGAACTTTAAATTCACACCAAAACCTCGACTTCAGATGCAAAAACAGTACTTTTTTTTTTTCTTTTGCTTATATCTCAAAAACGATGTGTCCAATCGCAAAAATAATGAAAATTTCGACACCCTTTATGATACCCTTAAACCTCTAAGACTCTACATATAGGTAATATTTTTTCTTATTTTCCATACAAAAAGTGAAAAAATCCACATAAAACACGTCGAGGCTGCCCCCCCTGCGCGCCTCCGGCTCTAAAAAGATTCACGTGGTTAGGTATCACGTGTGGAGTCGCGATTGTCAAATTCGATTTAGATGTGTCAAAATTATTTTTAAATTTAGAGAATTTATTTTACAGTTAAGCTTTGAGATTCTCATAGTCAAAAGTAGGGAATTTTAGTGATAGTTTAGTTCGGTGTACAAGAGAATCGGCACCGATATAAGTACAAATTATAGGATTAAATGTACTTGAGTAAAAACAGCATGTATTTATGCTGTTAAAAGTGCAGTAGCAGCCACCAAAACTATCATCGGAGTTTTATGAGTCCACGTAGCATTATAAAATCGCATTCCAGGATTATTTTGCTTGTTGGGCTGGTTGTAAGGCAAAGGTGCCTCGGGTAGACAACTCCCAAACCCCTGTGAAGGGAAAAAAAACTCGTGGCTAAGATATGGAGTGATGTTATGGGGGAACAGCGTCGATGCAAGCGAAGTGTTTATAATCCAAAAAAAATGTGTTAGAATACTGGCCCATATTGATAATACCAAAAGCTGTAGGCCATATTTTGTTAGTTTGAAACTACTAACTTTACCATCTATGTATATACATGACCTTTGCATATTTGTATTTAAAAATAGCAACATTTTTCCTAAAGTTAAAGACCTTCATAACTTAAACACGCGCCATAAAAATAGATTATATATTATCTTCCACCCTCCCGGATCAAAATGCTTTACCATAGCCCATATTATATGGCAGTAAAAATCTTCAACAAACTACCAGACCAAATTAAAACTGAAACAGAATTCAATAAATTCAACAAAAAATTAAAAGAATATTTAACACAAAAATGCTTTTACTCGGTCGCAGAATACTTAGAATAAAATAATTAATAAATTGGATACATAAAAAATTACTAGTCATTGAAATTTCAGTCAGTCGTTGAATTGGAAAAAAGCACACACCTACACAACAAAAATAAATTAATAAAATATTGCCATAATAATAAAAAATATAAATAAATAAAATATAGATAACAATTAATACAAATTAATGAAACATAAAAATTATTAGAATATAATAATTAATACAAATCAATAAAATATAATAATTAATATATAAAAATAAAATAATTTAATAACCTCATGACATTAATTAAAATAACTATAAATAAAATAAATACTAGAAATATCATCGAAAATTTATATTTGTTTAACAAACTTGCAATCCAGTACATGTACCTACTGACTGGATGCTTGTTTTGTTCCAATTTACTACCTACCTATTATGTTGCCGTGCCCTAACCGGGTTTCGTGTTGGAACTTACTAACTTAAATGTAACAACTAAATGTACACATGAATGCAATAAAGAGTTTGAGTTTGAACAGAGGAGTTAAGCTCATCCACCAGTCCAGCAGCGATCAGCCCCACTAATAATGCTGATATCCTAGTTGCTTTAAAAAATAACACACTGGATAATGTATGTAGTGTGTCAGAATGTCGAGTTAGATTTATTTAGTAGTAGCGTTAAGGAAGTAGGTAAAGAAAAGTTTGAACAATTGCTTTTTCAATGTATAACCATTGTTTTATTATTGCTTTTTTTTTCTCTTTTATTTATAATTGTCATTTTCGAGCGTGTCAAAGTCAAAGTCAAATCATTTATTTCAAATAGGCCCATGTATGGCACTTTTGAACGTCAAAAATTACAAAATAATAAAATTGATTCTATTCGCCCCTTCCAAGAGGTAGTTTTCGTATGGAGAAGAATGGGCAAGAAACTCCACCGTTACTCTTTTAAAATGTTTTACAATTGTTTGTATATGTACGTACATTTGTTAAATAATTATTATATGTGAAGACGATGCACCTAGAATAAAATTACTACACCACAATAGGTAAAAATAATTAAAAATGAAGCAACGATTGATAATTTAATATGTGATAGATACATGGTGCTCACATATTTACAAACATTGTAATAAAAGTAGACGATTTTCCTATAATTGTACAATTAATAAGTCAGTGTGTGAGGAAGTAATCACAGAATGTAAAATCAATGTCATAAAACACAAAGTAATAAATTTTACAATTAAATTAGCAACCAGTGGGCTGTGCACACTACGTTTTTTAAACGCGCCGTCGACGCGCGTTTTAGAAACGCGCGTCGACGGCGCGCTTTTATCCTACAGAAGGTCTACAGGTTGCGTCTGACTCGCGTGCGTATCGCGTCTGTATCGCTACAAACGCGCGTCGACGGCGCGTTTAAAAAACGTGGTGTGCATAGGCTCTAAGAGTCTCTACTTAACGATGTTCAACTGTCTGGCGTAACGGAGTCTAGTGGGGAAAACCCGGCTCAGTTGATTAACACCCTTGCAGTTAAACTAGCGATTAAGCTAGAAGAACAGGACATCGTTTTCGTTTAACGGGTCGGAAACGTTCGGCGTTACCACACCGAAGGCGAAGTGCCCCGCCCTCGAATCATCGTTGTCCGACTAGCAAGACGCGCGATGCGTGATCATTTTCTTAATGCCGCGCGCGTCCGCCGCAACCTCACTACTGCTAACATCGAAGTGCCGGGAGCGCCGCACCGCATCTATCTCAACGAGCGCCTGACTAAAAGTAACCGGCAATTATTCTACGAGACTCGACAAGCTGCTGGTCGCCTGGAATGGAAGTACACCTGGACTAAAGATGGCCGCATACTTGCGCGTAGAGAGGAAGGAAAGTCGGTTGTGCATATCCGAACGGAAAAGGACATCTCACGTTTTTTCATCTCTCAGTAGGTTTGTTCATGTATAAAGTAGTAATTGCTATCTACGTTTTTTATATTTTATGTTCGGATTTCACGGTGCCACTTGTTCAATTTAGTCCATTGTTTTGTTTACTATCTAATAGCTTATTCTTATTTCTTTGTTGTATGTCGTTTTTAAATGCATATTTCCTGTTTTTACCTATTTTTGAGATAAATTGTACAATACAGTGTCATCCTATTAGCATCTGTAGTTTTTTATGTTGCCATGTTTTACTTATAATCTATGCTGCCCACGGTGCCAGACCATATGTATGTATATTGTCTATGCTGTTTATAACTCACTTACACTACACTTTATTTATTTACCACAACAATCTTGTTTACATACGTCTTTTATCAATCTGTGAGTTCTTTTATTTAGTATATTCGGTGATATTTTTATTTATCGTTACTAAATTCGTTCAATGATATTTACTACATACCTTAAGGTTGGTTTTGGAACGCGGGTTCTCTGGGTACGAAACATGACAAGTTTATAGCAGCATTACTGGATTTGGACGTCAATATTATGGCCATTAATGAGACATGGCTACGACAAGGCGAAGAAGGGCGCGCGCCCTCTGTACCTGGATATAGGGTACGGCATATACCGCGCCCATTGTCTGTCAAGAAGGGACGTGGTGGCGGTGTTGGTTTTTATGTCAAGCACGGTATAAATGTTCGAAGCCACTCGTACTCTGCTAGCCCATTGCACACCACGGTTGAGCAGATGTGGCTCACAATTAGTGTTCGCGGAGTTAAGCTAGCAATAGGTACCGCCTACCGCCCACCCTGGCAAGATGTATGGATGTATGTCTAGAAATAGACGCTATATCTGGTTCATTAAACTCCCTAACGCATTGTGAGTACACGATATTAATGGGTGATTTCAACATAAACATGCTTAGTGACACGGACTCAAGGACGGACAAGTTAGTCTCATTTTTGTAATTCTTAGGTCTTCAACAATTGGTACAGTCACCCACGCACTTCACAGTGCATGGCAACCCTCTGATAGACATCATCTGTACAAATGTTAAACCACGCTCTGTATCAGTTGATGTAATACCGGATCTAGGTGCGCACGCGGTGATTTCCGGCGAATTTAGTTTTAAACGCCTGAAAATTCCATTGCGAACGATCACTTATCGTCCACTAAAGGACATTAATAGGGAACGTTTTGATCAGGATCTTGAGTTTCTTAAATGGAAAGCGTTAACCGAGCTGCAAGAAGTTAATGAATTTAACTCGAACTTACTTACACTATTTGATATCCATGCACCCCTAAAAACTACTGTTATTAAGGAGTATTGTTACCCTTGGATTACTGACAATGTCAAATTATGCGTTTGAGGAACAAAGCACATACAGAGTATTTAAAAAACAAAAAATCCGATTAAAAAAAGATTTATTACAAAGAATTTAAGTCACTTGTTTCTAGGTCTCTATTTTACGAAAAGTCAGCGTACTTTAAACACAAGATCAACAGTCAAATAAATGACTCCAGAGCGCTTTGGAAAAACCTAAAGTCTACCCTGCTCCCATCTAAACATAAAGAATTACCTCTGCACTTTAACGATCCCAATAAAATTTGTGACCATTTTCTGAATGTGCCGGGTGCGGATACGGTTAGTAATACATTGCTTGCATATTTTGAATCCGCGCTAAATAATAGTTCCACGTTTAGTTTGAGACCTACAGCAAGCAAGGAAATCGCTAACATACTGACTACTATAAAATCGAATGCTGAGGGTTGCGATGGCTTTACCATAAATATGATTTTACTGACACTACCTGTGACTTTGGACGCCGTGACTGCTTTAGTAAATACATCTATCACATCCTCATCTTTCCCTGGGTTATGGAAAATTGCCAAAGTGACCCATTGCCGAAGACTCTTAATGCAGCGAAATGAAATGAAGGATCTTAGACCTATTAGTATACTGCCGGTTCTTTCTAAAGTTTTAGAGAAAGTAGTATGTGCGCAATTGGTTGAATTTTTAGAGACAAATAAAATCCTCCCAGATGTTCAATCAGGGTTTAGAAAGGCCCGTAGTACAGCCACGGCTTTGTTGGAAGTGACAGACAATATTTTATTGGCTCAAGATAATGGGATGTACACTCTTTTAGTATTGCTTGATTTTTCACGTGCTTTTGACTGTATTAACGTTCCTCTATTATTGTCAAAGATGGCTTTTTATGGACTTGACGAAGACACAATAAAATGGTTTGATAGCTATCTTGGCGATCGCACGCAATTCATTGAAATACGCCAGGCGGATGGCTCAACAGTTGTCTCTAGATATCGCTCAGTAGGAAGGGGGGTTCCACAGAGCTCGATTCTTGGGCCAGTATTGTTTATTTTGTATTGTGCCGATATAATTCTCATTATTATTCTTATTCTTATTTGATTTAGTATAATTCATGTATTTATGTGTATTTATTTGTGCTTATTTTATATATGTAATTAGGCCTATATGTTATACTAGCTGCGCCCCGCGGTTTCACCCACTTGTATAGACAATATTTTTTGTAATTGTGATTACTTACACAAACAAATTGTAAATAAGTTGCACAGTGGACAAACAATAACATTTTGCTCCTACATACCTTTACAAAAAATTCAAATAAGGTTTAGGCCAATTACATGTAAAAGTTTAGAGAAATTAAATAATTCTTAGGCCAATAAATTATGTGTTCAGAGTTTTAATAATATAGGTGACCCAAATGAGTTCTACGCTGCGTTCTTTCCACTATTAAACACGCAATTTAATGACACTTTTCCACTAAAGACTAAAAGTATTTACACAAAGTTCTTATTTAGTGATTGGGCGACTCCAGGTATTCGTAAAAGCAGGGAAAAACTATTTGAACTTTATGGCTTAAAGCAACATATGAATAATACAAGCTTTCATAAGTATGTTGCAAAATATTCAAAAACTTTTAAAAGTGTTTGCAAAATAGCCAAAGCTCTTCATATTAGCAATAAAATAAAATCAGCTGATGATAAAATAAAAACTACCTGGCAAGTAATAAATAATGAAACAGGTAGGAAAAAACAGCGAAATACTGAATTTAATTTAGAGACTGCACATGGCCCCATTAACTCAGATATAGAAATAGCTCAAGAATTTGAAAACTTTTTTGCTAATATTCCTCTTAAAACTACTGAAGCTTTAAATTCCTCACCCGCGCTTTCTGCTGCCTTACTTAGACAGAATGTGAAGGCATGCCCTTTGGAGTTTAGGTTTCAGCATACAAACCCCCAGGCTGTTATAAAAGCTTTTAAAGATCTTAAAATTAAATCAACAGAAGATCTCTGGGGAATGTCTGTAAAAGTCTGTAGATCTATTATCGAAACCATTGCGCCCTATTTAGCTTACATATTTAATACCAGTGTAGACCAAGGAGTCTTTCCGGATCTCATGAAACACAGTAAAGTAGTTCCATTGTTCAAATCCGGTGATAGTAAAGAACCCAACAATTATAGGCCTGTGTCAATTCTGCCAGTTCTCAGTAAGGTGTTTGAAAAGTTGATGCTCAATCAAATGTTACGTCACTTTAATAAAAATTCCATCTTTCATGAACAACAGTACGGTTTCACCAAAGGGCGTTGTACTACAGACGCCGGTGTCACCCTAATAAAGAACATTTTTAAGGCCTGGGAAGAAGCACAAGATGCCATTGGAATCTTTTGCGACCTCTCGAAGGCGTTCGATTGTGTAGACCATGAGACACTTCTGCTGAAACTAGAGCACTATGGGATTAGGAATACAGCTCTTGATTTACTTAGATCATACCTGAAAGATAGAAAGGTTAAAGTTCAGGTAAACGGCGTAAACTCATTAGGTTCTGAAATGGCAATGGGCGTTCCTCAAGGTTCGATATTGGGTCCATTCCTCTTTTTAGTTTACATTAATGATTTACCCCAATTACTTCAAAATCAACCGAAGATGGTGTTATTTGCAGATGACACATCATTAATCTTTAAAATAAACCGACGGTCACAAAATCTTGACGACGTGAATAGCTCTATTCTGCAAGTCCAAGATTGGTTTACGGTAAATAATCTGGTACTTAATAAAAAAAAAACCAAATGCATTAGATTTAAATTACCTAATGTTAAAAGTAGCGAATGTGACATCATATTGAATGGTGAAAAACTGGAATTTATTAATCAAACGGTTTTCCTGGGAATCACGCTAGACGAGAAATTACAATGGGGACCTCATATAACATCTCTTGCGGGGCGGTTAAGCTCGGCCGCTTATGCTGTTAGAAAGATAAGACAGTTAACAGATGTAGAAACCGCGCGTTTGGTCTATTTTAGCTACTTCCACAGCATTATGTCATATGGCATTTTACTGTGGGGTCGGGCTGCTGACATTGAATCCATCTTTATTTTGCAAAAGAGAGCTGTCAGAGCCATTTATAATCTACGTCGCCGCGAATCTCTCAGGGAACTTTTTAAAAGGATTAATATTATGACGGTACCTTGCCAATTCATTTATGAAAATATTATGTATGTAAGGAAAAATCCACATCTCTTTAATAAAATAAGTGATAGACATAATTTTAATACTAGAAATAAAGATAAACTAGATCAACCATTTTTCAGGTTATCTAAAGTACATACATCTTTTATGGGGTACTGTGTTAAATGTTACAACAAAATACCTTGTGACATATTGCAATTAAATGAAAGAAAATTTAAAACTCATATAAAAAGTACACTTTGTAAACAAGCATATTACAAATTAGAGGATTATATTCAAGATAAGAGTGCTTGGAAACATGCTGGTCCTGCTCCATAGGACAATTTAGAATCAAGACAAAATCAAACTGGTTGCTAATTTAATTGTAAAATTTATTATTTTGTGTTTTTATGACATTGATTTTACATTCTGTGATTACCTCCTTACACACTGACTTATTAATTGTAATATTTTAGGAAAATCGTCTACTTTTACAATGTTTGCAAATATGTGAGGACCATGTATCTATCACAAATTAGCTATCGTTGCTTCATTTTTAATTCTTTTTACCTATTGTGGTAGGTATAGTAATTTTATTCTAGGTGCATCGTCTTCACATATAATAATTATTTAACAAATGTACGTACATATACAAACAATATTGTAAAACATTTTAAAAGAGTAACGGTGGAGTTTCTTCTCCATACGAAAACTACCTTTTGGAAGGGGCGACTAGAATCAATTTTATTATTTTGTAATTTTTGACGTTCAAAAGTGCCATACATGGGCCTATTTGAAATAAATGATTTGACTTTGACTTTGAAAGTCTCCAATCCCGTGGAAAAAAAAAAGTATCCCATGTTCTTTTCCAGGGCATCATCTATACATATATGTGCCAAATTTCATCCAAATTCGTTCAGCTGTTTTAGCGTGAAGGCGTAACAAACAAACTTACTTTCGCATTTATAATATTGTTAGATGACAACACCGGACACTCCCCTCCAGCGCAGCCGCGCCTATAAAAGGAAGAAGCTTGCGTGGACTCGTCCATTTTGCCGTTGGTCGTAGACCTATCTACATTGTTGCTCTGCCCATTTCGTGTTTTATTTTTAAATTCTATTTCTAAATTCTATGTAATTTTTCAGTTTAATATTAAAATTATTTTTTTAAATGTTTTAATGTTTTATTTATAAGATCAGAAGTGGGATATGAAGGCCTTATCCGCTAAAATACCATCTCTGATTCTATAAATTTGAGGTAGTTTTGTTTAACGTGTTCAATAGCAGTCGTTTTGAGGTTAAGTTGGGCAGAGACACAATGCCTTCTGATAACAAGAGGAAAGGGAGACGTCATGTACGAACTCCCTCGCCTCCTCAAAAGTTAGACGAGATTTTAAAGAGGCTTCAAGATCTGGAGGAGCGGACGCGTGGGAACGAGTCGCGACCTGCTTCGGCGAGCCCGGGGTCCTGCCACGCTCTGGTCATGCCGAGCACGCCGCTGCCGGACGTGGAGCCCGCCACAACACCTGCCTGCGCACCCCCAGCGTCTACCGCCACGACGCAGGAGTTTCCTGCCACGCCGTTGCCAACGGGGAGCGACGCTAAAACTATAGCTGAACGCTTCCTGGACGCCATGATGACACTCCCGGTGAGATCAAACCAATATTTTGTCTCTGATTTTGATCCGAGTGTTCATGATGTCGACACGTGGTGCGATGAAGTTGATAAAGCTCGATCGCTTAATCGTTGGGAGGATAGTGAATGTCTTGCTCGCATAGGTCGTTGCCTTAAGGGGGAAGCCCGTAACTGGCTTAGTGAGTGGACTAGTACCACGCGTACATGGTCTAATTTCAAATTAGAGTTAAAATCGTTGTGCCCACGGTCTGTCGATATCGCGAACATTCTGTACAATGTAATGTGTACTGAGCCGGACAAGTATTCTACGTATGCTGAATATGCACGTAAATCCTTATTGAAATTACGTATAGTTAAAGGATTAAGCAGTGAGTTACTAACGGCAATTATTATACGCGGTATTACCGACCCACAGGTTCGTGCGTCCGCAAGGAATGCTAAACTAACTCCCGAAAGCATAGTGGATTACTTGTCGAGCTTTGTAAAATGTAGTATGTCTAATTCTAATAAGAAACCCAGTTCTCATAGTGCTTCCAATCGTAACGGTAATGGCCAGTTCAAACGTAAACCTTTCGATATTTCTAAGGTACGTTGTTTTCAGTGTAACGAAGTAGGCCATAAACGCGAATATTGTCCCAAACGATCTAAATCAGATTCACAAAGCAATAATTCAGAAAATAGTACGAATAGCTCTTCAACAAAACCCAGTCCAGATAAGTGCAGTTTTTGCAAAAAAATAGGTCATACGGAAAGTCGGTGTTTTGCTAAGGAACGTGTCAGAAATAATAATTCCGTAAATTTTTGTCGCGAAAATGAGGGTGAACGTAAAAATTCCGATGTCATCGCGGCCGTTATATCAAATATACCCGTCGATGTACTTATTGACAGCGGTTCAGCCGTATCTTTAATAACTTCGGACTTAGTTAAACACTTTTCATGTCGAATAAAACCGGCTCACCAATTATTACGAGGTTTAGGTGGAATGGAAGTTATAGCAAAGTCTATGATTACATTACCGATACAATTAAATAATATTACGTTGGAAGTTGATTTTTATGTTGTGGATAAAAGCCATTTAAACGTGCCCGTAATTATTGGTACCGATGTTTTGAATAGAAAAGGTGTTGCCTACATTCGTACCGGTGACTCGCAATATATTGTTCATAGTAGTGTGTTCGTGAATAATATAACGCAGATAAATCCATCAACCGTCTTCGAAAATATATCGACGCATGTTATCGGGCAAGATAGGGAACAGTTGTTAAACGTGTTGAACAAATATTCTGATTACTTTTTAACTGGTACAGCTACCACTACAGTTAAGAATAGTGAAATGCAGATTAAATTGACTAGTGATATTCCGATTTATTACCGACCATACAAATTGTCGTATGACGAGAAAATACGCGTTCGTTCTATAGTTGCAGATTTATTAGAGAAAGGTATAATCCGGGAATCCGAGTCTGAATATGCTAGCCCGATCTTGCTCGTGAAAAAGAAAGACGGTTCCGACAGGATGGTAGTTGATTATAGAGCCCTAAATCAAATTACAGTCAAAATTAGACACCCGCTTCCGTTAATTAATGATCATGTAGACATGCTAGGTAAAGCTAAATGGTTCAGTGCACTTGATATGATATCAGGCTTCCACCAGTTGAGGGTCAGTGAGGACTCCATAAACAAGACTGCCTTCATCACCCCTGAAGGACATTACGAATATTGTAAAATGCCTTACGGTCTTGCCAATGCTCCCGTTATTTACCAGAAAACTATCAGTAAAACCCTGAAATCTTTCATTGAATCGGGTAACGTATTAGTCTACGTCGACGATGTGTTGTTACTGTCTGATACAATCGGCGAGAACCTTATCTTACTAGACGCGGTCCTAGGAACTTTAACCGAAGCCGGTTTTTCTATAAATTTAAAGAAGTGTAGTTTCCTAACTAGCGAAATAGAGTACTTAGGTAGAGTAATCGGTCAGGGTCAGGTTAGACCGAGCAAACATAAAATTGATGCCTTGATTAGGTCGCCAAGACCGAGTAACGTTAAGCAAGTTCGCCAATTCCTGGGTCTAGCTGGCTATTTTCGGCGGTATATTCCTAATTACGCAATTAAAACTGCTTGCGTGGCTGCTTTAACTCGAAAGGGTGTTGTTTTTAACTGGAGTGATTTACAAGAAAAAGCTAGGCAGGAAATTATTTCGTATTTAACTAGTGAGCCTCTATTAGCTATATTCGATCCCGAATTACCTACGCAATTACATACTGACGCGAGCGCGATAGGTTACGGTGGTATTTTGTTGCAAATAGACAAAGACGGTCGTAAACGCGTCGTCGCGTATTTTAGTAAGGTAACGGTAGGCGCGGAACCGAAATACCATAGTTATGAGCTCGAGACCCTAGCCGTTGTAAAATCGTTGCAGCATTTTCGTCAATACCTTGTTGGTCAACATTTTACGATAATAACAGACTGTAACGCGTTAAAAATGACCCAACGCAAGAAAGATCTTCAGCCGAGAGTAGCGCGTTGGTGGATCTATATGCAGGACTTTGACTTTACTTTAGAATACCGCAAGGGTTGTTTAATGTCTCACGTTGACTATTTGAGTCGAAATCCGATTAATGTCATAAATGCCGTTCAGAAACCTCTTAATTGGGCACAGATAGCTCAGGCGGGCGACGAAGAAACTTTGTCACTATTAGAAAAGTTAAATAATGGTGTGTTAGATTCAAGTCGCTATGTAAAACGAAACGATCTCTTGTATTATAAGTACTGTGTTGAGGGCGAGCAAGAGCGTTACTTATGTTATGTCCCTAAAGCGTTTCGTTTAAGCTTGTTACGTGTATTCCACGACGAACATGAACACTTGGGTATAGACAAAACTATTGATTTGATTCTCAAACACTTTTGGTTCCCGGGTTTGAGGCGATTTGTTACTAAGTACATAACACATTGCGTCGTATGCATATCGCATAAACAAGTACCCCGTGCCCCCTTACAGCCGATATCCTCTTGGCAAAAGGACCCAATACCGTTTGATACAGTACATGCCGACGTACTCGGTCCACTTAGAGAATGTAACGGATTTAAGTACGTATTGATAATAGTTGACGCGTATACAAAATATTGTTTGTTGTATAGTCTGTACAGACAGGATTGCGACGAGTTAAAGCGAGTGATAACTCAAACTATATCTTTGTTTGGTACGTTTAAACGATTTGTTTGCGACCGTAGTCGGATGTTTGATAACCACAATTTCGTACACTGGTTAACTGATTCCGGTATTGAAGTACACTTCATTACTCCTGAGATGCATCAGGAGAACGGTCAAGTTGAACGATATTGCCGTACTGTGCTTAATATGGTCAGAATAGAAGTTAATAATAACGAAAACGAATGGTCGAACGTTTTGTGGAAATTACAGCTCGTATTAAACATTACCAAACATAAGACTACACAATATTCCGCGTTAAATCTATTAATCGGCACGGAATCCACTACGCCAGTAATTAACTCTTTAATTAGAGATGTTACGCTTGAGGGCTCAAATCCTAATCGCGAAGCGATCCGCGAACTACGTAGGCAACGCGCAGATGAATTGATAAACAAAAACAAATCTAAACAAGACGCGTATGTCAATAAAAATAGAAGCCCTCCTAAGAAGTTCAATGTTAATGACAGAGTCTTTGTCATTAAGAGGTCACAAAGTACTGGCAAGTTAGATTGTGGCATGCGAGGCCCTTATAGGGTTGTGAGTGTTCTACCTAACGATAGGTATGAACTAAAATTGCTAGCTGGTTCTTATGGCAAAACCAGTCAAGCAGCTGCTGGGTACATGGTGTTGTGGCGTGGTGAGTGGACTCCCGACACATGCGCTGGTTTCTTTGAAAGTTAGTTGATAGCTTTCATTTGTTTTATTTTTGTTGTATGCACCCAGCTTTTGCTTACACTTTCTAGACTGTATGTACCAAACAATCACTGGTTGCAATTGTTTTGTGTTATTGGGTGCCGAGGCTCATGTAAATCCTGAGTGCACGTGGTTTTGGGTGGCACAGACTGTGGACTGTACTATTGAGAGTGCAGCCCATGGTGAAGGTATCGAGGTTGACGTCGGTGGGGCCCATGCTGACTATAGACCGAGTGTAAAACCTGAAGTAGGTCTTGTGGTTGACCTGCTGTAACCGATGTAAATCCTGGTGCGCGCATGGTATTTGGTGTGGGAATATGACCTGAATAAATCCTACTTGCGATATAAAGAGTCGTTGAGTACGACTGTTCCTGTGCAAAGTGTTTGTGTTGTTCGGTACATAAAGTCACTGCTATTTGAATTACAACTGTTTCGCTATCTTGTGTAATAATTTAAATGGTGATCTTAACGAATGTGTATCATGGTTACAGGTTGCGATGAAGATCAAGCATTTGACCATGAGGACGATGGTGCTGGTCCATCATCGAGAACTGACGAAGGCCGCGAGGACGCTGCCATGTCAGGAGAGGCCGTGTTAGATGACAACACCGGACACTCCCCTCCAGCGCAGCCGCGCCTATAAAAGGAAGAAGCTTGCGTGGACTCGTCCATTTTGCCGTTGGTCGTAGACCTATCTACATTGTTGCTCTGCCCATTTCGTGTTTTATTTTTAAATTCTATTTCTAAATTCTATGTAATTTTTCAGTTTAATATTAAAATTATTTTTTTAAATGTTTTAATGTTTTATTTATAAGAATATTATAAGGATAAGGATTTGTAGTTTGTAATAAGTATAATGTGTATGTTGCAGGAATAAGGTTGACTATTGTTAGCACGGTGTCACTGGATATTTAAAATGAAATGCGTCTGTCTTCTGTGAGGTTTATTGGCAACTAAAATCAATATAGGTTCATGCATCTCTTTATATAATTGAAATTGGCGTTAACATAAGCCGCCCACCAAAGGACTATGATAGGCCTTTAAAAACAATAATTTATTAAGTTACGTTACAAGCAAAATAAAGCTAGATATGTTAAACTATCGTTTCATCTGCAGTGCTATTCTGTTAAAATCTGACCGTGAACGCTAAGGTGAAGTGAGCTGTAATTCCACCATATATACTAGGGATTGACACTGTTGACAGCTCACTTTCAAGCTCACTTCACCTAAGCGTTCACGGTGAGATTTTTACAGAATAGCACTGCTGGTACTGTGTCGATTGGTAAAGCACACAACTTTATCACACATCACTTGGTTATACTGTTACCGCTCTTCACGCTATATACTCTAGTCAAACCGTCGGGACCGGGGTGTTTATCGGTAATGCGTCCCATGGACCATTTTCCCGGTGGAAGATTGTCTTGCTTGATCAGCAGTATATCTCCCTTCTTAAACTCTTCTTTGCGTTTTAACCATTTTGGTCTCTGCTGGAGTCTCGTTAGGTACTCTTTCTGCCATCGCGACCAGAAGTCACTCAACAATTTCTGAGTATATTGCCAGCGTGTCAAATTGTTTATTTTAGCATCCTTTATGTTCGGGTTTGGGACGGTGACCGGTGCTTCCGTTATAAAAAAATGACCAGGTGTCAGTGCTTGCATGGTGTCATCGTCCATTGGACATAATGGACGCGAGTTCAGACATGCTTCTATTTCACAGAGAACCGTCGTCATCTCTTCGAATGTCAAGTTTGTAGTGAGAACTCTCTTAATGTGATATTTTATGGATTTTACTCTGGCCTCCCATAGTCCTCCGAAGTTAGGTGAATAGGCCGGTATAAAATGCCACTGAGTCCCGTCGTTAGCAAGTAATTCGGCGATTTTTCCATCAAATTGCAAACCAGCTTTTGTCCAGGCTTCATATAGATGTTTGTTAGCGCCAACAAAATTTCGTCCTTGGTCGCTCCACAGATTTATGCATCTTCCTCTGCGGGCGCAAAACCTTTTGAAGGCGCCTATGAATGCTGCTGTACTTAGGTCACCAATCAATTCCAAATGTAGTTAGTGCCTTGGTGGACATGCAAATAAATATGGCTATATAGGCCTTGCTAGTTCTGGCTCCTCTGCCCTTACTCACCAATATTTGGAATGGTCCCGCAAAGTCGACACCTGAATTGAGAAATGCTCGTGCTGGTTTCACGCGTACGCTTGGTAAGTCACCCATTACTTGTGTTCTCACTTTTGCATTTAGTTTAGCGCATACCAAACAACGATGGATGTATTGTTTGACCAGCGTTTTTGCTCGCAGTATCCAATACTTGGATCTGAGGTAAGTAAGCATCAACTGTATACCTCCATGCAACGTCTTCGAGTGGGCTTCTGCTATTATAAGATATGTAAGTTTACTGTTACGACCCAGAATGATTGGATGCTTGCATTCATCACTCAACTCTGCGTTCCTGAGCCGGCCGCCCACCTTGAGGACGCCATTCTCGTCAAGATAAGGATTTAATGATTTTAATTTGCTTGTTTTTTTAACTCTTTTCTTCCTCTTTAAGCTTTCTATCTCTTCTATAAATTCTTCCTCTTGTTCTCTTTTTATACAGGTTTGCAGGGGAGAGTTGGAGTTCTTCAGTTGTGATTGTACTATCTATGTTTTCCTTTAATTTCTTTTGTTTCAGGAATCTTCGGCAGTAGGTGATAGCTCTCAGTAGTTCAGTCAGTGTATCAAAGTCGTCGAGTTGTGTGGATAGTTTATTACTTTCATCGTTTTCGTTTTTCATTATTTTCAGAGCTCGTATGGTGTTTTTCTTTCTTTCTAGATCTATTGGTGTTATGTTTAGTCTAGTGAACCGTATCTTCTGGTGTAATAACCACTGTGGTCCTTTCCACCATAGGTCGCAACCTTTCAAGTTAGCTACTGACATACCCCTTGATGCAAGGTCAGCTGGATTACCGTGGGATTGGACATGGTGCCACTGACTGCAATTTACATTGGTTGTGATCTCGACAACGCGGTTAGCCACAAACGTTTTCCAATTGTTCGGATCTCCATGTAACCAAGAGATAACAATGGAAGAATCTGTCCAAGCATAGATTTGTGTTGCAGGTATCTTGGACGTCTTGGAGTGTGGTGTTAGACAGGGTGGACTAACGTCCCCGACCCTGTTTAATGTTTATATGAACCAGCTGATTGAGGAGCTCAGCGAGACCAACGTTGGTTGCTCGATTGATAGCACGATGGTGAATAATCTCAGCTACGCAGACGACATGGTCTTGCTGAGTCCATCAATCAGCGCGCTCAGGAAGTTATTGGCTGTTTGTGAGTCCTATGCTGCGTCACATGGACTCACATATAATGCTAAGAAAAGTGAGCTTCTAATTTTTAAATCGAAGTCTAGCTCGTTGGATAATGTTCCTCCAGTGACTTTAAGCGGAAAGCCACTACAGAGAGTCACACAGTTTAAATACCTAGGGCATGTAGTCGCTGAGGACTTATCTGACGATGCTGATATTGAGAGGGAGCGGAGGGCGTTGGCGGTTCGATGCAATATGGTAGCCCGCATGTTTGCGCGTTGTAGTAAGGATGTAAAAGTCTCGCTTTTCAAGGCATACTGCCAAACCTTCTACACGTGCAGCTTGTGGGTGAAATATACTCAGAGAGCCTACAACGTCCTTCGCGTACAGTATAATAATGGATTTAGGATATTGATGGGGCTTCCGCGCTTCTGCAGTGCTTCGCAGATGTTTGCGGAAGCCCGTGTTGACGATTTTCATGGTATTATGAGGAAGAGAACAGCGTCAATAATGGGTAGGTTGCGCGGAAGCTCCAACAGCATCCTAAACACATTATTAGACAAAATGGACAGTCCCTTTATAAGGCACTGGGTTCGGAGGCACGTGCCAGCGTGTGTTGGGCCACGTCAGTTTTAGTTTGTAAAAGTTTACTAACATAGTTTTTAAGTCATTGTTACTAACACTATATGGATTGTGTGTACTTGTATGTGTAGTCCGAAATAAAGAATATAATATTATTATTATTATTTTTATATATTTTGACAAATCTCGGGACCATGGATCCCGGTCCTTTGGAAGGCGTACGAGGGGCCGAAGCCAACTCGCAGAGGCCCCTTAGACATTAATTAACATTAACCTTAACATTAAAGTGTTGAGGCACCAACCGACGATTATCCCTGTATGCACCATACAAGTGCACCCAAGGACAACCCCCGGTTGGTGTAGGACTATTGCAGAACATGGAAACAAAACATATTGGGCTATGGATTTGGTTGGCTATAATGGATTGGTTAACTGGAACTATGAAAAGACTATGGCCCCTGCCTGATCAATGTTTTAAATGCACACGGATAAAATGGCAGGGGGTGACTTGCACACTCAATAATGGGCCCCCGAAAACGGTCGCTAGCACAAAGTGTCGTAGCGGCAAGGGGGCAACATGTCCTGAGGTGCTTGAGGAGTGGAGAGGTATTCCACGGCTTTCAGAACAATCCCAGAGCCCGGAAGATGGTCAAGATCCCTACGAGCACTTACTGGAATACTTCCTTCCTCCAAGCACGTTTGCTCTTGCGAATCTCCACTCAAGCCGGCCAATTAAGGCAAGAATGAGATGGGAGCTCTGTTCCTCGTCAGTGTTCACTCCAGCCGGCCAATGAAGGCAAACCAGAGGTGAGGAACAAGACTTCTCCCGGGAGATAGGGTCCGTGGGGTCGCTACTGCCCATCAGCTCGCCACATGCTGCCCTGCGGTTTTTGTATCTCTCTTGGTCTGGCTCCTCATCCTAAACCTGTTCCGGCAAAGTACACTCTACCGGCACAGACCTAGAGTTCGGAGCGCGCAAGCCCCACCACGACGTCAACGTAGAGATACGGCGGTAGGGTTATTATTATACGTCTTTGACATTATTATTATTATTATTATTTGCTTAAGTAGTTTGGATAGAAGCAAAGCTCCACACAGTTCTAGTCGAGGCAATGAAATGGTTTTCAAAGGAGCTACTCTTGTTCTTGCAGCAATTATTGTGGTTTTTACTGTGCCATCTGAGTTTATGACTCGGCAGTATGCCACAGCACCATATGCTTGTACAGAGGCATCGCAGAATCCGTGTATTTTTATAAAATCTTTTCTTGAGCTAGACGTTCCCATCCATCTATTTATGTAGATTCCGTTCACATTTTCGAGATCAGATCGTAATGAAGCCCATTTTTCAGCAAGTGTCGTATTTTAGACTTCGTCCCAATCAATCTTTTCTTGCCAGAGTTGTTGAATTAAAATTTTCGCCAATAAAAGGCAAGGTGCAATCCATCCGAGCGGGTCGAATAACTTTTGAATGTCGGATAGAATGCTTCGCTTCGTAACTACTTTTCCCATAACAGGTAAGTTCAGATTATATTCGAATTGGTCTTTACCCAAATTCCATTGTATGCCCAGGGCTTTGATTGTTCCATTAATCTTTAGTTCTAGATGTGCATTGGATGATCTTTCGCTTGGTTCAATAGTCTCCATAAAGTCACGGTTGTTAGAGGACCATTTTTTCAGTTCGAAGCCACCTAGACGCAGTAGCTTTTTGAGATCTTGACTGATTCTTATAGCTTGTTCCAGATCATCATGTCTGGACATAACATCGTCGACGTAAAAGTCTTCGCGCAATATCTTTGCAGCTTCGGGATATTTGTCTCCTTCGTTATCAGCCAATTGCATGAGTGTCTTTACGGCGAGATAGGGTGCGGAAGCCGTTCCGAATGTCACAGTCAAAAGTCTGTAGTCTTTAATATCTTCTGATGTATTATCTCTCCATAGAATTCTTTGATAATCGATGTCTTCTTTGTTTGTCCAGATCATTCTGTACATCTTATGAATGTCAGAAACGTAACAAACAGCATGAATTCGCCATCTAATGATTATGCTTCTCAAGTCATCTTGTAACATTGGACCCAACAAGAGTTCATCGTTTAGTGAAATACCGTTGAAGCCCTTGCACGAGGCGTCGAATACAACACGAGTCTTCGTTGTTTCTTTGTCACTACGGATCACCGCGTGGTGATACCTCTCCTTCTTCTATATGGTTTAATTCTTTATATTCGTTGATCACCTTTGAGTATTCTTGCTTCAATTCTGTGTTTTGATTCAATCTTTTTTCTAGTTGAAGGAGTCTTCTTTTTGCTATTTCTCTTGTGTTGCCTTCAACTGATTTTGGTTGTTCTCTTTTAAACGGTAGCTTGACTATGTATTTTCCGTTATTATCTCGCTTGTGTATCTTCTCGTATATGTTTTCACATAGTTGCTCAGTTAGGGTAAGTTTTCTTTTTGTGTCCGTATCAACTTCCCATATTGTGGTCAGTAAATCTTCTATGTTAATTTCTTGCTTCATGGCCGTCAAGGATTTTTCTCTTGCGTTCACTTTAATTGTTATTCCTCCCATTAAGATCCATCCCAGATAAGTATTTTGGGCGCATGGTGTATCTGGTGGACTTTTAATAAGTCCTTGCTTGAGAATTGATGCATATTCGTTTACACCCAACAACAGATCAATAGGTCCTGCTGTATAATAATTTCTGTCTGCTAATTGGAGGTTTGCTATATGCGGCCAATCGGTCCCCATCGTGGTGTTTGTAGGTATGTTGGAGGTCAAGTGCTTGGACATCACGTAGGCTCTGATAGGTAAATTGAATTGGTTTTCCCATCGTGACAATACTTGTAACTTGACCTCATACTTGACTCTGACTTTCATAGATTCCATTCCGGAGACGATTAGATGTACGGATGATTTTTCTAGGTTCAGGATCTGAGTTGCCTTCTCGCTTATAAAACATGCTTGAGATCCTGAGTCTATCAGCGCTCTTAGAACAGTAGTGTGTCCATGTTCACTCTTCAAAATTACTACTGCGGTAGCTAATAGAGATATCTTTTGCCCCGCGGTATAATGAGACGCAATCATTGTGTGAACTTTCTTCTTTTCTACATCTGCTTGGCTGGATGAAGTCGGTTGCTTGGTTTCTACATTTGGACCCGCTTCATCAATCTTCTTGGTTTGATGTAAAAGTGTGTGATGTCGTCTCTTGCAGGTTCGGCAAGACATTGGCATACGGCATTTGAACACCGCATGTCCCGCCCCAAGGCAGTTCAAACATAGTTTGTTTGATTTGACATGTTCGCCTCTTTCATTAATCGTCATTTTATTGAATACACTACAGTGACTCAGTGTGTGCGGTTCCTTACACAAAGCACATGGTTTTTGTTTATCATTTTCTGTTGCTATAACATGAAGAACACGCTCTTTGGTTGGTTTAGTGGTAGACGTAGGAGAAACCATTTCAAGCGTCCGGAATTTGGCTTCTAAAAACTCCCGCAATTCCTTCCATGTAGGCAGCTCTTGATCGTTCACCGAGTAGGCAGTCTGTTCCCATTCTTTGTGTGACTCCGGGTCCACAACCAGAAATATGATTACTGGATCCCAGGAATCGGTAGGCACTTCTACGTTTTTTAAGCTGTTAATAACCTCAGTGGTACAATCCAGGAGGGCTTTCAGCTGTGCTGCAGTTTGATTGGTACATTTTTTCTGATAAAATAGTCGCTTCATCAATGCATTTACTATTATGCGCCTATAGTCGTATCGGTGATTCAGCGTTTTCCAAGCTTGAACATAATTAGCACCCGTCACCTGAACGTGCTTTAGTATGATGCCGCTTCGCCCGTGATACTGGTTTTCAACATCACTTAGTGTAGTGCATTCATGAATTAATGATACATACAAGTCCTTAAATGTAGGCCATTCTTCGTAGTTACCGGAAAACGGAGGGAGTTGTATGTTAGGTAGCATCACTTTAGCCCGTAATTTTCCATCACACGACGTGTTGCTGCATAAAGGTTGGTCAGTTGTCTTCAAAGTACATGAAGCCAACATGTCTCTAAGATCTCCTATCATACATAGGTATAAGTCTTCATGAAGGAGAAATTCTTCATTCACGTAGTACGGAATAACTCCACGTTGTTCCCGAGTTGTATTTTACAACAGATCATGGTGTGCTTTCTTAAAAGATACCCAGTATTCTTCAATAGATTGAATACGAGTTTGTAAATATTCAGGTTTCAACAACCGTTCTTTAGGGCACTTTTTAAGGTTTATTTGAGTCTTTTTGAGTATTGACGCCAAATCTTCTTGTACACTTAGGCCCGTATTACAGAACGTCACTCAATACTCAAGCATTACTTAAAACTAGATTCAAGCCATTTGATTGGTTGAAACTAAAGTAATGCTTGAGTATTGAGTGACGTTCTGTAATACGGGCCTTAACGCTTGGTCTGCTTGAGATGTCATTGTTTACCTATGCGTAATCGTCAAATCACAAGAATCGTCAAATGACTATTTGCTAAGTTATTAATGTTCAAATGATACACCGAAACACTTTACATACACACTAATTGACCAATTCTAAGAAATCCGTGCAAAACAACACCAGGTGTTCCCTTATCGCTCAATCGAATGTGGTTCTTTTGTTCTCACGGCGGCGCTCCGTCAGTGCTTAATGAGGTTCGATCCGGCTCGTATTCGACCATATGTTGCAGGAATAAGGTTGACTATTGTTAGCACGGTGTCACTGGATATTTAAAATGAAATGCGTCTGTCTTCTGTGAGGTTTATTGGCAACTAAAATCAATATAGGTTCATGCATCTCTTTATATAATTGAAATTGGCGTTAACAGTGTATCTTCATATTTGGGTATTTTTTTTTATTCCTCCATTTTCGTAATTGCACCTACCACAGTTTGTCTCTACACCACCCAAAGGTTGACTGGTAGAAAATGCCTATGGCATTAAGTCCGCCTCTGTTCATTTCTGTGCTTGAAGTATTAAATAAATAGTAAATAAATAATTAGAATGCAAATACCATATTTATGCCGATGATACACAAGTTTATATATCATTTAAGCCGGAAGACTATGAACAAGCATTAAATGATCTTAATACAGATCTTGAAAACATAGTGCAGTGGTCCAATGCCAACACGCTTGCCTTGAACCCTACAAAAACTAAGTATATGCTTTTTGGAACTGAAAACCAGTTAGGTAAAATTAAACCCTGTGCCGGCTGTGTGACTGTTATGGGAGAGCCTATCGAACGGGTCTACGAAGCACGTAATTTGGGTCTCATCATGGACACGGAACTTCGTTTCCACAAACACGTATCTGAGTCTATCCGTAATTGCTATTATAGACTTAAGATTTTTATATATTATAAAGCTCGGCCATAGGGACTCCACAAGCAAGACTCGCAATTCTTCACTAAGATAGCTTAGTGAAGAATTGCGAGTCTTGCTTGTGGAGTCTTTGGTTTTATCAAAGTTGAATTATGCGGACACGGTGTATGGCCAACGACTACTGGCAAAAACTGAAAGAATGATCCAAAGACTTCAAAATGCCTGTGCACGCTTCTGTTTTAAAGTTCCGTTTACACCTTTGTTACACCTTTCTTCAATGAGCACAACACTTTGAAAATGAAAGCTAGACGTAAACTCCATTTGGCGACGCTACTATTTGGCGTTATCAACTATTGTGGACAAGAAGACACAGAATCGGTAGAAAATGTTCTCAGCAGTTTTCCGTCCCACGGCACAAGTCGGCGGCTTTTAGAGGCAGTTTTCGCTACGCTGCTACCAAATGCCGGAACAGATCCCATCTCCCATTAAGTATAGTAAAAGTTGTTTGACTTTCAAATTTAAATTAAAAGAATTTTTATTAAGCCATCAAAAGGATGTCGAAAATGTTCGAGCCGACATATCTGCCATATAAAAAAAAAAAAACAATTTATTTATAATTTTTATCAATTTATTTTTTCTATTTTATCAGTTTTATTTGTCAATTATTGTCGTTCACAAATTAGATATGCTTGTATAAGAACCTAACATAGCTACCACCTTCGCCCTTTCATTGTCACACTGATACACTACACTATCCCCAACACACGCACGTTGCGTGGCTGGGCACGCGCAGCCGCCGGGTGCGCCCTCTGCTGCGGGCGCAGCCGGCGCGGGCGCGCGGTCGCAGCGCGTGCGCGCGCTCCTCCACACGAACAATCCCAGACATGCTGCTACCACGCCGATCATACAGTAGATCGCGGTATAATGATGAATGTTATGGGATGATAGACTGTCAAATAAGAATCCATTTTCTTTCATGGTCTTTATTTTGTCCTCAATCGTTTTAAACTCTCGATCGCTCTCTATGCTGGAGTCGTTCAAGACATCTTGAGGAAAGGACACGTTTATAACGTGGTTTATGGATGCAATGACTGGTGAGTATAGGTTAGCACTAATACTAACATCGCTCGCTCTTTGCTGATGCGCAATTACTTCAAAATTATCTGATTTGATTATGCAGCCGTAATCTATAGTTATAAGTCCGGAGTGAGTCAGCTGATGAGCGGTAACTTGGTCTCCACAAACTGTTCGTAGGTTACATTGACCGCAGCAAAAATAAATATAAGTGTTGATAGAATGGCTTTCTAACCAAAGATTTTTACAAGGATCGACGTCGACTTCACACTTTGAAGCCTTTGATTGGCTAAAGTCTTCTCTCTTCAATCTTATCTCTGCTTAATTTGTAAATAGGAAAATGAATGTAACACAAGTGTACGTTTGTCACTAGGCAGGAATTTATGATATTTTCTGTCAAGATAATGTATGCATCCTTTTTCAGGTTCACAGCTACTGGTTTAATTGATAACATTGTGTTGTTGGGTTTCTCCGCAGGAATTGGAATTGATACGATACACCATTTCAGCACCAGTATCTCTGGATTTTATCATCTTGCACACCACAAACCTGGTACACTTTTAGCATCATTTAACAAACTATATAACTAGGCACTAATATAATAACGTTATAGACCTTAGACTTCTTGAAGACACCTTCTGGTTACGAGGGTCATAGCCAACTGAACTAGAAGTTAAGCGACGCTCCAAACATCATGTTTCCAATTCTGTTTCGTTAAAAAAAACCAGTACTTTTACGGAACTGTCAAATGAGATACTTTTAAACTTCATAATTACACTGATACAAAATCATTTGAGGCAAATCACATACTTTTAATTTTATATTTAGTATTTAAAATCAGTAAATCTTCCTAATATTTGGAAATCATGACATTCGGCCATCCGACACTGTGTTGCCTCCTGGCACACACACAACAATCATAAAATAATATATATATATTTTTTACATAAATCATGACATTTTGCATGTTAAATAAAAAATTAAATGAAAACAAATTTCTTTAGCAATAGCATACGGAATTACGAGTTATGGGTGAACATTTAAATCATACATTGAAAGATTTTCAAAACTACGAGGTAATCTTTTAAAATTCACTGTACTGTGAGCACCATGCTTGGCTGCTCGGGCAGTGTATAAATCAAATAATTTTTGAGGAGACGATTATATTTAAACCATTAGTACAATATTATAAAGATACACGCGCGCGCCGTTGCTGAGACTAGACTATCATTTTTTTTTTTACCGACAAGTGAAAACCATATAAAAAATCCTAATTTAAACATATCTTGTTAGATTGTTCGGATGACGTACAGTGTTCTTGCCAGCCTGTACAGCATGAGGTCGCATCTCATGATAAAACCTCATATGAGCTACGCCCCACTTGAATAAATGGATCAGGCAGAGACTTTTATTCAAAGCATCCGAACAATCGAACCCTTCCTGCCTATACCTAAAAGAAACATTACCTAACGATGGCAATTAAAATACATAGTGAGGTCTTTCTCTTGCAAGAGAAGGCTTAAGTCAAGACGTACGAATCGCAAAGTTCTGATACCAGGCTAGGTATCAGCCAAGTTAAATGACAATATGTGTTAACACGCACCCAGAAAATTAACGTCGTCATGTTTAAACCTTACCGCACCAAAACCATCGAAAAAGATACGGCAAGCCTCAGAAAACAAACAAACTGACGTGACAATTCACATCTACCCAGAGGGGGTTTATGAAAATAAGGAACTAGGCTCCACATCCTAAGCCTTAACTCCATCGGACATAATTGAGCCAGAGGGAACGAAGGATCAAGAAATAAGCGCTCAACAACATTAATAACTCACGACCATACTCCAGAAGGAAAATCTCAAAACCTCATTCTATCCTCACAAGACTCAATCTTTATCGAACGTTAGTTAGCTCTGACTAAACTGTGAGACCTCAGTCGTAAGTTGAACTAATTGTGTCAACTAGACATACCTTGCAAGGGCTATGCCCCCGTTAGCGAGGCTGGTCAGCTCAGTTCTAGCCAGGAAGATAAAACATCAACATAAAAGTAACGTCGCCGTCGTCGAACTATTTAAATAACAACATTATAAATATCCAGTACAGACTAGACTTAATATGTCCCTCTTAATTGAACCGTTGAACAACAGAAGTATTCAAATACTCACATAACATAAAATAATCACAAGAAGTATCACCAAAAATAAACAGTATTTTTTTTTAACTCCTACCATAATCATTTAAAACACCAAAACTTATAAATACAAAATAAACTCGAAACGTAGGAAAAATACCATTGTAACCACACAGACAATTTAGTTTAATAAAATAATTTTAGCGCCAGGCTCGACATCAGATATCATTTTCACATCTCATTGAAACATTACTCTTAAAGACGTTTATACAAAAATTCATAGAAAAAGAACATTCATTAGATACAAGGAAACTTTTTGATTTTGCTTTCCACAAAAACCTAATTCGGACTATAAAGAACATTTTTTTAAAACAAAAGATAGCCAAATCGTTTCAGCTGTTCTCAGGTAATGCG
Organism: Agrochola lychnidis; assembly: GCA_963680765.1. Taxonomy (NCBI): domain Eukaryota; kingdom Metazoa; phylum Arthropoda; class Insecta; order Lepidoptera; family Noctuidae; genus Agrochola; species Agrochola lychnidis. The sequence goes on from OY796866.1 coordinate 24,919,067, forward strand.
CTTACCAATGAACAGCATTTCATTATTATTTATGTCGTACGTACTCGGGGCGTAATCCATTTACAATCTTTACACATGATTCTATATAGCTTAGAAAACTATACCAGAATTCAAATCAAGTTATATTCAATTAATGTTTCATTGATCCAGAACAATAATCATTAAGTATCATAATTATAATAAAATAAAATGGTATCATAAAATCAATCATAGTATCAAAAAATCAATAAGTATCATAATACTAATACTCCATTTGAAACAAGATCAGATACCCAAACGAACCCTGTCCACATTAACAAAACCATTTATCATAATCAGCCCATGATCCTCTCACTGTGAGAGGGAGTGGGCCGTAATCCACCACGCGGGCCCAGTGCGGGTTGATAGATGTCACATGTCTTCGAATATTTGGTTCTAGGACCTGCCGGTTTCCTCACGATGTTTTCCTTCACCGCATCATTTATCAAGTGCGAATAAACATAGTACACTAGATGTCACATGTCTTCGAGTGATTGGTTCTAGGACATGCCGGTTTCCTCACGATGTTTTCCTTCACCGTATCATTTATCAAGTGCGAACAAACATAGTTCACTTATCATTTATCAAGTGTGAACATCATAGTTCACTTATCATTTATCAAGTGCAAACAAACATACTGCAGTTATCATTTATCAAGTGTGAACATCATAGCTCACTTATCATTTATCAAGTGTAAACAAACATACTTCAGTTATCATTTATCAAGTGTGAACATCATAGTTCACTTATCATTTATCAAGTGCAAACAAACATACTGCAGTTATCATTTATCAAGTGTGAACATCATAGTTCACTTATCATTTATCAAGTGCAAACAAACATACTTCAGTTATCATTTATCAAGAGTGAACATCATAGTTCACTTATCATTTATCAAGTGCGAACAAACATAGTTTACCTTTTGGTTAATCCCACGACGGTCTCACAACGGTTTCATGACGGTCTCATGACAGTCCCGCGACAGTCTCATGACGGGCAATCATCACGTCATCGTGATCATGCTCATGCAAGGGACACGTTATAAGACATAGAATGACTCACGAAAACCATGAAAGAAAGAAAGAAAATACATTTATTTAGCACAGACAAAGATGAAAGAATGCCATTGTACGAGCTACGCTGTACATGAAAATAATTTGTCCTTCTTACAGTGAAACGTTGCAATTTGTTAACCCAACATTAATTGTGCATTATTACTTTATTAAATATTGTTTTAGTAGCAATAAAACCTTTATAACAATCGGTTGTTTACTCGTTCAACATAACATCCCAATACACAACATCAACATAACATTTTCACTGTTGGGAGTTACGCCCCAACAGCCATGTAAATAAATCCCATCCAAAATAAAGTGTTGGTTAAGTTCACTATCTCAATCAATAAAATTAATCATAACCCAAGTAACACATCAAAGCAGTATAGCGGCCGACTTACAGTATTTCTGTATCCTTTTCGCATTTTGAGTTAGTTCTATAGAAGCATTACAAACGTGTATAGTTCTACTGTAATGCTTATTTGGGCACAAATTATATGGCTTTAGATCCTAAATATGTTCACAACAGTTGTTTAATTGCATTACAGGCGCATTATATTAGCAATATTATTGATAAAGAAGATGTTAATTGCATTACAAAAGCATTAGACTAGGATTAGAATGCAGTAATTGAATTATTAGAGCTATTTAAGTGTTCATAGCTAGAACATAAATAAATCCTAGATCATTGCAAAAACACCTCTACTACCACGGTACAAATGTTATAATACAATTAACGTTGTAATTTAACTATTTTGTCTCGCAATATAATATGGACGAAGACTGTCAAAAAACTGAGTGAGTGACATTATATTTGTTTGCATCAAAACAAAATTTATAATACTGGCTAAGTTTTTGACTCTTGTTATTTCATGGCTTCAAATATTACTGCACAATTTAGTTTACTGTAAAGTGTGAAATAACCAAAACAATTGTGTATTCCTAGTATAGAAAGAATTTTGCATAATTAACATAATCGTATTTGTGGGGCAGTATTAAATTAAGTTATATCATTTTTAAATAGGTCTATTGCTTTTATAAATAGGTCCGAATGATAATATTTTTTTTTTTTTGGTTATAAAATATTTACAAAATGGTGTCTGTCTATAGCAGCCTGGTGAACCTTTAAAAAGGCTAATTAATGCCGCCAGCAGTATAAATACTCACGCGTGAACAATTATTAAGCCAGAGGCCAGAGAAGACTTTTGATGAACCACTATAGTGCCATTGCCTATAAAGTAGTTCTACGTCCACCATAAAAAATGATGTTGTTTTGTTGATCATATAATATGTGATTTTCCACAATATGGCCGACAAATGGTTTTACGAATACAGTAAAATTAATGTATATACAGTTTTACGCATTACAATAACTCACGTGTATTTGATTAAAGCTGTACAACAGAACTCAGTTAATCTTTAAAAATGCAAGAATTACATTGATTCACATTTATACTGTTCAGCAGTACTAGGCTGTTATTAACTACTTAAAAGTGCTATTACACAACAAAAAGCACTAGAAACAGCTCAAAACTGTATAACGGATTTACGGTGCATTATAATGGTACAAGTTTATGCTATTAAGCAGCATTAGGTATTATCTTACTACTTAAAAATGCAATTGTAAACCCTAAGGCACTAAACACAGCTGAAAGCTGTATAGCGGATTTACAGGTCATTATAATGGTTCATGTTTATGCTATTAAACAGTATTAAGCATTTATTTACTACTTAAAAATGCTATTGTAGATCTAAATGCACTAAAAACAGGTGAAAGCTGTACAGCTGCATTATGGTTTGCTGCACTAAAACTAAAGGCTTTACAAAAGTTTTGATATGCCATTATCCAACCGTTTTACAGTGTAAAGCATCATAATGGTTTTAAAATACCAATATACAGCGTTAAGATGCTCGGTGAACTTATATAAGAGTTTATACGGACCTTAAGACGCAGATATATGACAGTGACCTTGAATGGTTAGCTGGCGTGTTCTGTACTGAGCTCACGCAACGCGTTGTACGTCCAGCCAGTAATAGGACTCGCCCATCAAGGAGCGCTGTCCCAATTTAGACGCATTATTAATTTATTACACGTAAAACAAAAGGTATTTTAATAAAACACGTATACTAAAAGATCATTAATTTAATTATCTTTAAAATTGTGAAGTTTTCAGAAAAATACGCTTGATGGATTTTGCGTCATTTTCAGTTTTTTATCCGCGTTAGATATAACTTTACAAATTAATTTCACTATGTAATATAAACATAATCAAAAATATGCGTATATTCAAATATTAAGAAAATGCTCTAATTTAACATATATTTTTTTTTCAAATCACTAACACTACTCGTTCAGACGTCATCTTCAGTATAAAATCATTAAAAGTCAGCTATCGTCCCCTTAAGTTCTACATAAGTTTACTATTCGTTTTTTTTTTTTAAATGCTTCCTGTGTTACTTGGGAGGTAATCGCAATACCTTCATGTCCAGCTATTATGCATTTAAAACAATTTATCCGACGACTAGTGACTCACCGAACAACCAGTAGTTATCATACCCACTCAAAATCCAGCGAAATCAAAAAGTACGCCCCCTAACAGTGAACAACCATAGTTCAATTATCATGGCAATCACTAAGGTAGAAATAATCATAACCAACAATTTATTTATGTTAATCTCGTGTTGCTTTTAAATAATCATAAAAAAATGTTTTTGTCAAATGTTGCTCATTTGCTTCCCTTATAGAGGCTTGTGGGAACGTATCTATTAGTTATAGTGGTAGCAAAATTATAAGGAAACATTATACCCATGTACATACTTCACCGCACACCATCAGAGAGTTGCCCTGACCTGATGTGGGATACCCATACTAGTACCCCGAAATCACGCTCATTGCTTTCATTTAGGCAACCAAAACACATCTCGTGCTATCGGAGAGTCGCCCCGATCGAGCACACGATTTGTCTGGTCAGTATGTGCAATAATGCGTGCTAAAGTACCGCCAGAGAGTAGCCCTAGCCACGTACCCACACACACCATTACACACAATCTACACAATACAACACATCATCAGAGAGTTGCCCTGACCTGATGTGCAGCGCCATGCAGCCGATAAAATGATAGCAACCCAAAACAAAACTCAATAATCCTTGTAGGCTCCTAGTTGTTCCCATAAGCCTCTTTACCTTACCTTTTTGGTTTAACCCACTTCTGAAATGATAAGATACACCATTTCAGCACCAGTACCTCTGGATTTTATCATCTTGCACACCACAAACCTGGTACACTTTTAGCATCATTTAACAAACTATATAACTAGGCACTAATATAATAACGTTATAGACCTTAGACTTCTTGAAGACACCTTCTGGTTACGAGGCTCATAGCCAACTGAACTAGACGTTAAGCGACGCTCCAAACATCATGTTTCCAATTCTGTTTCGTTAAAAAAACCAGTACTTTTACGGAACTGTCAAATGAGATACTTTTAAACTTCATAATTACACTGATACAAAATCATTTGAGGCAAATCACATACTTTTAATTTTATATTTAGTATTTAAAATCAGTAAATCTTCCTAATATTTGGAAATCATGACAGAATAAGCTTGAATATTTCATAGGTGTCCCTGCTTATCAAAGGTATTTGTACTTCAAATATTGAGTAATTCTTAAGCATTCTTGCTTTGACTCGTAGAAGTTTAAAAAGTGGTGCAAGATCCGTATGAATGTTTTCTACAGGTAAGGTGACGTCATTAGACAAATGACTAGCTATATTGCTCAGCTGATCCTGTAATTGTTCGGCTGTTATTAAATGTGGATTAAATCGACCATGATAGATGTTTGTTATCGTATCCACTAAGGCGTTCTGTAAATCTTTCAAGTCGCGTAAGGGTATTTTTTACTTCTGATGACGAAAACAAAAAAAAATGTTTTGATCAACATTACGTGAAATAGCTGTAAATATCAATAATTTAGGTCATAATCTACTATACAAAAATATGTACCGAGCTTACAACTCTTTAGTTTTACTAGAAATATCCAATAAAGTTTCGGACGTCCATGGTAGTGACACTGAATCCAGGGAAGTGACTTTCCATACAGTTTTTTTAACCATGGAAATGACTTCAAATCATGGACGTGACATTCTACATATTTTATATGAAAGGTGAAGTCACAAATTTTATTTAATCCAAGGTTTTTTATACATTGGATTTTTTAAATAAAACAAATGTTTGGAAATTCAGCTTTAATTGCTTTGAATTTTTAACTTCAACCTAAATCACATGTTTTATCTATATAACAATATTTTATTGTAAATTATGACACATAAAATATATTTCTTAAAGCAACTACGCAGACGACACGGTCATTGCGTTTCATGCCCGCACCTGGGAAGAGGTCTACAGTCTCGCAGAAGAAGGTTTAGCAGCGGTAGCGCAAACACTCAACTACAATCTACTTACTCTCAATTTAAAGAAAACTAAACTAATCACATTCTGCAAAACACATTCATCAAGCCCTCCTCGTAACCTAACATTAAAATTCCACACTTGTCAGAACGATTCGAAAACCACACGGGAAGACTGCTCATGCGAATGTATTAACCGGACGTCTTCAATACGTTACTTAGGGCTTCTAATTGATGAAAACTTATCTTTTAAGGCGCACATTCAACTTCTTTCTGGCCGAGTAAGGAAACTAATACACATAGTTAAGAAATTGAGAGACCGTGCTCCAAAAGACATCCTGCGAATGGTTTATTTCACAATATGTCAGTCCATCATTCAATATGGCATATCAATTTGGGGCGGTGCAGGAAAAACGACAATGATTGAGCTCGAAAGAGCTCAAAGGGCTGTTATAAAAGTACTTTTAAAAAAACCATTTTTCTACCCCACCGACTCTCTGTACAAAGAGTTTCCAGTTCTCCGTGTCCGCCAACTGTTTATCCTTAACGCATGCCTACGCACACACAAAAAACTTAAAATCAGACCAGACTACCACTCATTAACTTCCAAACGCGTCTTCCACATTCCACTTCCACTCTCACAACTCTCTCCTAGCCAGACGATGTCCCGCGTACCTACACACTTCTGTGTATAACAAGATCACCAGTCTTTTGCCTTCTGACTTAAAAGATCTCACCCTCTCTCCATATAAAAAAAGTGATAAAAAAATGGCTCTTAGGTCTTTCATACGACGAATCCGAAAGCTTCCTCATAACTTAACTCACACTCGGAATCTCACTAACACGACAGACACACCCACATACCTACTCACTACACTCCACACGCACCCACACCTTTTATTATTGTTATTTTTTATAGTGTATTATTCTTTAGTTTTACCTTTGACCAATACAAGTTCCTATCTTGTTCATTATAATTAAATTTAAGTTCTGTATTTTGTTTAAAACTAGTTATAAGCTTTATTTTTGATCTCATTCAATTTTTTATTTAGATTTCTTACAATTATTTGCAATTAATTACCTATTTAAATAGCAACACTAGTGAAAAGATAAATAAATAGAATTATGTATCACAACTCAGGTCCCCAAGATACAGGCACCGCCTAGTTTGGGGACCACCGCTTTAACATAATGAATGTCACCAACAGTTACAGACAGAATTATCATGTACTAATTTTTAAGGTAATAATTGTAACAATGTTTAATAAATTTATTATTATTATTTATTATTAACTGCTAAAGAGATCAAAAACATTGTACTTATGGCACTTTCTAATTATTATTTCAGTCTCAATAAAATCTTAATAATATTATAATAAAAACGTTCAAGTTATTTTTTAACTTTAGAAATATTTCTTAATTAAAATATTTCGAGGTCATCATCGCTCCCACTGTCAAAGATCCTCATCCTCCTCTTTTCAGGCTTACTATCGCGTTCTTTATCATCTTCCTGTTCTTCAGTCTCACTATCAAGCTCGTTATCTTCTTGTTCTTCAGTCTGATCATCAAGTTCTATCCTCTAGTTCTTCAATCTCACTATCTAGTTCCTTATCCTCCCGTTCTTCAGTTGCACTATCAAGCTCGTTATCTTCTTGTTCTTCTGTCTGATTATCAAGTTCCTTATCCTCCTGTTCTGCAGTCTCACTATCCAGTTCCTCGTCTTCCTGTCCTTTCATCTCACTGTTAAGTACCACATTCTTCTGTTCTTCGGTTTCACTATCCGGTTCCTTATTCTCCTTTTCTTTGCTATCATTTTGGTCACCAGCAATGGACTTTGGAGTATTCTCTCTCAAACTTTATATAGTCGCTCATTACGTTTTTTATTTTGTTTACTCCTAGCTTTACGTTCTCGCCATTCACGTTGATTAGCACGTCATTCTCTTGGAGTCATTTCGGATAGTAGTTTTACCTGTTTTTTGCGTTGTTTTTCTGCATAACGCTGCGGCGATAAGACCCCTCTTTGAGGAGTGGCTAGAGAGGCGCCACGGCGTCCTCACCTTCCGCTTGATGCAGGTCCTCACCGGACACGTTTGTTTCGGGAGGTTCGTGTTCAGGATAAGGCGGGAGGAAACGCCCGGGTGTCACCATTGTGTGGATCACCCGGAGGCTACGGTGGAGCATACGGTGGAGGTCTGACAGCTTGGGTGGAACATCGCCGTGTCCTCGTGGAGGCGATCGGTGGTGGTGATCTCTCGCGTCCGGAGCGAGAGGAAATGGGCGGCCATCACCTCCTTCTGCGAAGCAGTAATGTTCGCGAAGGAGGAGGTGGAATGCGTCAGGGAGAGGCAAATTTCGCACTCTCACGCCCCTAACCGTCGCAGGAGGAGACGCCCTCGGCGTCGGGAATCACAAGCTGATTTCCGGCCACCGTAGGCGTGGGCTTGCTGACGGTGAGCAATGGGTAGCTCGCCGTCCGATAAGGACCAGGCCCGGGTCGACGGCGCGTTGTGTTCCACGCGCGCCGGGGTTGCGAAGAAAACCGAAAGGGAGATCGTGGCCCTCGGCAACAGGGCAACCGAAGGAACACGGGTGTGTTTTAGTCAGTAAGAGTCTGACATGCCCTCCCGCTCCGCCCAGAGCGGGAGAAGTTATTTGATAATTTCCCACCCAAAAAAAAAAAATCTTTTCTATTACTGGCTTCATACAAGTCGGGATTAGCCTTAATACGAGCTCTTCGTTTTCGTTCGCATTCTCTCTTTTGTTATGAATTTCTTCTGCTGTCTTTGGTCTTTTATTTCTCGTCATCTAAAAAAAGCAAAATATGTATTTTTTGTATGTAAAAGCGTTTTATGTATGTATATATATGGCAGTAATTAAACAAACAAAATAATTGGAATGATCCAAGTTAAAGTTCACATCCCTGGACCTGTGGTCACTTCCATGGAGGAAAATTATCCACGTAATCAATGGAAGTGACATCCATGGAAAGGACATTTTTTGGTTCAAACACGAAAAACTAACTTAAAAAAACTCGTCTTTGCAATCTATTTCGGCAATCGTAATTTGACCATCAAACCTACAAAACAGCAAAACAAATGTAAATTTAACATTATATACTTACTTGGCAAAACAACCACAGTAGTGACCACGTATGCTTGACGAGTTTTAATTAGGTAATCTTATTGTTTTTTCACGACAAACTTATTGCAGCCAGTAAGAAATTGACATCTCATTATGGTTATGATAGGTGAAGTTTTGTTAATCCTCACTTAAATTCGAATTCATGCAGTTTTTTTTGTCAGTAAAAATTTATTGTGACCTTCGTCCATGGAAGTGACCAAAATTTAAGTCACATATTTTAATTAGGTTTATTGTTCTCTTTTTTATCAATTGGACAGTAAGTTATAAGCTGATATGGATCAGTATTTATTAGAGTTAAAGATAATAACCTTATATGTTACAAATATCATGCTAAAGACTGGGAAAAAATTATTATATCTGTAAATTTGCTTCAGTCACATCCACGGAAAAGACATTTTTACGATTATTTTTTAATATTTAAAATAATGTGATCAATAAATTAAGTATATTTTCATGTAGTCTTCACCAGACATGGTAGCACTACCTTGATAAATATATCAAGTCCACGTGCCCTGTGTTATTAAAGAAAAAAATCTCTGTCACAGATAATTTTACTGAAAATGAGAAATACCCGTAATAGATTGCTCGCGACTATAGCTCCCATAGATACTTCATTTGCCTTTGAAATGTTTTGAGTTTCAGCCTTTAATTCTTCTAATGTATTGTCGATGTTTGCAAAATGTTGATGAATCATTTTATGTTGTTTGTGCATTGTAGCCTCCGTCCTCTTTAAGAAACTGAATTTTGCTTCAATGACCGAAGTTTGATACTTTGATTTTGCCAAAATGAAACAATATGCTTTTGATTTTTACGAAGAAGAGTGATATCTTTCTCGTATTGTTCCGCGAATCGAGCGTCCAATCCGCCGAAGAGGCCGTTTGCTATGTAACCGACACCGTCGATAAGACCTTACCGCCACCGCTTGCTTTGCAAAATGCTGACTGAGTAACATATGATTATTGTAATCGAGTTCATTGTACCCGTGACGTAATTGCAATAATATTATGTCACTATGTGTTTTGTCTTTGATTGTGCTGCATGTTTGTTCCAGCGACATTATACTTTTGTTAAGTGCGGTAATTCCTTCCCAATACGGATCTAAATCATAGTACTTATATGAATAGTTTCCAGTCATCCCGTATGATCTGCATGTTTGTTAGTTTGTCGAAGTAAATATGTTAATTATTTCTGAATTGTGTGACGTTAAGTGTGCATTGGGAAGTTGTTATGATACTAAAAAAATAGCATAATTGCTGTAACCACTGACGCTATATTGTAACGAGTGCCTACTTTCCTTGTTTCAGACTACTTATGTGTGTTAGAATCTCTCGAACCCGCAGTATTTGCTTGTTTGATTTGCGAGGATACATTGTTAACTGGGAGTTTTGATAATTTTGTGATAGGACGTTTCAGTGTTCCGTTTTTGGTTCTTACTGTAACCACGCGAACATGACCGTCGGAACCGGGATGTAGTTCGATGACTCTGCCCATCAGCCATTTTCCCGGCGGAAGATTGTCATCATGAATCATGACGATATTATTTATATTGAGGTTTCTTTTAGCTTGTCCACTGATGATAGCTACCAATGAATGTAGGTATTGCTATTTTTGGCGTAGTATGCTCTCTATGTGAAATGAACGACATGTTCTTATTGATTGCTTTGATAGCACCATTGTACGTGCTTTCGTATTTGAGATACATACGATGATACTCTTGATTTCGGTCTCCCCAGCTCACTGTCTAAGTCCCAATGCTGAGTGTCAATTTTAGCCCAGCGAGACCTTACCATACTTAACAGATGATCGAATTCCCATTTCTCCGCTACAGTATCCATGTTGATACTTGAAACGGTATGTTCAAAGACCTTGAAGTTGCTCGTCTGTTTCCTCATCATCTCATCCGTCTTGCTGTTTGATCCCTGAGACTTTAAAGGTTGACCTGAAGGTTGCTGTACGGTGCTTGAGGTAGCTAGAGGAGTTGCAGGCTTTAGAACCGGTGTTGATGGTCTATCCTCTGTGGGTTGATGATTTTGAATAACTGCTCTGATTTTTTCATATATCTCCTTCACAGTGTCAAATTCCTTCGAATTGAAGTAAGTATGCGATCTGGCATATTCGATGCTACACAATCTTATATGATTCGATTGATGCTCTTGCCAGCATGCATCCAAATTTTCTAACCTTCGGCGTATGTAGGTTTCGGCGTATCGAGGTTTTGCGATCGGAGCCATCCTTTTTGAAGTTTGTGTAAATTTGCTCTATCTGATGGAGTAGTTGCTGTAGTCGGGCGAGGACGTCCTCCATTGAAGACATGTTGTTGATAGAAATGATAATAAATGAAACGATCTTACTTGATTGTCCGAGCGGGAGCTTTGCTGCTCACCAAATGCGGATCCCTGTTGATCCCTGCTGATTGCTGCTGCTGCTGCTATTGTTAGTTATTTAATACATTCTGTAATTTTGGCTCCATTTTCATCAAATAAATTAAAATTTATGTCTTGTGGGCGTCGTTCATAAAAGCGCGGGCCTGGCACAAGGAGTCGTCGACTAGCTGTCGGATAGATAAGTTGTGTTTCGATTTATATTTTATTAATCCTGTAGTACTTAATGTGTCTATGAATAAACTGTTCCTACTCGTCTTTGTGAGTATAATTTACCACGAGAACCCTGGAAATACGAAAAGTTAATATTTCAGAAGTGGGATTAACCCTTGGAGAAAATCTGCTGGTATGTAACCTCTTTATTATAATGTAAATCACTACATAATTGGTTTGTATACCTACTTACAAAGAAGTTACTTACATTATATTACAATCTTAGTTTTTCGGGAATTAAGAACGAAGTAGGTTATACGTCACTTGTTTTAAAAGGCGACGAGCAATGGCAATACTCACACTACAGCAAGTAGGTACCTGCCCTGTTATAAACAAGCGTAATCACCTCTAGAACTAAACATAATACTCGTAGGTGTCTGATTTAGTTGGTGTCAGGTTGTTTCATTTTACTGAAATGATTAGCCCACTTATTATTTTACAAATATGTTTACAGCGGGTGTGGTAAAATCATGTAGTTTTATAGTGTATCTGAGGGTGTACATGCAAACTATGTTGTGTAGGTAGGTATCTTTGAACAAAAGTTGTAAGTAGATAAATTATGGTCACAAAGCGCAAAGCGCTTCACCTACCCACAGCCGTTTGAAGTAGGGTACCGGTCTTGTTTCTGTTTGTTTTATTTTCTATGTTTATGATAACAAAGACTACGCACATAGTACGTCTATTGTTAGCAATTGTATACATGATTAATTTCTGGGCTTTATTTGTATAAGTTATTGCATGTGTGTATTACCACAGATAACGATGGTTAAATTCCATTAAAATAATCTTAGCCAACGCAAAAAAAAAAAAAAAATTTTAGAATTATAGGGGGATAACGTTCAGTTACACGTACCCACATATTCATTGCATAGTAATAAACGTTATTGTTTTCTTCTCTTCCTCTCCCCTTCACCTACCCCCTTTTACTCCCTTTTTTCTTTTTCCTTCATTCACACACACATTCACTCACTCATTTTTGCTTTATACACTCACACCTGTTATCTTGTTTTACTACTTTGTGGACGCATACATAGTCTCCACTCATACCAGATTCCCGAGATATATCTTAAACATGTCTTCCACGGAAGCGTCAGGCTATACGCCACCACCCCGGCGTCTCTCACGCGATCGCGGGCGAACTAGAGAGTGTCGCAGCAACACTCGGTATGACCAGCCCATACGGAGACGCCGGTCCATGACAAGTTCACGTGATAAACGCCGCCATCATAAACGACAAACTGACCGTAGCAGATCTCGAAGGCGATGCTCGTCCAGTAGCACGAATAGTGGCAGACATGCACGTAGACCACGTTCCTCTTACCAACGCCCTCGCCGCTCTGCTACCAGTACGTCTGAAAGCTCTGATGATTTATACTATATTAAAAATCGACACGCAAAAGGTGGGAAACGACGGCATCGTTCCCAATGTAACACGTCATCATCTGATAATTCGCTTTCATCAAATGCATCCGAAAGATCATCGCGCCCAAAACAACGGCTAAGCAAGTACTCAAAACGTAAGAGAAGATCATATTCATCACCTCGCCGTGACATCGACGTTATAAGAGAACTATCACGTGTGTTTCGTAAGACCGATCACCACTTTGAAGGAGCGCAAAATGTGATTCCCGAATTCAACCCAGATGCTAATGAATAATCGGCTATAAATTGGATTCGCAAGGTTAATGAAACCGCTAAAATTTATAAATGGAGTGAAAAGCAGATTACATTCTACGCCATTCCAAAATTAGCAGGTCATGCAAAGAAATGGTACCAGGGTCTTAGTACGCTAAATCTGACCTGGCGTGAATGGCAAAAGAAAATAATTAGAACCTTCCCTGATGACCGGAACTATGCTGACCGTTTAAATGAAATGTTAGACAGAAGGAGCAGAAGAGAGGAATCCCTAGAGGATTATTACCATGATAAAGTGAGATTAGTAAAAATGTGTGGTATAAGAGGGCGTAACGCGGTTGACTGTATTGTCAATGGGATTTTTGACAATAACATTCGTTTAAACGCTCAGGGTTCAAGTTTTAGTAGGCCATCGCAGCTACTTAGATATCTACGCCGTATTTCAGGAAAAAGCAACCTAATCTCACGTAAATTCAACTTAAGCCGAAACGAGAATGTAATGACAAACCGTGATATAACACCCAACGCTCAAAAATCAATAAATAAGCTTCAAGAACGTAATAAAAATGTTCAATGCTACAACTGCTTAGAGAACGGACATACATCACGCACTTGTACAAAACCAATTAAACGGTGCACGAAATGTTCTCGTCTCGGACACGATACCCAAAAATGCGAAGTAATTCAAAATTTTCGTGAGCAGCATGGCAGTAAAAGTAAAGCGAGTAATATGACAAGTACTAAAACTGAGCCAGTTCAAAATGTTTTAAAAATCTCATCTGACAGTCAAACTAATGGCAAGTATTTTAAATCTATTACTTTAAATGGAGTTAAACTATCCGCATATATTGATTTTGGTAGTGAATGCACCCTTATTCGCAAAATAGTGGCAGATGAGGCTCATCTCACTATAGTAAAGTCAGGTCTCCCCTTAATTAAAGGATTTGCTTTCGGAAGCATAGTACCGATAGGTAAAACCAATATTAATGTCGTGGTTGACGCAGTTGAAGCTGATATTGAAGCGTATATTGTGGATGATCATTTATTAGAAACTGATGTTTTAATCGGGCAATCATTGACTGAATTACCTACTGTAGTTGTTCATAAAACAAGTTCCAGTTTAACATTATATTGCGATAACTCCGAACTAGAAAATATCAACTTAAATGTCACCCACGACACAGTATTGCAAGAAGGGTTAAATAATTTAGAAGTACACACAGTTAACAAGCATACTGGGCTACTTTTTGTGCCCGGAAATATATGTATGAGACCTGGGAGTGAATATTCAATTTTGCAAGGAGTTTATCAGTTCGAAGCTGGCAAAGGTAAAATTCTTATAATAAATATGTCCAATGAACATATCAGTCTCAAGGAAAATAAGCTAATATCGCGTGTAGTACAATTATCTGAGAAAGATGTATTTTTACCGAACTCTGACTTGCTTGAAGTTAATAATATCAATGTAAGAGAGACAAATTTACCAACATTTACTGAGTCTAAACCTCCAATAACGATGGAGATGTTAAATTTAGGGCCAGCTATCACCGAAAAGAACAAAAATAGATTGCTTCAGCTATTAAATGATTTTAGAGATTGTTTCGCTCTCGACACCGGTGAACTGGGAGTGACTCACGTAACTGAGATGAGTATCAGATTAAATGATACTACTCCTGTCTACTATAAGCCGTATAGGCTACCATTCAGTGAACGCGCTAAGGTGAGAGAGATAATTGGGGATCTATTGGCTAATGGCATTATACAGGAATCTCAGTCACCCTATAATAATAATAATAATAACCCCACCGCTGTATCTCTACGTTGACGTCGTGGTGGGGCTTGCGTGCTCCAATGAACTCTAGGTCTGTGCCGGTAGAGTTTACTTTGCCGAGATAGATCTAGGGTGAGGGGCCAGACCAAAAGAGATACAATCCAAGCCAAGGTCGCACATGCCGAGGGCTGCATGGCTAGGAGAGAGCGCTAGTCGTTAGTGTGCCAACTCTGGAAAATAGGGGGACCTCCAGTTTTATTTACCCTTGCCACAGTGAACGCAGGGCTCTGCTGTGGTCGACTTTTTGTGTCCCTAGCTTCTCGTGGGAATAATTATGATAACAAGATCAAAAACAAAAAAAGGTATTCAGGCAAATATGCCTTCTGTAGATGATGAAATATCACCGGTTTCATCATCATCCTCTCCGAGGTCCATATTTTCATCAATCGCATCATCACCACCTTCATATCAATCACGTTCATCACGATCATCATCAACATCATCACCAACGTCAGTAGATGTTGTGTCGGAGGCTAATTTAGCCAATAACCCTTCACCCACTGCTGTCTTAAAAAATACGCGAAAAAAATGGAGTAAAGAAATGAACGAATTCATTTGGCGTACCTACCTTATCATCACAAACTTAGAATCTGACATAAATGCATACCTATCTTCATTACATCAACAGTTCATAGAGAAATTTCCAAACATGAAAGTCTCCAAGCAAAGGATTGGAGATCAAAGGAGAGCAATAGTGTCCAAAAAGTTGTTACCTTCCAATACACTCGATTCAATTAGGCTAGAAGTAAGAAATAGTTTACAAACACCCAATAATGACTTACAACTACAGCTGCAGACACCACAGGAGCTTCTTTTATCTCAAACAAACACACAACCGCACTCACAATCAGAACCTAAACGCAGGATGAAATGGTCAAACGAACTCAATGAAACACTTATGAAATGTTATTTTAGGGCAACAAAAATGGAGACCGATATGACAGTATGGCGGAAAAAGTTAAAAGAAAAATTTATAGAGTGTTACCCTCATTTGTCACATTTATCAGAACAGCGCATATCGGACCAAAAAAGGGTAATAATTAATAATAGTATAATTTCAGAAACACGGCTACAGATTCTAAAAACAATAGTTGAGAACGAATTACTTGAGACGGACTCTTTTCATTGGCAATCTGATAGTATAAGACCAAATACAGAAAATTTACACTCACAACCACCCACAAATACACTAAATTTCAATATAGAAAATACAGAGGTGTTACAAAGGACAGAAATAGGAGAAGATACGGTAGTTGATAACCCCAATGACATAGGGTCAGAACACTCCCAACACCTTAATACACAAACAAGCCATGAAAGAAACCTTGAAATAGACAAAATATTTTTAGAAACACTACAGTACTACAGAGACACCAATCCTACAGAGAGGAGTTACATACCCATGCAAAAGTCATCAAAAAGGTTAGCGAATATAGTTAGTTATATTAACAGAGTTATTTTACCAGAACAAGTTACCAGAGATACAGAATTCAATCATCTTCAGACCGTAATATACTGCGCTGCGTGGACAGCTGCTAAGGCCAATGGTAGTAAAATTTCACTATCACCGCCTGAACATAGAAGTAAACTCCAACAAAATCACAAGCCTAAATGGAAAAAAAGGTTAGAACACAAAATAGAAGTTATCAGAGCCAAAATTGGAAGATTAACACATTACATGCAAGGCCATAGGAGCAGAAAACTAATTAAAGAAGTAAATATAATATTAAGAGACTACAAAACACATACATCGCATGAAGAACCAAATACACACCTTACACACTTTCTAGACACACTTAAACAAAAACTAACAGTTGTTAAAAGCAGACTAGATAGATACACTAAATGCACACTCCGTAAAACACAAAACCACCAATTTAGGAATAACGAAAAATTATTTTACCGAAAATTAAAGGCATCAACAACTAACCACACTACACCGAGCAATAACACACATACAACGTGGCCGGCCACAGACGAGTTGCAGCAATTCTGGGCTGGTATTTGGGAAAATCCAGTCTGTCATAATAATGAAGCAGAATGGATCAAAGAAGAGGAGGCCTATCAGACAAACCTTGAAGCGATGAATTTTGATCAGGTTGAGGTAGAAACTTTTCACGATGTCCTTAAAAAGATACATAATTGGAAAGCACCAGGCTCTGATCACATACACAACTATTGGTACAAAAAATTTACGCACGTACACCCACACCTCTACAACTATATTAACGATTTTATAAAAAACCCAACAATTATTCCGTCATACATTACAGAAGGCAAGACTTACATGCTTCCGAAAGACCCTAACGACACATCTAATCCAGCAAAATATAGGCCAATTACATGTCTGCAAACCTTATATAAGATATTGACATCGTGCATTACTCACGTCATATACAAACACCTTGAAACACAACAGATATTAACAGAAGAACAGAAAGGGTGCAGGAAGTTCAGTCAAGGTTGTAAAGAAAAGTTAACAATAGATGCAGTAATACTTAAACATGTCCAACGTACTAAGAAAAATTTATGCTCTATGTATGTTGATTACAAGAAAGCTTACGACTCAGTACCTCACTCGTGGTTACTCAAAGTTTTGAATTTATACAAGATACATCCACAACTCATCAACTTTTTAGGAAATTTAATGGATAAATGGCAGACGCGATTACACTTGAATACATCCACAGGAATAGTTGAGACAGAACACATTAAGATCCAGCGAGGGATATTCCAAGGAGACTCACTCAGCCCACTGTGGTTCTGTCTCGCACTAAATCCACTTTCAAATAAACTCAATGCGTTAAATTCCGGGTATCAACTTCAATACAGTGATACAACGACTGACATACTGACTGAACAGCAAAATTGTAAAATAAACCACCTGCTCTATATGGACGATATCAAATTGTATGCATCATCACCAGACGACTTATATGAACTAGCTAATGCTACCGAACAATTTTCAAATGACATCGCTATGGAGTTTGGGATTGACAAATGTAAAATTAATTCAATCATAGCAGGCAAAAGTTATTCACATTCATACCCCATGCAGACTGGTGACACGATAGAATCATTAGACGAAAACGGTACTTACAAATATTTAGGTTACATACAGGCTAAACAGATTCTTCATAAAGAAATTAAAGCTACACTCACTAAACAATTTAAACACAGGTTAAAAACAATATGTCATACACAAATAAACGCTCGAAATACTATAAAAGCCATAAACACTTATGCCATCCCTATTCTAACCTATTCTTTTGGTATCATAAACTGGAACAAGACTGAACTCAAATGTTTGCAACGGATTATAAATACCACTTTGACTAAACATAGAAGGCATCACCCTAGGTCATGTGTTCAGAGACTCACACTGCCAAGGAACGACGGTGGTAGGGGAATAATAGATATCACTAACCTACATAACAAGCAAATAACTATTTTAAGAACATACTTCAATGCTAAATGTACTATTTCAACTCAACATAAAGCCATTGCGTTCAATGATAAAAAAAATACCCCTTTAAACATGTTTGAGAAGATAGCCCAGAGTAATGAACAACAGACAGACCGACAAACTAAAATCGCAGAATGGATCCAAAAGTCACTGCATGGGAGACATCGACACGACCTTAATCAACCTAACGTCGACAAGTTAGCGTCGAACGAATGGTTAAGGCGTGGAGAACTGTTCCCTGAGACAGAAGGATTCATGATAGCCATACAGGACCAAGTAATAGAAACTCGTAATTACCAGAAACACATAATGCGAGTTCCTCAAACAATAGACAGATGTAGGCGATGCAATAGTTGTACCGAAACCATTCAACACATCACGGGTGCGTGTAAAGCAATAGTCCAAACTGATTACAAACACAGACATGACCAGATAGCGAATATAATCCACCAAAAATTAGCAATAAAATATAAATTAATTCCCACACCACCAGTAGCTTATTATAAATATCAACCTGAAACTGTTCTCGAAAACTCCACTCACAAGTTGTACTTTGACCGAGCTATCCTCACTGACAAAACAACACACTACAATAGACCAGACATCACGTTGTTAGATAAAAATAACAAGACTGCACAAATCATAGACATAGCCGTTCCTAATACACACAATTTGCAGAATACTATAGCGGAAAAACTCCCAAAATATATAGACCAGAAAATAGAAATCAGCAGAATGTGGCGGCTTAGCAATGTTACCATAGTTCCTATAGTATTATCAACAACAGGTGTAATACCTAAACAGCTCCACCAGTCTTTAAAAACACTCGATTTACCACCCTACACATATCAGACTCTTGAGAAAGCTGCAATCTTGAATACCTGCAGGATTGTCAGAAAATTTCTGCAAAATAACAACGATACATCAATCGTCACATCATACACGAGTGCAACAACCACCGCACGAACACAGTCTCATGGACAGACACACTCACCATCACAAAATCAGAACACACCATCATCTCATCATAATTTAACCAATCTCCAGGGGTAGCACTTGGCTTCGGCCCGTACTATCCCATAAACCCGGCGCAACGCTGAGATACGCAAAAGTATAAAAAGAAAAATAATAATAATAATATTCATTTATTTCGGATTTTTTAACATACATCCATATAGTTGTTAGTAACACAGAAATGCTTATGAGAAACTAATGTTAGTAATGACAAAACAAGACACTTTAAAAACTAAATACAAAATACATAAGACTATCGGAAACTCCGATACCCGTGCGCGTGTTCACTTGACCGCGTGCAGTCGTATCCAGCGCTCAAGCATCGGAGAATCCCATCGGTCCGACAAAACACTCAAGATGCTGTTGGTACTAGCACGCATGCGCGTTAGGACGGAAGTGCAACGCTTGCGCATGACTGTAGCGAAGCTGTCTACGCGGGCCTCAGCAAACATGCCAGAGGCACTGCAATATCGCGGCAGCCCCATCAGCATCCTGAATGCATTGTTGTACTGCACTCTAAGGTCACTGTACGCCCGCTGCAAATAGTCAACCCACAGGCTACACGTGTAAAAGGACTGACAGTATGCTTTAAACAACGTTACTTTAACTTTATGTGTACACCGTGCAAACCTGCGAGCTAACATATTACATCGTACAGACAATGACCTTCGCTCTCTCTCAATGTCAGTACTGTCCTTTAGGTCATCGGTGACCCAGTGACCCAAATACTTAAATTTTGTAACTCTTTTTAAAGAGGTACCACCCAAGTGAACTTCAGGTACATGTTCATAACATTTAGTCCCCGCCTTAAAGACCATTAGTTGCGATTTCACTGAGTTGTATTTAAGGCCATGGGCCTCCGCATATAATTCACATACATTTAGAAGCTTTCTCAATGCACAGACCGAAGGGCTCAGCAGCACCATATCATCAGCGTAGCTTATATTATTAATACACACACCATCTACGTGACAACCGATACTAGTGCTACGGAGCTCCTCGATCAGTTCATTGATGTAGAAATTAAAGAGATGAGGGGAGGAAAGCCCCCCTTGCCTCACCCCGCAATCCAGCTTGTACTCATCCGAGAGTGTGCCTGCCCACCTTACATGATTTCTCTGCTTATCATACCAATGCATCAGTACAGACACAATTTCCCTGGGTACACTGGTATCCTGAAGCTTTACCCATAACTTATTGTAAGACACTAGGTCAAAGGCCTTAGATAGGTCCAAAAAACAGGCATAAACTGGAGTTTTCCTAGCTGTATAATACTGGACCGTCTGTTTTAGCGACAGAATAGCACTTTCTGTTGAGAGGCCTGGTCTAAAACCTAACTGTGCATCGTTCAGTTTCAAGTGTGCCCCTAACTGTCGATTAATAAGACTGTCCAGTACCTTAGCTAAAATTGTAGCCAGAGATATCGGCCTATAGTTAGAAACCTCTGAAGGGTCACCCGTTTTATTTTTAATAACAGGGACTACTATGGTTTGCATCAATTTCGCAGGTAAATATGAATGACTTAAACACACATTAAAAAGCAACGAAAGCACTCTTGGAAGGTGGAATCCAGCGTACCTCAGATGCTCGATGCTGAGACTATCATGCCCTGGAGACTTTCCTCTCACCATTTTCCTTATTATGGAAGCTACTTCTGCTGCAGTAAATCTTACGCTTAACTCCAAGTCATGGGCCCCAGCATCAGGCATCGTTGGTGAAGCCAGCCCCAGAGGAGATTCTACATTAAAATAGCGGCGAAACACATTAGCTATATCACCAGAATCATGAGCCCCAGCAACGCTCACGGGAAGGCTAGGTCTAAGATTCATCTGGTTAGTCGACTTCCAAAATTTCTTAAAATCATTATTTGCGTGGTGTTCTGCAATAATATTCATTTTTATTTGTTGTTGATTATTTTGGCACCATTTCAACTTGCATTTAAAAGATCGTCTAGAATCACACATGTCATTGTAGATACCACCGGAGGACGGTTTATTGTTAGATAACCATATGTGGTAATAAAGTCGCGCCCTCTCGTGAGCGCCGTGCACATATCTATTCCAGCCCGTAAGATATTTTCCCCGCCGTTTCATTCTTACATTTGTTAGCGTGCATTGACTTCCTGTATACAATGTTGTAATTTAATTCTAAATGTTCTAGCAAACACTGCTTTGACTTCCTGTTACAATGTTTTAAATATTACCTTTAATAAATATTAAACTACCGACTTCCGGTTGTCAGAATGACACCTTAGAGGGACATTGCCGGAGGAGCGCACTATCGGCTGGACCGTCGACTCGTGCGGTGGATGTTTACTACTGTGTACATGTGCAAGTGTAACTGTAAGAAGTTGATTAGAAATTCAGTATAAAAGTTCAAAGTGAGTTGTGTTTTTATTTTTAAAAAACCTACAAGTATATAACACCTGATAGAAATAAGAACGCATACGTTCTTATAGTTCAGAAGTGGGATGAACGCAAAAATACGCTTCTGTGCCATCTAATAAAAAAAATAAGTAAATATAGAAAACGTAAGTAACGTAATTTACATTGTATTGCTTCCGGAAACTAGTGAAAAAAAAAATTATTTAAAATTAAGACGTACCTTTATACTGTGCATTTGTGTTTGCTATTATTATTTCAGATATTTTCAATTTTGCTTATATTTTACGAAGAATGATATTACAAAATATCTCTATCTATCTATATCTATCTATTTAGTATGGATTATATTTTATTTTTGTTCCTATTTTGAAATTATATTAACTTTTCTTTGTTATTATAGATCGGTAGATGGAATCAGTTTATTATTATTTTTATAACGTAACGTTACTTTGAAATTTGAAAATGTTGACTCTCAGCCTAGTTTGAAAATCGACTTTCAATAATTTTTTTTTTTTTCTTTTTCTTTCCCTCGTTTTGCCTTTGCTGCTCAGATTCAGTGCCAGTACTAAAATGAATATGGGTACATGAATAACTGTTTATTTTTACGAGTACTGTGAATACGATAATGTTTTTCTTTCTGTACCCAGTCAGTAATACCAGTACCCAGTTAATCCTGTTCCCTTATTTAATTGATGTGTTCTTCATCCAAATATATTTTTGAATTTATTTTTGAACTATTGTTTTAAACGTTCGTGATGAATAATGATATTAACGCATATGTTTGAGTTTCAGAACCAAAATGGACACAAATAATTCGGAACCTGGTAGCCCTATATTACCATCTAGATCACAGCAAAGTCGACAAGATAGTGAAGTTGAGAGACTGAACCCGGCGTAGACAAAATGATGCTGTGATTTGTAGATTGAGAGGGAACCCCCGTGTCGGTGAGCTTGGGCAACGACCGGGTGGGGATTGTTGGTAATAAATGTTTATTACTCTTTGTAAACGCAATCCAACGTAGCGCTAAGCGTTCTTTGTAAACGTTTATCTATGACATCTGCTGTCATCTGTCATTGCTCTGATTGCTCCTAAGAAACCTCTTGTGATCGTGTGTGCTTCCGTTTGCTTAAGATTATATCACTTCAAATCTTACAAGTTCTTTTCTTTTATGCCCTCAATCCATCAGGTTATGGGCCCAGGCAACACAGCAAATATAGTTTCGCGTTTATTTCGTTAAAAAAAACTCGGCGTTAAGAAAATTACTAATACGTGCGCACTCGACCACAACGACATCAACTCATCA
Organism: Agrochola lychnidis; assembly: GCA_963680765.1. Taxonomy (NCBI): domain Eukaryota; kingdom Metazoa; phylum Arthropoda; class Insecta; order Lepidoptera; family Noctuidae; genus Agrochola; species Agrochola lychnidis. The sequence goes on from OY796866.1 coordinate 24,941,920, forward strand.
TCATGGCGGCCGGCTCTTCATCACTCATCATGGACAAATTAAAAGGTATTGAAAACTACCATTCCTGGAAGTTCATGATGAAAATGGTCTTGATACATGAAGACCTGTGGGACTTTGTCGAAAAAGACAGTGTAGATGATAAAGACGCGAAAAAGGGTCAAAAGGCACTCGCCTGAATAGCGTTGTCGGTGCAGCCGTCGGCGTTTGCACACATTCGAAACGCCAGCACGGCTCATGATGCATGGACCAATCTTCAAAAAGCATATGAAGATAGGGGCCTTTGTCGGAGGCTTGGTTTATTGAGAATCCTGTTCAGCAGCAAGCTAAGTGAGCATGAAAGCATGGAAGGCTACCTGAATAAAATGTCAGACGTCTCTCAGCAACTAAACGACATTGGGTCACCGCTCGACGATGATTTTGTGGCTGTCCTGATACTAAGTGGTCTAACTGAAGATTATGACCCATTGATAATGGCTATCGAGAACTCCAACATAAAGTTGTCTAGTGAAGTCGTCAAAGCCAAGCTACTGCAGGAGAATATTCGTCGTGATGACAAGAATGACAGCATGTCTGCACTGGCAGCCATGCGGAAACAGCCAAAATGCTTTGGCTGCAAGAAAACTGGTCATTTCATCAAGGACTGTCCTAGGTCTAAACGGAAGTCGTCAACTGATAAGATAGAAAAGGATGACATGTCGAAGGCTCTGCTGACGGCTTTATCGGTTAACATAGAAAGTGATTCGTGGTACATCGATAGTGGTGCGACTAGTCATATGTGTCGGGATAGGGACTTATTCAGTGATTTTGTGAGTGAAAAGGCATTACCAGTGAAAGTGGCTAATGGAGAAATGCTTTTCACAGCGGGAAGAGGAACTGTTCAAGTCAAACTCAAGGACGGTATCTTTAGAGACATTAGTGATGTTTATTTTGTGCCAAAACTAACAACAAATTTATTATCTGTTAGTGCTATGACAAAGAAAGGTTACAAGGTTGTATTCAGTCTTCAAAAGTGCCAAGTACATGACAATCAGTCAGTTATTGCAAGTGCTACGTTGAAAGATGGTGTTTATACACTTGACACTGATACAAATGGTTTATCTCTGGAGGATAATTTAGTAGCAAATACAGTTAATGCTGATTGTAAGGCAGCTACCGAGTTCTCGGAGAAGGTATGGCATCAGCGACTTGGGCATCTCAACCGGAAAAGCATGGAGCTACTTAAGAGAGGTATGGTTTCTGGAATTACTTATGATAGTTCTGATTTCAAACCTTGCATTGCATGTGTAGAAGGGAAGAAAAGTAGGCTACCCTTCCCTAAGAAATCATATAGTAGGGCCACTGAAACGTTGGAATTGGTACACACAGATCTGTGTGGACCAATGCCGTGTTCATCATTTAGTGGAACAAGATATTTTTTGCTTTTCATTGATGATTTTACTAGAAAAACATTTGTTTATTTTTTGAAAAATAAAAGCGAAGTATTCGAGAAATTTAAGCACTTCAAGGCTTTAACGGAGAACCAAACAGATAAGCGAATTAAAATAATGAGGAGTGATAATGGTGGTGAATATATTATTTCTGCATTTCAGAGCTTCTTGAAGGAGAATGGCATTCGACACCAGACGACCATACCTCACACACCACAACAGAACGGTGTGGCAGAACGAGCCAACAGGACCATTATGGAAACAGCACGATGCATGCTCCAAGATGCACACCTGCCGAAGCAGTACTGGGCAGAAGCTGTCAATACGGCTGTTTACATCAAGAATCGCTGTCCTACCAAGGCTGTGCTGGGCAGTACTCCGGAGGAGGAATGGAGTAACAAAAAGGTATCTGTCGATCACTTACGTATTTTCGGTTCTGTGGCTTATGCACTGAATCCTAAAAGAACTAAATTGGATCCAAAGTGCAAGCGTTATATATTTGTTGGTTATTGTGATGAAACAAAAGGTTACAGACTAATAGATCCTACATGCCCAATAAATTGTATTAAATCAAGAGATGTGAGTTTTTTGGAAAACGAAATTGTTAATAAAATGTCACATGGTGATAATAATAAAGAATCAGAACAGGATTCTAAACTCACAGAAAATCCTAATGTTGTGAACAATGAGACTCAATCAGATCAATCTTCTGTACATACAGAAACGTCTATTGTGGATCCACATTTTTCTGATGACATTATTTTACTACAAAACAATCAGAGAAACAGTACGATCGCAATAGACATTTCTGAGAGTTCCTCAGAGGCCAGTGATCCTGCGGATGAAACATATATTCCAGATGACGAGAACGAGACCTCCACTCAGTCATCTGAGTATGACGAAACGATGGATTCGATGTCAGCTCTCCTGGTGGGAGCAACTAGTGATGCAGACACTCCTCAAACTGTACAAGAAGCACTGAGAGGGCCAGATGCTAAACATTGGAAAGAAGCAATGCAGAGTGAGTACAATTCTTTTGTTATCAACAAATGTTGGACTCTAACAGACAAGAATAACTCACGAAAACCCGTCAAATGTAAATGGGTGTTTAAAATTAAACGAGGATTAAATAACGAAATATTGAGATATAAAGCACGCCTGGTGGCCAAAGGCTATACTCAACAGTATGGCATAGATTATGAGGAAACATTCTCACCAGTTGTTAGATACTCAACTATTCGTATTTTGTTAGCTATAGCAGCTGAATATAATATGGAGATCGAGCACTTGGAAGTAAAAACTGCATTCCTCAATGGTGACCTTAAAGAAGATGTTTATATGGAACAGCCAGACGGTTTTATTCTTGAGGGTCAAGAAAATAAAGTGTATAAATTGCACAAAGCCATATATGGCTTGAAACAGGCCTCAAAGGCCTGGTACGATAAGATTGATCAAGTTTTATGCGAAAAATTTGAATTCCTTAAATCATCATCGGAGCCTTGTGTATATTTTAGAACACACGAAAACTCACTTATCATTATTGCACTTTATGTTGACGATATAATTTTATTTTCCTCTTGTGATCCTCAAGAAAAAATGGCAATAAAAGAGAAATTTACGAAAGAATTTGATATCACAGATTTGGGGTCTGCTCATCATATATTAGGTATGAGACTGTGTAAAGACAACAATAAACTTACTTTGGATCAATCTGGCTATATCAAAAGGTTGTTGCAGAAGTACAAAATGGAGGATTGTAAGACTGCACACACACCAATGGAGACAGGGTTGAAACTGCCAAAAGGTGCTCAAAAGGATGTGTCCTTCGACTATAGAGGCCTAGTGGGTTCACTTATGTATATCGCAGTTTGCAGTCGACCGGATATTGCTCATGCCATCAGCTATCTCAGTCAATTTAATGAATCCTTTACAGAAATACACTGGAAAGCAGCTAAGAGGGTTCTACGTTACTTAAATGGAACTTCTAATCTTTGTTTAACCTTCCAGAAGAGTGGCTTAGATGTGACTGCATATGCAGACGCAGATTGGGCCAACGATGACGTAGATCGCAGATCATACACAGGCTATGTATTCAAATTGGGTAAGTCTGTGGTTTCGTGGGAAAGTCGCAAACAAAAAACTGTAGCTTTGTCAAGCACTGAGGCTGAATACATGTCCTTATCTGATTCATGTAAAGAAGGATTGTTTATTCGTAAATTTTTGAAAGAAATACTTGGCAGACAGGTTACAATTACTGTTTTTAATGATAATCAGTCTGCACAAAAATTGTGTAAAAACACTCTGTATCATGCCCGTACGAAACACATTGATGTTAGGCATCATTTTATAAGACAATTTGTGAATGATGGAACCTTTTTTATAAGATACTTATGTACAGAAGATATGTTAGCAGATATATTGACAAAACCATTGTGTAAGGAAAAATATAAAAGGTTTACTGGTCAATTAATGTTATTATAATGATTGAACTCGAAACTATGTAAAACTATGGTGTTGTTTGTAAAAAGGCAGTTGATGCATATTGCCGTGTTGCTTTGTGAGCATTTGTTTTTATTTGTATTGGTTTAAGGGCCAGTGTTGGTAATAAATGTTTATTACTCTTTGTAAACGCAATCCAACGTAGCGCTAAGCGTTCTTTGTAAACGTTTATCTATGACATCTGCTGTCATCTGTCATTGCTCTGATTGCTCCTAAGAAACCTCTTGTGATCGTGTGTGCTTCCGTTTGCTTAAGATTATATCACTTCAAATCTTACAAGTTCTTTTCTTTTATGCCCTCAATCCATCAGGGATCAATCGTTTTTCGGCGAGTCTCGTACTGGTGAGCTTGAGCAACAGCCGAGTACAAGCCGTGCGTTTTCAGGTGAACCCCGTGCCGATGAGCTTGAGCAACGGCCGGGTAGTAACCAATTGATTTTTGGCGAGTCTCGTGCTGGTGAGCTTGAGCGACAGCCGAGTACAAGCCGTGCGTTTGCTGGTGAGCCCCGTGCCGATGAGCTTGAGCGGCGGCCGAGGTTATCCAGTAAGCGCACTTATGATATGATGAGCGGTGAGCTTGAGCGACGCTCTAGTAACAGGGAATTGGACATGAGACCAATGCATAATTCGGCTTACACTGAAGATGAATTGAGGGACGAGATACCACGAAGAAATTATATTTCATCACGAAATATAATCGACCGAGCAAGATCAAGCAGATCACGGAACGAGAGGCGTTCCCGAAGCAGGTCAGGCAGTGAAAGGCGTTCGAGAAGCGGAACTCGGGACGAAAGGCGTTCGAGGAGCAGTAGTCGTCACGGTCATCGCGCGCAAAGAACAACCGGGTATGAGAATCTTAATCATATGTTTTGTCAATTTATTGATGCTCTTAAGGGCTTTTCGAAATCAGGCAGTCATAAATTGACCAATATTAGTAATATTATTCCAGAATTTGACCCTATGTCAAAAAATCAGAGCATTTTAGATTGGATTAATAAAGTTGAGGAATGCGCAGACATATGTATATGAATTGGAAGAACGGGAAATCATACACTATGCACTTCCAAAGCTCACGGGTTTAGCCAAGGCATGGTATCAGAGTCTACCTAGCGTAAAATTTACCTGGTCAGAATGGAAGACGAAACTTTTTCAATCGTTTCCATGTAGAGAAGATTACGCAGAGTTATTAACAGAGATGCTTACACTGAGGGCTAAATATGGGGAACCTTTAGAACAGTACTATTATTGTAAACTTAACTTGTTACATAGATGTCAGATAACGGGAAAAAAAGCAGTAGATTGTATACTATACGGTATAGAAGATCGGGCTATTAAAGTAGGAGCTCAAGCAGCACAATATGATACACCTGAGCAAGTCCTTAGATACCTGAAATCTGTTAAAGTAGGTCGGGCAAGAGAAAACTATGGAAATAACTTTAAGAGTAGAAACGATAATAAGAAAACTTTAGGGTTACAATCAGAGAAAATATATCAATCGGATAATAAATCGAGTTCAACGCTAACTAAACCACCAATTCGATGCTTTAATTGCGGCATCGAAGGTCATCCTAGCTTTAAGTGACCTAAACCTATCGAAAAATGCAACAATTGTTATAAAATCGGACATACCACTACTAACTGTCCCAATATTACGCAAAAGAGTCGTGAAAATTTTAAACCTGACGTAGTAAGACAAGAAAAACAGGTCCTGAAGGTAGACTGTAACGTTAGCATCAGTAATCCGAAAATCTACGACCCAAATGATAAATATATTGTTACTGCAAAACTTAATGATTTTCCCATCTCCTGTTACGTGGATCTTGGTAGTGAATGTACGATAATGCGACAAACGGAAGCGAAAGATTTTAATTTACATTTAGACCATTGTGATTTACATCTAATGAAAGGACTAGGTAATAATTTAGTGCAGCCGGTAGGTAAAGTTCGGGCGGTTATAGAAATTCAGGGAATTAGGGAAATAATCGATGTTCTTGTCGTGGATGATTCTGTTTTGAAATATCCAATGCTCTTGGGTCATTCTTTTACTGAGCTTCCTGGTATTCTTATTACTAAGACACCCTCTCGTCTTATATTTCAAAGGACGAATAAAGTGTTCCTTACGATTTCTGAGTTAACGGATGTTTCCAGTCATGCGATGAAGTCTATACCAGTTTATGCTGATGGGGATTTTACTGGTCAGGTTTTTATTAACGGTTCTGTAAGAGGAAGAATAGGTTCGGAATTTTATCTTTTGCCTGGAGAATACACATTGGTGAATGGTGTAGGGCAATTACTAGTACAAAATTTAACACTAAATACCATCACTTTCCAAAAAGATATTTTAATTGCTCGCGCCGTACCCCTGGATAATGTTAGCCGCGTATTTCAATTAACCATTGCCGATATCGAAGATGGTAATTCTATTAATTATGGTGACTCTTTAACTAATATAGAAGTCAACAATTTAAAATCCTTGTTAAGTGAATTTAAAGAATGTTTTTCTAAAAACCTTAAAGATCTTGGTTATACAACTGTGAGTGAGATGGAAATTAAACTTAAAGATTCTGAACCTGTTGCTTATCGCCCTTATCGAATGTCCTATTCTGAGAGTACACTTGTCCGAGATATGGTCCAAGAAATGCTGGATGCTGACATTGTTCAAGAGACATCATCCCCTTATGCCAGTCCAATTGTGTTAGTCAAAAAGAAGACTGGTGAAAAACGCCTTTGCGTAGATTACAGAGCACTCAATAAAGGACCATTACCCTCTTCCCCGCATAGATGATCAAATTGATTTATTGGCTGGTCACGAGTTTTTTATATCATTAGACCTTGCTTCTGGTTACTATCAGATCCCGATCTCTGAGCAGTCAAGAACTAAAACTGCATTCGTAACTCCAGATGGTCAATATGAATATTTGCGAATGCCGTTTGGTCTGGTTAACGCGCCGTCGGTTTTCCAGCGAACAATAAACAAAATCCTAGCTGACGCAAAGATAAAGTTTGCCGTCATATATATGGATGACATATTAATTCCTTCGCATAGCTTTGAAGAAGGTCTTTCCCGACTTAGTAAAGTATTGCAGTTGCTTCGAGAAGGAGGTTTAACCCTTAAACTAAGTAAATGTCATTTCTTTTACAAAAATATAGATTTTTTGGGATTTGAAATTGGTCCTGATGGTGTCCGCCCCGGTGCTAGAAAAATCAATGCAGTTTCAAATTTTCCAGCTCCTAAAAATCCCCATGAGATACGCCAGTTCACGGGGCTTGCAAGTTTTTTTAGGCGTTTTATTAGAAATTTCGCCATATTGGCAAGACCCTTAACAGACCTTTTGCGGAAAAACTGTGAGTGGGCCTGGGGTTCCGAACAGGCCTCTGCCTTCCAGACTCTCAAAGACTCATTAGTAGAACGCCCTGTTATTGCTTTGTATGACCCTTCTTACGAGACGCAACTACACACAGATGCATCTAAACTTGGAGTGGCTGGTATTCTTTTACAAAAAGGTAAAGATGGTATGCTGCGACCAGTTTCTTTCTATAGTCGAAAAACTACTGTCGATGAGCAAAAGTTGCATTCGTTCGAACTGGAGACGTTAGCTGTTATTGCCTCTCTTAATCGTTTTAGAGTATATCTAATAGGTATTCATTTTAAAATATACACAGATTGTAGTGCCTTAAGGACAATTCTAACCAAACGCGATCTTATCCCTCGTATAGCTCGCTGGTGGATACAAATACAGGAATATGATTGCGATATCGAATACAGATCGGGAAGTAAAATGATGCACGTTGATGCTCTGAGTCGTCATCCCATCGAGCCACCTATTTCAGAAAGCCACATCTTTGATATCCTCAATATTGAAACAGATAATTGGTTAAGCACCGCCCAATCCATAGATGATGAAATAATGTCTATTAAAAATATATTGACCAGTCCAGAAATTGATAAAATTGTCGAAGTTCATAATAATTTTAAGATTAAAAATGATCGTGTTTATCGCATAGTAGAGAACGGTCTTCGATGGGTCGTTCCAAAAGCTGTTCGTTGGCAAATTCTAAAGAAAAACCATGACGACATTGGTCATTTTGGATTCGATAAAACATTAGCTAGAGTTAGGGATTCATTTTGGTTCCCAAAGATGCGACATTTTGTGAAAAAGTATGTTGCCGCTTGTCTTGCGTGCGCTCACCACAAAGTACCTGGTGGCCCCCGTGAAGGTGAACTTCATCCTATTCCAAAAGTGGAAAAACCGTTTCATACAATACATGCGGACCACTTAGGACCGTTTGTACGAAGTAAACGTGGCAATTGTTACTTACTTGTTATTGTCGATGGCTTCACGAAATATACAAACATTACACCAGTTAAAAATACTAAAGCAACCACAACTATCCGAGTTATAAGAGAGCATATCAGTTATTTTGGTGCTCCCGTACGATTGATAACCGATAGAGGCTCATGTTTTACGAGTAACATATTTAGTAAGTTTATTAAAGAGTCTGGTATTAAGCACATTTTAAATGCAGTTGCAACTCCAAGGACAAATGGCCAAGTTGAGAGATTTAACAGAACGATTTTAGATGCCCTTTCCACTAAAACTTATGGCAAAGAGGATAGAACTTGGGATGAATACGTGCCAGATATACAGATAGGGATTAATTCCACAAAACATAAAACTACACAAAAAAGTCCCTCAGAGCTACTTTTCGGATTTAGATTAATGAACGTTTCAGACTCTATTTTAAGTGATGTTATTAGTGATACGTCAGATAATAATTCAGTAGACCAAATAGAACAAATGCGCGAAAAATCAGGAGAACTTATAAGAAAGCAACAAGAAAAAGACAGAGAACGTTTTAATAAAAATAGGAAAATAACTAATCAAACCATTTATAATGAAGGAGATTTAGTCAGGGTAGAAAGGGAAATCAGTAAAAACGATAGTAAATCTAAGAAATTAGTAGCAAAATATCAAGGACCTTATCGCATTGTTAAAACACTCCCCAATGACCGATTTTTAATAGAAGATACCCCTATTACTAGAAAACACAATCATAAATACGAAAGTATTGTAGCAAGGGATAAATTGCGGCCTTGGCTTAATCTAAGCACTGATTTAGCAAGTAGTTCTGACGAGGAGAACAGTGGGGTTACAAATGAGACAAATGAAGTGCATATTGAATGTGATAATGATTAGCCACTATCTTTATTATTTTGTTTAGTTGTTTATTAGTTCCTATGTGTTCTTATTTTTGTAAACCTTAAGGGTTTAAGTTATTAACTGTATTCTAATTAATTACCATTTTGAATGATATTTTAAATGAAATCTGATTATTTTATGAATTCCTCGAATTGAGCCTGTACTACTTACAATTGTTTAGAATCATTATTCTTACTTGAATTAAATGAATGTAATTTATAATTATTTATGATGATAGGTTTGTTAATTTATTTTTATTTTTTCAATGATGTTCTATTTTGTGCGGTACGAGGACGTAACCGAATGTCAGATGGCCGAGCTGTTAGCGTGCATTGACTTCCTGTATACAATGTTGTAATTTAATTCTAAATGTTCTAGCAAACACTGCTTTGACTTCCTGTTACAATGTTTTAAATATTACCTTTAATAAATATTAAACTACCGACTTCCGGTTGTCAGAATGACACCTTAGAAGGACATTGCCGGAGTTGCGCACTATCGGCTGGACCGTCGACTCGTGCGGTGGATGTTTACTACTGTGTACATGTGCAAGTGTAACTGTAAGAAGTTGATTAGAAATTCAGTATAAAAGCTCAAAGTGAGTTGTGTTTTTATTTTTAAAAAACCTACAAGTATATAACACCTGATAGAAATAAGAACGCATACGTTCTTATACATTGTAGCTACATTCTGCGGCCTCAGAAAGTACCAACACAATATTATCATACATTTTATTTATTATTGATCTATGTGTAGGATCACTACACATTTGATCGACACAATAGGTGAATTCACTAGGAAAGTCCATGTCTTTTAACTTAGAATTACAGCAATCATGATACATGCGAGTCCAATAGTTCTCGTGCGTAAGAAAAATAACGACTATCGCCTTTGTGTAGATTACAGAGCATTGAATAAAAAGACCATCAAGGACAGTTACCCAATGCCTGTTATCCACGATCAGTTAGATCGGCTTAGTGGCAAATCGTTATTCACGAGTCTGGATCTCGCATCGGGTTATCATCAAATTCCTGTGGCTCAAAACTCAAGGCATATTACGGGGTTAGTAACCCCCGATGGCCACTACGAGTACACACGTATGCCTTTTGGCCTTGTCAATGCTCCCGCAGTCTTCCAAAGTATGATAAACAAAGCTCTTGGTGCAAAACGATTCGAATTGGCTATACCATATCTGGATGACTTATTGGCAACGGCCAGCACGCCTCAAGAAATGTTTGACAAACTTGAGGCAATTTTAGAGCTCTTACGAAAAGCAAACCTTACCCTAAACATAAAAAAAATGTTGCTTCTTCCAGTCTAAAATTGATTATCTAGGCTTCGAAATATCTGAAGACGGACTTAAACCTGGAAGTAAAAAAATACTGGCGGTGTCGGAATTTCCCCGCCCAAGTAATGTTCATCAGGTTCGACAGTTCATCGGACTAGCCAGTTTCTTCAGACGTTTCGTTCCCAACTTCGCGTCTATAGCTAGGCCTCTGACGAAACTAACCAAAACTGATGCTGTTTGGTTATGGAGCGAAGAACAAGAAACGGCATTTCAAAACATTAAATCTAAACTGGTTACGAGACCTGTTTTAGCTTTGTACAATGCCGAGTATGTTACAGAAGTTCACTGTGACGCCAGTAAGGTGGGTATAGGCGGAATATTACTACAACGACCCAATGATAACACGCCATTTCGGCCGGTGGCTTATTTCAGCCGCCAAACTACATGGGAAGAAAAATTTTGGCACTCGTTTGAATTAGAGACAATGGCTGTAGTACTGTCTTTGAAGAAATTTAGGGTATACCTTATAGGTATAGAATTTAAAGTCATCACTGATTGTAATGCTTTACGGTCAACGTTATCAAAACGAGATTTGCTCCCGAAAGTTGCTAGGTGGTGGCTTATACTTCAGGAGTATAACTTTTCGATTGAATACAGACCCGGCCAAAGTATGCAGCATGTAGATGCGCTTAGCCGCAATCCTGTATTTCCCCCGGAGCAAGAAGAATTAGAAGTTCTTAACATCACGACTAATGACTGGCTCCATACTGTTCAAATGACAGACCCACATTTAAAGGCGGTTAAGCAGATCCTACAGAAAAACGAAACTGACATAAAAGACATATTTCAAAATTATGCAATCCGAGATGACAAGATTTATAGAAAGGTGGGCAACAAAATGAGATGGGTAGTGCCTAATTCAGCACGTTGGAAAATATGCCAAATGAATCATGACGAAGCGGGTCACTTTTCTGTTGAGAAAACACTTGAGAAAATCGCATCTGATTACTGGTTCCCAAAAATGAACCGCTTCGTCAAGAAATACGTGAAAGCATGCATTAATTGTGCCTATAATAAGGAAATTTCGGGCAAGAGAAGTGGTGAATTACATCCCATTCCAAAGATTAGCGCTATTTTCCACACCATCCACATGGACCATCTTGGTCCATTTGTTAAAAGCAAAAGAGGGAATTGTTACATTCTTGGAATTATAGATGCGTTCAGCAAGTTTATCTTTGTTTAAAGGCGTACGAAACACCAAAACTAAAACAACTATTAAGGTTTTAGAAGAAATCTTCTCGGTATTTGGTCATCCTAAAGTAATTATATCTGATCAAGGTTCCTCTTTCACTTCCAGTGAATTCAAGGCCTTTACTGGCTCGATTGGTACCAAACATGTGTATAACGCAGTGGCGACACCGCGTGCTAATGGGCAGATCGAGCGGTATAATAGGACCATCTTGAATTCACTGGCGGCAATGAATCATGGTCTTGATGAAAAAGATTGGGACCTTAATTTAGGAAGGCTACAATGGAGCCTAAATAACACTGTTAATAAAGGCACAGGAAAGTGTCCTGCCGAGATAGTTTTCGGACAAAGAACGATAGGCCGTTCAGAAGGAATTATTAAAGGCGCTTTGGAAGATACAGAGCAAATGACAAGTACAGAAAGAGAAGAATTAAGAATGACTGTTCAAGAGAATATAGAAGATAATCAACTAAAAATGAAAAATAATTATGACAAAAACAAAGCACCCACTAAAGTATTTCAGCAGGATGATCTTGTTATGATTCCCAATCATAAAACAGAAAAGGGCAAAAGTAAGAAGTTAGTCCCAAAGTTTCGGGGACCCTTTCAGATAACACGCGTCCTAGATAATGACAGGTACGAAGTATCTAGCATTCGCGGACACGCTAATCGTGCATACCGCAATATTTTCCCGGCAGACCATTTAAAACCGTGGATAACGATGGGGGCACCCTCTGTTACTGACGAAATAAGCTCCACAACTGACGATTCTCTTTCAGAGTAATTTAATGCATCTAATATCTCATCATCTGTTACGACGCCTCATTGAGGTGGATAACAATTAAAATTATATTGTGTCTCGTTAATGACAGTTGAAAGGTTATCTGAGTATATCTTTATTAATTGACTTACATCTTATACACTTACAACTATTTTCCCTATTATGACCATTACAGCATAGATAGCAGTGAGAAAATGATGAAATACGACCCCAAGTGTGGTACTACAGTTCCCAAGTGTGAACACTATGATGATTACCCGAGATCAATGAGAATCCCCAAGTGTGGCTGTTAGCCCCTAGTGTGGCCAATATAAATAGATAACAACGGACCCCAAGTGTGGTACCTAAGTGTGGCTATTAGCCCCTAGTGTGGCCAATATAAATAGATAACAATGGACCCCAAGTGTGGTACCTAAGTGTGGCTGTTAGCCCCTAGTGTGGCCAATATAAATAGATAACAATGGACCCCAAGTGTGGTACCTAATGAAGCTCCCAAGTGTGAACACTAACGATGATTGTCCACTGAAATCAATAAGGATCCCCAAGTGTGGCTGCATTTAATCAAATCTAACTCGTGTGGTACTTAGGTTATAATTTGTTTGCCCCTAGTGTGGCTCTAGTGTTTGGACTAATTTAATAATTAAAAACTGTGAATGATAATTATAATTTTTATTAAGTTTATAGATATTGAAGTTACTACTACCTGTTCTGTTAAAGTCTTAAAAATACCAATAATTATTTGCACTTATGTTTGTGTTACACTAAAATGAGATAAATAAATGGGTACAGTTAAAATGTGAAATATAAATTTATATACATAACACTGTTGACTGATCTCTTGAACTCGGAAAAATACCTATCATTAGATCATCATTGAATCATTGTTAGATTTATGTTATACTAGAATAGGATAAATAAGTACAATTAAAAATAAAATGTACAATAAGTAGAAATCATTTATATATTTAAATATCAGATAATATTGTATAACATTAATATATAATATTGTTCGATCTATCTAGTATCTATTAAGAAAAAAAAAAAAACAATTATAATACTTTTCAACATATTTCAATTTATTGTATAAGAAATCAAGGTATGAGGTCATACCTAACAGTGAATGGCCGAGCTGAGTTGGGGATGGGGTCATCCCCACGGCAGAATGGCCGTCTGTTAGTTATTTAATACATTCTGTAATTTTGGCTCCATTTTCATCAAATAAATTAAAATTTATGTCTTGTGGGCGTCGTTCATAAAAGCGCGGGCCTGGCACAAGGAGTCGTCGACTAGCTGTCGGATAGATAAGTTGTGTTTCGATTTATATTTTATTAATCCTGTAGTACTTAATGTGTCTATGAATAAACTGTTCCTACTCGTCTTTGTGAGTATAATTTACCACGAGAACCCTGGAAATACGAAAAGTTAAGGTGATATATTGAAAAAAATGGGCTTTTTCTTTATCGTGTAACTTTCAAAGTATTTGGAATAGGGATTTCAAATATTGGTGTATGATTTTTGACTATATGATCTAGTATCCGGAAAAAGGAATACACGATACAATGAAATTTTCTCGATACAAAAAATTTGCAAAGGTCTATCTATTTTTATCTTTTTTTGAGTATCATGGCGCAACGCTTATGAGTTATTCAATGGAATTTACTTTAAAACATAGAGAGTAAGCGTTTCGAGTTTTAAGAAAAGCAGTTTTTTTTTTAAATAATACTTTTCATTTAAAAAAGACGGCATTTCGTTTTGGCACATTCGTTGTTTTATTCCGAGCGGACACACATTATCGTCATCTCTTCTTTCGTCTATCAAAAGTATTGTCATCACTCTCGTTCATTCATAGATCAGTCGCCCGATGGGGCTCATCGACGAAGAATCTATGTCACTTTTTTGCAAATCGGTGCGATCAAATTTACGTGATTTAAAGAATTTTGTTTACAGAAAAAGTTAGTACTTCAGCAAGTTAAAGTAATTATTGAATGCAATTAGTGTTGAATAGGTATTCAGACTGTGTGTGTCTGTATTCTTGTGAGTCCTGCGAACAATATAACATTATTTTTCTATTATGATTTCGTGGTAACATTTAAATTATTTATAAATATAAAAAGAAATATAAAATAAAACTGAACAGTACCTGCAACGTTTGGAGTGCACAGGGCTATCAATGAACTCATTTTACAGGAATTCAATAGCAATAAGATGATGATAATAGTGAGTCGAATTCTCCACCTTCACTAAAGCACAACCAACACAATCTATTCCCGCTTTTTAATGTATTATTGTGTAAGCATTTTATTTTCTAAGAACATCTATTTTTATACCTACAACTTTTAATAATCTTTTATCTAAAGAAATAGGCTAAATAAAATTCGTTTTTAGATTTTGAAATACGTCAACAGTACATCAATATGTCAAGTACTGTCACTACGAATCATAGATCACAAAAAAGAAATGGAATCGCATTTGAATTGTAAAAAAGGAAAGTTTTTACCCGACTACGGCAAAATCAAAGGAGGGTTATGATTTTAACATGTATGTATGTATGTATGTAACAGGCTATCAAATGCAAAATAAAATTCAAGTCAGACTAGTAGTTCCAGAGATTAACGCGTTCAAACAAACAAGAAAACAAACTCTTCAACTTTATTATTAGGACTAGCTGCACTCCACGATTTCACCTGCATAAGTCCCAATCCCGTGGAATATCGGGATAAAAAGTATCCTATGTCCTAAAGTCTAAACCAATTTATCATCACTGTAATATTTTCAACACAATGTATTTTGTTATGAAAGAAATTACTTATGATTATGACTTAACCAGTACCCTAATTGCGTAACTTATTTTCGTAAACAATTGTGCCTAATTTGTTTTCTCTTGGACAGTTCAACAACATTCATTGCGTTATTTACGTTGTTGAGCAGATTTTTTTTCCAACTTATGTAGCAATGGATTAGCAATCTGTTTCAAATCGAAACAGATTGTGATTGTGTTGTATTACGCAATTAGGGTACGGGTCATGGTCTACCCTTTGCCAAATTTCAAATATTATTCCCTCAGAATTCTAAAAAAATCAAGCTTCTAAGTCAACGCAATAAAAAAATACGGCCCTTTATGTGGCATATTTTGATAATCGCAAGTAAATCAAAAACTACAGGGTACTTCCAGTTGACCTAGAATTATGAAATTTTGGCAGGAAGCAAGGTCTCACAGCACAGGTAAAGGAAAAAGTCCGAACATTGATAATAATTTGTAGATTTATCACATACATTTTTTTTTTGCGATTACAAACTTGCATTTGAAATTGGAGAATTGACCGTGACGTACCTATCGATGTATGGGAGAACATGTTTCTCAACTACTAAGTTAAGTTTTTTTTGGGATAAATTCATCCCAACTACGGAACCCTTCATTGTGCGTGGTCTGACACGCACGTGGCCAGTTTTTTTTGTATGTTTGTTTGTTACGCTTTCATGCAAAAACGGCTGAGCGGATTTGGATAAAATTTCGCACATGGGTAGACCATGACCTGGGTATGTCCTACATAAGATACTTTTTATCCCGATATTCCCAATGGATCGAGACTTACGCGGGTGAAATCGCGGCATACAGCAAGTATTATACAGGATGTCTCAAACGTAGTGGTCCAAAGGCAAATGGGGTAAAGTAGAGGTGGCCACCCATCATTTAAAAAAATTAAAGTTTCGATATTCTCAATAGTTCAGAAGATTTTACAAATTTAACCATTTTCAAGAAACTTTACATTTTCATTTGGATTTTTCGGCCCTGTGGACAACATTTTCGACGTAGCGAGTTTAAATCGTAAGTACGAAAACATAGTGGGAAAATTGTTTAAAATGTTATATTTAAGATATTGTGACTATTTTTTTATTGTGCTACTGTTTGTTTTTCCTTAAATAAATAAATAAATCTGGCTTAAAGATGCCTTGATAGTGTAGGCTGGAAGATTACGTTCCTATTTACGTTTAGTGTGGCTCTGCAGCGCTTCAGATTTTATTTTTACTTATCTTTTCTAATTTTTCATTAAACTTTATCGAAACTTTCTAAGCCCCAGATTTAAAAAAGTGCACATAGCACATAGCTTTAAAAGTACCTTAATTATTAGTAGTTAGACTGGGAAAATTTTACAAAGATAGCTTAATGAAAACCTTTAAAAAAAATGGGTTTCATAACATGGTCGAACTACCCGCAAAACTTTATGCTCTAATTTTACCGAAACATCTCAGAAAAGCGTTTAGTATTAAAATTTAACATATTTAAACGTGTTCGTGTTCCTTCGGTACATGTGTTTAATTTTTAATTCTTTTTTTTTACTTTCGCTGTTGACCTTCGTAGGCCTTCACAACTTGTGTTGTCATTATCAAAAGCCATCATAGCCCATAATCTGCCTATAGGCATTGGGCATGGGCTTGTATCTACACTATCAAGACATCTTCCAGCCATTGAACTCGCTACGTCAAAAATTTTGTTCACAGGGTCGAAAAATCCAAATGAAAGTAAAAAGTTTCTTGAAAATGGTTAATTTTCTGAACTGTTGAGAATATCCTAGCTTTTAAATTTTTAAACAATAGGTGGCCACCTCCACTTTACCCCATTTGCCTTTGGATCATTACGTTTGAGACAATCTGTATACAGGTTGGATTTTTGAGATGGGGCAATAAGGGCAACTACCATAACCGTTGTTGCTACAGGAAAACGGTCTTAGAAGACTGTCCTTAACTTTTTAAGACATTTTGATCTGCATTCACAGATTTCGAAAAAAATATTAGTCAGCAAGAAAATGGGCAGTTTTCACAAAAACTTTTTTTGATGCCAATCGAACCTTTTATGGAACAAAAAACTTAAGTGGCCAACTCAGAACCAAGTCAGAAATCGCAAAAAACTTTTCCCATACGTTTTGTGTGTGGGAATGTCACTCTGTAAACAATAAATATTTTTGCTGATAATTAAATATTTTGTATTATTTGTCTACTCCATAGTTCACAAAATTTCATAGACCGAGATAAATTATTGTTACTTAGCACGCGCTTTTTTCTTAGATATGTTTCTGTCTTTATCATGCACTTTTAGTATGACAGTTGTGCGACAGTGACAAGAATAATGCTTAGCCAAAGCCCATGCTAAGTAACTAACGTTTTCAAATTCCGGTCAGTTATTTAGTTAGTTCCACTTTTTGCTACTGGTTCAGATACGTTTGTGGCAGCGCGACGATGTGGCGGCCAACCATCGAATATAGAACCGCCACTCCCCGCGTGCGGGGGCAATAAGCCACGCCCACCAAACTACTATTTATTTTCAATATAGGCCCTTAATACTATGTACTGCACTATTGCTGGCAGTACAAACACCTTCACTGCTAGTTCGCTTGATGTCACTAGTGAAACGCTTTACAGTACTTGATTGCTACACTGTAATGTACACACGCGACATCCGGCTCGAAGGACCAACAATGTACGGGTAAGGTACATTTAAATGAAAAACTGATTTGAGTTCAACTTGTGTATTTGAAAGCACAAACGCCCAAAATTGATAAATGATCGACCCGCGGCGAATGAGTCTTTTAGTGCCCAACCGATGCGATGCGACTACTAATTGCTTACTCAAACACGTGTATTTTATTATTTCGCTGCGCGTCGTTGTCAGCATAAAATTGATACAATTGATATTGTACGGGATTGCTCGTACACTTTTGTATGTTGAAAAATCTTTTTACTGAGGTACTTACTATTATTTAAATGAGCACAATACTATACAGTTGAATTATTCCAATACTTCACTGGGCTGAATAATATCAATTCATCCATACTTATAAAAAATAATATAAAACATTATTAAATAAGCAACTGTGCTCTATTTTAATTATTAAGTCACTTATTGTAAATGTGCCCCTTTTTATAAATAAACGATTTTATTATTATTTTTTAATGTCTTTGACATATCTCGGGACCCTGGGGTCCCGGACCTTTGAAAGGCGTACGAGGGGCCGAAGCCAACTCGCAGTGGCCCCATAGACGTTTTTTTTTTAAAATAAATGAGCCACCAACCGACGATTATCCCTGTATGCGTGCACCCAAGGACAAGCCCCGGTTGGTGTAGGACTATTGCAGAACATGGAAACAAAATATATTGGGCTATGGATTTGGGTGGCTATAATGGATTGGTTACCTTGAACTATAGAAAGACTATAGCCCCTGCCTGACCAAATATATTATAAAACATACACAGGAAAATGGCAGGGGGTGACTTGCACACTCAATAATGGGCCCCCGAAAATGGTCGCTAGCACATAGTGTCGTAGTATGAGGAGTGGAGAGGTATTCCACGGCTCTCAGGACAATCTCGGAAGTACGGTCAAGATCCCTACCAGCATCTTACTGGAATACTTCCTTCCTCCAAGCACGTTTGCTCTTGCGAATCTCCACTCAAGCCGGCCAATAAAGGCAAGAATGAGACGGGAGTTCCGTTCCTCGTCAGTGTTCACTCCAGCCGGCCAATAACGGCAAGCCAGAGGTGAGGAACAAGACTTCTCCCGGGAGATAGGGTCCGTGGGGTCGCTACTGCCCAACAGCTCGCCACATGCTGCCTTGCGGGTTTTTGTATCTCTCTTGGTCTGGCTCCTCATCCTAGACCTGTTCCGGCAAAGTAAACTCTACCGGCACAGACCTAAAGTTCGGAGCGCGCAAGCCCCACCAAGACGTCAACGTAGAGATACGGCGGTAGGGTTATTATTATTTCCTTTATTTCATTAAAATACTTATAAATTACATTTTTAAATATTAGAATATAAAAAATATAGAAACATTTAAAAATATAGAAAATAGTAACAGGGTCCAAGCTACCGGCGGTCGGGGCTCCAGAGAGAGGAATCTCCTGACAATGCGAGCCGTGTCCAGGAGTACCGCCTTCTGAATCAAGCCCTTGATCCAGCTGCCCAACGAGAGCCTCCTTAGGTGTTGGTCGAGGCTCTTGGCAATTAAGTCATTGGCTGATACGACTATCGGCACAATGATCGCTGAGTCCACATCCCACATGTCGACAATCTCGCGAGCCAAGTCAAGATACTTGATTTGTTTGTCTTTCTTGGCTTTCACGAGGTTCCCGTCATGCGGGACTGTTATGTCTATAATCATTATGCGCCGCTCTACTCGATCCACCACCACTATATCAGGTTTATTGGCAACAATAGTCCTGTCAGTGATGATGGATCGATCCCAGTACAATGTGATATTTCCATTTTCGAGAACTGGGTCGGGCACATACCTGTAGTACGGCACTTCCGATTCCACAAGGCCGTATTTCAGAGCAAGTTGCTGATGGATAATCCTGGCTACAAGGTTGTGTCTATGCAAGTACTCTTCGTTAGCTAGACGAGAACATCCGGAGATAATGTGTCGGATTGATTCTCCCGGACGGTGGCATGCCCGACAGATGTCAACCGTGCCATCCTTCATAATAAATCTCCGGTAATTGTTCGTCATGATAACTTCATCCATAATTGCACAGATAAAACCTTCGGTCTCCCCGAAGAGGTCACCGAAACGTAGCCAGGTCACGGTAAATCTACATCGGGTCCATGGAGGGCCCGGAAAAAGCGTCCGTGATGCTCCTTACTCTGCCATACCTCCCTGCGATCGTTAGTGTCAAGTACTACAGGCTTGCGCCAGTTCTCTATAGCCAAGGAGAGCGGGGTAAGACCCTTGTCCACCGCGACCACATCTCGATGCATCCCCACGTCGGCTTCTCGGAAATATTCCCTAAGACTGCATATCTCGCGATTGTGGAGGGTCTTAGCATTTAAAAAGCCTCGACCTCCACACTTTCGCGGGATATACAGTCTCATTACCGATGACCGTGGGTGATGCATTCGATATGCAGTCAGCAGCGTACGGACCCTCCTATCCAGGGCGTCGAGTTCGGTCTGAGTCCATTTGAGTATGCTGAAAGAGTACATCAAAACCGGCATGACCCAACCGTTGAAGGCGCGCACCTTGTTTCCGCCTGATAGAAGACTATTAAATACTTTCTTCAGGCGGCCAAAGAAACACTCCTTCAACGATTGCTTTATGTCAGTAACATTGATGCCCAACGCTTCTGACATACCCAAATACTTATAGGTTTCGGATGCGGAGAGGGCTCTAAGGTTTATGGAATCCGAGAGTTGGGCTCCCACGGATTCCACAATCTCCCCTCGCTTTACATGCATGACCGCACATTTGTCCACACCAAATTCCATTCTGATGGCACTACTGAAAGTTTCAGTTACTTTCAGTAGGTAGCTCCATCAGTTGCAAATTGTTGGGGGCAAAGAGTTTTAGATCATCCATGTATAGGAGGTGAGATATAACCTGACTACCTCTCCTCAACCGATAGCCAAGACCTGAATCCTCTAGCAGTGTGCTTAGAGGATTCAGGGCTAAGCAGAACCAAAGCGGACTCAAACTGTCGTCCTGAAATATGCCTCGTTCTATCCTTATCGGCTCGCTATTCCTCTGGATATTTCGACATCCTGGATAGCGAAGGACCGTCCTCCATTGCCTCATACATGACATCAGGAAGGTGCGCAGAGTTGTATCTACTTTATGGGTAGTTCTTCAGAGACAAAATTTTCGATTTCTATGGGTATATTTTCTGTAACCAACTAACAAAACGACATGTAATTTGTTTTTTGTAAAGTTTATCTATGTCCCTAACTGGGACAAATTATATTTTTCAAATAATTGCTGTCTAGGTACAAAATAAAAATATTTGAAGTTTGTTCTTCTGATTCATATAACGCGTCCGTTTGCCATTTTCTGGAACAAAATGGTCGATGTCGCATTTTCCCTTTGATAAATCAATGTAAATTATAAATATATCGAAAGGAAATAAATTGTCCTCTTACAAAAAAAAATGAGAATTAGTTATAACTACGTTAGTGTGTTTAAAAATATGTAAATAATAAGTGTCCGGCGTGTAATACTGATTAATGTGGCGTAAGCTGCGCTTGACCGTACTTGGTCGGGTAATAATAATGAGAGTCTGGCTTCCCGCGCGGGGGGGGGCCAGTCGTGCAACGGACGACGTAGAAGGTGGACGTGTGGCTGGTTGGCTTAGATCCCGGTGTTACGAAGGTAAACATCTGATTCATCTGTGCTTGGTTCAGGTGGCATTCTGATTACACTGCCTACTTTATCAAATTTATTTTATTGTTTTAAAACTTCAATCTGAGTTTCGTGTGATGCACTTGGGTTATAGATTCGTGTAGAAACATGACAATACTGAAGTCTGTATGTATGATGAGTTATGCATGATTGTAGGCAAAATCCTGATTAATCTGTGCCTGAATCATATAGTCAAAACCCACATAAATTAGTTTATCGCCTCTCCAGCACGAAAGGAGCGCTTTTGTTGCGTAATTCTCCTTGTTAAATTTTTGACTGTGTACAAGTCAGTAGTTCTAGTTTTATTTGTTATATTTACTTAGCTATAACCTTTTCAATCATTCAAAACGGCGAAAATGCACTTGTATTTTTCAAGTTTGCGATTATTAGTGTGGAATTATTCTGAAAAAGGACACGGGAAATTCTGAATTTCAGGGTGCCGAAATTCAGACTGGAAAAGATACGGATACAGTCATACAGCCCAACAAGACCTCGACCTTCCCGATGACGACAACTTTTGGATGGAGACTTCGTCAATCGATGAAAAACTAATTCACCAGAGATGTACTATCGACCCTTCATAAGAAAAGCGTGAATGATCACTCAGATTCTGACGATGAGGATATTTCAGTGTTTAAAAGGCCTTAATAGCTGCTATGCGATCACTACTACACTGTAACACTGACACTGAGGGAAATATAGACTTCCTCCACAGCACTGCCACTCCTCCGTATGGCCGGCCGCGGAGCACACCGGCCGAAGTGTCCACGGCAGACTTGCCAGTGAACGCAAACTTGTCGCTGATGCTGCCCAGGAATGGAATATCGTGCGGCAACAGCCACGTCTCCTGCAGTGCCACAATGTCAGCTGTTTCACACACCTTTCTTACACATTCCACTGATCTTACAATATTTTTGCAGTTAAATGTTACGAGTTTGGCGTAATTATTCATAAAGAAGGTTGAACTATACACATACCAATTATTCCCAACTCTTTATACCATTACTTTCTTGTCTTAAAGTAAAAAAATCGACGGTATGCGACATCTTCTGGCCAGAAATCATCATTCAGAAAAGTTTCAAATTTATGCTTCGGTACCAATAAATGTACGCATCATACGATTTTGGTATTTTCATATTCACTTTTTCCATGTGTACAGTAACATTAGTTTTACTCGCAATATAACTAAGTATGTCACACACGGGCACGTCCTTCGCAACATTGTAAATGTAGATAGGAATTTTGATATCTGCAGCTTTGAAACTCGCATCTGAACTCAAAACTGCCTTTCCTCTATTTGCAACAAAGCGGTTCCTTAGACGCCTCCTCTGTACTACGGTCCATTCTTTGTCTTCTTTAGGTATTGTCCAGTCACCCTCGCGTACAACATCGGCTAATGATTTATTTTTAACGAAAACGTCTCTATTAACGTTCAGAGCGACCGTGTGTCCCGTCTCGCTAGTTACGTCGATCGCAGCTAGTTGCAGGTGACTCATCGCCTCGGGCTCGTCACCGGCCAACGTGAGGCGAGAACCGCTCTCATTCAATACGCTAGTCTCACCACAAATTTTCTGTCTACCTTCATTTTTAGAAAAAGATTGAGCGATATCCCGAAAGTTGGTTTCTGTTCGTACCTCGCTAGGCCTTCTGCAAGGAGTATCATGTTCTGAGCCCATGTATACAAGTCCCCTAGGACCGCTACAGTAGCCGTCGTGACTATCCAGCAAAAAGCCACCCCGCTTGAAATTAACATTACAGGCGGTACTTCCAAAGTTGTTTACAATAGACGCCTTTTTTAGGTTTTCAAGATCAGACTTAACAGTATCTAGGTTTTCCTTAGTGGCATATAGTTTGACGTCTCCACCCAGACCTCGAGCGCTCCGGTCTGACAGGCTCCGAGTGGTCCGCGGTGGGCGCTGAAGCAGCTGGACTGGGAGCTTCTCCTGGAAGCCTCGATCGTGCAGGCCTGGGTGTCATCACCGGACAGGCCTGCCGACATCAACGACGAGGCGGAGTGGTTCCTGGAGGCCATGTCCAATGTGTGTGACATGGCAATGCCCCGGGTCTATCCTAGA
The DNA here is from genome assembly GCA_963680765.1 of Agrochola lychnidis. Classification (NCBI taxonomy): domain Eukaryota; kingdom Metazoa; phylum Arthropoda; class Insecta; order Lepidoptera; family Noctuidae; genus Agrochola; species Agrochola lychnidis. The sequence continues at coordinate 24,965,604 of OY796866.1, forward strand.
CATGCTTCGCGCCGGCTGTATTGGTGGTCGCAAGAGCTGGAGGCTCTGCGCAGGGCGTGTGTTGCTGCGCGACGCCGGTACGCCAGGCATTGCAGGCTCCGTATCCGCCCTCCGGATACGGAAGCCATTCAGGTGGAGCTGTACGAGGGGTACAGAGCGGCGAAGACCGCCCTCCAAGCGGAGATCCTGCGGGCCAGGGCGCTGGCCCGCGAGGAGTTGCTGGAGACTCTCAACAGGGACCCGTGGGGGCGCCCATACCAGATAGTGCGGGAGAAACTCCGCCCATGGGCTCCCCCGCTGACGTCCACAAGCTGGGGCCGGATACTCTGCTCCGGCCCCAGCTTGTGGGGGACGTGGTGAGCGCTCTGTTCCCTTCTAGCGGGGATCATATCCTTCCGCCCATGGCTCCGCCTACTGCGGTGCCCGATGCGAACCACACCGACGACGACGATGCTCCGGAGGTGACTGAGGTAGAGATGAGAGTGGCGGTACGCAAAATGAGTGCGAAGAATACCGCCCCATGACCCGACAGCATACCCGGAAAAGCCTGGGTCCTGGCCATGGGGGCTCTCGGGCCTCGACTAAGGGGGCTCCTAAGCGCATGCATGGAGAGGGACCAGTTCCCACTTCGTTGGAAGACGGGGAAACTGGTCCTCAATAAGAAGCCGGGGCGCCCAGCGGACTCTCCGTCCGCTTATCGGCCCATTGTGCTGCTCGATGAGGTGGGCAAGCTCTTTGAAAGAGTCATTGCAGACCGCCTCGTCGGGCAGCTGGTGCGAGTGGGGCCGGATCTGGCGGAGAGCCAGTTCGGTTTCCGCAGTGGGCGCTCTACGGTGGACGCCATCATGCGCGTGCGGGCCCACACGACGGGGGATGCTGTGACCCGGAGTGGGGTCGTCTTGGCGGTGTCTCTAGACATCGCCAATGCCTTCAACACCCTGCCCTGGAGTTGCATCAGGGAGGCACTCCGGTATCTCCGGATGCCGACCTACCTCTGTCGTGTGGTCGAGGCTTATCTGACGGACAGGGCCGTCATCTACTCCGGTCACCAAAGAGAGTGGAACCGGCAAGAGGTGTCGTGTGGTGTCCCACAGGGTTCGGTCCTGGGGCCGCATCTGTAGGCCATCGGATACGACTGGGTGCTGCGCGCCGACCTCCCTAGCGGCGTCAGCGTCGTTTGTTACGCTGACGACACGTTGGTCCTGGCGCAGGGGAGGTCGTATCAGGCGGCGGCCGATTTAGCGACACGTGGGGTTGCGATAATCGTTGACAGGATCCGGCAGCTGGGACTAGAGGTGGCCCTGCACAAATCTGAGGCCATGGGTTTTCATGGTCCTCGGAATGCGCCACCGTCGGGTTCCCAGGTAATGGCGGGAGGGGTTCACATCGGTGTCGAGTCGACGATGAAGTATCTGGGACTCGTCCTCCACAGCCGGTGGAATTTCGTAGAACACTTCCGACGTTTGGCTCCCAGACTGGAGCGGGCCGGGGCTGCATTGAAGCGGCTCCTGCCCAATCAAGGGGATCCAAACGCCTCCTGCCGGAGGCTCTATGCGGGGATTGTGCGGTCCATGGCCCTTTACGGGGCACCGGTGTGGGCGCGTTCATAGAGGCTGCGGCCAGGCCGCCGGTTGAACGCGTCCCAGAGGGTCATGGCCATCCGGCTGGCCCGAGGATACCGCACGGTCTCCTGAGAGGCGGCGAGCCTCCTTGCCAGATTACCGCCATAGGATCTGGAGGCAAAGGTCCTCGCGCACATCTGGGAGTGGCGCGAAGAGGCGAAACGGGGCTTAACTCCGATGCCGCAAGAAATCGCGGCACAGCGGACAGAGCTCCGGCGGGATCATGACGTCATGGAGAGTGCGATTGTCGCAACCCAGCACTGAGCACGCCACAATTGCGGCGATAAGACCCCTTTTTGAGGAGTGGCTTGAGACGCGCCACGGCGTCCTCACCTTCCGCCTGACGCATGTCCTCACCGGACACGGCTGCTTCGGGAGGTTCCTGTTCAGGATAAGGCGGGAGGAAACACCCGGGTGTCACCATTGTGTGGATCGGCTTGAGGACACGGTGGAGCATACGGTGGAGGTCTCCCCGGCTCGGGCGGAGCAACGCCGTGGCCTCGTAGAGGCGATCGGCGGCGGTGATCTCTCGCGTCCGGCCCTGTTCAGGCCATGGTACGTAGCGAGAGGAAATGGCAGGCCGTCACCGCCATCTGCGAAGCGGTAATGCTCGCGAAGGAGGAGGCGGAACGCGTGAGGGAGAAGTAAATTTCGCGCCCTCACGCCCCTAACCGCCGCAGGAGGAGACGCCCGGGGCGGGTATCGCGAGCCGATGTCCGGCCACCGTAGGTGCGGGCTTACGAACGGTGAGCAATGGCTCGCCGTCCGATAAGGACCAAGCCCGGGTCGACGGCGCGTTGTGTTCCACGCGCGCCTCAAAGAGATGTCAGCAGAATTGACGGGGTCCGCTAGGGCCAATGCCTGCCGGGGGTTCGAAGAAAACCCATAGGGAAATCGTGGCTCCCGGCAACAGGGCAACCGAAGGTACACGGGTGGGTTTTAGTTAGTAAAAGTCTGACACGCCCTCCCGCTCCACCCAGAGCGGGAGAAGTTATTTGATAATTCCCCACGAAAAAAAAGGGGGAATTTTCTTATTTTTTTTAATATAACGCCATCTGTGAGCGTCCACAGGTACTAAATGGTGATGTGTATGCCTTTGTGAGTTTTAAAGATTTAATATTTTGTTGGTCTGAAGTCAGATTTAGCAGTTTTAAAAGTGCTCAACATTTTTTTTTATTTTATCACAAAGTATTCTTATTCTTTATTGAACACACATAAATACACATAAAACGATATTGTATTATTTATATTTACCTACTTGTTGGTATTGAATTGGGATTAAAATAAATAAAAAATAATAAAAAGTTTATTTTGGAACAAAAACACAAGACTAAATTACAAGTAAAAACGATGATAGCTGCAAAAGTATAAACTGTAGCGCAGCTAACGCCCTTCTCCAGTTACTGAATGGAATGATGTTCCATGCAAAAAGGTAGTTAAGTTAAAAATTAGATTTAGTTAATTAATAATAAAAACAAAAAATTTGATTAAAAATAAAAATACACAGCACAGGACATTTGATTTGGGATGTATTTTGACGTTGAGTTAATGTGGTGAGTGTAGGGTGAATGGGTGTGTGTAGGTGATTGTTAGTGAGGTGTGCGAGGGGTGTTTGTAGTGTTTGTGGCATGTGTTTTGTGTGTGGTTTTGTTGGGGTGTGTGAGATGAGTGATGAGTATTTTACACTTCCACGAGTTTCTCTGTTTCGTCATAATTTTGTGATTTTAACCAGCACCCTAATTGCGTAATACAACACAATCACAATTTGTTTCGATTTGAAACAAATTTCTAATCCATTGCTTCATAAGTTGGAAAAAAAAATCTGTTCAACAATGTAAATAACGCAATGAATGTTGTTGAAATGTCAAAATGAAACAAATTTCGCGAAATTGTTTACGAAAATGAGTTACGCAATTAGGGTACAGGAGTAAAGTTTAATTTTGCATTTACTCTTGGTTAATGAACAAAACTATGTATTTATTGCCAAATACTTTTATTGTAGGTACATACTTAAATAAAATGATTAATAAACTCAAACTCAAAGCATTTATTTCAAATAAACCAATTACAGGTACAGACGCCAGCAGATCAAGCTACTACAATCTTTCAAATTTATTTAATAGATTTTCAACTTTATCGCTGATGTCTAAGGTTCAAAGTTTATTGGGAAAATTTGACAGTTTCGGGTACCTAGCTTGATGTGCTGGCGTCTGTACCTACTTTTGAATTGTCAAGGGGTCGGTCAGTTAGAAAAATGAAGCTAGTTGCCCATTCCAAAGCGTAGTAGATACCTATGGAGAAGAACGGGCAAGAAACTCCACAGACACTCTTTTAAATCAAAATATTTTTACAAAATTTTGGTTACATCATTCGTGTTGAAATTATACATGTGAGAACAATGTAGAAAGATGTGCACGTTAAAAGCGTCCGTAATAAAAATATAAAAACAATTCAAAAATTTCAATAAATTAAAATAAACCGTGGCAGCTAAGAGATGACCAGTTGACGCCCGTTCACGAACATGACGCAAGGATCAGCACCATTTAGCTCAACCATTTTGAAGGGAACTTAATGATCCAACACACGCGCCACCATCAGCGAGACATTTGAGTTAGCATGACATACTCTCAGCCGCCAGGGTACATTCAAGTCAATGAAAGACGTACCCAGTAAATGGTAGCTTTATGGAATGTATATGGTCACAGTGCTCACACTAAAAAAACTGATGAACTTTTTTTTTGTCTCCATTTTCTTACAATCTGTCACTATAATAGGACATTCAGTAATTTTTATGACGAGCTATTATTGTCTTGCTTGGTAAGCGTCATATGACGCATCCTAGTATTCATGAGGCAACAGCTAATTTTATCCGATTAAAACCTGTGGAATTTTGTGTTTTAGCCTGCGTATTCCTTTTTTATCCATTAGGTGGTTTGCCAGGACATTTGGGTGGCGAGTTATTCTTTTTTATACGACTTTATATAGCTTTTTATTTCCTCTTGGACTGTCGGTATTTTCAGATCATGGTGTAGAGCTTCATTTGGTACAAACCATGAGGCGTTTGTGATTGTATTTAGAAGCTTGTTCTGAAATCGCTGGATGATCTCTATGTTAGAGTGTGATGCTGTTCCCCATAGCTGAATGCCATAGGTCCATATAGGCTTGATTATAGCTTTGTATAAGAGTGTTTTATTTTCCAGGTGTAATTGTGACTTTCGACCAATCATCCAGTAGAACTTTCTTAGTGTCAGTCCAAGTTGCTTCCGTTTTGTAAAAATGTGTTTTTTCCAAGTAAGACGTCTGTCGAGGTATAAACCAAGGTATTTGACATGTTCAGCTTGTGGCACTTGTATTCCATTTAAGTGTACTGGTGGGCAGGTTTCCTTCCTCCTAGTGAATGTGACATTTACCGATTTTGTCTCGTTGGCTTTTATCCTCCACTTTTTGAGCCAGAGGGCTATGTCATCCAAACAAGTCTGCAGCATAGATAACGCTACTTTATGATCAGTATGGGATACCAGAATAGCTGTGTCATCCGCAAAGTTTTGTTCCATCTAATTGACACCAACAATTATGTTGGTAATAATTTGTATTTGACAAGAGATAGATATAATATTGTTATGTACTATCTTTCTAACTATTGCAAAGGACAGATAGCTGTGTCGCTATCATATTTTTTTTCTATTTCAGCCAAAAATTTGGCTAAACAACTTGCTTCTTTTGAGCAATGCAACAACATTTTAAATAGTTCTGCCAATATTTTGGCAACAACTAATGACATTAATTATCATTTAAATTAGAAATTAGGACAATAGAGGAAACCTCTTGCTTAGTAAATAAAAATAAAGTTTAATAAAAAACTGTAACCCGACCACGGGAAAATAAAAATGATCTAAAAAGTTCGAAACAAGCAAATATTTCAGACAGAAATCAAGACATAGGTACAAAAATGGTCAAGGTAAAGCCGTGGTCGCATGCCTGTATACCATGTGGGTGCCAGAAACACCTACAAAATTATAATGGCATGCGACGACGGCTTTACCTTGACCATTTTTGTACCTATGTCTTGATTTCTGTCTGAAATATTTGCTTGTTTCGTACTTTTTAGATCATTTTTATTTTCCCGTGGTCGGGTTACAGTTTTTTATTAAACTTTATTTTTATTTTATACTTTTCCGTTTTTACACTTGCTAAACGTTACAACAACGCCGCGCGCAACGTCTCACTGAAAATTGAATTTACAACTAGAACATTTTCGCGCAATGATTTTGTACGATTTCAAATGTCGACTAAAACCAAAAGAATCATTTGAAAGACTTCGAATGATGTTCATAGACAAAAGCCCTTCTAAAGCGACTGTTTTCCGCTGTATCAACGAATTTAAGCGTGGTCAAATACAAGTTTTTAGCATTGTAACTTTGGCGGACGAAGAAAGAAGTGGCCGTCATAGGGCTATGACGGCTGTTACATAAGAAAACGTACTGGCTGTGAAAAATTAAATTTAAGTGAATAGGCGAATTACATATGAAGAGATTCAGCATATACTGCAGATTGGATCGGGAAGTGTACATGAAATTGTACATGGGCATCTTCAGGTAAAGAAGATAGTTTCACGCTGATTACCACACAATCTAACGCAGAAGGAGGTTCGGGTAGAATGGTGCCGAGACATGATAGCAAAATTTGAAGCAGGCTCGTCTCGGCGCGTTTACGATTTCATTACGGGTGATGAATCATGGATTCGTCATTTTTGTTCCCCAAAATAAAAAATCAACTCAAGGGAAAACAGGGATTAAAGAGGTGTCTGATGTAGACTGGAAAATGTGTAATGAAAATTGGTTAAGACGCATGAAACTGTGTATAGACGCCAATGGAGAGTTATTTGAAAAGATTTAATAAATAAAATATAACCTGTAGTATATTTTTTTAAATTACCTATTGCAAAATTTTCTGAGTGCCCCGTGTATAAATATTAATATTTCGTTGTACACAGTGCTACACATCAAGCTATAAATTTCCAGTATTAGCTGACCTCGCATTGTAGGGAAATCCTTTACAATGCTAGATCAGCTTAAACTGGAAATGTATAGCTTGATGTGTAGCCGTGTGTACTTGTTTTTCTTCATAGAGGAATTGAGGATGGAATTACAAACCGTTTTTATTTATTAAGATTTGATTAACTGCACGTTGGTATAATCTTGCGATACAACGTAGCACAGTGTCACTTTTGCTTGTTTTTAACAATTTAAACATATTTAATTACTTTGAAAGTATAACATTATTTACATATTTGTAATGTGCTCGTCAAGACCTTTCTTTTGGTACCAAACATGTCATGATCATATCATTTTAATTTTTTTCGAGGTTATAAATTTACGTGTAAAATCCACCATATTAAATTTATGGAAAATTTATATAGCCTATGTCACCCGGACCATTATTACGAATCTATTGATACCTCATTCATCAAAATCAATTCAGTAGTTTAGGCGCTATGGTGGAACACACGTAAAAGCAAACATACATACATACATACATACATACAAACATACAAACATATAAACATACATACATAGACTGCTAAAATCATAACCCTTCTTTTGGCTTTGCCGTAGTCGGGTAATAAAGAAAATTTAAATACTGGTTTAAATCATCAAAATGTTAAAAAAAGTTCTTCTTTGATATCTCACCCATCAAATTGTAGTAATCTAAATAAATGTAATAATAATACTCTAAAAATTGTTCATCAAAATATACAGGGTGTGATAGGTAAGGAATTAGAATTGGAGTTGTTCATGAACTGTAGTAATATTGATATCCTATGTGTAACTGAACATTGGTTGAAAGTCCACCAGTTCATGTTCAGCTTTAACAACCACCAGGTTGCCAGCTCATTCAGCAGAGTTAATATGATACGTGGTGGCTCTCTAATAATTGTTCGTAACAATATGAAATTTAAAGAACGTAAGGATATTGTGAGCCTCTCTGTTGAGCGAGTTATTGAAATAGCTTGCATTGAGCTTGAGCGGTTCATTGTAATGAGCGTGTACAGGCCCCCATGTGCTTCATATGATATTTTTGAGAAATGTATGGAAGAAGTATTATTAAAGACTTGTAACAGTAATAAAACAGTTTTAGTCTGTGGAGATTTCAACATTAATATACTGGAAAAATCTGCTGTAGTAAATAAATTTATAACTTTATTAAAGTCATATAATTTGTACAATACATTCTTTGAGCCGACTAGAATAACTGCCACTAGTGCTACCTGTATTGACAACATTTTTACAATCTTAAGACCTTCCAGCCATTTAATTATAAATGAGTTGGACTCTGATCACTGTGGCCAGTTAGTCACTTTCCCTCTGAAAACAGTCAGAGCTCAAAGAAAACTTGTAAGTTTTGTTCCTGTAAATAAAAGTCGCTTAGGACAATTTAAAAATAATTTAATGGAAAAACTACCGGGTTTGCCTTATCATGATGACCCGGATCAAGCTTACAGTTTACTATTTAACCTCATCAATTGTGAGTTTAATAAGATTTTCACCTCAAAAACATTGCCTGTTTGTGACCGCGTTCTATTTAGTGATTGGGCAACACCAGGTATTTACAAAAGTAGGCAGAGGTTATTTGAATTGTATCATGAAAAAACATATAACCATGATGAAATTTTTAAAGAATTTGTTAGGAAATATTCTAAAACTTTTAAAAGAGCCTGTTCCTCAGCAAAAGCCATAAACATTAAAAATAAAATAAAATCTTCTGGAAATAAAATTAAAACAACTTGGAATATAATTAATTCAGAAACGGGAAGAACGACAGTACGGAATCGTGACTTCCATCTAAAAATCAATGATGTAGATATTAAGGCAGACGTGGAGGTGGCAACTGAGTTTGAAAATTTCTTTACTAATATTCCCATTCTAACAACCAAAACTCTGTCATCGTCGTCCTCCACTTCTGCTTACTCAATACTTAAAGAATGTGTACCAGAATGTGACAAACTTTTTGAATTCACAATTATTACTGCTAAAGACATTATAGAATCTTTTAAAAATCTTGATTTAAAAAAAACTGCTGACCTTTGGGGATTATCAGTACATACCGTGTCCTCAATAATTGATGTTATTTCACCCTTCTTAGCAATCGTTTTTAACTCTTGTATTGCATCTGGTGTATTTCCTGATCTGATGAAACTTAGCAAAGTGATTCCACTGTTCAAATCTGGCAGCACAACTGATCCTACAAATTTTAGGCCTATTTCGATATTACCCACATTGAGCAAAATCTTTGAAAAATTAATTTTAAAACAAATGTTGGGACATTTCAATGCACATAATTTACTTCATCTGAAACAGTTTGGTTTTACAAAGGGTCGTTCAACTACAGATGCGGGCGTGGAATTACTAAAGAACATATTCGAGGCCTGGGAGGAGTCGCAAGATGCTCTTGGCATTTTCTGCGACTTGTCCAAGGCCTTCGATTGCGTACATCATGATACACTCATCAGGAAACTGTACCACTATGGTATGAGGGACAAGGCTCTTGACCTTCTGACTTCTTATCTGAACAACAGAATTCAGAGGGTCGATGTTAATGGCAAGAGATCTGCAGGATCTGCGGTCACCATGGGCGTTCCGCAGGGTTCAATTCTTGGTCCTTTTTTATTTCTAATTTATATAAATGACTTGCCCTATCACATAAGGGATAATCACAAGATCGTATTATTCGCAGATGATACTTCCCTCATTTTTAAAATCAAACGTCAGTTAGTCAACTTTGAACAAGTTAATGATGCACTCTCTAAAGTTGTGCATTGGTTTAATGTAAATAATCTTCTCCTGAACGAAAAAAAAACTAAACTCAAAATTTTCAATGCCAAATGTCAGGCAGCTATCTACCAATGTTCAGGTTAATGGAACAGAATTGGACCCTATTGAGTCGACAGTTTTTCTTGGAATCACTATTGATGGTAAATTACAATGGGGCCCACACATAGAAAAATTGTCAGGAAGGCTAAGTTCGGCCGCCTATGCTGTTAAAATAAAAATAAAGTTTAATAAAAAACTGTAACCCGACCACGGGAAAATAAAAATGATCTAAAAAGTACGAAACAAGCAAATATTTTAGACAGAAATCAAGACATAGGTACAAAAATGGTCAAGGTAAAGCCGTGGTCGCATGCCTGTATACCATGTGGGTGCCAGAAACACCTACAAAATTATAATGGCATGCGACGACGGCTTTACCTTGACCATTTTTGTACCTATGTCTTGATTTCTGTCTGAAATATTTGCTTGTTTCGTACTTTTTAGATCATTTTTATTTTCCCGTGGTCGGGTTACAGTTTTTTATTAAACTTTATTTTTATTTTATACTTTTCCGTTTTTACACTTGCTAAACGTTACAACAACGCCGCGCGCAACGTCTCACTGAAAATTGAATTTACAACTAGAACATTTTCGCGCAATGATTTTGTACGATTTCAAATGTCGACTAAAACCAAAAGAATCATTTGAAAGACTTCGAATGATGTTCATAGACAAAAGCCCTTCTAAAGCGACTGTTTTCCGCTGTATCAACGAATTTAAGCGTGGTCAAGTACAAGTTTTTAGCATTGTAACTTTGGCGGACGAAGAAAGAAGTGGCCGTCATAGGGCTATGACGGCTGTTACATAAGAAAACGTACTGGCTGTGAAAAATTAAATTTAAGTGAATAGGCGAATTACATATGAAGAGATTCAGCATATACTGCAGATTGGATCGGGAAGTGTACATGAAATTGTACATGGGCATCTTCAGGTAAAGAAGATAGTTTCACGCTGATTACCACACAATCTAACGCAGAAGGAGGTTCGGGTAGAATGGTGCCGAGACATGATAGCAAAATTTGAAGCAGGCTCGTCTCGGCGCGTTTACGATTTCATTACGGGTGATGAATCATGGATTCGTCATTTTTGTTCCCCAAAATAAAAAATCAACTCAAGGGAAAACAGGGATTAAAGAGGTGTCTGATGTAGACTGGAAAATGTGTAATGAAAATTGGTTAAGACGCATGAAACTGTGTATAGACGCCAATGGAGAGTTATTTGAAAAGATTTAATAAATAAAATATAACCTGTAGTATATTTTTTTAAATTACCTATTGCAAAATTTTCTGAGTGCCCCGTGTATAAATATTAATATTTCGTTGTACACAGTGCTACACATCAAGCTATAAATTTCCAGTATTAGCTGACCTCGCATTGTAGGGAAATCCTTTACAATGCTAGATCAGCTTAAACTGGAAATGTATAGCTTGATGTGTAGCCGTGTGTACTTGTTTTTCTTCATAGAGGAATTGAGGATGGAATTACAAACCGTTTTTATTTATTAAGATTTGATTAACTGCACGTTGGTATAATCTTGCGATACAACGTAGCACAGTGTCACTTTTGCTTGTTTTTAACAATTTAAACATATTTAATTACTTTGAAAGTATAACATTATTTACATATTTGTAATGTGCTCGTCAAGACCTTTCTTTTGGTACCAAACATGTCATGATCATATCATTTTAATTTTTTTCGAGGTTATTAATTTACGTGTAAAATCCACCATATTAAATTTATGGAAAATTTATATAGCCTATGTCACCGGACCATTATTACGAATCTATTGAAACCTCATTCATCAAAATCAATTCAGTAGTTTAGGCGCTATGGTGGAACACACGTAAAAGCAAACATACATACATACATACAAACATATAAACATATATATACATCACTGCTCTGAAAATTATACGGAATGTAATTGACTCCCCAGAGTTGCATAATATACTATGCACATTTTATGTCCCTGACAATTACCTACGCCACCGGTCTAACCGCCGGCACAGACTATTCGCGACTGCACAGTGCCGCACTGTGTCCCGTGCGCATTCTCCGCTGTGTCGCATGAGCAGCGCAATCAATGCCCTTATTTTTGACCTACCCGATTGTGATGTGTTGACCGACAGATTAAACCAAATCATGTTATTGTGCTCGAGATTTTGTGAAAGACATTGTATATAAATAATTGCCTAATATTTTGTAACCTAACGAAATGTATTTTTTTTTTTTTTGTTTTTATTTCATATTAATACTGTACCTACCTATCTAGATGAAATTGTAATTTATATAATAGTTTGAAATTAATTAGTTACTGTTACTGGTGTATAACCGTTGTAATTAATAATAATAAATAAATAAATAAATAAATAAATATACATAGACTGCTAAAATCATAACCCTTCTTTTGGCTTTGCCGTAGTCGGGTAAAAATTAGACAGATAACTGACGTGGATACAGCCAGAATTGTTTATTTTAGTTATTTTCATAGTCTTATGTCATATGGGATTCTTCTCTGGGGAACCTGTGCGGACATTAATACTATCTTTGTTCTACAGAAAAGGGCTGTTCGAGCCATTTACAACCTAGGTCCAAGAGATTCCCTTAGAGAAAAATTCAAAGAAATAAATATTCTGACTGTAGCCTCACAATATATTTTTGAAAACCTATTGTATGTACACAAAAATATATCAAATTTTAAGAAAATGTCCGATATTCATAGTTTAAATACCAGGAATAAACACAACCTTGCTGTACATCGCACACGTCTCCACAAAGTAGGCAACTCATTCATGGGTCAATGTATACGCTTTTACAACAAACTCCCAATTGGCATTCGAAACTTACCCATTAAACGATTTAAAATCTGTATTAAAACCAAACTTTGTAGAAAAGGGTACTATACAATTTCAGATTATTTAGAAGATAAAAAAGCTTGGGATTGAACTGCTCGCTCTGCTAAGCCTTGTGATAAAACCATAGAACTAGACATTTTAATTATTATGTAAAATCAACATATACCAGTTTTATAAAACGTTGACATTGTTGGAAAATATAATCAAAATGACATGATTACTTTGTAAAGTATTATATTATTTTAACTATTGTGAATGTGAGGACTATGTGGATATTATTTTTATTTTTATTTCTCTTCTAGTTTTAATGATGGTCTGGCAGTTTGAGTAGTTTTTGCGGCCTACCCAAATGTCCTTTCTTTGGTATTGCTCGTCGAGTTGAGCTCCTTAAGTTCTAAGTTGAGCTCCACGATTACTGACAAATGCTTGCACTGACTGGACAGGTCCACTCAAATCTGTGTGGTTCTTTCGTCAAAAGACCTTTTCAGACACTAATCTACATGGTCCTCATATGGCCTGACCAAGATTATGTGTGGACTTTAAAAGAGACTGCGACCTCTGAGTTTCTTTCGGCCTTTCTTCTCAGAGTAGTCAGATAGGAAAAGCCGAACTCATCTAGCTTATTTTTAATATTTTTTTATATGACGTGTAAAAGTGATTCCGATATCCTATTTACAGAATAAACAATTTCATTTCATTTCATTTCATTTCAAAGGTTCCTGTAGTCGCTAAATTTGATATTGGGAGGTCAGCAGTATGAATCAAATATAAAATCGGTCTAAGCACACTGCCCTGAGGAACCCCAGCAGTAATAGGGCATAGTTTTGATAAAGCTTCTCCGCCCTGCACAAAGAAATACCTATCTTTCAAATACGACCTCAAGATTAGGAAGATGTTGTTTGGGAAGCTGTTTTTTATTTTATAGAGGAGACCTTCATGCCAAACTCTATCAAACGCTTGAGAGATGTCAAGGAATGCAGCTGCACAATATTTCTTATCCTCAAAGTATTGTGAATTTTACTAATAAGCCGGTGGACTTGATCTATTGTGCCATGTCTCTGTCGGAACCCAAATTGATGGTCGGGTATTAAATGTTTTTCTTTAATTATAGGCAGTAAACGTAATAGCTGAAGCGATTCATAAAGTTTTAAAGTTATTGGAAGTAGACTTATAGGTCGGTATGACTTCGGGTCATCAAGAAGTTTTCCTGGTTAAGGAACCATTAGGATTTTAGCTGTTTTCCATTGGGGAGGAAAAAAGCAAAGTCTTGACATGGCATTGTAAATAGACAGCAAGAAGGTTAAGCCAGAATCTGGAAGTTGTTGCAGAATCATGCCAGTTATCAAATCATAGCCAGGGGCTTTTTTAGGTTCTAAGTTATTTATAGCTCTTTTTAGTTCTTGCTTCGTAAACGTTATGACGGGGCTTAGATGAATCACAATCTAGCAGAACTTCTCGCAGAACTTCTTCTTTGTGCTCTGGGGGCCCCTCGTAGGAGTGAGGCTGGAATATGCCTTTTAAGTGTTCTGCGAATGTTGTACATTTTTCTTCGTCACTTCGAGCCCAGCACCCGTTGGCTTGTCGAAGTGGAGGAGACACCGTTTTAGGCCGTTTTAGTTTTTTGGTAGCTTTCCACAGTGAGTAGTCGGTAGCAGCTGTAGCATCAAGGTTACTCAGGGACGCCTGGACAGTATTATTTCTGTCATTATCTAGAAGCTTTTTGAGTTTCCTAACAGCATGGTTTAATTTACTTTTATCATCAGGGCATCTAAATTGTTGCCATTGTTTTCTAAGTCTTCGTTTTTCAGATATTTTATCCAGTATAATATGGGATATAGATTTCTTGTTCTTATTGAATTTGTTGGTAGGAGTAGATTGCCAGGCAGCCGTTTGGACTGAATTATTCAAATATTCTATTGCTGCTACTATATCATCTTCTGTTTTTAAACAGACTGTAGACGTCAAAGCCTGATCGACCATTGATCTGAATACTTCCCAATCAGTCTTTTTGGTGTAAAGGACGCAAGTTTTTGGAGTTTCTTTTCAAAGTAATTTTTCGAGATACCTTTAACTACTTATACTAAAAACGTAACTGGGTAATAAATAATTTACCTGATTATTATTATCTTTTGAAATAAGGGGTACTAAAGGACTGTCCACTGCAACACTGTAGAAACGTCTTGGATTTCTGAGCCCGACTGAGATACCACATCCACGGCAGACCATTGTATGACCTAGCAATCTCTCGTTGACAGCACCTTCGGTATTTAATTAATTAAAACAGTCGTGATAAGCGTATCCATCTAATGGGAGCTGGAACAATAACAAAATATCATTGTATTTTTCAAATTATAACACAACTGCTCAATATATTGCCATTACTGCTTGGTTTACGCGACTGCCATAGGGCGTACCTGATTTGTTAAACATCGAGTAAGTCTCACTTGCAGCCTTGACACGATATGTCTCCACTGCACAGCGATACCACAATAAAATTGATGCACCTCATCTTATTATCCAAATCGAAAAGTAAAACAGAATCTTACAATGAGGTTATTGTACAACCTCATTGGAATCCTTATGAACAGCAGTAGTAATCTAGATGATATCAGTCCAAGATGCACACTCAACGTCTAAAAAGCGTCCACAAAAAATGAGCGCAACATTCTAAATTGTGCGCTCATTTCAAATAGCCTCGCGTCGCTCGCGTCTGGAAGCAGTCGTTAAAACTGCAGAAGTGTTCTGTGAGAAATTGTAAAAATATTACGTCAAGAAGGTTAAAAAAGGATGGGATATCGTATTTTCGGTAAGTAAACAACTTATTGACTAGTTTTTGTTGTTTTTATGACTGATTATAACAAGCAATGTGTGATTTTGATTTATTTTTTCTAAAAACTTCATTCACCGCTCAAAGTGCAATACGGCTAACTTCAATGGCTGCTTGTTCAGTGTTAGAACAACGCATTACAGTCTCCTTTTTACTTTAATCGCTGTTCAACCGTGAACAAGCAACAACAGCATCGCACCGTCAGCGCTAAGAAGTGACCTACTGAGACCTTCGCCTCATCGGCTCGATACATACAAACACACATCTAAATAAGTATCGATGTGTATGGACCATAAAATTAGTATATAATTAAGTTAATTACTGTAATAAACTAAAGTCCCCGTCACGAGAAGCTATAATTTTTGTAAATAAAGAACTTCTACCAAGTTACGTAGCGACAATTTAATCAACAACGAATAATCCCAAATTCAATGAAGTCAAAGTAACGTACGTGTTATACGAAACTAATGAGCAATTTCACTTGATCGGGTTATATTTTAGCGATATAAAGCGCTGTCGTCTAAGGTTTTGTGGTACTGGAACGCATCTGATTCATGGAACGTAAACATTTGAGCCACGATTTTGAAGTAAGTTCACGCTGACGTTGTCTCTGCTGTCTTTCGAGTTTCGAATGCGTCTGTTTGTTTGTGGTGTTTTCGCGAATTAGGTTATATTGTTTATTTATAATTAGATGTGTGTGTTAATATAATTATATCCCTGTAAAAAAATAGTACAAAACTGTTTTTATTTTATTTTAAGTACCCAAAGATTGCAAACCCCTTTTTTTTGGGTGGGAAATTATCAAATAACTTTTCCCGCTCTGGGCGGAGCGGGAGGGCGTGTCAGACTCTTACTGACTAAAACCCACCCGTGTTCCTTCGGTTGCCCTGTTGCCGGGGGCCACGATTTCCCGATCGGTTTTCTTCGAACCCCCGGCAGGCATTGGCCCTAGCGGACCCCGTCAATTCTGCTGACATCTCTTTGAGGCGCGCGTGGAACACAACCCGCCGTCGACCCGGGCTTGGTCCTTATCGGACGGCGAGCTACCCATTGCTCACCGTCCGCAAGCCCACGCCTACGGTGTCCGGAAATCGGCTCGCGATTCCCGCCCCGGGCGTCTCCTCCTGCGGCGGTTAGGGGCGTGAGGGCGCGAAATTTGCCTCTCCCTCACGCGTTCCGCCTCCTCCTTCGCGAGCATTACCGCTTCGCAGAAGGAGGTGACGGCCTGCCATTTCCTCTCGCTCCTTACCATGGCCTGAACCAGGGCCGGACGCGAGAGATCACCGCCGCCGATCGCCTCTACGAGAACACGGCGTTGCTCCGCCCAAGCCGGGCAGACCTCCACCGTATGCTCCACCGTGTCCTCAGGCCGATCCACACAATGGTGACACCCGGGTGTTTCCTCCCGCCTTATCCTGAACAGGAACCTCCCGAAGCAGCCGTGTCCGGTGAGGACCTGTGTCAGGCGGAAGGTGAGAACGTCGTGGCGTCTCTCCAGCCACTCCTCAAAGAGGGGTCTTATCGCCGCGATTGTGGCGTGCCCAGCGCGGGGTTGCGACAATCGCACCCTCCATGACGCCATGAGATCCCGCCGGAGCTCTGTCCGCTGTGCCGCAATTTCTTGCGGCATCGGAGTTAAGCCCCGGCGTTTCGCCTCCTCGCGACACTCCCAGACGTGCGCGAGGACCTTTGCCTCCAGATCCCATGGCGGTAATCCGGCAAGGAGGCTCGCCGCCTCGCAGGAGACCGTGCGGTATCCTCGGGCCAGCCGGATGGCCATGACCCTCTGGGACGCGTTCAACCGGCGGGCTGGCCGAAGCCTCAATGAACGCGCCCACACCGGCGCCCCGTAAAGGGCCATGGACCGCACGATCCCCGCATAGAGCCTCCGGCAGGAGGCGTTTGGATCCCCTAGATTGGGCAGGAGCCGCTTCAATGCAGCCCCGGCCCGCTCCAGTCTGGGAGCCAAACGTCGGAAGT
The DNA here is from genome assembly GCA_963680765.1 of Agrochola lychnidis. NCBI lineage: Eukaryota > Metazoa > Arthropoda > Insecta > Lepidoptera > Noctuidae > Agrochola > Agrochola lychnidis. The sequence continues at coordinate 24,982,759 of OY796866.1, forward strand.
GTTCCACGAAATTCCACCGGCTGTCGAGGACGAGTCCCAGATACTTCATCGTCGACTCGACACCGATGTGAACCCCTCCCACCATTACCTGGGAACCCGACGGTGGCGCATTCCGAGGACCATGAAAACCCATGGCCTCAGACTTGTGCAGGGCCACCTCGAGTCCCAGCTGCCGGATCCTGTCAACGATTGTCGCAACCCCGCATGTCGCTAAATCGGCCGCCGCCTGGTACGACCCCCCCTGCGCCAGGACAAGCGTGTCGTCAGCGTAACAAACGACGCTGACGCCGCTAGGGAGGTCGGCGCGCAGCACCCAGTCGTATCCGATGTCCCACAGATGCGGCCCCAGGACCGAACCCTGTGGGACACCGCACGACATCTCTTGCCGGTTCCACTCTCCTTGGTGACCGGGGTAGATGACGGCCCTGTCCGTCAGATAGGCCTCGACCACTCGACAGAGGTAGGTCGGCATCCGGTGATACCGGAGTGCCTCCCTGATGCAACTCCAAGGCAGGGTGTTGAAGGCATTGGCGATGTCTAGAGACACCGCCAAGACTAGTGGTGGTTAATAAAACGTATAGCGCCAAAACATAACACGATATGTGTACAAAGCATCTAGCGTTTGCTAGATCGACTATGACTTCACGCTAGAAATATATTACTTCAACAAACTAAACGTTTAAAAGTCTAAACGTGCACAGCGGAGCCAAAATGGGATAGCAATAAAGTTTTATAGTCTGGCACAACGCGTCAGGTGAACTCTGGCGGCATTTATTTTGAAAAATAAATTCTCTAAATTTAAAAATAATTTTGATACAAGTAAATCGAATTTGACAATTGCGACTCGCACACGTGATACTAACCACGTGAATCTTTTTAGAGCCAGAGGCGCGCATGGGGGCGGCCTCGACGTGTTTTATATGGAATTAGTCACTTTTTGTATGGAAAATAAGAAAAAATATTACCTACATGTAGAGTGTAAGGGGTTTAAGGATTTTATAAAGGGGGTCGAAATTTTCATTATTTTTGCGATCGGACACACCGTTTTCGAGATATAAGCAAAAGAAAAAAAAGAAATAGTACTGTTTTTGCAACCGAGGTGTTGGTGTGAATTTAAAGTTCATGACAACCAATTTTATTCCACACGTTTTTTTTTTTAAATCGCGATTAGTAATAGTCAGATTTAGTTGGACAATCAAAATTTTTACACTTTTCACATAAATGTTCATTGATTTCTAACGCTTCATGAGAAAAATATTATATTGTTTCGTGTACAGCGCGTTGTGAGATAACATTCACCGAGCGTGTTGGCAAATAAAATGACAACGTCTCTGCATTGAGACTGTGGACGAGTTATGTAGCAACGTGTTATAATGATAGCGTATAAAATAACGCGCTAGAAAAATATATTTCATAGTCTATGACACGTCTATAGTTTCTAGCGGATTTGAACATCACTAATTAGGACGCATGCGATCTCACACACATCTGCATTAATAACGCTAGTACGGTCATGACGTTATTAGCGTTATAGACGTTAGAAATATCGGACGATAAAAACGCGCCTGTGGGGAGAGACTTAAGTATTAAAAAACATGTTTATTTATTTATTTAATAAAAAACACTGCTCGCGCAAGTTTTAGTAATAAGTTTTTTTTATTATAATCCGAACGCAGTTTTGAGCTATATTCCTTCCTTCCCAATTCCCGTACAACGGAACGAAACCGACGCTCATCGCACGCACCAATCAGAGGCTGCTGCCGCTGTAGCGAGAGCCAATCGCATCTCCTGTGATTTGAGGTTACTTCTCAAATTTTGGACACTTGTCATTGACCGCTCACCGCTAGCGCTCCCGCGCGCTGCGCGCGCACCGCACCGCCCGCAAAAAATGGCCGATACAATTGTGACATTTAAATACCCAATAAGTGCACCACAGTGAGTTGAATCAGTGAACACCAGGATAGCCAGAGCTGTCCTTGAGTCAACGTGTTTCGTCCAGAAGATTCCCAAGTAAGTCCATCCATACCTGTGTGTAGCTCAATTCTGTGTCGGCTAATATTTCACCCCACGTAAATTATTTTCCCGCGTATGGTCCTTCGAGAGCCGCTTCAACTTATACACCAAACACCAACAGCATATACATACAACAATTGGATTAAAGATAATCATTATAATTAAGAAAGGTATTACTGCTAATGTATACACAAATTATAGGTGCATATAACATTTAAGGAATAACAACATTGGACAGAAACAGCTCATAAACTAAAAGTAAGATTTAAACATTTAAACAAAACTTCAACAAACAAAATACAACGGAATACAAATTAAATTAAGGGGATGAACACAACATAACACACACAATTCCAATTCAAACACATTATTGCACCTTAAGATAACTTATGAACTAAATGATGATTGTCAAGTATTTTTTTCCGCCGCCCGCAAAAAATTAGAAAAAAAGTAGATAAAATAAATACATATTCTTTACAATTAAATCCTGATCATAAAATCGATTATAACAGTCTAACATCTTACGACGGAGTATATACTCGCGTAGAACGTGTGCGATCATTAATCGCCGCGAACTATTCAAGGTCATTCAATGATTCAGCCGCGTCTCATGATAACGCAAAACAATATATAGGTGCAGTCAAACTACCACCGATTCAAATTCCGTCCTTTGATGGTAGGATTGACAACTGGCCTGTTTTCTATGAATCATTTAAGTCAAATATCCATAATAATTTAAACCTTACAGATTCTCAACGTGTGCAGTATTTGATAGGTAATTTAAAAGGAAACGCATTGCAAATCACCGCCGGAATTATTCCCTCGGGTGAAAACTATACCGCTATCTGGAACAGTTTAGTTCAAAAGTAGCAAGATAAACGAGCACTAGGCTCACATTACATGTCTAACATATTAAATATTAAACCCGCAATTAATAATTCCGCATCTTTAAATAGTTTTATTGAAAGTTTTTACGCGTCAGTTTCTGCTTTAGAACAATTACAAATTAAGATTTAAAGGATTTCATTTTGCTAAATTTAGCTTTGAAAAAGTTAGACCCCGCAACCGTACATTTATTCGAAATGCATAAGAGAGATGAGGAAATTCCTACTTATGCGGATTTCGTTGATTTTATAAAATCGCAAGTTAAAATATTGGATCGCACTATTTCATCTCGAACCGCGTTAGTGAGTAACAACCCTAATAAAAATAATTCTTCTCGTAATCAGTCACGTGATAGTACAGTACATACTTTTGTTGCTTTTGATAACAATCAAACTTGTTTGTATTGCAATAAAATGGATCATTGTAAACTTTACACTTGTCCAACCTTTCAATCACTTTCAGCCAGTTCGCGTTTGGATTTTATTAAAAACAAACGTGGATGTGTAAACTGTCTTAGTGTAGCGCACACTGCTTCACAGTGTAAATCTACACATAATTGTAGGACGTGTAACAAAAGACATCATTCTCTTTTACATCTAGAACACAGTTCGCAGCCGCCTAGATCTGTCTCGACTGACGCTGCCACTAGCTCCGCGAATTCACAACAGGTGGCGCTGTGTGCGTGCTATCGCGTTGGTACGAATAAACCGCATAATACTGTACTTTTATCGACCGCGCAAGTCTATGTTAATAACAAAAAAAAAAAAAAAAAAAAAAAATTAAAAAAAATTAATTTGGATTTTTAAAACATTGAGACACATAGTCCCCAAGAGTGGCTTGGCAAAAAATCTTCTAAATGAAGTGTATATCTCACTAGTTCAATCAGTAATAATATATTGTATCTCCATTTGGGGGGGCGCGCGTAAAACACGTTTTCTTGATGTTGAAAGAGCGCAACGGACATTAATAAAAGTAATGTACTTCAAAAAAAGAACATTTCACACCCATGAGCTATATCAAATAAGTAATCTATTATCAGTACGAAAATTATATATTATACACATAGTATTAAAAAAACATAAAAACCTACCCTTAGATCCTAATATATTAGCTAGAAGAAGGAAACATAACATTGCTTCCAGCCCTTTTGTAAGAACAGAATTTGCAAATATTCAGTACGACAAACGCTCGTCTTTCATATACAATAAAATAAATAAACAAATAGATATACATACTAAACCATATAAAGAATGCAAATCGTTGCTGATTAAGTGGATAAACAAGTTAAGCTACGATGAAGTAGAGAATATTCTACTAAATATCAGGTAAAACCCTTTCCGTAAAAAACAACCACACACACACACTTACATACACATATACACATACACTTAAACTCATACACATAAACACATACACATAATCACACACGCACCCACACATATACACACACACTTACAGACTAAATGAAAATAATAAAATCCTTAAATTGTAACTTTTATTTAATAACTTTTTGTTTAACTTTTACTTAATAACTTTTGTTTTAATAACATGTTACACTAATAGCAAGATATAAAGGAGCGGCGCCTCCTGGCACAGGCATCTATATGCTTAAAAGGGGACGCCACCAACTGTATAACGTATGTACAACGTGTAATATTGAAATAAACATTTTTGTATTTGTATTTTTTGTATTTGTAACAAATATAAAAAATACGTTTCTGTGAGATGTTTAATAGATAACGCTTCGCAAAATAACATAATTACTTCCGCTTGTTGTAAAAAACTACAATTAAACATTATACCGCTTTCAAACTCAGTTATAAAGGGTGTCGGAGCCTCTTCGCGACCTATCATAGGTTACGTTGAGATAACAGTTACTGCTAAAAATAAAACTAATAATTCTTTTAAAATTACCGCTCTTGTTGTCGATTGTATCACGGATAACTTACCATCTCACTTTGTTGACACTTCTGCAGTGCAACATTTGTTTGATTTACCGCTCGCTGACCCACTGTAGTACGTACCTGGTGAGGTTGAATTGCTTCTAGGGGCAAAACTGTTCCCGTATTTATTACTTCACAATAAAATTATCTCACCTACCGCTCCGTCCGCTATTGAAACCGTGTTTGGTTACATTCTTATGGGTGAGGTACCCGCTAGATTATCTAATAATAATTATAATCCCGCTGAATTAAATACCGCTTCATATTTTTCTACCGCGCTAAATATAGATAATTCTCATTGTTTTCTGTCTTTAGACGAATCTTTACATAAATTTTGGAACATCGAAGAAATACCTTCAAAAGCTTTTATGAGCCCTGCTGAACTGGAGTGTGAACAGCTGTACGCTTCTACTGTGTCACGTGACTCCAGTGGTAGGTATTGTACCGCGTTACCATTCTGTAAAAATCCAGATTTACTTGGAAATTCTTATGCTGTCGCTTATCGACGTCTAATCAATTTGGAAAAAACTAAGCTTCGCGACCCTGTTTTGCGCGCTAGTTATAATGAAATAATCCAAGAGTATATCGAACAAAATTATTTAACTGAATATACCTAGTTCTGTTGATCAGACTGAGGGTTATTACATACCGCATCACCCTGTTATTAGGAATGATAACCACTAAAATTCGCATCGTTCTTCTTGACGCAAGCGCTAAGTCTCATAATGGCGTGTCATTGAATGACTTGTTACACACAGGGCCGAATTTACAGGCTGACATATTTTTATTACTTTTAAATTTCCGCTTGTTCCCTATAGCAGTTACAGCTGATATAAAACAAATGTATCTTCGAATTACTGTTATTGATGAGCATCGAAAATACCAAAAAATATTGTTTCGCTTTAATACCGATGAACCTATTCGCGAATTTCAATTTAATAGAGTTGCATTTGGTCTCAAGCCCAGTCCCTTTCTAGCCATGCGCACTGTGCGCCAGCTATCAACAGATGAAAAACACCGCTTCCCGCGCGCATCCATTGTTGCTTCTCATGAGCTATACATGGATGACTTGGCTAGTTCGACCCCGTCTCTGGAGGAAGCCAAGATTCTATCCGCTGAACTTATCGCCTTATTTAAGGCTGGGGGCTTTGACCTTACTAAATGGGCAAGTAATTCCTCGGAACTACTAGAGGCCATCCCACATTCCAACCGCTCTTCTATTAATTTCTCTGATGGGGATAATTTAAAGATTCTTGGACTCAAATTCCTTCCGAGGACTGTTTCACCTTTACTACATCTAATTTGGATAATAATTGTACTAAACGCTCCATACTTTCCACTATTGCCCGTCTGTGGGATGTTGTCGGTCTTGTGGCTCCTGTAGTTTTATTTGCGAAATTACTCATAAAGGAATTATGGAAATTAAATATAGATTGGGATGAAACTCCACCAGATTCTATTGTACTTCTCTTTCAAAAATTTAAAGAGCAATTACCTTTACTTTCTTCTTTAAAATTACCTCGCCATGTAGCCGTTACTATGGGTTGCGTGACAAATATAGTGGGGTTTGCTGATGCCAGCTTGAAGGCATATGGCTGCGTCGTATACTTACATGTCACTGATACAAATGGTAACACACACATAAATTTGGTGTGTGCTAAATCCAAAGTTGCACCTGTTAAGGTCATATCCCTAGCTCGTCTAGAGCTCTGTGCCGCAGTTCTTTTGTCTAAATTAATTAAATTAGTTTGACACTTACCGCACTCGTACCGCTATTAATAATATATTTGCCTTTTCCGATTCTACAAGTACGCTTTCATGGATTCATTCTTCACCGCACAAATGGAACATTTTTGTTAGTAACCGCGTCGCTAAATGTCAAGAAAATCTTGATCCTAAGGATTTTTATCATATTAACGGAAAGGAAAATCCTAGTGACTGTCTGTCTCGAGGTCTTCTACCTGAACAGTTACTAAACCACGATTTATGGTGGCATGGCCCTGAGTGGCTCCTGTGCCCAACTGCTGAGTGGCCTATCACTCCGTTTGTTTCGTCATGCAACGAAAAATTGCCTGAATTTAATAATAAAACTCTAACATTGGTATCTACCGTATCAGAACTCAATTTAATATATAGTCTTTCACAAAAATTTGCATCATTAAATAAAATATTGCGCATAATTGTATACATTCTAAGATTTCTACGTATTATTTCTTATGATAAATCACACAAGACAATTACTGTCCGTGAATTAGCTACCGCTGAAAATTATTTAATTCATTGTATTCAACAATTTCATTTTAAAGATGTTTATGACGAAATTAAAAGTAGAAAACTTCGCTCACAATTTAAAAAACTCGATCTCTTCATTGACGAGCATAATGTAATTAGAATCGGTGGCAGATTGTCAAATGCGAACCTTCCTTATGAAGCTCAGCATCCCGCTCTTTTACCTAAACATAATAATTTTACACATGTTCTAATAAACTATTATCACCGCATTTATGCCGGTATAAGCCTTCTTAGTTCTCTGTTACGCCAAAAATATTGGATCCTCTCTTCTAGAGGTGTCATCAGACAAAGATTACATGCTTGTAATTTTTGTTTTAAAGTTTCTCCTTCTCACCCCAGCCCAAAGATGGCTGATTTACCCGCTTGTCGCGTACAGGAGACTAAAGCATTTATTCATACAGGTGTGGACTACGCTAGTCCCATTAAGGTAACGTTATGTAGACGCCGAGGTCATAGAAGTCAGAAGGCTTACATATGCTTGTTCATTTGTTTCGTCACCAAAGCAGTTCATATTGAATTGGTTACCGACGTGTCATCGGACACTTCTATTTCCGCTTTTAAAAGATTCATTTCCCGCAGAGGACCTGTCTCTTATTTATATTCCGATAACGGAACAAATTTCGTTGGAGCCAAGGCTCAACTGCAAGAACTTCTTGTTAACCGCTACCGCATAGAGTGGAAAATGATTCCACCCCGCGCTCCCCACTTTGGAGAGTTGTGAGAATCAAATATTAAATCTATTAAAACGCATTTATACCGTGTCATCGGTTCGCAACTTCTTACCTATGAGGAGCTTTCGACTGTTCTCACTGAAATTGAGGCAGTTCTAAATTCCAGACCGCTCTGTGTCCTGAATGAGGATCCGTACCCAGAACCGCTTACTCCCGCTCATTTTATAATGGCTTCTCCGTTGACTTCGTTGCCTGTCGTGAATGTTCCCGAAACGACGAAATCTCTGACTTGCCGCAAAAAATTGCTTGACCAGATGATTTGTAGTTTTTGGAGGAGGTGGCGTACAGAATATTTACATAATCTTCAAATTATATAGAAATGGTTGAATGCCGCAGATAATATTAAGATTGGTACAGTGGTTCTCATACATCAGGATGATGTCCCGCCTTTACGTTGGCCATTGGGCGTAATCACCGAAGTTTTTCCCGGCAAGGATGGGACAATCCGCGTTGCTATTGTGAAGACATGCAGTGGCTCTTTCAAGAGACCCGTTGTCAAACTATGTCCTTTACCTTCTCAATAACATCACCGCGTAATTAAACCCAAATTTAGCAATAATTAATATGCTTAAAAATAATTTTCTTTTTCTTTGTCCGTTTTGCGTCTCCAAGCTCACACTACACTACTAAACAAACGAATAAATACAATATGAACACAACATCAACACAAATTAGAAACATTAAATTCAAATTACATTCAATCATAATTAATTAATTAGCCCTTAGTCATTTCAATAGTCTATTACGTGCGACACAATATGTAACTTGTCTGTCACAGCAGTGTCGCACATAAGGACAGTCCAACCTATTTGCTATCATATTCAGAACGACATTGGAGCTGGCCCGCACTCTGCGCACTAGAGACGCGCAGCGCTTCCGCATGGTCGCATGAAAACAATCCGTGCGCGCCCATGCGAACATACCCGAAGCGCTGCAGTAGCGAGGCAGACCCAACGTCGCTCTGAACGCGTTGTTAAATTGGATGCGGAGGGTGCTGTAGCTTTTCTGGGTGTAATTAGCCCACAGGCTGCAGGTGTACATGGACGTGCAATATGCTTGGAAAAGAGTTATTTTCAAGCCATCAGAGCAACGCGCGAACCTGCGGGCCAGCATATTAGCTCTTTTAGATAAAGCCCTCCGCTCCCGTTCCAAGTCAGCATGATCCCTGAGATCAGCCGTGACTACATGTCCTAGATATTTAAATTGATTCACCCTGTCTAAGGGTACACTATTTAGACGTATAGGTGGTACATAGTCGGGGCATATAGCACCGCCGGCCTCAAAGACCATGTACTGACTTTTCTTAATATTATATACAAGTCCATGTTTAACAGCGTAATCCTTAGATGTCGCTATCAACCTCCTTAGGCCACAAATCGACGCACTCAGCAGAACCATGTCGTCTGCATAGCTTAAATTGTTGATACACACGTCGTCTATATGACAGCCGACGTGCTGACTGCTCAGCGCGACGATCAGCGCGTCCATGTAAAGGTTGAATAACGAGGGTGAAGTCAGTCCACCCTGCCTTACACCGCATTGTAATCGATATGGCTCCGACATTGCCCCCGACCATCTGATGCTGTTGACTTGGTGCGTATACCAATACTTGAGGGTGGTAACAAGTTCTGGTGGTAGGTTAAGTTTTTTCCACAAGAGATCATACGCCACCAAATCAAAGGCCCTGGACAAGTCGAGAAAACACGCGTATACCGGGGTCTTACGGTCATTATAGTATCTGACGGTATGCTTAAGACACAGTATGGCACTTTCCGTTGATAATCGGGGTCGAAATCCAAACTGATTGTCGTGCAGAGATAAATATTTACTTAACTGTGCCGTCAAACACCTTCGCTGTAACTGTAGCTAGAGAAATGGGCCTATAGTTACTTTTATCAGCTAAGTCACCGGTTTTGTCTTTAACTATAGGCACAACCACAGTTTTTATAAGGTCCGGCGGGAGATAAGAGTGGCTCACGCATAGCGAGTAGAACATTGCTAATACTCTGTTTATATGTGGGCCAGCGTGAAACAGATGTTCAATGGATAGAGAATCATGACCTGGACTCTTATCTTTTGTCATACTCTTAAGGATTACAGCCACATCCTTGGCACTAAACCTCACCCCTGCTATCCCTTCCGGTAACTCATCATTGTACACCTCACACGGCCGACCCAAAGGTGACTGAATAGAAAATTGACTCTTAAAGATTTCAGCAATGCCTTTACAATCACTCACCCCCTCAACACTCACCGGAAGTCCAGGTTTGGCGTTAACTTTGTTGGTATTTTCCCAAAAAACCTCGAAAATCGCTTTTGGCGTGCTTTTCCGCAAGTCTGTCCATTTTAATCTGGACTTGATGATCTTGACTTTTACTATAATTTCTTTCCTTTGACAATATTACATATCCTCAAAACCGGGCAGGATGGTCGCGCAAGTTTTAGTAATAAGTTTTTTTTTATTATAATCCGAACGCAGTTTTGAGCTATATTCCTTCCTTCCCAATTCCCGTACAACGGAACGAAACGGACGCTCATCGCACGCACCAATCAGAGGCTGCTGCCGCTGTAGCGAGAGCCAATCGCATCTCCTGTGATTTGAGGTTACTTCTCAAATTTTGGACACTTGTCATTGACCGTTCACCGCTAGCGCTCCCGCGCGCTGCGCGCGCACCGCACCACCCGCAAAAAATGGCCGATACAATTGTGACATTTAAATACCCAAAAAGTGCACCACAGTGAGTTGAATCAGTGAACACCAGGATAGCCAGAGCTGTCCTTGAGTCAACGTGTTTCGTCCAGAAGATTCCCAAGTAAGTCCATCCATACCTGTGTGTAGCTCAATTCTGTGTCGGCTAATATTTCACCCCACGTAAATTATTTTCCCGCGTATGGTCCTTCGAGAGCCGCTTCAACTTATACACCAAACACCAACAGCATATACATACAACAATTGGATTAAAGATAATCATTATAATTAAGAAAGGTATTACTGCTAATGTATACACAAATTATAGGTGCACATAACATTTAAGGAATAACAACATTGGACAGAAACAGCTCATAAACTAAAAGTAAGATTTAAACATTTAAACAAAACTTCAACAAACAAAATACAACGGAATACAAATTAAATTAAGGGGATGAACACAACATAACACACACAATTCCAATTCAAACACATTATTGCACCTTGAGATAACTTATGAACTAAATGATGATTGTCAAGTATTTTTTTCCGAATACCACCCAAGGAATCATGAAATATATCCAGGCTTGAATCCAAGATTTTGCTGAGCATATTGTAATGGTTCAGAGTTCTTACTAGCGTACTATGGGCATCGATATTAGTACGACAGAATGGAGGACAAATTGTGTTAGTTAGGACAGCGCGGGGTTTATTAGGTGGAACTGTGATGGAAACCTCTGCTAGGAGGTGACTACAATCAATGTTTCCGTTAACAACTTTATGCAAAAATGAAATACTAAGCATTACTCACTGGTCTCGGAGAGAGGTCATTTTAAAGAAAGAAAGCCGCTGGTTAAATGGGCATCTATAAGAAATACCACGAGTGCTAAATGCCAAGGAGCGCGTGAACATACGTTAGATACGTTCAATGCGTTGAGAGTGAACAGTATAGGATGGGCTCCACGCTGTACATGCGTATTCCAAGTTACTTCTTACTAACGTCTTGAATAGAAGCAACTTAGTTTGGGGTCGCCTGAAACAGTTGGCGCTACGTTTAAGGAACCCAAGCATCTCAGCAGATTTTTTTACTACAGTATCAATGTGGGATGTGAATTTCAGTTTGCTATCTATTGTAACTCCTAGATCTTTGATTTCACTCACTGATTCTAGTTTGGTGTAGTTAAGCGTATATTTAAATATAACAGGTTTTTTGTTCGAGTAAAAGTGATTTGATGACATTTAGTGGCGTTAAGGGTCATTAAGTTATCCGTACACCAGCGGTTAATATTTTCAAGATCATTTTGTATTTGAGTTGCATCATCAAGGGATTTGACTGTTTTATAAATCTTAAGATCATCGGCGTACAAGGAGTAATTACAAAATTGAATTTTCAAAGTTAGATCGTTGATGAATATCAAAAAGAGTACCGGACCTAAGTGGGACCCTTGTGGAACTCCAGATTCGGCATAGTACGATCGGGACTCGAACCCACCAACTGCAACTAACTGAGATCTTTTAGTCAAGTACGATGCAAGCCAACGCAACAAGGAACCACCGATACCAATAAGTTCAACTTTCCTCAAAAGCAGATGATGGTTTACTTTATCAAAAGCGCTAGTGTAATCTGTATAGATGGCGTCCACTTGTCTTCCATTATCAAGATCACGTGACAGGTAATTTCTCAAATCTCAAATTCTTTATTGCGTACCATAATGTATATAGTTGGTAGAGAAATAATTATATTAGTCACAATTATGGACCCTGTCGGGCACAGCATAGATCAAGTAGGAGAGAGGAGGAAGAGCACTGGTCGTTTAATGTAACAATTGTATTATTAGTTAAGTAGTAGTAAGTTATATATTTAGTAATACAGAATTCAATTTACGAATTAATATTATTATTTTATAAATTATATACGTTTATTTATTTATTAATACAGAATTCAATTTACGAATTAATATTTTAATATTATTATTTTATAAATTATATACGTTTATTTATTTATTAATACAGAATTCAATTTACGAATTAATATTTTAATATTATTATTTTATAAATTATATACGTTTATTTATTAGTAACATTATAATAACCATTTATTTTTTAAATTATTCATTATTGTTTGTTTACTTATTATTGTTTATTACGTAATTAATATTTATTATCCCTAAGTTAAGTTATTTATTGAAAGATTATTTATTTTTTAAATTATATATTTTTCGTAATAAGAGTAGGTAAGCGTATCTTTAATAGTGAGTATTTGTAGATAAAAATGGATAGTGTGAAGTTACCTATAATTTATCATTTAAGTATTCACTTATACTATAGTAGGATTTGTTTACAAGGAAAAACTTCAATTTATTGATAAAGATGTTATATTTATTTAAATTCTTTATTATTTCGGGCAACTTATTATAAATTTTTATAGACATTACAAAGGTACTATTGGAGTGCATTTTTAGTCGCGATTTTGGTAAGTTTAGTCTATTTTTGTGTCTTAAAATAATTTTCGTTTGTATGTCCTCTCTTTTTGTAAAGAATTCTGGGTACTTACGCACGAACTTACAGACTTCAAAAATATAGAGACAGGGTAGGGATAAAATATTTAATTCCTGAAAATAGGGTTTACAGCTATCGGTGACTTCACTATTTACTAAGATTCTAATTAGTTTTTTTTGAAGGGTAAATAGCGTGGGCGCGTCAGTGCTGTTGCCCCATAAGATGACACCGTATTTGAGCCATGCGTAGGCGTACGCGTAGTATGTTACTAGTGCAGTTTTAAAGTCTGTGGTTTTTTTGATCTCGCGGAGGGCGTATGAAAATTTAGATATTTTTGCTCTTACTTTCTGAATGTGTGACTTCCAATTTATATGTGTATCAATGTTTAGGCCTAATAGTGTGAATTTATCAACTACTTCTAATTTATTATTTTGAAAGCTAAAGTTTATATTTATTGTTGTTTTTTGGCAAGGGTGGAATGAAATTATTTTAGTTTTATTGAAGTTAATTTCTAGGTTGTGTTCAGTCATCCAATTTGTTGTAGAATCTAGTATGGAATTTAATTTATCATTTAGATTGATGTTGTTTTCGCATGAAGTAAGTATAGATATGTCATCCGCAAATAGGACACATGGCTCATTAATGTTATTAGGAAGGTCGTTTACGTAAACAAGAAATAAGAAACACCCTATTACGCTTCCTTGTGGGATTGAGGCGGTTATTTGTTTACTGTCGGATCTAATTAATTCTATTTCATTTTTGCTGTTGTTGTAATGTTCGATTTCAACCATTTGTTCCCTATGTTTTAAATAAGATACAAACCAGTCATAGCATTTGCCGCGGAGTCCTATACTATGTAGTTTATTTAATAATATTTCAAATTGAACTTTATCATATGCTTTAGTCATATCAAGCAGAAGTCCTACTGCGTACTTTTTATCATTAATAATATCAAGGGCTTTTTGAATATATTTGTAAACGGCTAAGATAGTGGAACGGTTTTTTCGGAAACAATTTTGGCAGTCATTAAATATATGATATTTTTCACAAAACGCATAAACTCGATTACACATGGCTTTTTCGAATATTTTGGAAGCTGTCGGTAAGAGGGCAATGGGGCGGTAATTATTCGGATCAGTTTTCAAATTCTTTTTGTGTATAGGTTTTATAAGAGCTTTTTTTAAAAGGTTGGGGAAAGCTCCTTCTTCAAATGATTGTTTTAATAATTTATAAAAAGGTAAAGTTAATTCATCTGCGCATTGTCTTAATAAAGTAGGTGGAAATTCATCAAGGCCGTGACTTTTTTTATTTTTCAAATTTTTTATTAGTGTGTTCACCTCGTAAGGATCAATTGGACTAAGGAAGATTGAATTCTCTGTAGGGCATACAACTGGAGATCTTTTTGGTTTTCCGGTTGAGTTGTTCGTAGCCTCTCCCGTAATTTAAGTATGCTACAAGATTTGTGTCAGTGGACCGACCGTGCATGAATCCATGTTGGTGAGGGGAGATGTATGATTTTGCGTGGAGTGTGATTACAGAACAGACAAGAGATTCAAATAACTTTGAGAAGCAGGAAAGAATGGATATTGGCCGATAGTTCTTGACATCTGAAACGTCGCCTTTTTAGGGTTCCATAGTAAAGAAGGAACCCTTATAGTTTCGTCATGTCCGTCTGTCTGTCTGTCTGTCTGTCCGCGGTCTAGCTCCAAGACCCTTTGTACCAGAAAGCTGTTATTTGACATAGGTATACATATTAATTACGTCGACAAAGTGGTAAAACAAAATTATGAACAACATTTTTTTTAGGGTACCTCATATACACGTAAAGTGGTGATGTTTTATTTTTTATTTTTTTATTCCATGGTGAGGGGTATCATTGGAAAGGTCCTTCAAAAACATTATGAGTTTGTGAAAACCATTTTTGGATGTAGGGATCCGTTTGCGAAATATTAAGCTTTAAAGTGCTAATTTTCGTTTGAGTCAAGTGTCCCCCCCCCCTGCCGGCTATTTGGACTATTGGGATATTTGGACAAGGGGGGTATTTGGACTTTTTAGGTACACGTTTAGGAACAAACTTGACTACAGCATTGTTCAGAATCTCATAAAATTTTAAAACCATTAACATTTATGTTTTCCGTTCTGTTGAATTGAGGTATTCAACAGAACGGAAAACATAAATGTTAATGGTTTGCCAACCAACTGATATTTCTCAGTTCAACAATAATATTCTTATAATCAGCTTTGATAAAATTTAAATCGGCTCTATACCGGGACGTAGGTAATTAGAATTTAAAATGGGTACATTCATAATTAACGGAGGGTGTTTTGAATCAAGTCTGCTTAAAACTTGAGGAGCATAATCCACGCAACATTCTGACATATTACTTAAAGTTAAATCAAGTGTTTTACCATCTTCATTAGGAACGTTATTCAATTGAGCAAGGTTATTTATTGACATAAAATCAACCAGAGAAAATCCTAATTCAGTTTGGTAGTTATTAGGGTGGGTGGTAGAATGACCGGTTTGTTTTATCCAATTTATGAAACCTAAGTTAAAATCTCCCAATATACATCAGTAGTTACATTCATAATATTGTTAACATTATACTTACTTACTTACTAAAAACCATCTAAGGTCTGCAGTTTGACTGGCGGTGGTAAATAAACAACACATAAAGCTATAGTTTTAACAATGTTGTTATGATTAAAGTCAATCTTAATCCATAGGTCTTCCAAATCACTTTCCCAGCTAGTGGCTCTGGCAGAAGAAAACTTAGACGATACCGCAATCAAAACACCTCCACCATCCAATTTAGAGCCCCAAAAGCATAAACGGTCTCTTCTATAAATACTATATCTAGAATCTATAAATTCGCTGTTTTGTATATTGGTATTTAGCCACGTTTCAGTGAGAACAATTATATCATAGTTACTTAGTAGAATATTAGAGTAAATGGTGACGATTCTCTTGTGCACAAACTAAACTAAATTTAAGTTCAGTGCATCTTTTTCTTTCTATTTCATTAAGAAAAGGACTGAATATAAATTTTAGTTTAGTCCTGTCAAATTAATCAGCGCTTGACGTAAATTGACCTAATTTTAGTCGGCAAGTTCTTAATCACGTCTAAACTTGTATGGAGAGTGACAGGCGCTGATTAATTTGACAGGACTAAACTAAAATTTATCTTCTGTCCTTTTCTTAATGAAATAGAAAGAAAAAGATGCACTGAACTTAAATTTAGTTTAGTTTGTGAACAAGGGAATCGGCACCATGATCTTTCGTTTTAGTCCGCATACCACGAATATTTTGATAATAAATTTCTAACATAATTAAAATTGAACAAGTTACAAATAAAATCGTAAGGACACGTAAAAATAAAAATATAACATAGTGCTTAGTCTATGTGAGACGGTTTAGGTTATCAAAATTGCGAATATAAACAGATTGACTGAATTCGTCCTTTTTGGTGTATATTCTTCCATTTCGAATCCAGACGAATCTAAACGATAGGTCCTTAGCCTTCCTGCGAGTTGCTGCATGTAATGCTTTTCCAGACGGTGTCAAGTGTTCCGATATGAAGACTGGAGAGCTAGGGCCAGAAAAGCCAATGTGAGAGGTACGTAATTTGTCTTGCGGTGTTTTCCTATTGTACGTCGCTACGGCAGCCAGTAAAGTATCACGTAAGCGCGGAGTGTGCATTTTAACTATAACAGAACGTGGCCTATTACTATCATTGTTTATTTTTGCAACTCGCGTAACATGCAGAATATCGTCATCAACAATGTGTGATCCAACCGTTTTTGCAATTTCTATAGTGATATTACTCAAAATTTCATTTCTATTTTCAGGAATCCCGTTGATCTCCAGTTTACTCTCCCTCATATGCTGCTCCATGACATTGATTCTAGCTTTAAGCTCATTCACAGAAGATTCTAAGGCTTCGTTGGTTCGTACGAGATTTTTAGTAATGGCAGTTTTTTCATAAACTAGGCTCATACTTATTGTTAAAAAATGCAATGGAATTTTTTATCGATGTCATCTCTGCTTTAAGGTCCAGAAATTCCTGCGAAATGATCTCTCGCATACTGGTTTTAATGTTGCTTTGAGCTCTTGTTTAATAATGACATCACGAATGGTATCTTTAACGGCAGAATGAACTTCTCTCCGTATTAATTCACGGATATTTTCGTGGTTTATAGCTGGTTCCGTGACATCATCAATACAGTCAGTTGATTGATTGTAGGGTGAGTCATCCATACGCGGCCGCTTGTCCCTAACAGTCACGTTTGCACTAGACTCCTTCGCATCGCATTTGGAAGCCGATGGGATCTCAGGAACAGATTGTGATTGTCCTGGTCTAGGGGTCTTCGGGGATTTAGGAGGAGTGCGATGCATTTTAGGCATTTTGATGCAATATCAATAGGGGCCGGCGAATAATGCAATCGCGCAGAGGTCGTTTTGACACGAATAATTCGACAACAGCAAAACAATGCTCGAAAACCTTTTATTTATATTTTCGTGTCTGGAACGTTTATGTTAGGATACTTCGCTGAGTGTTGGTAGCACCGACGACGGCACCGCGAGTAAGTAACGCAGCACGCCGTAACAGCACTTATACCCCGCACTTAACTGCGAGTTTCCGTTGCACACGCGATTTAGGATGACAAGCACTTGCTGACTACAGAGCTGTACTCGAAGTTCCAAGGATACAACGTGCTGGCATTCACGTCAGGGGTGGTGCTCCAGTTAGCAGACAGCCCGCAAGTTGGGACACCGAACCTATGTATGTTCGAAGTCTTAAAAAAAAAAAAAAACTACCAAATACTAAAATAATTTTTGCACTGGCCTCCCCAATCGTTGGTTTTGCGCCGCTGATGGCAAGTAGCGGTACTAACTTGGCTAGTCTATTCACCGCTTGGAGTCGAGGTGGCACTAGTTGTCGAACATTGGTTACAGTCCAAAGTTCAATTTTAAAAATATTTTTCTTAACGGTGTTTATATTATTGTAGTTCGTAATTATTTCACCATTTTTATGATAAAAACTACACTTACATACATACATACATAAACTCACGCCTTCTTCCTATGGGGGTAGGCAGAAACTACAGAACGCCACCTGCTACGATCCTTACATATTCCTTTTGCCTCGTTTACGTTCATACATCTGGTCATACACGCACGTGTTAGATAATTCATAGAAATTATTGTAATATTAAATTGAATACATTGGTACTTCGAGGACGAAGTGCTTATCAGTCTGGCCGTGTTAGATATTTAGTTTTGAGGTTAGTATAATATTAAGATATTGTTTATTTGATACTGACATCTGTCACATTTACGAAGCTTGGAACTAATGTAGAAGTATTTAATTTGACTAGGTATTGTGTTTACCTAAAAATAACACTTAACTTGTAAAACTCATTTAGTTTTAATAATATAAATTATTACCTATATTAGAAGTTATTATGGCAAAATGTATGACGATCTGTGATTTAATCAAAATGGCGGTAGATGTTTAACGTAGTGACATTTGGTAGGATATAAAAAGGATTGTAATGGCGTTATCGAGTCAGTTGCTCAGTAGATGTTCAGTTGGTTGGTTCTAGTGCCGTTGTTGTGTGGAATAGATGGACCAGGTGTCACCTAAGTTAAGTAATTTGATATTATACAGTAATTATTGCTTATTATGATTATGTTGTTGTGTATAGTATATTATTGCCAGTATTGCTATTATTCAAGACATATAATTAAACTGTTTTCGAGATACCGATAATTTATGGAAATATAAGAAATGTATTGATAGAATACTGTTATACTGTTTCCATGGAGTTTCTTGTCCTTCTTCTCCATGAAGACCTAGTTTTGCGAACGGACAATTAGCTTTCTGATTCAATACTGACAAGACTAATTAAATAAATGTCTAGCCTTCTCTTTCTGTGGTTTAATTCATGAAATCCTTTACCTATAAACATATACATCAGAACTTTCATACATAGTAAATAACCAGTAATCATTCTGACATTCAAAGCTTGCTATTTTGGGTAATACCTATATATACATTTACAGTGCTTTACCGCCCATTCATAACACACGCCGGTTGCGAGTACTACGCACCTGGCCTTTCTGAAGAACATCACCAATAAGGTCAGTATATGTCCTCCTAGGGCGTCCCCGCCCGGCCTTTCCCTTTACATCAGCCTTGTAAATACATTTTGTTAGTCGCCTTTCATTCATTCTCTCAACATGCCCAAACCATCTCAGCATACCCTTTTCAATTTTTGTCACTACATCTTCTTTTCCTAATAGGAAGAAAATACTTAAGCCATGGATTACTACCGGTTTACTCAGATGCATCACCCATCGCGACGCCCTAAACAAAAAACTGAAGGCTTCTCCTTCAGATGAAGTTCTAAAGATCTCCTATTATAGGTATTGTTAGCAACATGAGCCGTGCCGGCAGCCTCGTGACGTCATGCAGGGAAGAGCAGGCCGTGGTGTGCGCCTGCGACCCAACAGTTGACCCCCCTCTCTATGAGTGACGGACGTGTGATATGCGATTTGTAGCATTTGTGAATATATGTGCTGATATAAGTATAAAAACTATTTTATTGATAACACAGCGGTGGGATATTACCCATAAACTGTTTCCGTAAGTCAAGTTAAGTGAAAGTGACACTCGGTGAACTTAAAGTGAGAGTGATAGACACTTGGTGAAAATGTCGCGATCATCCCGTAGCCGCGGAAGGTCCGAGTCGGAGTCGAGTTACACTCCTCCAAGAAAAGTACGACGCAAGAGATCCAGAACACCGGAACTAGGCTCTATTCCGGGTTTCGATCCCAGCAAGGAGGGAAGGTACGTGAAAGAGTGGATCCAACAGGTCGAAGACATCGCGATTGCTTGCGAATGGAGTAAACGAAGTAAATTATTTCGCGCAACCCAGGGTCTGGAGGGTGAAGGTAGGGCATGGTACAATCTTTGGCTGCCTAAAAAGCGATCTTGGAAGCAATTCCAAAAAGATCTACTTCTATCATACCCCAGAGAAGCTAATCTCTTTAGCGCCATGGAGGATGTTGTAAATTTTAAAAGCAACCAGGCGAAATCTTTAGTCCTTTATGCAGGGCGAATGTCTGCCAAGATCAAACGGCTTGGCGTAAAGTTGACTGAACGTCAGCAAATGGATTTAATGCTTGGTGGTATAGTCGATAACAATATAAGTATTGTACTGGAATGTTGTGAAACAATGCAAGACATGGTAACACAAATGTCAAGAAGGTCAATGGGCGAAACACGTATTCGTGCCCGCTTTGATAACGCTTTACCATCTACCAAGAGTTGGAATAATCAGAACAAATCTCATTCGTCGCGTCACTCTGAGAAAACAATGGGTACTTGTTTCAAGTGCGGGAACCCAGGCCATCGACGATTTGAATGTAAGTCAAAAGTAAGCAATACGGATGACGTGATTAAAACTAGAGACGATAAGGCCGGGGCCCCTAGCTCTAATAACATGAACAAAGGGTCGGTTCAATGTAAACATTGTCACCGCTATGGGCACACAATTGAAAACTGTTTCAAGAAATTGAAACCCGTCAACTAATGCTCCGATAAATTAATACGTATGTCCACTACGTGTAACATAAACGATAATCCCATTTGAGCCATTATTGACACTGGAAGTTCAGCGACTCTAATAAGTCAGAACGTTGCACAAAAGCTTGGTCTACACTAAAATCCAACTACAGCTTTGATGAGGGGAATTAAAGGAAGTATTGTGGTGGCTGTTGGGCAGACATCGTGCGGACTGAGTATGATGTTGGTGTTGATATCACCCCTTTGATCATGAATTACCACGATCTTCCAGTGGACTTGTTGGTAGGCCGGGATATATTGGAATATCCAGGCATCCAAATAGTCACTAATGGAGAAGGTGTCTACATCCGATACGAAAAACTTGGCAACGTCGATTGTACCTATGCAGCGGTACAACTGTGTGGTTTAGAGTCTGAGAACCAATACTTCATTCATGAGACATTCACTAGTACGCACTGTTTCCGCGTGGTAGATGGGCAACCATTAAATTGGACGCATTGGGCATCCATTAAATTGGAATGGGCATCCATTAAATTGGACGCATTGGGTATCCATTCAATTGGACACATTGGGCATCCATTAAATTGGAAGCATAGGCATCCATTAAATTGGACGCATTTGACATCCATTAAATTGGACGTAACAAAACGGTGAAGGAAAACATCGTGAGGAAACCAGTTGTAACATTCCATTAAATTGGATGTATTTATTCGGTGTACCGTAAGTGTAAGGCATTCTGCAATGAAAATGGGATTCAGTTAGTGATAAATTCACTAAATTTGCCCAGAGCTTTGTATTGAACGCTATAATCAGGGATGAACCAGAAGAGAACTGTTGTGAAACCCTGGCTGCCACACAGCAGGCGTTGAATAATTCAGTGAATAAAGTCACTGGCAGAACTCCAAAGGAGTTGCTGTTTGGTTACAACTTACAAGCCGACAGCGCTGTGTGACTCGCTTTTGGTAAATAATCTCACGCAGGCGGGTGAGAGGCTGGACTTGAGAGTCACAAGAGCAAAAGCTCATGAGCTTTTGGATGAAGATCAAAAGCGGCAGATGCGGCGGATTAATGTCAAACGCTATGTGAAATCCCTATACAAAATTGGGGATATGGTGTTGATTCGCATAAGTAAAGGGAATCCAGGATACAAGAAGTTAAAAGGCAGATTTCGTAGTATCCCGTATAAGGTTGTAAAGGTCATCAAGAATGATCGGTTTGAGGTATTGGGCACGAGGCCCAATGGCAGCACTCATAGAGTGACGGTCACTTTTGAAAATATGCGAAGTTGGCTGGCAGAACAGATATCTGACTAAAGTCAGGCAGAAGGCAGATGGTGAGAGGATTATAACCCCTTCTCCTATATGTATTTTATTTCAGTAAAAGCTTCGAGGACAAAGCAGTCGTCAGTATGGCCGTGTTAGCAACATGAGCCGTGCCGGCAGCCTCGTGACGTCATGCAGGGAAGAGCAGGCCGTGGTGTGCGCCTGCGAGCTGCGACCCAACAGTTGACCCCCCTCTCTATGAGTGACGGACGTGTGATATGCGATTTGTAGCATTTGTGAATATATGTGCTGATATAAGTATAAAAACTATTTTATTGATAACAGTATAGGAACTTTTGTAATGATGTTCTAAATAAGGTTAGAGAGAAATATGAAACTTCGACGATTGAAAATTGTAAGAATCCAAAACAAACTTGGGAAATGATACGAAAAATCACCAACACTACTAAAAACAAAAATCCAGCGGGAGAATTATTATTAAGTACTAAACCACACGAAGCCCAGCAATCCGTAGATAAGATAAATCAGTATTTTGTAAGCACTGGTCAAACACTTGTAGACACTATCACTAAATCCGTCGATATATCTAAAATAAAATGTAATATTAAAACAGATCGTAACTTAAAATCAATCGTACTGCTGGAAACAGATAATACCGAAGTCGAGTCATTAATTCAAAATCTTAAAAATGACTCCGCTACTGGATATGATGGCATACCTACCACATTCCTAAAACGCATAAAAAATGTAATAAGCCCCTCACTGACACATATTTTCAACCTATGTATAAACAAAGGTATTTTTCCAAGCTGCTTTAAGCATTCACTAATTCATCCTATTCATAAAAGTGGGTCTAGGAGCAGTGTCGAGAACTATCGTCCGATTTCGGTCTTGCCTGCAATGTCCAAAATATTTGAAAAGCTTATCAACAAACGCCTAATGAGTTTTCTAAAACAAGAACATATTATATCAGATTCTCAATATGGTTTCCAACCTAACAAATCTGCAGAAGATGCGGCGATACAGCTTACAAATTTTGTAGCAAGTAACTTGGACCAGGGTCGGAAATGTGTCGGAGTTTTTCTGGATCTAGCCAAGGCCTTCGATAGAAAGAAAAGAAAGAAAGAAAGAAAAATTGTTTATTCTGCACAAAATAAACGCACATTACACAAAAAAAAAAAACAATATTACATAAAATACACATTCACCAATAGCCAAAAGCCTCGTATCCAATTTTCGAAAACTAATAAAAAGTTCGACAAATTTTGTCTATTGCTTATGTCAAGGCCAGATACCATAGACAATTTACAGTTTTGTTTGCATTATTATCAAATGAAAACAACAAACAATCAAAACAAACAAAATGCCGATAGCTGAGTGAAATAAAAAATAAATAAAATTGTAACAAGCAAACAACATTAACAAGAACAATTAATCTGTGCGTCGCATCTGTGCAAGAATAGGTCATTGCTCAGCGAAATGACACAACTTCGGACGAACCTACGGTTATGGCGCTGATTTTCAGCAAAAACCTAGACCGATACTATTTCAATTAACCTACTTCTGACGAAACTTGAAGCGATCGGCATACGCGGCTTACCTCTGCAACTCGTGAAAGATTTTCTCACCAACAGGTACCAATCTGTGAAAATAGACTACATTAGCTGCCCCCTCCCCATCACCTGTGGAGTTCCCCAGGGAAGCGTTCTTGGCCCAGGGCTTTTCCTGATATATATCAACGAACTTTGCCAATATGAACTGCCAAAGGGAAAAATATTCGCATACGCGGATGACACTGCGCTCATATTTCAGGGAGATTCCTGGGCTGAGGCACGGTACTTTGCCGAAAAAGGACTACATCAGGCATCCCTGTGGTTAAATAAAAATTTACTAACATTAAATATCAATAAAACAAAATATATAACATTTTCGATGAATAAAACAACACAACCAAATAACTTCACTTTAAAAGCACATATTTGTAATAATACCCAGTCATTAACATGCTCCTGCGCACCAATAGTAAAAACCACCAATATTAGATATCTCGGCACTCAAATAGATGATACCCTTTCATGGCATGCACAACTAGATATTCTGTCTGCACGTACGCGTAAAATGATATGGATTTTTAGAAAACTCAGAAATGTACTCAAATTGAAAATGTTAAAAACGGTTTACTTTGCCTTGGTTCAATCAATCTTGGGTTATTGTATTCCGGTATGGGGTGGGACCTGCAAGACAAAAATCATAAAAGTTGAACGCGCACAAAGGTCATTACTCAAAGTAATGCTCAGAAAACCCTTTCGTTATCCCACGATGAGCCTATATAAGGACTGCAATGTCTTGACAGTGAGGCAACTATTCATCCTTCACACCACACTTCGCAAGCATAAAGAACTAACTTACGATGCTAAGTCAACATATCCTGCACGTAGAAATAACAGAATATGCAAGGCAACTAAACACAACACGGCATTCTTCACGAGACACTCATGCTTCCTTGCTCCTTATCTATATAATAAACTCAACTCTTTTTTAAATATATTCCCAAAACTCACGCATGAATGTAAATCTATTATACAAAAATATCTTTTGAATTTAAATTACAATGATACGGAATCCTTACTTATAATTTCTAAATAACATCTCTGTTCTATCTGCAGTAAATCAAGAGCAATTAAAGCTCAGTTATCCATAACCACGCATACATTTATATACATACTCCTACAAACACAGATGAGCGCAACCGTACTCTCATTCATCGCACACACAACACACACACACACAAAACATACACGCACGAACACACTCACAACACACACACCCACTCACCCAAACACAAACAATATAATTATTAATTAACTACACCTCTAGTTGTAATTGAATTGAATTGAATTGAATTTCTTTATTTTGCATAAAATATGGTAAAAAAAAGGTCTTAAGTATATAATTTGTAATTGGTACCAACTTACTCGCCGCGGGAGGAAGACCTGGAGTCCTGAAATACAGGGCTGCCCTAGTTTAGGCTCCAGTCCACTCCATTTATTTTATGTACCTATACTGTGTTTAAATTAGTGTGGAAAATAAATGAATTTTTACTTTACTTTTTTACTTTTTTAAATCACACCGCTGTCTTATCACATCATTCCTCAGCCTATCATTCATAGTCAGGCCATACATGCTTCGCAAGGAACGCATTTCCACAGCATTTATTCTACTTTCATGTTGTTTTTGCCACACCCAACATTCACTACTATACATAAGTGTGGGCACCAGCACACCATTGTGAACAGCCAGTCGAGCCTTTTTAGACATCGACTGGTTGGTCACAATCGCATGTATAGCACCATTCACTTTGTTTCCCGCGTTTACTCTCTTTTCCACATCTCCATCAATCTTCCCATCCCTTGTAAACAGACTCCCCAAATATATAAACTCACTTACTTGCTCCACACTCTTATCATTTATTTTCACATAACACACCGATACATCCTCTCCTCTTTCAAACACCATGACCTTCGTCTTATTCACATTTATATTCATCCCTTTCCTCTTATATGCTTCACCCATCACAGTCACCATGTCTTGCAACTGTTCTGCTGATGATGCAAGTAGAACTTGATCATCTGCGTAGATAAGGCATTTGACAAGCAACTCATTCATCCTCAATCCGCACTAACCCTCTTTCAAATCTATCAGACAACTATCCATGTACAAGTTGAACAGCTATGGTGACGCTACACAACCCTGTCTAACACCCCTCGAGATGCAGAACCAGTTCGTGTATGCCCCATTTATCCTAACACAAGCACTGGAATCCTTGTATAAAGATTTCAGTGCCCGTACCAAGCGCCAGTCCACACCGTACTTGGATAGTGTCGACCACAGTTCTTCCCTCCAAACACTATCATAGGCCTTCTCCAAATCAATGAAAGCACAATAGACGTTCTTGTGCTTTGCTAGATGTTTTTCGGTTATGCACCTTAGGGAGAAGATCTGATCCATACAGCCCATTCCCTCTCTAAATCCTGCCTGTACATACCATATTTTCTCATCTGTCACTCTTATCACTCTATTTATCAAAACCTTCGCATACAGTTTGCCGACAACGCTCAAAAGACTAATACCGCGGTAGTTTTTACACTCCTGTTGAGAGCCTTTTCCCTTATATAGTGGTACGATTACAGCCTTGCACTAATCATCCGGCACACGGCCATATCTCCAACACATATTAAAAACTACACTTATGTTCACTATTTGGTATTAATCAGAGAAAGGTTGTGGTGAGTAGTTATTATTATCACTGATTTACTGTTTGAGAAGCGTTATGAACTGGAACAATAATATGGTCCTAAATTGGTTATACACTTGTCGTTGAAAGTCACAAATAATATCACTTGTAAATTATAGTTATTGCACTGAATATCACTACTTTTAGTCAATTTAGAATGTTTTTCCTCGGATTATTAATTTTTAAATACGCGGGACATGTATGTAAACTGTGCCGGTGTTGCCAGAATTCTATCTGTTTGAAGTGTACACAAAAATACGTTAATATTGTCGCTACGTCTTCCAGTACGTGGTCGCCACTCCAGAACCTTTCGACCCCATCGGCCATCCGTTCTGCGAGCAATGTGCCCTGCCTATTGCCACTTAAGTTTGGCAGTTCTTCGGGCTATGTTGGTTACCTTGGTTCTCCTGCGGATCTCTGGAAGACGTAGCGTTGGAAGGCCTCCCACAAGATGGACCGATGACCTTGTGAAGGCTGCAGGAATCAGCTGGATGCGGAAAGCACAGAATCGGTCGAAGTGGAGGTGCTTGGGGCACCTCCACTTCGACCGATTCTGTGCTTTCCGGCCTATGTCCAGCAGTGGACGTCTTTCAGCTGAAATGATGATGATGATGAATATTGTCGTATTTTATACGCAAATACATTATAAAAATTACAAACATTCCTTTGATCTAAAACACAGATAATATAATACTACGTACGGATACTCAATCCCATAAAAAGAAATGACACAAGTATGGCTATTGAACTGACTATTTTTTTTTCCTCCATTTTATTAAAAGATGGCAGCATCAGCGACTCACAAATTACCAAACACTGTAGTTTTACAACGCCATCTAGGAGTCGACTTAGATACTTAAGATTCTCTACATCGCACATCGCACGGTTAAAAGTAGCGCATGGTTAAAAGTAGTGTTAAAAGTAGCGAATGTGACATCATATTGAATGGAGAAAAACTGGAATTTATTAATCAAACGGTTTTCCTGGGAATCACGCTAGACGAGAAATTACAATGGGGACCTCATATAACATCTCTTGCGGGGCGGTTAAGCTCGGCCGCTTATGCTGTTAGAAAGATAAGACAGTTAACAGACGTAGAAACCGCGCGTTTGGTCTATTTTAGCTACTTCCACAGCATTATGTCATATGGCATTTTACTGTGGGGTCGGGCTGCTGACATTGAATCCATCTTTATTTTGCAAAAGAGAGCTGTCAGAGCCATTTATAATCTACGTCGCCGCGAATCTCTCAGGGAACTTTTTAAAAGGATTAATATTATGACGGTACCTTGCCAATTCATTTATGAAAATATTATGTATGTAAGGAAAAATCCACATCTCTTTAATAAAATAAGTGATAGACATAATTTTAATACTAGAAATAAAGATAAACTAGATCAACCATTTTTCAGGTTATCTAAAGTACATACATCTTTTATGGGGTACTGTGTTAAATGTTACAACAAAATACCTTGTGACATATTGCAATTAAATGAAAGAAAATTTAAAACTCATATAAAAAATACACTTTGTAAACAAGCATATTACAAATTAGAGGATTATATCCAAGATAAGAGTGCTTGGAAACATGCTGGTCCTGCTCCATAGGACAATTTAGAATCAAGACAAAATCAAACTGGTTGCTAATTTAATTGTAAAATTTATTACTTTGTGTTTTAAGTATGACATTGATTTTACATTCTGTGATTACTTCCTTACACACTGACTTATTAATTGTAACATTTTAGGAAAATCGTCTACTTTTACAATGTTTGTAAATATGTGAGAACCATGTATCTGTCACAAATTAAATTATCTATCGTTGCTTCATTTTTAATTTTTTTACCTATTGTGGTATAGTAATTTTATTCTAGGTGCATCGTCTTCACATATAATAATTATTTAACAAATGTACGTACATATACAAACAATATTGTAAAACATTTTAAAAGAGTAACGGTGGAGTTTCTTGCCCATTCTTCTCCATACGAAAACTACCTTTTGGAAGGGGCGACTAGAATCAATTTTATTATTTTGTAATTTTTGACGTTCAAAAGTGCCATACATGTGCCTATTTGAAATAAATGATTTGACTTTTTTTGACTTTTTTTTGACACGGTGCGTTCAAGGACAAATATAATAACAATACAACAAAAAAATATTTTGAGTTAACGGAATAGTTTCTAAAGACTAAAGTGACACAACTCAACTATATTTTGAAGATGGTACTGAGATATTACTTTAGTGAAAATGGCAATTTTGCCATTCTGAATTTGACGTTTTTCACCTAAAATTTAGATTTTCTTACTAAATATGACTATTTTTAATCGCGCCTAAAAACGTGTGGAATAATATTGCTTGTCATGAACTTTAAATCAGGGTTGTAACGGATGTCATATAACGGATGAGGATGCGGATGAGGATATCGAGATAATAAGAAAGAAGAAGAAAGAAAGAAAATACATTTATTTAGTACAGACAAAAAGGCACACAACACAACATAATTATAACACAAGTAAAAGATAGAAATAAAAAAGGAAACAAAAAACAGTGTGTAAAATAATAAATTAACATGAAAGTTAGTGTGCCTCGCGGCTGCGCCAAATAGGCCCAGTTCAGCAAAAATGCCAGACAACTAGTGCCTGACGCTGGTTTTCAACTGGACCTGAAATGTGAGGTGACGGATGCAAATCAGTTTGTACTACAATGTGTGTGTGTATACATATATATAATAAATTAGTGTAATAATAATAACGAATATTCCAATACATTGTGTGAATAAAATAAAATTGTAAAACAACAAAACAAAAAGAAACTGACAAATAAATGAGACGGACGCATGTTATATCTTTTGAAACAAACAAAAACCTGTTTTGAACGTTACCAGGCTTCCACGTTCCAACAAATGTAATCTATTAAGCACTTGGGTACATATACATACAAATATCATATTATTGACACATTTAGTGTGACCATATCCAACTTCCGTTGCGCATCTATGAGGTACTGCCGTAAACGTCGTCTAAAAGCGCCTATTGTATTTATAACTCTAATCGGTGGTGGCAGGTTGTTCCATATTTTTGAGGCCGCATAACGAAAGCTGCCTCTAAAAGCGGCTGTACCCTGAGACTGAGTCGAGAGTTGTTGTGAGCATTGCCTTCTCCCGCATTCCCGTCTACTCGTAACCCAGCTTAGCTTGTTATACAAGTAGTCCGGTTTCTGATATTTAACCACACCGAACAGAAGGCAAGCCAAGTGCAGTTTGCGTCTGGACTTCATTTTCAGAGTAAAATGTTTGTTTAGGAAGGGTGTTATATGACTTCTGCGAGGAATACTGTAACAAAACCGAGCACAAGCGTTTTGTACCCTTTGGATGAGGCGGTCTGTACGAGCTAATAGGCGCGGACCGTACACTGTGTCAGCGTAGTTCAACCTAGATAGAACCAGGGTTTCCACAAGCTGTTCCCGTAGTGTTTCGGACAAGTAAGGCCTAATCTTGTACAGAACTTTCAGGCGGTAAAAGCAGTTTCTTACTGAGTCGGCTACATGTTTTTCGAAACGAAGGTCTTTATCCAAAATAAGACCAAGATTCCGCGCCTCAAATAC
This sequence comes from Agrochola lychnidis, assembly GCA_963680765.1. NCBI lineage: Eukaryota > Metazoa > Arthropoda > Insecta > Lepidoptera > Noctuidae > Agrochola > Agrochola lychnidis. The sequence continues at coordinate 25,012,585 of OY796866.1, forward strand.
TCTGTCAATTGGTTCGCCCATTAGCTCCAGGTGTAACGTTGCGGGTAGTTTAGCTAATTGCTGTCTCGTGCCAAATACCATGTATTTGGTTTTGGTTGGGTTTAGCGATAAGCAATTCTCTTCAGACCAGTCGGCGATTCTACGTAGGTCATCGTTTAGATCTTTAATGGCACTATCGTACTCATCTGGTCTAAAGGATATATAAATTTGTACGTCGTCAGCGTATATGTGGTACTTGCACCTCTGGAGGCATTTAATTAGATCTGCACAATATAGAATAAAGATGATTGGGCCCAATATAGACCCCTGGGGAACCCCTCTCTCAATGGAAGCAAGAGTCGATGTAAGAGCAGTACCGTCACCCAAACGTAGATCCACGAGTTGTTTCCTATTGGTAAGGTAGCTGCGGAACCATTGCGTAGCGCTGGGGTCAAATCCGTAATAATGTAGCTTTGACAACAATAACGGGATATTTATTGCATCAAATGCCCGGGAAAAATCCAGCAAGACTAGCAACGAACACATACCCTTATCTTGGGCTGATAATAGATTATCAGTAACATCCAAGAGGGCAGTGGCAGTACTGCGCTGTTTTCTAAAACCAGACTGTAAATCCGGTAACACGTTATTTTGTTCTAGAAAATGCGTTAATTGGTGGCTGACGACTTTTTCCAATATCTTAGACAAACACGGCAAAATGCTAATAGGGCGTAGGTCTTTTACTTCCATTGGATTGGCATTTTTTGGCAAGGGCCTAACGGAAGCAATTTTCCATTGGTCAGGGAAAGTTGACGTCACTATTGAGCAGTTTACAATGTCAGTTACAGTACTTAGTGCGTATGGCAGAGTCATATTTAACATGTCAAGGGTAATGTTGTCGTAACCTTCGGCGTTACTTTTAAGGTTGGAGATAATGCGAGAGATGTCATTATGTTCCACAGGATTGATTTTGAAAATTGCTTCACCGTGTCTATGGTTCTCGAAATACGTCATAAGTGTCATGCTTGCAACGGGGTTACCGGGGACTATCAAAAAAGTATTATTAATAAGATCTGGATCTGTAAAATGCGACGGAAGGTCTTGTCTGGGTTTATAAGGTGATATTGTGGATTTGAGATTTTTCCATAGTAATTTAGGGTTTTTTATTTTATTGTTTATGTTATGCTTGAAGAACGCAACTTTTTCGTTGTACAAAGAACTTAACACTAACGACTTTAACTCTTTGTAGTATACTTTTTTAGAATCTGACTTCGATTTCCTGGAGCAAGTTAAAGCATTGTCTCGTAAACGCATCATGAGTTTAATCGTATCAGTAATCCACGGATAAGACTTTTCCTTGACGGTAAATGTTTTGATCGGTGCGTGAACATCGAACAGTGAAATTATGTGGGAGTTAAATACATGCACCATGTCATTTACATTGTCAAGCAAGGAAATTCTTTCAAGACATAAAAGCAACAAGTCCATATTAAAGCTATCCAAGCATACATTTTTAAGTGGCCTAAATTTTACTACGTATGGTTTAAACTTATCACGTTTTACGTGAAATTCCCCAACTATGATAGAATGACCGTTTAATGAACCGAAAGATTCCACTGACGTGTATCTCGCTCTTAGGTCGGTACACAGGAGATCGATGAGAGTTTCACTGGAGGCTGTGAAGTGAGTAGGAGAAGTGACCAATTGAGTAAGACTGAGGCTATTCAGAAACTCATTAGTTTTTTTTGTCTTTACGCAGCTTGTGTCCAGCATGTTAACATTAAAATCACCTAGTAAAATATAATGGTCACAATTCCCCAGTGAGCTAAGCGAATCCGTTATGGCGTCCAGGAAAAGAACAAGGTCAAGCCATGGTGGCCGGTACGCTGTACCTATAGCAATTTTTTTACCATTAATAGAGAGCGTTAGCCACATTTGTTCGACCGATTCGAACCTGGGATCGACCGCGCTTGTCCAAATTCGTGCACTTAGCCCCCGCCGCAGATAAAAGCCGACGCCCCCACCACGACCCGAGCGCACACTCGCTGGCCGCGGCGTGTGACGCAGACGGTAGCCCGGCACCACCGGAGCGCGCCCCTCTTCACCCGCTCGCAACCAAGTTTCGTTAATGGCCATAACGTCAAAACAATGCCTGTCGAGTGCGCCAATCAGGTTGTCATGACCTGTACCCAATGAACCAGCATTAAGAAAACCAGCTTTAAGAAATTTTTCTCCTTTAGACATCATTTTGATAAAGTAAAATAATTCCGTAATTTAGCAAAATCAATGTTATCAGTGCACAATCAATAGTTTTAATTCCCATTTCATATAATATTTTTAATTTTAGTCCAATTGTAATTATGTAAATAATGAGTATAATAAAATAAAACAAAGGTTTTAAACGGCGGTATGCAAATAATCGTTTTTTAAATAATAGGTTTGTAAAATTAAAAGGTTGTTTTGTAATAAATAGGTTTGTAAATAATAATTTTGTAAATAGTAGGTTTGTGAAATTAAATAGTAGTTTTACAATAAATAGGTGTAGATAAATATGTGTAGTGTAATAAAACTGGTTTACGTATAGTTGACCAAGGTGCGCCGCGAAACACACACATACCGATACCAAAGATAACAGACTATAGTAGCAAGACAAACGCTGCGTGTTTGAAATCCTAACACTTACTAAAAATAAACTTACTTTAAAAATTTGCGTGATAGAAGAAGAAAGTATGACCTTAATTAAACAATAAATAATCTGTATAACAAAACAAAAAAAAACAAACAAAAACATAGTTTTAAGGTGTGCTATTGCCACCGGTACCCGGTGCCGCCGGTCTGAAAGTGCGCTGTAAGTCAGCCTCACAGCGGATGTGGCAAGTGGCATGTCCGGGTTTGTACCGGGCGAGAACACGGCCTCGTTTTGCCCATACAAACTGCCATCCGAGGCGACTGCCGGCCTCACGAGCGCTCCGAAACAACTCTCGGTTCACTTTCGTAAGGCGCTCGTTCACGTAAAAGCGCGTCGCAGGGCCCGGCAGGTCGAGGTCAGCAGTAGTCATGCCGCGTCGCACTCGCGCAGCTTCCAGCAGCTCGTCACGAAGGTCGCGGCGTGCGAGGCGCACGATGAGGAAGCGGGGGCGGGTCTCTACTGGCGCCGTCGCCTGCGTCGCGTTTATGCGCCTACCTCCCACACGCTCGGCACTCACTATATCGCGCGCTTCGATTTTAACGCCTATCTTTGACGCAACTAACATTGCCGTGTGGACCGGATTTTCTCCAGTGTTCTCGGGTATGTTCGACACCTGAATATCATTTGCGAGTAGCTCCTGATCTCGGTCGTTAATATCGCTCCGCAGTTGTGATATTAAATCATTTACCTCCAACGATACTTGGGGCTGAGTGTGATTATTCTCTAACACAGCCACTCTCTCCTCCAGATTACTCATCCTATCATTAGTTCCGTTTAGGGAGGATCTTAGCTCGGCCAGATCATCACGGAGCAGCTGGAATTCATTCCGCACCGTCTTTAAAAATTCCTCCTTAAATATGGTTAGCTCTGCTCTGAGGATGACTAGGTTGAGCTCCTGTGTGGCATCTGGGGCTGTGCTGGTTACGGGGCTGCTGCCCATCAGGTTAGCGAGGCTTTCCTCATGTGCAGCTGGCGCTGGTGTACGCGACCTAACCGGCGTTTCAGCTCGGTTATCCCTCACTAGGTTTTTATTGCACTCAGGACAGTGCCATGGGGTCGTTAAAGGACCAGTATTCTGTAGACCCACGCACGCACGATGGTACCAAGACCTACACTTGTTGCAAGTAGCAGCATCTGTCGACGATAGAAACTTGCCACAGCCACCGCACTTAGCCATGGTGAACTTGTTGGTGTATTATCGATCTGCTCAAGTAGTACACTGATATGGCAATAGATGGCGCTTTTTTGAGAAATGCTTTTATGGCAGTTTCCAAGGTGTGTATGGTACGGATAGACACCATAAGCTGAACACACTACCGGTATAAAGGTGCGCACACACTAAAGTTTGGTCACAGTTTGTTTCCCGTTCACGAACAAAACACTGTTTATTTCCCTTCGGATGTCAGGTACTTTACTTTTTCCGGGGATCGATAAAACGTTTTTAGAGTTTATTATATTTAACACTGCACATTTACACTGGAAAATATTGTTACTTGTAAGTTTCACTTATACATGTATTTCCACAATAAAGTTTTGCATAACAAACGTGTATTTTTATTTATTTCGCGAGAAGTAAACAGAGAGCTTATGACTGATTGACATCCGTGACCTCAGTCCAGTTAAGGATCCAGTTCGATAATCGGGTTTGAGGATGCGGATGAGGATACGGATATTGGAAAATTCCTTATTGAGGATGCGGATGAGGGTACGGATGCGGATTTCGTACAAAAAATGGCCCTTGTTTTTATAGTATTTATATTTCTATTATAGGTTGTAGGTAATCATTTGGTACCTAGGTTACCGTAGCGTAATTCGCCTGCAAAAAAATTCACTTCTACGAACAAACTTCTAGATTCACGTGGTTAGGTATTACGTGGTTAGATATGTCAAAATTATTTTTAAAAGAGAATTTATTTTGCAGAATAGCTTTGAGATTCTCATAGTATAAAGTAAGGATTTTTAGTTATAGTTTAGTTCGGTGTACAAGAGAATCGGCACCATTAACAAGAACCGCTGTGGCAAAGCTACAGAGTCCGAAGTAAGCTTGCGTGCCGCAAAGCCGAATACACCGGTGTACATCTCTCGCCTACACTACACCACTAAGGCGGAGGACATCGTGGAGTACGTGCGCCTAAAGACGAGGTACAAGCCGAGGGTGCAGTTACTGGAGTCGCACCGCAACGTCAACTTCAAGGCGTTTGTGGTGCGAGTACCGAATTGTATTCTGTCCATCGTCATGGAGGAAGACTTTTGGCCGCAGGGCGTGGTGTTCCGTCGCTTCCGCGGACAAGTACCACAGGACAGCACAAGGATAAGCTAGTGAAGTGAAGTGCTACTAACATAGTTTTAAGCTATTTATTGACACAAGTTTTTAAGTTTTGTTATAAATATTAAAATATGTATCTTTAGGTTAAGGTATTTTTCTATGGGCCTGTGACGCCTGAAATAAATGGTATTATTATTTCCTTTATTTCATTATTTACATATAAATTTTATTTTTAAATATTAGAATAAAATAATATAAAACATTTAAAAATATAAAAATAGTAGCCCACCGGTATCGGGAGCAGGGTCCAAGCTACCGGCGGTCAGGGCTCCAGAGAGAGGAACCTCCTAACGATGCGAGCCGTGTCCAGGAGTACCGCTTTCTGAATCAAGCCCTTAATCCAGCTGCCCAACGAGAGCCTCCTTAGGTGTTGGTCGAGGCTCTTGGCAATTAAGCCATTGGCTGATACGACTATCGGCACAATGATTGCTGAGTCCACATCCCACATGTCGACAACCTCGTGAGCCAAGTCAAGATACTTGATTTGTTTATCTTTCTCGGCTTTCACGAGGTTCCCGTCATGCGGGACCGTTATGTCAATAATCATTGCGCGCCGCTCTCTTCGATCCACCACCACTATATCAGGCTTATTGGCAACAATAGTCCTGTCAGTGATGATGGATCGATCCCAGTACAATGTGATATTTCCATTTTCGAGAACTGGGTCGGGCACATACCTGTAGTGCGTTCCGATTCCACAAGGCTGTATTTCAGAGCAAGTTGCTGATGGATAATCCTGGCTACAAGGTTATGTCTATGCAAGTACTCTTCGTTAGCTAGACGAGAACACCCGGAGATAATATGTCGGATTGATTCTCCCGGACGGTGGCATGCCCGACAGATGTCAACCGTGCCGTCCTTCACAATAAATCTCCGATAATTGTTCGTCATCATAATTTCGTCCATAATTGCACAGACAAAACCTTCGGTTTCCCCAAAGAGGTTACCAAAGCGCAGCCAGGCTACGCCATATCTCCCTTTTTTTTTTGGGTGGGAAATCATCAAATAACTTCTCCCGCTCTGGGCGGAGCGGGAGGGCGTGTCGGACTCTTACTGACTAAAACCCACCCGTGTTCCTTTAGTTTCCGTGTTGCCAGGGGGGCCACGATTTCCCTATCGGTTTTCTTCGAACCCCCGGCAGGCATTGGCCCTAGCGGACCCCGTCAATTCTGCTGACATCTCTTTGAGGCGCGCGTGGAACATAACGCGCCGTCGACCCGGGCTTGGTCCTTATCGGACGGCGAGCTACCCATTGCTCACCGTCCGCAAGCCCGCGCCTACGGTGGCCGGAAATCTTCCTGTGATTCCCGACGCCCAGGGCGTCTCCTTCTGCGGCGGTTAGGGGCGCGAGGGTGCGAAATTTGCCTCTCCCTCACGCGCACCGTCTCCTCCTTCGCGAGCATTACTGCTTCGCAGAAGGAGGTGACGGCCTCCCATTTCTTCTCGCTCCGTAGCATGGCCCGAATTAGGGCCGGACGCGAGAGATCACCGCCGCCGATCGCTTCCACGAGGACACGGCGATGCCCTGCCCAAGCCGGGCAGACCTCCACCGTATGCTCCACCGTGTCCTCCGGGCGATCCACACAGTGATGACACCCGGGCGTTTCCTCCCGCTTTATCCTGAACAGGTACCTCCCGAAACCGCCGTGTCCGGTGAGCACCTGTGTCAGGCGGAAGGTGAGGACGCCGTGGCGCCTCTCTAGCCACTCCTCAAAGAGTGGTCTTATCGCCGCAATTGTGGCGTGCCCAGCGCTGTGTTGCGACAATCGCACTCTCCATTCCGCCATGAGATCCTGCCGGAGCTCTGTCCGCTGTGCCGCGACTTCTTGCGGCATCGGAGTTAAGCCCCGGCGTTTCGCCTTGCCATATCTCCCTGCGGTCGTTAGTGTCAAGTACTACAGGCTTGCGCCAGTTCTCTTTAGCCAAGGAGACCGGGGTAAGGCCCTTGTCTATCGCAACCACATCTCGATGCATCCCCACGTCGGTTTCTAGGAAATATTCCCTGAGACTGCATATCTCGCGATTGTGGAGTGTCTTAGCGTTTAAAAAGCCTCGACCTCCACATTTTCGCGGGACATACAGTCTCATTACCGATGACCGTGGGTGATGCATTCGATATGCAGTTAGCAGCGTATGGACCCTCCTATCCAAGGCGTCGAGTTCGGTCTGAGTCCATTTGAGTATGCCGAAAGAGTGCATCAAAACCGGCATGACCCAGCCGTTGAAGGCGCGCACCTTGTTTCCGCCTGATAGAAGACTATTAAATACTTTCTTCAGGCGGCCAAAGAAGCGCTCCTTCAACGATTGCTTCATATCAGTAACATTGATGCCCAACGCTTCCGACATACCCAAATACTTATAGGTTTCGGATGTGGAGAGGACTCTAAGGTTTATGGAATCCGAGAGTTGGGTTCCCACGGATTCCACAATCTCCCCTCGCTTTACATGTATGACCGCACATTTATCCACACCAAATTCCATCCTGATGGCGCTACTGAAAGTTTCAGTTACTTTCAGTAGCTCCATCAGTTGCAAATTGTTGGGGGCTAAGAGTTTTAGGTCATCCATGTAGAGGAGGTGAGATATAACCTGACCACCTCTCCTCAGCCAATAGCCAAGACCTGAATCCTCCAGCAGTGTGCTTAGAGGATTCAGGGCTAAGCAGAACCAGAGCGGACTCAAACTGTCTCCCTGGAATATACCTCGCTCAATCCTTATCGGCTCACTATTCCTCTGGATATTTCGACATCCTGGATAGCGAAGGACCGTCCTCCATTGCCCCATACACGACATCAGGAAGGTGCGCAGAGTTGTATCTACTTTATACAACTCCAGCACCCTCATGAGCCATGTATGTGGCTCCGAGTCATAGGCCTTCTTATAGTCTATCCAGCATGTCCACAGATCCTTTCGGGAACGGCGAACTTGTTGGCTAGTGGCCATATCAATGAGGAGTTGCTCCTTAGTACCGCGGGACCCATTCCTACATCCATTTTGGGAGGCAGACATGATGGAGTTGGTGTCTATATGTTTGTTAATTTTAGCTCTCAAAATGGATGTAAGAACTTTATAGACCGTCGGTAAACACGTGATCGGCCTATAATTTTTGGGTTCCGCGGTGCTACCAGATTTATGGAGCAGGTGGGTAACTCCCCAACAAACATTGATAGGTCGCCACAACGTGCTGATTTTAACTTTTGGTTCTATACACTGGTCGTAAATACGTCGCTATCACGTTGATACGACCGAGAATAGGCCCATTTAATACGAATCAGTGTCGTAATAGAGTTACGTAGCAGTCGTATTAATCACTATCTGGTTGAGTAGTGGTCGTATAGACGTCGTAAGATCGTCTTTTCGTCGAGTTATGATGTTTATTAGCGCTGCTTTGCGACATTTCATCGAGTAACTAGTATTCATCACGACTTTTATAAGGGATTTTGATGTAAAGTGATCGATTACGATTAATGTAGTGAATTGAAACTTTACAACCGGACAACTTTTATACTGTGTTAGAATATGTATAATAATATTTTTTATAATTGAAAGGGGAGTACAGCCATTTTATTTTTCAAATTTCAAATTCAAATTCAAATTCTTTATTGCGAACTAAGTGTACAATATTTTGAAGATGTTAACAATAGGTAGGTTCTTAGAACTTAGTTGCCTGTTAAGGCATTGCAATTAAATGGATATAAAAATTTAATAAAAAAACATAAACATACTCAATATTCCAGTTATCTATACATTTTACATTATATTATAATATATTAATTATCATTATTCATACATTTGATATTATATCATACTATTCTTATAATTTATATCACATTATAAAGTATCACAAACATTTAAATATTAAATAATTATTTTTCTTCAAGGAATTCTTTAATAGAGTAATATGCCTTTTTAATCAGGAAGTCTTTTAGCTTCCTTTTAAAAATACCGATTGAATGTTGGTTCTTAATGTCTATGGGTAACTTATTATATATTTTAATGTCCATACAAAAAATGCTATTTCTATATACTGCAGTGTGGGATGCTTTATTGCATAATGTATTTTTAAGTCTACTGCTTGTTAATGTGTCATAGCTACTGATGTTTGATTTAACTAAAATTGAGGCCGAGTAGATATATAGAGCAGGGAGGGTTAATATTTTGAGGTTTATGAAATGAGGTTTACATGAATCTGTTTGGTGTATCCCACATATTGATCTAATACACCTTTTTTGTGCTTTGAACGCAATTTCTTTATCAGTTGAGTTTCCCCAATATAGTATCCCATAAGATAGAGTGGATCTCACATAGGCATGATAAGCACTAAGTAGTGTGGTTTGGTTAGATACTTTTTTGAGCATGTAGAGGGCATAAGAGAACTGATTTAATTTGCTACATACACTATTTACATGTGTTTTCCATGACATATTAGAATCTATATAAATACCTAGAAATTTTGTACTTGTAACCTCAGATACAGTTGCATTATTATATTCAATAGATAATGGAATTAATTTTGCGTTTTTATTCTTAAAATTCATGTAATGCGTTTTTGTAATATTTATTTTTAAATTATTTACTGTAAGCCAATTTATTAATTTAGATAGGGAATCATTTATTTCTAGTTCATGATTATTATTTTTGTTATTTGTAAAAAGAGCCGTACTATCATCTGCAATATTTTATTTATTTTATCTTCGAAACTCATGTTTGAGTGCATTAATCTTTTGGGAAATTAATTTTATCGAGTAATATTAGTGAGTTTTCTCAATATAATGGACGCGCTTTATAAATTATTTAATTAAGGCAATATTTTAACCCTATATTTTGACGAAAGTGTTAACAGTTACCTTAATACGACTTAGGATTAACGGCACAACCGTAACACAACATCTAAACGACTTTTCATTCCGTGCACTTATTTTTATCTGTATAATATCAGCCATATTATCGAAATCAGGGTTCATTTGGCGATTCAATCTGTAAAAAAAACATTTTTAATACATACATAAACAAGTGATTTATTTATTGGTGGTCTCGGTCAGTCTCGGTCGCGCACCCAACCGTGACAGGCGCGTATCGTCGACGGCGCTAATTATCGAGAAAAATGACGGACGTTCTAAAGTGCAATTCGTGTAACATCGTAATCGACGAGATGTTATCATATATCCAGAACAAAGTGTCGGTTATTGACGAAGTGACGTTAGTGCAAATTTGTACATCGGCATTCACCAGTGCGGAGATTAAAAAGTCGAAATCACTTCTATTCGATTCAATTCGTAGTGACTTGCGAAAAATTGTTCGTAAAAATAAAGGCAAGGAGGAACGAGATCTAGCTGATATTATGAAACTGTTTAAAACTCATCCGGACGAACTTCCAGTGTTCGTGGCACGGCAACTGGAAAAGTTACCACCCATCACCTTTGACCATCTGGATTGTACAAAACTTCTAAAAGATCTCTTGCGAATGCAATCCTCAATTGAAGAAATAAAGTCAACTTATGCTACGCTGGATCATCTGAGTGCTTTGAAAGTTGAAGTTAGTCAGCTGAAGAATGATTCGCTACCCCCTACATCCGTATCTAAAGTGAATGCAAAGCGTGGTGCCTGGTTGTTGGATAGTGGCCCTGTAGGATTATCCTATCTACACGATTCTCAGAACAATAGCGATTGTGACTTAAATAAAAATACACCCCAATATCGAGCAATTGAGCAGGTAGATGATAAACAAATCGAATGTGAGTCATGTACCGAACAACGACCGGCGACAGCGGGGATACCGGTTGAAACCGATGTGAAAAGCTACTCGGTAGTGTCGCGTACGGTGGCGGTGACGTCAGCGCGCTCGAGCCCAATAGAAAGAGTAACGGAACGTCAGCTGACTGCCACTGATATCGTTAGCGACAATAACAGCTGTTTAATGAAGCAGCCGCGTTTGGAAAAAACATCGAACGTTGATACCGATGGTGAGGGTTGGCGCAAGGTTTCATATCGTAGGAAACAATCTAACTATCGTTACCTAGGAAAATCGGGCATAGCGAAAGATGAGAATTGCAATTTCAAGGCTGCTGACAAGAAAGTTCCTATATTTATAACGAATGTTCACAGTGAAACGACAGAGGATGACATTATTGAATATATTCGCAGTAAGACTCGAGAAACTGTATCCATCGAGAAAATAATTATGGAGAAAGAGAAAGGCCACAAAGCATATAAATTCTTAGTTTCTGAGTCGAAATTATCTTTGTACCTAGACGAGAACATATGGCCTAAAGGTATCATATTTAGACGTTTTATGTATTTTAAACGCCGAAATCCGAGCAGAATGTTATCTGCGGACGATCAAAGTAAACATCGTAATGGATAGATGTACATATAAATTCGCCAGTTTCAATTGTAAGAACGTAAAACGCTCCGTGGATAGTATTAGGGAGCTATGTAATACATGTGATCTTATTGCTTTACAAGAAACATGGTTGCTGCCGGATGATATACCATATTTAAGCACGATCGACAGTGGCTTCGGATGCGCGGGCACATCTGCGGTCGACACGTCTGGAGGCATACTACGTGGGAGGCCGTATGGCGGGGTCGCTCTGTTGTGGAGAAGCAGTGTATTCCAGCAAGTGTCAGTGTTGCGGTGTGACAATGCTCGTATCTGTGCTATTAAGATAACGACAAGTGATCAACCGGTGATTGTGATGAGTATTTACATGCCTACGAATGCGGTGGACAACCTGCCTGACTTTACGGATTGCCTAAGTACGGTGAGCGCAATTGTTGACGAATACGGTATTGAATCAGTTTTTATGTTAGGTGATTATAATGCCGACTTATTTGAATTGTTTTATAACGAGCTTTTACATTTTTGTAGTGAACAGTGTTGGTCGTGTGTAGATGTTGACTTTCTGGGTACTGATTCCGGTTCCTACACCTTCGTTAGTGAGGCTCATGGGTCCTGTAGCTGGCTGGATCATTCTATTGTAACTCAAGCAGCAAAACGAGCTATTGTTGACGTTTATATTAAATATGACACTAATTGGTCTGACCATTTTCCTCTGATTCTTGAGTGTAATTTAAATTTATTGACACCAAAGTTGCCTCATATAACAAGTTCAAATAATAACGTAGTGTGGGGTGTAAGAAACGAGCAACAGGTCGCGAACTATACCAACGTGTGTCACAAACTGTTGAAACGAATTGATTTTCCTGTCGAGTGTATGAGTTGTGCTGATTATTGTTGTAATGATCACGGTCACGGACGTGTCCTTGATGGTTTGTACTCTGACATTGTGGCGGCCCTTCGCGATGCGTCTTTGGTAGGTCGAGGAAGCACGAAAGCGGGTGGCAGTGGTCCGCGTGTAGTGGGTTGGAACGAGCATGTCAGAGAGGCTCATGGGGAGGCCCGGCTGAAGTTTACGGAGTGGGTAGCGTGTGGTAAACCTAGGTCCGGTATCATGCACACCGAAATGTGTGAGAGCAGAAGGGTGTTCAAGTCACGACTGAAGGCTTGCCAAGATCGTGAGGATCAGATTCGTATGGACACCCTTGCTGAGAAGCATTCCAAGGGTGACTTTCGTGGTTTCTGGAAAAGCACAAGCAAAGCAAATGTTAGGCCGGGTCTACCTGTGAGCATCGATGGTGTAAGTGACCATAAGGACATTGCTGATGTCTTTAAGGACCATTTTTCTATACAATCCCCTCTGGGGCCTGCAGGTGGGGTGTTCGATGATGAGTTGCCGAATTATGCAGTCGGGGTAAGGTTTATTGCTAAGGACGTGTTTAAAATTATTAAGAAAACGACGAGAGGCAAATCCCCGGGCCACGACGGCCTCAGCATTGAACACCTGCAACATGCTGGCCAGCATATCTCTAGAGTTTTAGCGATGTTCTTCTCACTGTGCGTGAGCCACTGTTACCTGCCGGCGGATCTTATGAAGTCTGTGGTGGTGCCAGTTGTGAAAAATAAGACCGGTGACCTTGCAGATAAAACTAACTACAGGCCTATTTCCCTAGCCACCATCATAGCCAAAGTGTTTGACGGTTTGCTTAACACACAGTTGAATGTATATGTAAGCCTGCACGATAACCAGTTTGGTTTTAGACCTCAACTGTCTACAGAAAGTGCTATACTGTGTCTTAAGCATACCGTCAGATACTACACGGATCGTAGGACCCCTGTATACGCGTGTTTCCTCGACTTGTCTAGGGCCTTCGACCTGGTTGCGTATGATATTCTTTGGGATAAATTGGACAGTATTAACCTGCCGCGGGAACTTGTGACTATCTTCAAGTATTGGTATACGAATCAGGTCAACAGCGTCAGATGGGCGGGGGCAATGTCGGAACCGTATCAGCTTGAGTGTGGAGTGAGGCAGGGTGGATTGACCTCGCCAACCCTTTTCAACCTCTATATGGATGCGCTGGTCGTTGCGCTCAGCAGTCGTCATGTCGGGTGCCACGTTGACGGTGTCTGCGTCAATAATCTTAGTTATGCTGACGACATGGTGCTGCTGAGCGCGTCGATCTGTGGCCTAAGGGAGCTGGTGCAGATCTGTGAGGAGTACGCGCGCGCGCATGGCCTCAAATATAATGTTGACAAGAGCCAATGTATGGTCTTTGGAGCCTGCGGTGGTAAATCACCGGAAAATGTACCACCAGTTTTTCTCAATGGTGTTTCCCTAGACAGAGTGGACCATTTTAAATATTTGGGGCATATAGTCACGGCTGACTTCAAGGACCATGCTGACATCGAACGGGAGCGGAGGGCCTTATCGAAAAGAGCGAATATGCTAGCTCGTAGGTTCGCACGCTGCTCCGATCAAGTTAAGGTCACTCTTTTCAAGGCATATTGCACCTCACTGTACACGTGCAGCCTGTGGGCTCGCTACACACAAGCGTGCTATGGCGCCCTCCGCGTCCAGTATAACAACGCATTCAGGGCAGTGTTGAGGCTCCCCCGGTTCTGCAGCGCCTCGGGCATGTTTGCGGATGCGCGCACCGACTGTTTTCACGCCACCATGCGCAAGCGGTGCGCGTCCTTAGTGCGCAGGGTGCGGGCCAGCTCCAATACTGTCCTGAAAATGATCGCTGAGCGATTTGACTGCCCCTACATACGACAATGCTGTAACAGACATGTATAGCCAGGGCACTTAAGCTGATTGACACTGACCTATATTATTATTAATGACTTGTTTGATTATATCTATAATTTTTTAATTTAATATTAATTCTGTGATTAATTCTGTGTAATTTGACATATCATTTTAATTTCAATTCTGTGACCCTATAATTTGTATTACTTATTCGTTTATTTTAATTGAATTTGACATTTTATTTTTATTTGAATTCTGTGATCTTTATAATGTGTACCTATTTTAATTGCATTGACATTATTTTTATTATGTTGGTTTTGTTAGATTGTGTGTTGCAGTATAGTTTTTATTTGATGTAATATGGGTTTTGCCTGAAATAAATGAATTTTAATTTTAATTTTTTATAATAAAAAATGATATGTAACATAATGGACATCGATAAGTTTTTAACCAAAACAAATTTTATCTTATTGATAAGTATGTGTTTGAGATGGCCATGGATATCCACACACTTTTTAAGCGCGAATCGTTGTTTTGGTTGCAGATTTCCGATAACTGGCAATGACACACACATGACCTACACATTTTATAGTGACTGAGGAAAATGTTAAATACATGTTAAATTTTGATTTTTTCTGGTGTTCACGCTGTTCTTTTGCTATTTACGATCATTACCCAGAAGAAGCATGTGAATATTGTAAATAGAAATAATATTGTTTTACAAAAAATAACACAATCAGTGCGAACAAAATACCTAACTTATTGAAGTGAAGTACCTAGGTAACTTTTAAAGTTCAATAAACCCACTTAGGTATTTGATCTTAGATACCTATGGCGTAAAATATGTTTTACTATTTATTATTATTGATAAAATACTCCTACATAATATTATACTTTGTGCTTCGATCAATACGATAAGTAATAATAAATGAATAATAATACCCCCACCGCCGTATCTCTACGTTGACGTCGTGGTGGGGCTTGCGCGCTCCGAATTCTGGGTCTGAGCCGGTAGTTTATTTTGCCGGAACAGGTCTAGGATGAGGAGCCAGACCAAGAGAGATACAAAAACCCGCAGGGCAGCATTGGCGAGCTGTTGGGCAGTAGCGACCCCACGGAGACCCTATCTCCCCGGAGAAATCTTGTTTCTCACCTCTGGCTTGCCTTAATTGGCCGGTTGGAGTATGCACTGACGAGGAACAGAGCTCCCACCTCATTCTCGCCTTTATTGGCCGGCTTGAGTGGAGATTCGCAAGAGCAAACGTGCTCGGAGGAAGGAAGTATTTCAGTAAGTGCTCGTAGGGATCTTGACCATCTTCCGGGCTCTGGGATCGTTCTGAAAGCCGTGGAATACCTCTCCACTCCTCAAGCACCTCAAGACATGTTGCCCCCTTGTTGCTACGACACTTTGTGCTAGCGACCGTTTTCGGGGGCCCATTAATGAGTGTGCAAGTCATCCCCTGCCATTTTATCCGTGTGCATATAAAACATTGATCAGGCAGGGGCCATAGTCCTTCCATAGTTTCAGGTGATCAGTCCACTTTAGCCACCCAAACCCATAGTCCAATATCTTTATTTCCTTAATTACAATAGTCCTTCACCAACCGGGGGTTGTCCTTGGCTGCACTTGCATAGTACGAACAGGGATAATCGTCGGTTGGTACCTCATTTCATTAAAAACGTCTAAGGAGCCTCTGCGAGTTGGCTTCGGCCCCTCGTACGCCTTCCAAAGGTCCGGGACCCTAGGGTCCCGAGAAATGTCCAAGACGTAAAAATAATAATAATACCCCCACCGCCGTATCTCTACGTTGACGTCGTGGTGGGGCTTGCGCGCTCCAAACTCTAGGCCTGTGCCGGTAGGGTTTACTTTGCCGGAACGGGTCTGGGATGAGGAGCCAGACCAAGAGATACAAAAACCCGCAGGGCAGCATGTGGCGAGCTGTTGGGCAGTAGCGACCCCACGGACCCTATCTCCAGGGAGAAGTCTTGTTCCTCACCTCTGGCTTGCCTTTATTGGCCGGTTGGAGTGAACACTGACGAGGAACAGAGCTCCTGCCTCATTCTTGCCTTAATTGGCCGGCTTGAGTGGAGATTCGCAAGAGCAAACGTGCTCGGAGGAAGGAAGTATTCCAGTAAGATGCTGGTAGGGATCTTGACCGTACTTCCGGGATTGTCCTGATAGCCGTGGAATACCTCTCCACTCCTCACAAGCACCTCAGGACATGTTGCCCCTTGTCGCTACGACACTTTGTGCTAGCGACCGTTTTCGGGGGCCCATTATTGAGTGTGCAATTCACCCCCTGCCATTTTATCCGTGTACGTATAAAACATTGATTAGGCAGGGCCCATAGTCCTTCCATAGTTCCCGGTTACCAGTCAACTTAAGCCACCCAAACCCATAGTCCAATAAATTTGTTTTCATATCCTGCAATAGTCTTACACCAACCGGGGGTTGTCTTTGGGTGCATTTGCATAGTGCATACAAGGATAATTGTCGGTTGGTGCCTCATTACATTTAAAATTGTCCAAGGGGCCTCTGCGAGTTGGCTTGTGTCCGTTTCGACCGCGCGGCCACGGCGAAATTAAAAAAAAAAAACCACGCCAAGATTTTGTAAAAATTTGTAGAAGTTGATTCCCAAAACCATAAATTTGTCAAAGTTATGGTTAAAAAGTTAGAAGGGTTTGAACGTGGCCGCGCCATTGAAACGCGGCGAACCGCGCGGCCACGGAGATCTTTAAAACTAAGCGTTGCAGAGATCTGAAATTCAGGTAAATAACAGATTGAATTTGTAAAAAATTTGTAAAAATATATAAAAAAATCCTAGGTTTATATTTTGGGAGCTATAAGACTAAAACTCCAAGGCCGCGCCATCGAAACGATGAAAAATACGTTATCGCCGATATCTCGCTGAAAAAGCATCGCAGGGGTCTGAAGTTTTTTGTAAAACGTAGATTTGAATTTGTCGAAACTTGTAAAAATACTACAAAAAATCCTAGGTTTATGTTTCAGGAGCTGTAAGACTAAAACCTCATGGCCGCGCCATTGAAACGGTCAAAAAACACGTTATCGCCGATATCTCGCTGAAAAAGCATCGTAGGGGTCTGAAGTTTTTTGTAAAACCTAGATTTGAATTTGTCGAAACTTGTAAAAATACTACAAAAAATCCTAGGCTAATATTTCAGGAGCTGTAGTACGGTATCGCGTAGAAATAAGTCGTGATTATTTATCGAAGAAAGTAATTGTAAAGCGAGTTTTTTGTAAACAACACCAACTAATATGTAAAACTACCGATACTAGGCAAAAAACATGTATTTTTTCGGTATTTATAACTTTCAATACGTTTTGAATATTTCGATAGGGTGACCATGGCTTTTTGTTTACAGAAAACTTTCCACCTATCGTTTTGGAAATTGTATCTCAAGGATTCTAAATTAAATTAAAATGAAACGACAAGATACAAAAAACATATTTATATTTCTTTTATAATCATATAAATCACAGATTATTTACTTACCCTAACACATATATTTCTTTCAAACTCACAAATCACAGATTATTTACTTATACTTTCTTTCAAAGTCACAAATCACAGATTATTTGCTTACACTTACTTACACTACTATATAGGGTGACTGGTAAGCAGTGATCGATACTTAAACACGTGAATTAGCTCATCATTATGAACAACTTTTACTATGGGACCAAACCTAAAATCGCGAAAAAAATATCAGCTGTTCCATACATTTACGATCGCATAACTCGTCAACATGTATGGAACAGCTGATATTTTTTTCGCGATTTCAGGTTTGGTCCCATTGTTGCCATGTTCATAATGATGAGCTAATTCACGTGTTTAAGTATCGGTCACTAATTACCAGTCACCCTATATATATTTCTTTCAGTCACAAATCACAGATCACAAAAGTTGTTCATAATGATGAGCTAATTCACGTGTTTAAGTATCGATCACTGCTTACCAGTCACCCTATATAGTAGTGTAAGTAAGTGTAAGCAAATAATCTGTGATTTGTGACTTTGAAAGAAAGTATAAGTAAATAATCTGTGATTTGTGAGTTTGAAAGAAATATATGTGTTAGGGTAAGTAAATAATCTGTGATTTATATGATTATAAAAGAAATATAAATATGTTTTTTGTATCTTGTCGTTTCATTTTAATTTAATTTAGAATCCTTGAGATACAATTTCCAAAACGATAGGTGGAAAGTTTTCTGTAAACAAAAAGCCATGGTCACCCTTTCGAAATATTCAAAACGTATTGAAAGTTATAAATACCGAAAAAATACATGTTTTTTGCATAGTATCGGTAGTTTTACATATTAATTGGTGTTGTTTACAAAAAACTCGCTTTACAATTACTTTCTTCGATAAATAATCACGACTTATTTCTACGCGATACCGTACTACAGCTCCCGAAATATTAGCCTAGGATTTTTTGTAGTATTTTTACAAGTTTCGACAAATTCAAATCTAGGTTTTACAAAAAACTTCAGACCCCTACGATGCTTTTTCAGCGAGATATCGGCGATAACGTGTTTTTTGACCGTTTCAATGGCGCGGCCATGAGGTTTTAGTCTTACAGCTCCTGAAACATAAACCTAGGATTTTTTGTAGTATTTTTACAAGTTTCGACAAATTCAAATCTACGTTTTACAAAAAATTTCAGACCCCTGCGATGCTTTTTCAGCGAGATATCGGCGATAACGTATTTTTCATCGTTTCGATGGCGCGGCCATGGAGTTTTAGTCTTATAGCTCCCAAAATATAAACCTAGGATTTTTTTATATATTTTTACAAATTTTTTACAAATTCAATCTGTTATTTACCTGAATTTCAGGTCTCAGCAACGCTTAGTTTTAAAGATCTCCGTGGCCACGCGGTTCGCCGCGTTTCAATGGCGCGGCCAGGTTCAAACCCTTATAACTTTTTAACCATAATTTTGACAAATTTATGGTTTTGGGAATCAACTTCTACAAATTTTTACAAAATCTTGGCGTGGTTTTTTTTTTTAAATTTCGCCGTGGCCGCGCGGTCGAAACGGACACGTTGGCTTTGGCCCCTCGTACGCCTTGCAAAGGACCGGGACCCAATGGTCCCGAGATATGTGAACATATAAATAACAATAATAATACTACATTCCGCGCGCTAGTCGCTCCCTCTTTGCTCCCCCGCACCCCGCCGAGCGGTGACATACGGCCGACGCAGCTCAGCTCTTGTTCACTTAGTTCAGAAAAACCGAAGTGAGCGTTAGTATCGCGCCGCCGCGCTATCAGTTTGCGAGTGTAAGTAAATATCACTAAGATATAATTTATCAAATATTTCATCTCCTTCGTCTTCTTCTGACTCTACTGTTATAGAGCCACTGGGATTACTTTCTGCGCTTCGAACAACATCATATGGTTTAATTCCCCTCTACACCGAACTCGATTCACTAGAGTTTAAAATTAAATTTTGTGCGGAACCAACTCCAGTTTGATTATAGTTGACTTGTCGTGTAGAAGTATTCGAAATAATAGAATTGGACGTAAGAAGCGCAATGTAGTTTTTTTTTACTTTTCTTTTAAAAGCACCACTTTTTTTTCACATTTCCCCAGCTTTTTCTATTCATTTTAATACCAAACAATCTATTTTTACAAAGAGAGAAAAAAATGGCGGTGGTTGTAATATTGCTAAATTATTATATACTTATAGGTCATCCCAGTCATTAAATAGTAGTTTAATGGTGTTCAAATTGACTGAAAATTGTATAAGAGTGCAATTTATCACTCTAACATGATTATCACGTAAAAGTAGTTCTCGCGACTTTAATACGATTAATGCCGATGTAAAAATTGTTTAGACATAACTAAGACGACATCACTGGTTATACTACTGAAAATTGTTTTAAAGTCGTGTAACACAGTCGTAGAGAAGTTTATACGACGTCTATCATATGACTACAAGTTGTGTAACGATAAGAGGCACTAAGTCGTATGACATGCTGAAATTACTTTAATACGATTTTTATAGCATTTAGAGTCGCGTAATTTTTACTTATACGACTAAAATGTTTTTTGGGTCCTGTCGTTAGGAACTGGGGTAGCGAACCAGACTCTAAAGCAGTCTGGTACTGAGCCGCCAAGCGAGCGTGCGATCTTACAAACCATTTAATCCAGAAATGCAGCCCGTCCGGCCCTGGAGACTTCCAGTTAGGCAACGGACGGACTACACGAGCCACATCTTGGGGGCAGATGGTAATGGCCCCCATTTCTGATATTGGATCGCAGGCTCGCTCGACTTCTCGAGTCCAATCACCTTCGGTGTGACTGACAGGCACCGACCAGATGCTGCGCCAGAAAGAGCACATGGCATCATCATCTGGCAGATGCGTGTCATCCACACCTTGGTTCAGGTCGCTCCCAAGCTCTTTATACCCACCTCTCATCGCTCTGGAACATGCGATTCTGCGTGTATCGGTCAACCCGCCGCTTATACCGCCGAATACGGCTCGCCCATGCACAAACTTTCTGCTTCAGGAAGTCGATGCGCTCTGTGACACGGGACATGTATTCTTGAGGACCGATTCCAGTCCCCGAGAATGCCTGCCTTACAAAGCGCATCACTCGTGGTCGTGTATTTCCCTCCCTGAAGCAGTATAGTTTGCCGATGAGTGCCCTGGCCCCATCGATACGTCGCTCGATTCTGCACTGCCAGGCTGGTACGGCTGGTTTGGGTCGAGTAGCTCCGTCGCAGTTTGGAAACTTGACGTTAGCTAAACGACATGCCGCAACAGCCGCGCAATACAGGATCGAGTGTGTATCAATGAGATCCTCGCTGCTCTCGAAAAAATTCGTAAGCTGCGAGTCCAGGGCACACACCAGCGCCCTATTTTTTTTGTGCATAGGTAGGCGTGGTAATCGGGGCCTAAGTTCGGTCGGAGTGTACCTATTTATTTATTTATTTATTTTAAATAGAACGGCCGAAGCCAGTTACACTACTTAAACGTATAATTTATTTAACACAGTCATGCATTCTTCTCACAAAAATTCAAACATTCTGACAGTATCATCTTCCATTCATTCGCAAACATATCAAGATCTGTGTTTGAGTTCAGGAGAGCGTTAATAGCGGCTAATGTCCGAGGAATAGGTGACTTGGAGTGTGCAACAGTACGGCAAGTTGGAACAGCCAGTAAGCGGTGTTTCCTGCCACGACAGTAATTATCTGGGACAAATAGTTTGCAGATTTTATTATGCAGATCAGGAACATCTATAATCCCTCTAAGAATTTTAAATATTACAGTCATCTGATCGCGCGACCGTCTTACTTCTAGGGAATTATAACTTAGGCAACCCAACAGGAATTTAGTGGGATATAAGAGAGGATAAAATCCGTACAAGTGCTTGTAAAGATATCTAAGAAATGCTTTCTGAACCCTTTCTAAAGCTAACGCATACTGCTCCTCAAAAGGATTCCATACGCACGCACTAGACTCAAGTTTGCTACGGACCAGTGCCTCAAAAACAAGTTTGATAACGTGGGGATTATGGAAGTCACGACAGTTCCTTAAAACAAAGCCAAGGCGCCTGAAGGACTCCTTCGCAGTGGATGTGATGTGGTCGTGAAAAGTGAGCTTACGGTCGAATATGACTCCCAGGTCTTTCATGGAATCAGTTCTTGTAATTGTATCTCCATTCAGTTTGTATTGAAAGTTGACTGGGTGCCGCATCCGACCGAAAGACATCACGTAGCATTTTGATTTATTAAATTCCATTTTATTTTCTAAACTCCACTTATATACTGAATCGATGTCTGACTGCAGAGCTTGACAATCGAGCTCAGATTTTATTTCATAAAATAGTTTTAAGTCATCAGCATATAAGAGGGATCTGGCATTCGCAATTACACCAGGGAGGTCATTAATCATCAAAATGAAAAGGAGAGGGCCGATTACCGAACCTTGACTCACACCTGAGCGAGTGTGGTATGGGAGTGATTCGTAAAAACCTAATCTGACAAATTGTTGTCGGTCCCGCAAATAATCTGCAAGAAGCCGTAGAAGCCCCGGAGCAACACCTATGGCACTGAGCTTTGATAGCAAGACGTCATTGTTGACTCTGTCGAACGCCTTTTGGAAATCAAAGTAAAGAACGTCTACCTGGCGTCTGCGATCAAGACTAGTAGAGATATAATTAACTAGTGTAAGTAAGTTAGTACTGACTGATCTTTTTTCGCGAAAGCCATGCTGCTCATTGCACAGGTACTGCTTCACTTGCTTGTAAATTCCTTGATGTAGGACATTCTCGAAAACTTTCGCGGGAGAAGATAGTATCGCTATTGGACGATATTCATCGACTGAAGATTTATTTGAAGATTTCGGAATGGGAGTCACACGTGATATCTTCCATGGTGGTGGATAGACTCCAGATTTAAGTGCTAAATTAAAAATGTGGTTTAGGGGCCGAATCAGAAATTCCTTTCCCTCTTTTAAGAACCACGGAGGAATATTATCAGGACCAATAGAACTGTTGAGTTTTAATTTATTTATTCCGGTGCTTATATCACTTTCAGTGAAGTTCAGTAGATTAATGTAATTACTAATATTACAGTTGCTTGGATTGGCTATATTCTCGGGGTCTAACTTTGGTACTTCAGTTTGGAAGACACTCGCAAAATATTCTGCAAACGCTTCGGCAGCTGCCACACCACTGTGAATTTTACCTTTGTGGGTTATATTAGGCTCAAACCCGCCTTTTGATCTTAGGTTAGAAATATGCTGCCAGAATTCTTTGGGATTTTTTTTAATGTTCCCTTCGATGCGCCTAATGTAAATATCATAAGCTGCCGATATACGAGACTTTAGGCTAGATCTATAGTCAGAAAATTGCTTATATACTAGTTCACATTTACTCTTCCTCCAGGCGGAATGTAATTTAACTTTTTTCTGGATATCCAGAATAATATCCGACGTAAACCAGGTTGGATATCTTCTAGTTATCTTTCTGTTTCGGCATTTTTTAGGGATACAAGCGTCAAATAAGCTGTAAATAATATCATAGAAAACCCGAGTGCTAGTGCGAACGTCATTGGATGATATAACTGCATCCCAAGATACCTCAGAAAGAAGTTCATAAAGCAGATCGCGATTACATTTTTTGAAATTCCAGTCCCTACTATAGTCGACATTACAGGATTCAAGTTTTTCACTTTCATGAGATGGCTGTAACTTTATCTGGATGTCCAACGGCGGATGGTACGCATCAGGGGGTACCAAACCTTCAACTGCTGTTACAGAAACGTCATGTAGGCTTACGCTTTCCTGAACTAAAACAACATCCAACATTCCCCCATGCATGTTCTCAACAATATTTCTTTCACACATATTAGAAAATGTTAGAAAATAACAATAATAATTGCGAACATTTAAGGAAGCACTATTTAAGTTTAAATCACCTAAAATAATAACTGTTCCTTTTAAGTCATTTATAAAACTTTCCACTTTTGTAAACCAGGTCATATAATCGCTATCAGTGGCACTTGGTTTTATATACACAACGCACACGTAAACAGGGGAACCATGACATGTAAAACTCGACCAAAGATCCTCACCACAGTCTGTCTCAAGTTCACGTCGACGGCGCAGGACTATGGGGGTGCGAGCCATAAGCAGCACGCCTCCACAAGGTGAACCTCTGTCGCGCCTTAACACATTCCACTCACCATAGACGAGTTCTGTATCTTCAACCGAGGTATCCAAAAAAGTCTCTGTGGCCACTATTAAATCTTGTTCGGCTATGTGCAGATTGTTGCGCCATATTCGGAGCTTTGATTTAATTCCACGAACATTCTGGTATAAACAGTTAATTTTTGTTGTTGTAGTTCTGGTGCTTGCTCTGAAAACTGCTGTGGGGCCGGTCACAATACTAGCACTATGCTGCCTTGTCTCGCCGTGTAAGCTGTTCATGAAAGGGCTGTGGGGCAACTACACGCTGGCTGTTAGACTGGACGGAGGACGGTTTCCTATAGTTGATCCAAACCTTGATTCTAGCATTTACCGGCCACACATCTGCGGAAAAGCAGCACTCATAGCATGCAATGGGAACGCCAATTTTGTATGACTTATAGTTTCCTTTCGGAGTAAGTTCATCAATGGTACAAGTCTCAGTGCCACATAAAGTGCGAAGGTAGTCTCTAATTTCATCGGCTGTAGACTCCATGTTCCATAGGTGTAAATACTTACGAGCTTCTACGGCCCTTAGTGATGTCACACTAGGGTCAGCAGCTCCTTGAATTGACACTGGGCGACGATTTTTGATCTCTTTGTTACTCGCGTCCATTCCTGGGAGCCTGTGGCTTGTGAATTAACAGAGGCAGTCTGCGTCACCGTTTCAGCTGGCGCAAAATCGGTATTGGGTTCACTCGAGCTGGCGTAAGGTAGAGCTGGTTCAGAGTGGGGCTTAGTTGAGATGTCCTGCTTTGTGCCACTTGCAGATGCCAGTGGCTTACAGTGGAGGTTTTGTTCCAGACGATGTAGTCTAGTGCTCAGCTTCGCGATGGTGTGCTGCATAGAAGAGTTTTGAGTCTTCAGGTTCTCTATAGCTAATTTAACCTCTGCGTGCTCAGTGACAACATCCCCAATTTGGGCTTTTACAGCATTCGTAGAATCTTTTGCGCTTTTGAGTTCCTGTTTCACTAATCGAAGTTCCTCACTCATTAGTATGCTTATGCTATCATTGAATTTTGAAAGCATACTGTTTAGCTGATCTTGCAGTACGTCTTGTACAACATTACGGATGTCATCAGTTGTCAAGGTATTTGGGGGTTTTCTCACGGTAACATTAGGATTAGCATTGAACCGAATAGGCGTATTATCATCCCTGGGCACTCTAGTTTTTTTGATAGAGCAGAACGGGCAATTCCAAGCTTTGGAGGCAAAGAGTTCTTCGTCGTAATTTGTTAAGCAGGCAAGGTGAAATGCTTTTTCACAAACCGTGCAATTACGATAATTTCCTTCATCCAATCCACCATCGCAGCATCCCCAAATCATTAATTTGTCAGCCGATGTAGACATTATTAATCTTGTAATGTAGTAATAAATACGTGTAAGCACGCTAATAAATACCCAACGCGTTGACTAGCGAAGTAGTAGGCGAGCGTCAACTCGCGGTCAGCCAGTTGTGTTTATCAACAATTATAATATGCTCGGTGACACGGAGCGACACAGAACGCGATCCTTTCCAACTAGGAAACACCGAGCGCCACCGTGTACAGTGGGCGGAGCAATTTCGCTGCGTTTGACACAGAACGACACAGAACGCGACTCTTTCCAATTAGTTAACACTGTGTTTTTTCTCTGAGTTCGTTATTTAAATTATTGTAATAAAAGTGGTTATAACTTCGGAACCACTTGTTATTTTTAAGTTCTGTTTTCACTATTATAGAGTACACTTGTAGTGGAACGTCACAGTACACTTCACTAAAAGGTTTATTTCGGTTTTGCACGTATCTCGAATTTAAAACACGGAGCTCGTTTCGACACAACAAAGTAATATGCGCGCGCTGCAATGATGACCTATACTCGCGAAACGCATCCTCCAGTGCGCTCCTCAATCGGTCGTTACACTGGCTGCTTACTGTGGCAACCCTATCATCCTCCTCTTCAACACCATGATTGAACCGCGGCAGGATTGCATCAATATTTGACGCTTGTGCCGTGGTTTGTGTCCGAGTTGAGACGATATGGTTGCTCAGTACCTCTGAGCGCAGCCTATCAAGTGCAGCATCGTCCAATCTATGATTGCGTTGGATAACACGCACCTGATCCGACAGTCGTTGGGCCGAGACGTTGACGGTTGGCTCTAGTTCCTGGAACAGAGACAGCATCCTAACACGGTACGCAGTGAGGTTAGTTCCTCCCTCTGTAGACCCGTAATATGCGCGCATGACGTTCTCGTTCATTGACTGAGTCCATCTCATGCGCTGCACACAACCACCGGCAGCGGGGACCCGGCTCGGGGCCGGTTGGCCCCTAAGTCCCAAGCTCTTCGGTGGCCGGCCTCTCCTCTGCCGACGTACAGGTGTTGGCGACGTCGGCGGGGAGAAATACTCGTCGCTCGAGCTCGACGCAACTACCGCGGCCGGTGTCGTCACAGCGCTCACAGTGGGGCTGGGTACCGGCGGCGGCGAGGCGGAGCTGAGCGAAGAGTCCGGAGGTGGTGGGCGTGCTGATCGTGCGGCCGATCTCGTCAACATTTAGCGTTTGTTCCAATTTTTAACCGACTTCCAAAAAGGAGGAGGTTATATGTTCGTCGCGTATGTTTGTTTTTTTTTTTTTTTTATGTATGTCCACCGATTTCTCCGTCAATTGTGGACCGATTTTGAAAATTCTTTTTTTGTTTGAAAGGGTGTGCTCTGGAATTGGTCCCATATAAATTTTATTAACTTTGCTTGGATTATTTTTGAGTTAGCTACAATCATATCATCTACATACTAAGTGGGAAAAAAAACGTATTTTTTTCCCACTTAGTATGTAGATGATATGATAAGTTTCTGTCACTGGTAGCAGGTATTCGAATGTATGTGGGGTAAATACCACAACTAAAAAGTGAAAAATAAAAACTTTTTACAAAAAAAAAACAACCGACCTCCAAAAAAAAAACACTACAAAGTGAAAAATAACTTTAATTTCGGAAGTCGGTGGCAATAAACGAAAATACAAAACCCAAGACACCGACTTCCGAAATTAAAGTTATTTTTCACTTTGTAGTGTTTTTTTTTGGAGGTCGGTTGTTTTTCTTGATTTTATTGGAGGTGACATCTGTCATGTCACCTCCGCTATGGCATTTTTTGAGTATAGTCTATTATTTCTATGGTCATTTTTATCTATTTTCGGTTTAATTTAGTTTTTTAGGCTTTTACGCTTGTTTTCAGTTACCAATGTTAGTAAAAACTGCGTCAAAAATTATTATTATTATTATTAGCTACCTATCTACTTTTAAAACGTTTCGTGCAATCCTTTTTAGGGTTCCGTACCTAAAGGGTAAATCGGGACTCTATTACTAAGACTCCGCTGTCCGTCTGTCTGTCACCAGGCTGTGTCTCATGAACCGTGATAGTAAGACAGTTGTTTTCACAGATGATGTATTTCTGTTGCTGCATTTATTTCAAATAAACCAATTACAGGTACTTTTGAATTGTCAAGGGGTCGGTCAGTCAGAAAGATGAAGCTAGTTGCCCATTCCTAATCGTAGTAGGTACCTGTGGAGAAGAACGGGCAAGAAACTCCACGGACATTCTTTTAAATCAAAATATTGTTACAAAATATGGTAATAATTTCTGTTTTATTAAATAATTATGATATTTGATATTCAACTTACATTTGACGTATAAAATAAGTTCTACTATAAAATAGTATCAAATATCATAATTATTTAATAATACAAAATATTGGTTACATCATTCATGTTGAAATTATACATGTGAGAACATGTAGAAAGACATGCACGTTAAAAGCGTCCGTAATAACAATATAAAAAACAAAAACAATTCAAAGATTAAAATAAACCGTGGCAGCTAAGAGTTGCTGGTCATCTCTTAGCTGCCACGGTTTATTTTAATTTTGCGCCGTCAGTAGGGACTGGTCCCTACTGACGGCGCCCGTTCATGAACATGACGCATGGATCAGCACCATTTAGCTCAATCATTTTGAAGGGAACTTAATGATCCAACACACGCGCCACCATCAGCGAGACATTTGAGTGAGCATGACATACTCTCAGCCGCCAGGGCATATTCAAGTCAATGAAAGACGTACCCAGTATTTGGTAGCGTTATGGAATGTACATGTTCACAGTGCTCACACACGTGATATGCAATTATACAATGAAAAGAGATTGAATTTAAACAAAGCAAAGATAGTTTTTACAATCTTCAGCAGCTGCTATATCAACAAATACTAAAAAACAGAATAAAATAAATATTTAAGGGGGCTCCATACAACAAACTTGATTTTTTTGCCGTTTTTATTGATAATGGTGCGGAACCCTTCGTGCGCGAGTCCGACTCGCACTTGGCCAGTTTTGTATAAAGGTATCAGTAAAGTGAAAAAAATATAAGTAGGTAGGTACTTGCCAAAAACATGTTAATAGATTTCTTTCAGATATTATATTTCTACGTAAAGTACCTACTTTACGTAGAAATATAATATCAGAAAGAATAGATTATAAAAAAAAACAGTGGCACGCCGGGAGTGCCGACAGAAGCGAAAACTTGAACAAGATCTTGGTGGAAGAAAAATACTTGTATAGAACATTAGTCCGTAATCTTATCTAAATAAAGATCACAATCGCGTTTACAAAAAAATACTTCCAAAACCTTTAAAGTACAAATACTTGCATAGAACATTGATCCGTTTCTTAATATAAATAAAGAGCACAATCGCGGTTACAAAAAAGAGATGTCGGTAACGGTGTCGCGAGTTCAATTGTTTTTCCCATCTCAAAAATGCCCAACGCGCCTAAAGATGTTTTCACTTCAAAAAATTGTTTGTTTTACTACTAATTGAATAAAACGCCATCTATTTATTGCAAAGAGCTCTGAACAAAAAACTTTTTACAAAAAAAAAAACAACCGACTTCAAAAAAACACTACAAAGTGAAAAATAACTTTAATTTCGGAAGTCGGTGTCTTTGGTTTTGAATTTTCGTTCTTTGTCACCGACTTCCGAAATTAAAGTTATTTTTCACTTTGTAGTGTTTTTTTGAAGTCGGTTGTTTTTTTTTTTTGTAATAAGTTTTTATTTGTCACTTTTTAGTTGTGATACACCTACCCCACACAAATTCGAATACCAATACCTGCTATGTAAATAACAGTGACAGGAAGTTATCATATCATCCACATACTAAGTGACGAAAAAATACGTATTATTGAAGCTAACTCAAAAACTGCCCAAGCAAAGTTAATAAAATTTATATGGGACCACCTCTGAAGTATGATCTACCAAACAAAAAAAGAATCATCAAAATCAATTCATAATTGACGGAGTAATCGCGTAACAAACATATAAAAAAAAAACAACATGTACAATCGAATTGAGAACCTCCTCCTTTTGGAAGTCGGTTAAAAATGATTAATTTTATCACTCTGAGTCCGAATTGAAGTAAAAGGTTTCATTTATCATTTTTGTTGAAAATAGGTGATTTATGAGTTTATATAGATAAATCAGCATTAAACAAGGAAGTTTTGATTTTACTTAACTTACTTATGCCAAAATCACCCATTTATCGCTTTTTAGTGATTGTTAATTTCATATTTGTTACCTATGCTGCCATCTATGATTTTTTTTTCAGAACTAATTATATTTTGTTCCGAGTTGAGACCCCATGATCTAAAATAAGCGGATAATAGTTATTGTTCACACTCTATAAAGGTAATTACAGGATAAAATGGAACGTCAAAAACATTTTTAGTACTTCCCGTAAAAATGGCGAGCGGAAGCTATATTTGAGTACTGTTTTTTTGAGAATTATGTTACGCAACCTTTTTTTTTCAACTTATGAAGCAATTGATTAGCAATCTGTTTCAAATCGAAACAAATTGTGGTTGTGTTGTATTACGCAATTAGGATACCGGTCTTTGTTTGCGCCACAGTTTATAAAATGTGTAAGGTTAATTCTAAATTTATAATGGTTGAGTTACGATAAAAATGACTAACTGTAGTTTTCGGTAAACGCAATTTAAGTTGGTGGAAAAATATTACGTCGGCAAATGCTGTATTGATTTTTTTCAGAATTTTCAGTATTTTTAACCAACGCGACGGCGACGTCGGAAAATTAATATACAGGGTGACTGGTAATTTGACGTATTCCTTCCAGGACGTGATAGTGTGATCCATTTGCAACAATTAAGCACCCCATAAAGCCTAGGCGAAAATTCATGGAAATCGAGAAAACCCAATTTTTATGTTATTTTGAAAAATTTCCAAAATTCGTCACTAAATATAACTTTTCTCTAAACTCTCAAATTGAATGGCCTTTATTGCTTTTCCATGGGATACCTAATACTTTAATAAACCTTTCGATGTAACCAAATTTTCTAAAACATCGAACAGGTAAAAGTAAAAGGAAGAAGTTTACTAACAATTTTCAAAAATCATTTAAGTACATGAACTTTGACACCAGTTATCTCGAAATTTTACTATGGTATTAAGCGTACAAATTACGGAGAAGACAACTTCATTTAATCAGCGATCTAACGAGGTACAAATGTTAAAAAATATTTAGAGGTGCCGATGAAACAGTCGATAGTGCTGCCAAAGGTCGAATTTGCTAATTGTAGAAATATTTAAAAATTGTGAGATAATCGAAGTAATTAACTGGTTTATGCCATCCCACTACTTCCTAACCTCCCAGCAATCCCACACACGGCAGGCAATCAGGTCGTCATGACCAGATAAGTCGCGGAGCGGTTTTTGGGTTTTTAACATGACTTACGGTCTACTCGCTGGTCACAGTTCACTTGTCGCTTAGTTTGCATGTACACATAAACCAAACTATTAATATTTTTTGTTTAAACATGCATACTCTAATAGTTTGACATACGCCGACATTTGAGGCTTTAAAAATCCTTTATTTATCACTAGCTGACCCGTGCCCACTTCGTTGGGCGGTAAACATGTTAACTTGTGATAAAATTATGAGTGTAGTTCGGTTAGTACTGAGTGCTATGATTTATTTCCTAACTGTCAAAAGGAGGGTTTTGTTTTTATTGCATATAAATCAGAAAGACGCTGCACACGTTCAGCGCTAGACTCCCTATCCCTTGTTGCAGAGATATGCTGCCTTAAATCACTGAGACGCTGCGCACGTTCAGCGCTAGATTCCCGAGCACGGGCCTGCGATGTTCTCACAGTTTGGCTAGCGAGCCGCTGCGAGCGCTCAGCGCTAGACTCCCTATCCCTTGTTGCAGAGACATGCTGCCTTAAATCCCTGAGACGCTGCGCACGTGCAGCGCTAGATTCCCGAGCACGGACCTGCAATGTTCTCCAGCTTTGGTTAGCAAGCCGCTGTGAACGCTCGGAGCTAGATTCCCCAGCGCGTGCTTGCGAAATATTTTCTCTATTCCTCGAGATGCGCTGATGATTTTCAAGAGCAGACTCTTCCGTACGGCGCACAGTGGGCTGGGATTACAAGGTTGGGTCTTAAGAGATCAAATGTATTTTTTTGGTATTTAGGCATAAATTTAAAACGTTTTTATTCTTTGACTTTTTTTAATTTAACGAGTACTTTCGGAGATATAGCCATATCAAATTTGTATGAAGAGTCATGTTATTTTAGTTAAGCAATTTATTCCAATTAAATTGAAATTGAAAATAATGTATACTAAACGGCCTGAAAACCTCAATATCTACTTAGTTCTTTAAAAAAAAACAATGTTCGACATTTTCCACCACCATAGGTAGGTATGACGTAATTTGTTTTGAGACTTATTTCCGGGAATCAAGGGATAAGAGTGCGCGAGCGCAACAACAAGTTATGACGTGTCGTAACGTGATTGGTGCAACGATAGGGTATCTACGGAATGTTCGGTTGCATTCAAACGTACTTCAGTGTTCTATTATTCACCATAATAGACGCACTACACATTCATTACTTACTTATTTGTTATTTTGTATTTGTGAAAATGTTTGAAAATTTAGTGACAAACCTTGATCTTTTCGTTATTTTAAAAAACAGTGGCAGTATTAAAAATAATGACAGTTTGTGTAGTGAGATAAGGTCTAAATTTTTAAGTCGAATTAAGTGATGATCACGAAAAGACCTTAAAGTTGTTTTGTGCAAAATTTTGTTATAATTTAAATAGAAGATGGGAAAACGCTTATCGTAAAGAAAATATATTCAGAACTAAAAATAGTGAATGGTTACAAGAAAACATAATATGGCCAGACTTTATTAAGTGTTTAATAGGCAGTAATGAAGATCAACCAGCACCGAGTACATCAACTCAGTATGTATCACCATCAAAAGTTTCTGTCGGTGTCTCCACCGAACAAAGCCCAAGAAAACCTTTTTGTGAATTAGCGCCTAAACAGAAAAAAAGACGTGCAGAAAACTTTCATTTATCTTCGGACGAAATAAAATATGCATATTTTGAGCAGTTGAAAGCGGATGGGAATGAGGAGGTTGCTAAAATACTAGAACATTTACTAAAGAATCCCCAAGATGTAAAAAAAGTTAAAAAGTGCATATCTGTTGAAGAAACAAAACCTGTGTTTTCTCCGGATGAGGCTTTAGGGTTATTTTTATCACTTAAGCTGACCAAGTGGCAATACAATACTTTAAGAAAAAGTGTTAACGAAAAAGACAGTAATATATTTCCATCTTATTATCAAGTGCAACATGCGAAACAGAAATGCTATCCACCAAAAGATGCTATTACAGTGACAGAAACCTCAGCTAAAATAAAGTTACAAGCTCTATTGGATATAACGACAACAAGAATAATGACGTCACTGGTCATAGATAGTGGTTGTAAAGAATTTACACTAATCAGTAAGTGGGGATTTGACGGTGCTTCTAATCAAGCCAATTACAAACAAAAAATGCAAACAGACGATGAACAAGAAAGTCAACTTGACGATTCAAGCATATTTATGGGTAGTTTAGTGCCAATAAAATTAGTGTGCGGCGAACAAGTTATCTGGCAAAACGATTCACCAAATTCATCTTACTGGTTTCGTCCAATCTTTTTCGAATTTGTGAAAGAAAATAAAATAACGATATTGCGGGAAAAAAGTGCTATTGAGGAAGAGATTGTAAATTTAGTGAAAACAGAAGTTGGAGAAATAAAAATTTCACACTCTTTATTAATGACTATGATAGACGGAAAAGCAACATCAATTTTATGTGATACTTCATCTCAGAGATGCGACATTTGTAAAGCCACTCCAACAGAGATGAATAATTTGCCCTTAATTGCATCAAAACCGACTGATCCAGATCTCTGTAAATACGGATTGTCATCATTGCATACCTGGATACGAATGATGGAATGCATTTTGCATATAGCCTACAGATTAACGATACAGACATGGACAGTAAAGGGAGACAACAAGTGCATCATGGAAAGAAGAAAGAAAGACATACAAGACGCTTTTAAAAATAGAATGGGACTTCTGATTGATGTTGTTAAACAAGGGCACGGCTCCACGAATGACGGAAATACTGCTAGAAGATATTTTGCAAATCCAAACATGACTGCTGAGATAACTGGTGTTAGTGAAGAATTAATAAGGCGATTTGCAATCATTTTAGAGGCAATTTCATCAGGTTACCACATTGACACAGCGAAATTTCACGAATATGCTCAAGTGACCATGCAACTGTATTTGGAATTATATAGCTGGTATTATATGCCTTCAAGTGTTCATAAAGTTCTTATGCATGGTGCAGCTATTATTGAAAGTTTTGGTCTAATACCAATTGGACAGCTATCTGAAGAAGCTGCTGAAGCTAGAAATAAAGACTTTCGTAGGTACCGCCAACACCATTCCAGGAAATGCAGTAGAAAAACTACAAATGAAGACATTTTAAATAATTTATTGACCAGCTCTGATCCACTCATCTCAGCGAAACGTCACAAACTTCGCAGAAAACATAAAACTTTGTCAGTAGAAGCACAAAGTTTATTAGTAATTGAACAAGCGGAAACATTTGATGATGACGAATACGAAAATTTTGCATTCGTTAATGTCCCATATAGCACTTTTTGGTCGCAGATATGTTAAAGATGTAACAAGTCGCAAAAGTTTCGTAACTGTTACGAAACATGGTGACTGTGTGGGGTTTGGTCTCTATGTGTGTTAATAGTTCGTACAAAATTTGACCGGAAAACATTTCAGTAAGTTTAAGTAGTCTTTGTGTTCACACGTAACGTAAACATTTGTGTAGACTTATTTTTAAACACTTGGTGTTTAGTTTGTAACATGTGTACAATCGAGTAAAAATGTGTGGTAGCGGTGTGGTCACCATGTTACTAGAATAATAACTTAAAATTTATATTTACACGAGGTGTCGTAATGTTACGTCATTATTACTGAACAATATATTACTGAAATGTGAATAAAAAAGTCACAATAAGACACTGTTTCTCAAACTGTTTCGAGAAGTGATCAAATGATTGCAGTTGAAAATGAGTAAAGAACCGAAAAGATTCCGTCTCACATCGACTTTCTACAGAAAAGTTAACAAATTATTGGTTCCACAAAATCTATCTCCAAGTAAGTACATAATTTTTCAGACAGTATATTTATTCGGTATACATTGTCTTTCTTATACGAAATCTTATATTGTTTACTTGAAATTTTATCAAAATAACTATTTATTTCCATATTTTTTTAATGTAAGAAATTGTTACTGTGTGGTTATCCACCTGAAATATTTTTTTAATCGCAGCCTATAAGATTAAATAGGTCTTTGTTGTTTGCCTAATGATCATAATACAAAAATAATAGAAGCCAATTAATAGAGCGCACGTGCACAAGCATTTTATTATTTGTTTTAAAATTAAATTGTTTGAAATGAAATTTTGGTGGGTATTTTAATTAATAACTTAAGTTTAGGTCAGCATTAAAATTCAGAATTAATATTTTCCAGACCACATACCAAATGCATCGTCTTCATCATTTAAAATTCAAGAAAATAGTTCTGTAATCCCTGATGCCGTACAGTTTAGTTCCAAACAGCCTAGTTCCGGTGAACCAACTTCCGAAGTGTCAAACGTGCAATTAGATGCAGTTGTGACCTCTCATAATATATGTGATGTCAATGAGGGGCTGGATACCAGCAGTTCCGCAGTAGAAGCTGAAGAATCGTCTGATTCTAACAGCGAAATACATTCAATAAATATAAAAGACCAAATTCAGCAATGGGCATTAGAGTACCAGATTCCTCAAAATGCCTTAAAGGAATTACTTACTATATTGAGAGACAATTCAAACACGGATTTCTATAAATTTTTACCAAAAGACAGTAGAAGTCTATTAAAAACGCCAAAATTTAATAACATAGTACCAATGGGAAATGGAAAATATTGGTGTAATGGCATAGAGAAATGTTTAAAAGAAGTTTTGTCTCAAATGATCTCAGAGTTGCCGACATGCATATTTTTGTCTTTTAACATAGACGGCTTGCCAGTAGCCAACAGCACAAAAAATGAATTTTGGCCAATTTTGTGTAAAATAAACGGCATGGACGTTGCTCCATTAGTTATAGCTATATTTTTCGGAAGCACAAAACCGTGTTTGGAATTATTTTTACGTCCATTTGTAAAGGAGCTCATCAAGTTACTTCAAGGTGGATTACTCATTCAAAGGCAAATCGTTCCTATCAAAATTCGTTGCTTCATATGTGATACACCTGCGAGGTGCTTTATAAAAGGTGAGTGCAAAATTAAATATAGAATATATATATAAATAATATCTATTTAATAAAACTACCTAACCTATACCTACCTACATGATTTTCTTCTGCTGTACACAATAATGCCAAATAACTGCTGTAGCTACACCCACGGGTATTCTCAGCATGTCGTTTCATACACTCATAACCAGCAGCCCACCAGCGGCTATTGTTTCGTTTTGTGGTAAAATGTAGAGTATTTCCTTCTTCAGAATGCAATCTATCTTCTTGCCAAATTTTATCGAAATTTGTTCAACAGTTTAGGCGTGAAAAGGTAACTGAGAAAGACAGACAGAGCTACTTTCGCATTTATACTATTACTATGAATTTTGGTAATGCAAGTAGTTTATCGTACCCCCGTGCATTTCAAATATAATGTATCTTATTTCGTGATATTTTTCATTTTAGGTACTGTGGGGTTTAATAGTTACCACGGGTGCATGAAATGTACAGTAATCGGAGAATACGATAGAAAAGGTCGGCATATAAGTTTTCCCAGAACGGACATGGCTTTGCGTACTGACCATTCATTTAGAAATCGATTAGATCCTGATCACCATAAAGAAAAAAGTCCAATCGAAGATTTACCCATAGATCTTGTTAACGATTTTACGATTGCAGATGCTCTTCATTTGTTAGATTTGGGTGTAATGAAGAGATGTTTACTGGGATGGACTAATGGCAGTTTTAATTTCCGAACAAAGTGGTCGGCAAAGGAAATTCAGGATGTTTCAAGAAAACTAATGGAAATAAAATCAACTACTCCATCTGAAATACATCAAGGAAGACTGAGAGAATTAGATACCCTTCACTTTTGGAAAGGTGCTGAATTTAAAAACTTTTTGTTATACTTTGGTCCAGTAGTGCTAAAAGAACACTTATCATGTGAAGTATATCAACATTTTTTAACATTGTTCTGTGCCACCACTATTTGTTATTCTGACGTTTATGTATCTTACCGGTACATAGCTGAAAAACTTTTTGTTGATTACATCGAAAAATTTGCAGAAATTTACGGTCATGATTCTGTGAGCAGTAATATTCATAATCTTTGTCATATTGTAAATGATGTCTCAAGGTTTGGCTCTCTACCTTCTTTAAGTGCATATCCATTTAAAAGTATGTTGTTTCGAATTAAAAACCTTTTACGAAAAGGCGACCAACCCTTAGCGCAAGTAGCAAATCGCATACAGGAATTGTCAAAGCTAAACATCAAGGGCCACAAATCCAAACGGATGTATCCTCTTGTCAAATATGAAAGTTTGTTGGATACGGGTGAAAAAGTATTTACTACTGTAAAAATGAGTGAGAATTACCAGCTTTCAAAATACATTAAAGATAAATTATCGATAGAATGAAATTCGCAACTTTTGATCAAGGAAACATACAAATCGTTGGAAGGAATATAAAAAACAAATGTAATTTTTTTGAGCGACCATTTAATTCTTCCCATATAAATATTTATGTAACATTACTTCCTTACGAACTTGAAGAATTAAAGAAATACAATCTAAATGATGTCAA
The DNA here is from genome assembly GCA_963680765.1 of Agrochola lychnidis. Lineage (NCBI taxonomy): Eukaryota > Metazoa > Arthropoda > Insecta > Lepidoptera > Noctuidae > Agrochola > Agrochola lychnidis. The sequence continues at coordinate 25,049,648 of OY796866.1, forward strand.
ATGTAAACTTACATCGTATTGACAACATTAGGAAAGAAAATAAACAAATAAAAACAATAAAACCAATCACAATAATTTGACTCTCAAACAATCAGATAAATCTTTAAAAAAATTAACACAAATTATCAAAAATATTAAAAAAAACATACAAACGTAACTCGTCAGTTAAAACTTTTCAAAACAATCACAAACTGTCAGTTACATAGGTATAATTCTATCGCGTGCAGAAGACAGTCACCTGCTGGAGACGCTGACGTCATCACAAATTTCACCGATTTTTTTTTTGTTGTTTTTTTCCCTTTGCTAGATGAAAGTACCTATGAATATAAACAACTTTTCGTAAAGAACCCACTATCCTACTTGAAAAAAATCTGCTGTTCCATACATAATTCCAATACCTAGTTACTACACCAAAATGTATGGGACAGCTGATTTTTTTCGTGTTGGAAGTTGGTCCGATACAAAAAGTTTTTTATATTCATAGGTACTTTCATCTGGCAAAGAGAACAAAATAACTAAAATTTTTCGGCAAAATTTGTGATGGCGTCAGCGTTTGCTGCAGCTGACTGTCTTCTGCATGCGATGGAATTATACCTTTCGTCGGTTTCTTCTTTAACTAGAAAAAATATTAATATTTATTTATTTTTTCTAGTCTAGTCATATTATTTGCAAAACGCACCTACAAGCAAAAAAAACCGGCGCAGTACGTCGAATGGAATCACTTACGATTTTGGAACTTTAGATTAGATTCTTTGAGAATTTTGTTTTCTGCTTGTAACCCACTGTTCTCTGTTATGATTTGATTGAATTCAATCAACCTCAAACTGATTAAAGTTTCACCAGTTTGACTCTCAGTTTCGGGTATTGTTGTTGAATTCTCATTCATTGCTATTATTTTTGAAGCATCAGTTTCAGTCGCTTCGGTATCATCAATAGTGTTATAACTGGTACTGGCGTGATTGAAATATATATTTGAGTCGTATTCATTCATTTTTGTTTTATTCGTAACATTATCGTTATCTTTTTTAGTTTCTTTATCTTCCATCATTTCAAAATCAGTATTAAAATTTTGTAATTCTTCCACAATTGACTTTTCAGCCGGATATTTTCTTTTATTTTCACGATTTTTGTGGTATCTGTAAAAATAATAATTATTTAAAAGGTGATATTTCATGAGATGGCCAAACGAACAAAATATGGATGTTTAAGGTGACCGAGCAAATTTGGCGGAAAAATTACTGGCAATACCTATCTCTACGTACGCTATATTATTATTATTTATCACTTTACTAGTCTGTAAGTAGTTTTTATTTTTCTTTACTAAGAAAATATACTGGGCCCTAAGTTTTCGTTGTGACTGAGCGTCGTGAGTAAAGACGTCATAAAGGTACCGGATTGATAAGGTAAATGCAAGGCAGCCGGGTAAAGGCAAAGACGCGCCGCGCGGCGCTCCTTCCTACCTACCTGATGTCAAACATACTGTCGTATACGTCTCTATACAAAATTTAAATTCAACAACGTCTAAAATGAGAAGACTGATTCTAATGCAATCTTATATATGTAATCAAGACATGAAATACTTTATTAATAATAGTTTAGTTTGAAAAAAGCGTAAGTATTTTTAAATTATTATAGAAAACTCAAAACCACTAAGTTCGTAAAAACACTGTTAAAAATACCATTTTATATCAAACATGTGGTATTTTACATGCTCTTTGTAACGTGTAAAAGTACTTACGCCATAATAATCTGAAATTAATAGAATCCAATAGTTAAGCACTGATCTACAGTCAGTCTAGTAAACGTAATAAATTACATCGCTTTATCGGTACCACAGTCTTATGACGTACGTGCGTTCCTTCGGAAGCGCGCAGCTCAACTGACCTTAGACGGACTCGACCGACCGACTCGTGGTCGTACCTCTCTTTCTCACTCTTCGCGCACTCAGTTGTATTAAACATTGTCCATGAGCTCTTCCAGTCTAAACTTCTGAAGTGACGCGCCCCACTACTGCATTTTACGTACACAGGGCCGCGGATTTTAAAATAGGGTAGTGGGGCGCGTCGCGTCGTCGAATTATTGTCGAATAAAACACGTCGTAAAACTTACCTCTCATCTTCAGTATCCTCAAAATTTGAATACAGTTCCTCTAATCTAATTCCTTCAGCAAAAGTAGCTATGCCTTGTAGTTTCACGACATATTTCAATTTTCTCCAATTCTCCGAAGGCACACTTCTTTCATCTCTCCTTAATAGTTCAAGGTCGCTGTTTTTTCTCGTCCTTGGCCAAAACAGGACAGAGTCTTTGTTGTTGCCCAGTACCCATGTACTAGGCACAACCGATATAAGGTGAGACGAGCCCTCTTTAGTTAGTACTATACTAAACATAATTTGATAATATGCAGGCCTGTCCAAACGTTTGAGAATCGCTGGAAGCAATAAACCATTTTGTGAATTCGGTAACTTTGTAACTACTTCTGGTTTCACGTCGACATATGTCGACATAATCTAGTAACTTCCTGACCAGTTGTGACTAGAATATTTTCTCTAAATAAAATTACGTTTTTTAATTATTTAACAATTTTGTGGTTCATTTTTGGTTCCATAACATATAGTTACTATTAAATATATTACAGCAAAAGCTTCCAAGCTCTGGGAATGTAAAAACTTGTTAGTAAAACTATTAATAGTTTTTACAAACTATTGTTTAAATTATACTACACAGGTTAAATCACAATTTTATGGTGGCGCATTGAAAATTTCAAACTATATGAACAAATTACACAATGAAATTCATTTCCCATGTAGATTTGAACAATATAAACAAATTAAAATATGAATAAAAATTTACCTTGATAAACAGTGATGGCTGATGTTTTCTTCTTATTATTTTTTAACTTGTCAGTCATAGAACAAAAAGAGAACGAAAACGAATGAACGAACGAATGATTTCTGAGAAGTGGTTGCAGACTAAGAACAATGTTACCACACAGCAACGTAACTTTAAAACCAAATGTTACTGTGTCGACTGTTCCCCATTTTTAGTCGTAGCGACGGAACTAAGTACACTCAGCGACCAAAAAGTGTTACTAGAATGAATAAGTGTGGACACATAGTGTCGAATTATTTCGTAACGGCTACCACAAAGCGCTATATGGGGTGGATACCCTTGACAGTGATTAAATTAAAACAGTGCAGTGGCCAGTAGTGATTGTGATTTTTACTTATTTATTTTATTAGTCCTTAGTGGATTAGGCCTAAAGGGGAGACCACTACATAAAAAAAACGCGCCTAGTTCTTAACCTCTATGGTGGTGTGGAATAGAGAACAAAATTTGAAATTGCGACCAAATCGCAGAAAATCGCAACCCGAGAATAGGCGCTAAAATAGGACAAATATACGTACTATGCATACGTAGAGTCAATTCTTTGAGAAAATTTGAGAATTTCGAGATTTTCACATTTTTTTCTTTTGCTTCATACAAAAATTACTTTGGATATTTATAACTCCGAAAATACTAAGTTATCTGAACGACCCTCATAGAAATAATTACTTATAATAGGACAGAAGATAAATTTTAGTTTAGTCCTGTCAAATTAATCAGCGCTTGACGTAAATTGACGTAATTTTAATTGGCAAGTTTTTAATCACGTCTAAACTTGTATGGAGACTGACAGGCGCTGATTAATTTGACAGGACTAAACTAAAATTTATCTTCTGTCCTTTTTTTAATGAAATAGAAAGAAAAAGATGCACTGAACTTAAATTTAGTATAGTTTGTGAACAAGGGAATCGGCACCAATGTCACATAAACTATGAATTCTTGAAAATAAGTTTTTTTTTTACATTTGTACCTCGTTAGATCGCTGATTAAATGAAGATGTCTTCTCCGTAATTTGTACGCTTAATACCATAGTAAAATTTCGAGATAACTGGTGTCAAAGTTCATGTAGGTACTTAAATGATTTTTGAAGATTGTTAGTGAACTTCTTCCTTTTACTTTTACCTGTTCGATGTTTTAGAAAATTTGGTTACATCGAAAGGTTTATTAAAGTATTAGGTATCCCATGGAAAAGCAATGAAGGCCATTCAATTTGAGAGTTTAGAGAAAAGTTATATTCAGTGACGAATTCTGGAAATTTTTCAAAATAACATAAAAATTGGGTTTTCTCGATTCCCATAAATTTCGCCTAGGCTTTATGGGGTGCTTAATTGTTGCAAATGGATCACACTATCACGTCCCGGAATACGTGAAATTACCAGTCATCCTGTATAAAGCAGTCATATTTTGAGTATGCTCATATTTTTTTTTTTTTTTCGGAGGTTTTATTACTTTTATTTATGCGTTCATTCATAAAACTGAGTAATATACGATTTTGAAAACTTCCGAATATTTATTTTCATCTGCTTAGATAAGTACTTACGTAATAACTTTTTGTATGCGGTTTAGGTGTGAAAGTGGTACATAGGAAGATACTAAGATGAGTTTGAGGGGCTTGTGGCTAAGTAATAACAGTCACATGGGTCGATCGATCAGGTTAAGCTACGCTTGCCGCGGTTGCTCCGTGGATGGGTGATCATCTTTACATACTTATCAAGACCCCTCCGTGCATCGAAAAGCACGTTAAGCCATAGGCCCGGCTGTCATTTGTAGATCTTTGACAGTCGTTACGGGTAGTTAAAAAGTCTGACAACCAGTCTTACCAATGGGTATCGTGTTACCTAGTAACTAGGTTGTGGAGGTCAGATAGGCAGTCGCTCCATGTAAAATACTGGTACTCAGCTGCATCCGGTTAGACTGGAAGCCGACCCAAACATAGTTGGGAAAAGGCTAGGTTATAAAATAGCTTAAGTATACTAGGTACGTACTTATCACTACATAGTATAAAACAAAGTCGCTTTCTCTGTCCCTATATCCCTATGTATGCTTAAATCTTTAAAACTCCGCAACGGATTTTGATGTGGTTTTTTTTAATAGATAGAGTGATTGAAGAGGAAGGTTTATATGTATAATAACCCGATTTATACCCGTGCGAAGCCGGGGCGGGTCGCTAGTTACCTAATAAAAAGGCAATTATTATTATATCAAGTGTTTCTATAAGTACTTATTTGAACTATTGATTTAGGTTGAACACTCCTACAAAGAAAAGTAAAACGTCGTAAAAAATAGGTACATACTCACCTAATTATTTACGTTTTTTTACGAAGTAGACTAAACTTGTACATAATATCCACCCGCAAAAAAATCGACACATTCTCAACTAGAGCTGCCACCTCTCCGGGTTTGACCCGGAGTCTACGGGTTTGCATGGTGCATGTCCGGGCTACGGGTTCAACATCGATATCTCCGGGTCAGATGTAACGGGAATTTAAAAAAGAAACCAATGAGGTTTACAGAAAAACTCTTGAATACATACAGAAATATTATGATTTTGAGCATTCTGTATTCAAAATCTTTTCCAAATTCGATCTAACAAGTGCAGTAAGTTACGAAGATGCTGTGGAAGCTTGCGAATCACTTGGTCTGAAAAATGTAGACGAAGATAAACTTTATGACGAGCCCCGAAATTTAAACCAAGTATTTCCTCAGTTCGAACAATCTATTGATTCAACATTATCTGTTGATTTACGATGGGTTCAGCTATTCAAAGTCACGTCAACCTTCACCGAACTGCCAGTCCAGTCAGTCAGCAAAAAAGCATTATTTTGTCACTACACCTGCTTGTCCCGTAGTTCTGAAACGTCAGAGAGGGCGACCACGAAAACTTGTTTGTCCAGTTTGTTCAGTTTCCTTTAAGCGAGTTCATGAGCGAGGACGTTCTCTAGAACTCGAGGTGGAGTGGCAACCCAGAGTGGTCGGCCATCTGTCTCAGGGCTCCCGCGCAAACTTCAGTAAGTTCTCAACTTCACATTGTAATCCTCAGTTAGTTAAGTAAGTACTACCCACCAGCGATCTGCGTGACCCGTTCCTCGGCTATAGTACATGTATATGTATAGATAGTTAGGTGGTGTCTGTAGCGGTAGCGGTAATCTTTAAAGAAGAGAGTGCAGATTAAACCTCGCACGTCTCCGCGGCGTAGCACAGCACAAGAGGTGACGGCTGACGACGATAGTTACAGACACAACGACACAGCCACAGACATAGCTATATAACACAATAGTAGATTAAACAAGCAAAACATTTATTTTTATACTATATTGTTACCTAGATTGTGGAACTAAGGTACTATGATTACAATAACAACAGCATTTTACTGATGTCGAATATGATACTAATGAATATAATATTGAGACTGACAGCGACTGCTATTTGCTTATCTATATACACAAGCACCGGCGCGGGCGGCTACTGGGAGAGCGCGGGGGGCGCGGGGGGCGCGGCCGTGAAGTCCAGCAGCAGCTTGCCGCGCGCGCCCCCCCGCGCCGCGCGCTCGTACGCCTCCCCCGCACGCCACCACGGGAACACGTCCTCCACGAACACGCGGAACTGCAACACGAACATGACTACTGCACTTACTGCAACATGCCGCGTGCAGGCTGTACCGGGTGGCCGGGTGGCCGGGCGGCCGCGCGAGGCGGCGATACGTACTTGTCCGCGCTCGGCCAGACGGCGCAGCTGCTCTATGTCCGGCGCCGACGGGGAGAAGAAGGCCCAGCGCACGTGCGGCGGCAGCGCCGTGCTGCCCGCGCTACCCGCTCGCGCCGCCCGCGCGCTCTGCGCCAGCAGGGCCGCGCCCGCGCACAGCGCGCCCACCGCCACGCCGCGCGCCTCCATGTCGCGCAGCAGCGGCGTCGTCAGCGTCACGTAGCGTGAGAACTGCCAGCGCCGCGCCGCCGCCGCGTCTCCGCCCAGCCCGGCGCAATCCAGCACCACGTCGTACCTGCCGCACACAAACATCAGCGTCGCCCACCCTCGGCCCGCGCCCCAGGCTCCGCGCGCATACTCACGGGCCGGCCGCTTCCACCGCGGCGTCGTAGTCGGCAGCGTGGCGATCCAGCACAGCGGCGGCGCCCAGACGCGCGGCGCGCTCGCGCAGCTCGGCCGCGCAGCCCACGGTCACGTGCGCGCCGCGCTGCGCCAGCAGCTGCAGCGCCGCCTGCCCCACGCCGCCCAGCCCCAGCAGCAGCACGCGCGCGCCGCCCCCGCCCTCCGGCCCGGCCGCCAGCCCGGCCGCCCGCAGCGCCGCGCACGCCGTCAGCGCCGCGTACAGCGCGCCGCCCGCCGCCGCGTCCTCCAGCGCCGCCGGCGCGCGCCCCGCCTGCCAAGCAAGTGCTATCAATGTTTTCGAGCCAGAGCTGTTTTTGTTTTATTTCTGTTGTTTTTTTTTGGGAGAGTTTCGAAGCATACGTGCTTTATCGCTTTCAGAGTAGCCTAGATTCTTGGGATGTGTTGCATTAGGTCGGTACCTATTCTCTTTTACTCCCGTAGATACGTGCAAAACCGGTACAATATGCGGCAGGCCAAAATGTTTTATACCCATTCATCTTTAACGACGACGAAGTCAGCGTGCGAGCCCTGGCGGTGCGGCGGCACCACGCCCCACACGCGCTCGCCGGGCCGCAGGCGCGCCGCGGGTCCCGCGCGCTCTACCACGCCCAGGAAGTCGCGTCCCGGCACCAGCGGGAACTCTACGCCCTCCGCGCCCTCCAGCGTGCGCAGCAGGTTGAGTGCGCGCGCGCCGTACCCGCCTAGAACCGACACCAGCCGTGAGCGTCTGCACGTGATGCGCCTCCCCCCACCACAAGTGGCGGCGCCTCACCGATCATCGCTACGTCAATGGGGTTGAGCGAGGCTGCACGCACGCGCACGAGCACCTCGTGCGGCGCGCGCAGCGATGGCACGCGCGCGTCCTCCAGGCGCAGCTCTGGCAGCGCGCCGTACGCGTGCAGGCGCCACGCGCGCATGCGCCCCGCGCCCGGCGCCGGCGCCGCGCAGCTTGCGCCCTCCCGCGCCGGCCGCGCTCCCGCCGCCAGCTTGGCCGCTGCCGCTAGTGTGCGTTGTTCCCGCATTCTCTACAAAAGAAATCATTCAGATGTCGAACATTTTGTACCCAAAAATGTAACTGCACTGCCACAGTTAATACATAAGAAAACGGTTTTTAAGATGCCGAAAGTAAAAGATATAAATAAAAGTCATTGTTATAGGAATAAGGTTCACTTTTGTTTGTGGGAATTTTGCGTAATAGTAATACGTGTTTGCACTATGCTGATTTGTTTGCGACTGTTTTTATAGTATATTATTTCTAAATAATATAATGGCACACACATATGCATACGTACTTGTAAATCAACTTCACATATACATGCATACGTACTTGTAAATCAACTTCACATATACAAGGATTCTAACTCAACATACCGCCCACCCACCAAAGGGCCTATTTGCCCTTTTACAAAATAAGTATCATAAACATAACAAAAAAGACAGTGGTGCCGATTCTCTTGTCACAAATGCCTCTAAACTAAACTAAAAATCACCAAAATTTAGTTTATTCCTGTCAAACGACGATTTCCCATTCTGAAATAGACTAAAGCGACACAATTTAACTAAATTTTAGTTTGACAGCACTAAGATGGCACTGAGATATTAGTTTAGTGAAAATGGCAATTTTGCTATTCTGAATTTGACGTTTTTAACCTAAAATTTAGATTTTCTAACTAAATATGACTATTTTTAATCGCGACTAAAAACATGTGGAATAAAATTGGTTGTCATGAACTAAAATTCACACCAACACCTCGACTTCAGATGAAAAAACAGTACTGAATATTTTTTTTTCTTTTGCTTATATCTCAAAAACGGTTTGTCCAATCGCAAAAATAATGAAAATTTCGACACCCTTTATAAAACCCTTAAACCCCTAACACTCTACATGTAGGTAATATTTTTTCTTATATTCCACACAAAAAGTGAAAAATCCATATAAAACACGTCGAGGCTGCCCCCACTGCGCGCCTCCGGCTCTAAAAAGGTTCACGTGGTTAAGTATCACGTGTGGAGTCGCGGTTGTCAAATTCGATTTAGATGTGTCAAAATTATTTTTAAATTTAGAGAATTTATTTTGCAGAATAGCTTTGAGATTCTCATAGTCAAAAGTAAGGAATTTTAGTGATAGTTTAGTTCGGTGTACAAGAGAATCGGCACCAGTGATAACTATTGAGTTACATTCGGTATTCAAGCAAGTTTACCTAATTAAAAAATGCAAATAAAAATTATGTTTCAATGTCTATTGGTAAATAACACAACTTATTAAATGATCTTTTCACAACACTATCACCACTCTTCACTGTGCACCCGTGTCACACCGTCAGTACCTCGATGTTTGTCCACTATACGTCCTATCATCCATTTACCCGGAGGTAAATTATCGGATTTTATTAGCACAATGTGTCCTATGTCAAACTCCTTTACTTTGTTGTGCCATTTCGAACGTTGTTGCATTCTTGACAGGTATTCTTGCAGCCATCGCCGGTGCCAGAAGTCAGTCAATAACCTTTGCTGATGTTGCCATCTTGACAAATGACTCATTGGGATATCTTTAAGGTCTGGATTCGGAACAGTGATAAGGGTTTCACCGATAAGAAAATGACCGGGGGTTATTATGTATAAGGCCGAGAGTTGAGGCAAGCTTCAACTTGACATGGCAAGGTGCTCATCTCTTCGTAGGTCAAATGATAGGTTATGATCCGTTTTAAGTGATGTTTCATAGACTTCACCCCGCCTCCCACAGTCTGCCCATGTGTGGGCTATAGGCCGGGATGAAGTGCCACTTAGTTCCATCTATAGCTAACTTCTCAGCGATTAGACCGTCGAATTGTAATTTAGCTTCAGCCCAATCTGCGGCAAGTATCCTATTTGCCCCTACGAAGTTCCGTCCTTGGTCGCTCCATATCTGAGTGCATCTTCCGCGTCTAGCTACTCAACCTTCGGAAGGCTCCGATGAAGGCATCTGACGTGAGATCTCCTACTAGTTCTAGGTGAACCGCCTTTGTCGACATACAGACAAAAAGAGCTATGCACGCCTTGTTCGTCTTTGCTCCCTTGACTGACATTAAAATCTGATACGGACCTGCGAAGTCTATGCCTGTATTCAAGAAAGGTTTCGCAGGAGTAACTCGAACGCAAGGTAAGTCTCCCATTTGTTGTGACCTTGCAGTTGCGTTTAATTTCGCACAAATAAGACATTTTTTATCTTGGATTTAACTAAAGTCGGATCCAGAATCTAGTTTGCAGGAAGCATAGCATGACCTGAACTCCGCCGTGCAGCGTCTTCAGGTGAGCGTCGATGACGAGGAGAAACGTAAGATTGTTGTCTCGATCACGAATAATCGGGTGTTTGCCATCTTCATTTAGGTCAGAGTGATGCAGTCTCCCGCCCACCCTGAGGATTCCATCATCGTCCAGGTAAGGTTTCAAATTATTTAATTTACTATTCCTTTTAATTTGTACCTTTGTTTTCAGTTGCTGTATTTCTTCTTCAATGCTATCCCTCTGTGCTACTCTTGTGCAGGTTTTCACCGCTTCATCCAATTCATTCGTGTTTACAGGTGTGTCTTTGTTTTTTAATTTTCTTCTCTTTAAGAATCTTTTGCAGTACAGTATCACTTTAAGCAGATCTTGTAATGTGTCACATTTATAAAATTTTGTAGCTTTACTTTTCTCATTATCAAGCCTTAGATTAACTTGTAATATTTCCTTTTTTTCCAGATCTGTCATCATCGCCATTGGTCTGCTGTAGTGGATTTCTCCTTCTCTCAACCACTCTGGACCCCTCCACCATAGTTCATCGTCCTTTAGGTCTAGCAAGGACTGTCCTCGCGACACAGTGTCAGCAGGATTTTCTGGTGACTTGACATGGTACCAATTACGACTGCCGATATTGTCAAGTATTTCAACTACTCTGTTTCTAACGTACGTGTTCCATCTGGTAGAATTACCGAATAGCCAGGAAAGTACAATAGTGGAATCGGTCCATGCGAATATCTGACAGGTGGATATATTCACTGCTTCCCTTATCTGTTTCAAAAGTCCAGCAAGTAGTACAGCTCCACTGAGTTACAGACGAGGTAATGATTGAGGTTTAGTCGGTGCTACTTTTGTTTTAGCCGCAATGATAGATGTCTTTACGTCACCCGTGGCTGTTCGTACTCTGAGGTAAGCAACTGCGGCGTAAGCCCGAGATGATGCGTCACAGGAGCCGTGGATAGTGACGTTATTCATTATAGTTTCAGTAAATGTTTTAAGTTCTCATTACCAAATGGACCTCAAGTAGGTCTCAATTTAAAACTTGATGGCAAGAAGCTAGATGCTATTACGGAAACTGTGTTTCTAGGAATTACTCTAGATTCGAGATTGCAATGGGGCGCCTACATTCAAAATCAAAATCAAAATATTTTATTTCACATAAACCTACATGGGCACTTATGAAACGTCAGAAGCTAGGTGCACGGTTCCAATTGGTCGTTTCCTATGGAGAAGAGCCGGCAAGAAACTCCACGGTTACTCTTTTAAAAATAATTGGCTTTTACAATACTTTCATATAACAGTGTTTCTAGGTATGGGAGGACAGTGTAGGTCTTTCAATAAGTACCAAGTACTTAACAAAATAGAAAATGGTCAACAGGTCTACAATCCACTAAGCCTACAGCGTTCTCACATTCACAAAATATGTAGAAAAGGATCTATACAAAAAATAAATAGATTAATAAAAGTAAAAAACCTATTTTAATAAAACGCAATTATATGATTGCTGTTACAACTGTAATCAATCTGAGTAATTATCATGTCCACAAAAGTCACAAAAAAAAAAAAAGTTCAAATTAAATCGTAGGTATATAATGTCAAATAATAGAATAATAAATATGTCAAGGACGAATGTAAAAACAAAAAAAAAATTAAGATTTAAATAAACATGGTAATTTGGGAGCAGTTAATAGACTCTTACTTATTTATGCCATTAATGAGGTACCAGGGAAGCCACATGTGCAGAAGGAATTATTGCCAAACTTCCTTATCTTCAACATAGTCTTTAATTTTATAATATGCTTTCTTGATAAGGACACGTTTGATGTGGGTTTTGAACTTCCCATCGCTAAGTTCTGTCACAGACTTTGGCAACTTGTTATAAAAGCGGATACTGTTTATAAGAAATGACTTGCTTGTTTTAGTTAATCTAAATTTGGGTATCACAATTTCATGTCGACTACGTGTATTTATATTATGGAAATCGCTTCTTATTTTGAAAAGTCTTAAGTTTTTACGAACATACATAATACTTTCTAAGATATAAAGTGAAGGCAAAGTCAGTATATCAATTTCTTTAAATTTGTCTCTAAGGGACTCGCGAGGGCCCATTTTATAGATCGCGCGGATTGCCCTCTTTTGTAAAATGAAAATTGAATCTACGTCAGCTGCCGATCCCCACAGCAAGACGCCATAAGACATAATACTGTGGAAATAAGCAAAGTATACTAACCTAGCTGTGGCTATATCAATCAACTGCCTTATTTTTCTTACTGCACATGCAGCTGAACTTAATCTACCTGAAAGAGTTCTAATATGGGCGCCCCATTGTAACTTTGAATCTAAAGTAATTCCTAAGAATATAGTTTCCGTTATTGCATCTAGGTTTTTGCCATCAAGTTTTAGATTTAGACCTACTTGAGGTACATTTGGTAATGAGAACCTAATACATTTCGTTTTGTTCGCATTAGAGATTAGCATTTAGTTCGCAAAGAGGGCAATCCGCGCGATCTATAAAATGGGCCCTCGCGAGTCCCATTTTATAGATCGCGCGGATTGCCCTCTTTTGTAAAATGAAAATTGAATCTACGTCAGCTGCCGATCCCCACAGCAAGACGCCATAAGACATAATACTGTGGAAATAAGCAAAGTATACTAACCTAGCTGTGGCTATATCAATCAACTGCCTTATTTTTCTTACTGCACATGCAGCTGAACTTAATCTACCTGAAAGAGTTCTAATATGGGCGCCCCATTGTAACTTTGAATCTAAAGTAATTCCTAAGAATATAGTTTCCGTTATTGCATCTAGGTTTTTGCCATCAAGTTTTAGATTTAGACCTACTTGAGGTACATTTGGTAATGAGAACCTAATACATTTCGTTTTGTTCGCATTAAGTAAAAGATTATTAGCTGCGAACCATTTTGAAAGTACAGCCAGACTATCGTTAACATGTAATACATCTGTATCTTTCCTGTCTATTTTAAAAATTAGAGAAGTGTCGTCAGCAAATAGAATTATATCTGATAAGTTAGTCATCATGTAAGGAAGATCATTTATATAAACTAGAAATAAGAAAGGGCCGAGAATTGAGCCTTGAGGCACGCCCATTTTAACTAGAGACCCCGAAGACGTCGCCCCATTAACATTTACTTGTTGCTGCCTGTTTGATAGATAGGAAAGAACAAGATCAGCAGCTTGTCCACGAATTCCGTAGTGGTGTAATTTACAGATCAGTGTATTGTGGTCAACGCAGTCAAACGCTTTTGAGAGGTCACAGAAAATGCCAATTGCATCCTGGGACTTCTCCCAGGATTCCAAAATGTGACTGATGAGTTTTACTCCTGCGTCAGTCGTCGACCTACCTTTCGTGAAACCAAACTGGTGACTATGTAAAATCCCATTAGAATTAAAATGTGACAACATCTGGTCTAGCATGATTTTTTCATGTATTTTACTCAATGCTGGTAGCACAGATATTGGTCTATAATTAAAGGGATCACTCTAACTACCCGATTTGAAAATTGTTACTACTTTACTATGTTTCATTAAATCAGGAAACGTACCGCTATCTAAACATTGATTAAATATGCCTGTTAGGACAGGGGCAATTGTGTCAATGATATCTTCAAGAACCTTAACGGAAATCCCCCATAAGTCTTCAGTGTTTTTTATGTTAAGACTTTTAAATGCTTTTTTAATTGTGTCAATAGAAATGGGCTTGAATTCAAAATTTGGAATGTCTCTACTGAAGTGTTCTTTTAAAAGAGATTCAGCTAGTATAGATGATGAGGGGAGAGATTTCGTAACCTCTATTGGGATGTTGGTAAAGAAGTTTTCTAGTGTCTCAGCAACTTTTAACTTATCTGAAATGGTTACATTATCAATGTTTAATGACAATTAAAAAAAAAATAAAAAAATTGTTTATTTCTGAACCAAAAAACATGACAACAGGTAGGTGATTGGAGCCACCTTTTAAGCAAAAAATGCCTGTATTAGGAGACTCCGCTCGTCCACAGCAAAATAATTTTAACATAAAAGAACAGAAATAGGATTATTCACGTGATAGTAAATATGTGTATGGGGATGGGGATGGGGAGGGTTTGTGTGTATTTTGTGCGTGAGTGTGCGTGTGTAGGTGAGTGTGTAGGTGAGTGTGTGTGTAGAGAGAAATGGGTTAGTTTAACCTACGTATTATAATATTATCTGAGGTTAAACTATGTGTTGCAAGAGCGCCTCAGTGTCTTCATAAGTAAAAGGTATTATCCAATTTGTTAGCATTTTTTACAATCATGTGGTATTTTTGTGTATATGTTATGTAATTCATTCTGATCTCGCTGTTTTGTGTTTCCAGTTTCTTTGTTAATTACCTGCCACACAGCTTTTATTTTATTGTTAGAATTATTAATTTTGTTACTTATTAATTTAGATTTAGCTTGGGCGCAGACTCTTTTAAATATCTTAGAATATTTTCTTACATAATTATGAATTACTTGATCAGAAGTCAATGATTTTTCGTTATATAAATTATATAAATATCTCTGCTTTTTCTAATGCCAGGAGTGGCCCATTCATTAAATTTTGGTTTGGTATTGATTGTTACTGTTTTTACAGGACATGCTTTATGGAATTCTTGACATACTGTAGAAAATAATGTACCATTGTTTATGTTGGGGTCTTGTGAATCAAAACTAGCTGTTGAAAGATTGCTAAGAACATTATTATTAAACATTTTCAATTTATTTTTAGTAAGAGGTCTTAACTGAATAGTTTTATCTAAACGTAACTTTTTATCTGATTCAAATGATACAAGTTGACCAGTATGGTCAGACCTAACGCCACTAATTAAGGATGAGTCTTGTATTTTACAATTAGTAAATATATTGTCAATGCATGAAGCTGAGGTTGCTGTTATTCTAGTCGCTTCATTAAATATACATTTTAAATTGAATGAATTAAACAATGATATAAGCTTATATTTATCAGGTGAGTTAACTAATAAATCAATATTTAGGTCACCACAAACAAAAACTAATTTATTATCTTTAAAAAGTTTACTTAGTATTTCTTCCATAATGATTAAAAATGATGACAAGTTTGAAGCTGGTGGTCTATAAACACAAAAGAAAGTATGGCCTTCAACCTCTGCACATGCTACCTCACATAAGCGATCAACAGAGCAAGCAGTGATATCCTTCCTTTCCTTATGTCTGAAACAACTATTACATAATATCAAGGTACCACCCCCTATTGAGGACCTGTTCCATTAGAGCCCTTTCAGGTAGATTAAGTTCAGCTGCATATGCAGTAAGAAAAATAAGGCAGTTAACTGATGTAGCCACAGCTAGGTTAGTATACTTTGCTTATTTCCACAGTATTATGTCTTATGGCGTTTTGCTGTGGGGATCGGCAGCTGACGTAGATTCAATTTTCATTTTACAGAAGAGGGCAATTCGCGCGATCTACAAAATGAGTCCTCGTGAGTCCCTTAGAAATAAATTCAAAGAAATTGATATAATGACTCAGCCTTCTCTTTATATCTTAGAAAGTATTTTGTATGTTCGCAAAAACCTAGGACTTTACAAAATAAGAAGCGATTTCCATAATATAAATACACGTAGTAAACATGAAATTGTGATACCCAAATTTAGATTAACTAAAATTAGTAAGTCATTTCTTATAAACGGTATCCGCTTTTATAACAAGTTGCCAAAGTCTGTTACAGAACTAAGCGATGGAAAGTTCAAAACCCACATCAAACGTGTCCTTATCAAAAAAGCATATTATAAGATTAAAGACTACGTTGAAGACAAAGAAGTCTGGCAATAATTCCTTCTGCACATGTGGCTTCCCTGGTACCTCATTAACGGCATAACAATGTAAATGTCTATTAACTGCTCCCAAATTACGATGATTATTTTATTTTACTTTTTTTACCTACTTCATTGACATAATCTTTTCAGTATTTGACATAATATACCTACAATTTTCTATTTTTTTTTTAAATCAAATTTGATTTATTACAGCTGACTACAGCTGTATCATGCCACTAGGCAATCATGTCATTTGGTTTAAATAGGTCCTTATTTTTTTTTATTTTGTTTATCTTTTATATAGATTCTTTTCTTTTAGATTTTGTGAATGTGAGAACGTTGTAGGCTGTAGACTTGTGGACCATTTTCTATTTTACTAAGTACCTGGTACTTGTTGATAGGCCTATACTGCCCTCACATACCTATTAACACTGTAATTTGAAAACATTGTAGAAACAATTTATTTTGAAAAGAGTAACCGTTGAGTTTCATGCCGGCTTTTCTGCATAGGAAGCGACCAATTGGAACCGTGCACCTAGCTTCTGACGTTTCATAAGTGCCCTTGTAGGTTTATGTGAAATAAAATATTTTGATTTTGAGTAGTATGAAGCCATCTGTCTATTTCAATATCAGGTAAGTATTGATGAAAACGTTCTCGTAGGCTGTTCCATTCAGCGGCAATGGTTCCGTCTACTTCTTCATCCCATGTTACTCCTTGCATCCATAATCTTTGAATGAGAAGTTTTGCAGGCAAAACAGAAGGTGCCAGCCAGCCTAATGGGTCGAATAATCTCTGTAGGTCAGCCAGGATTGTTCTTTTCGTAGCGGTCTTTGACTTTGCAGGTATATTCAGGCTATTTTGGAATCGATCCTTGCCCATTTTCCAGTGTAATCCTAATGCTCGTGTGATTCCGTCTAATGTTATGTCTAGTTTCACATGAGAGCTTCTTTCAGATTCTTCAAATTCTTTACGAAAGTCAGCGTCGTTAGAACACCACTTTTTCAGTTTGAACCCGCCTTTCTGTAGTATGGCGTCTATTTCCTTGACCACTTTTACTGCATCTGGTAGATTGTCTTTACCAGACATCATGTCATCCATGAAGTAGTCGCGTCTAATAATTTCCGCAGCTTCAGGATGGTTTAGTCCTTTATCTCTAGCTACTTGGTGCAAGGTCCTTACTGCTAAGTAAGGAGCAGAAGCAGTTCCAAACGTGACTCTGGTGAGACGATATTCTTTGACAGGTTCTTGATCATTAACTCTCCACAGTATTCGTTGCAGATCTCTGTCCTTTTCATTAACGACAATTTGCAGGTACATTTTCTGGATATTAGCCACGAAGCAAATCTTTCTCATACGCCATCTCATGATAAGACTTCTCGTGTCATCTTGTAACTGTGGTCCTACCATCAGTTCGTCGTTGAGTCATACATTGTTTGTTCCCCTTTGAGAAGCGTCGAAAACAGTTCTTAATTTGGTCGTTTCTTTCTCTTCTTTAACTATAGCGTGGTGCGGTAGGTACACCGATGGATTGGTCATTTCTTGGTTTGCTGGCGTCAGATAGTGCCCTTTTGAATTGGAAAACAGCTATATTTTTAAAACATTATTAGGTACTTTATTATAAATGCAAAACAAAAAAAAACTTTTTCATTTCTCATACTCGGAAAGTAGTGTTTGTTTCATCCAAGTAGCGGGTGGAAGACGCTGATCTCCACCCTTGGGTGGGAAAGACTCATAGTAATTACTTCCCTCTCTAGGGCGGGAATTAATTTTAAAAATAGAACAAAATTTGGTTAGGTAGTCGGCTACGAAAATTTTTACTAAGGGGGTATTACACTGTCGAGTCTGTGGTCATGGATCTGTGATCGAAGACATAATGGAATTGTAAAATAGACATTTGTAATGGGTATTTATATCCCCCTTGAGGAATATTGCACTATCATATTATGTCATACACCTATCTACGAAGCTCACAAATTACCCATGTTATGTCTATTTTACAATTTAGTTATGTCTTTGATCATGGATCTGTGATCGTAGATATAATGGTGTAATACCCCCCTAATAGAAAAATACTGACTAAAAAAAAATGCTCCTGTCTTGTCATTGTATAAACAGCCAGTGTGAATTAAAAAAATACCTAAGGGTCAGCACACACGAGACGCGACGCGACGCGCACTTTTTTAAGATCCGATACAAAATCGAATTTATTTACTACGCAATAAGGTACACGCGTTGCGCAGCACCGCGCATCTCAGCGTACTTCGACACGTGTTCACGCTCGCACTGAAATATACCTTTTTGTGAGGAAAATAAGTTCGATACTTGTTTAAAAGTGCGCGCAGCGTCGCGTCGCGTTTTGGTGTGAACTGACCCTAAGCGGGACGACCCGCGGCGGTAACGCAGTGTGTTCCATATTTAAAATAGAACACTCATGTTATTATTATCAATTAATATTTTAGAAAAACCACAACTTTTTACTTTCCTTAAATTCGAAATGAAAAGTAGAGTGTTTAACACGGGTGAAAGTCATCAATTCCTACTCGGACTATAGCCGCCCTTGCTGCGCTCGGGCGTCTAATACCTCTTATAGGAATTGATTCCTTTCGACCCTCGTATAACAATCTACTATTTTGCATTAGTGCGGTTTTACATTATACTTGACACAATTGATTTATGTATCGAGTCCGTATTGGATTCTTTCTTACTGCCGACAATTTCTGAAAGAGATTTGGATTGTTTTTTTACAAATAAAGCCGTTTCCAATACATATAAGGACGGAATGTTAATATTTTTAAAGATTTAAAATAAGGATGACAGCTGTCTGTTGTCTTAACCGTACATTAACCTTATGCACCGCTTTTGCATCCTAAATACAAGCTCCTTATCAGTAGACTGCCCCCAAAAAATAAGACCATACCGTAAAATAGAGGCAACTAGTCCATGGTAAGCCGTTAAGGGGGAAGCGTCAGGGTAGCCCGCGAAATTAAAATTTTCTTACGTTTTTGCATTTTATAGGTCAGTGTCAGGTTTTATGTTGATTAAAATATGATTTGTGGCCGTAACAAATATGGCTTTACTCAATTATAATCATTACAATCAAATTAATAGTGATTAAGACGAAGATAAAGGTGTCAAATGTCATTTCTACCCTGACGCTTCCCCCTTAAAAGAGCCTGACTGTTGACTTTCTTTTAGAGATGGGCTGAGTAATGTTTTTTCTTTATCAATGACTGCATGACAATGACAAAAAAATGATTGTGTGGTTTTATGAAACCACGGAGCAGTGGTGGCCCAGTGGTAACGGCCGCGACTTACGAGTTGTAGGTCGTAGGTTCGATCCCAGACAGGCGCTTTACTTTGTGTAAATTATTTCATCACCACTGCTCTCAAAACGGTGAAGGAAAACATCGTGAGGAAACCGGCATGTCCTAGAACCGAAAATTCGAAGACATATGTGACATCTACCAACACGTACTGGGCCCGCGTGGTGGATTACGGCCCACTCCCTCTCACAGAGAGGAGGTCTGTGTCCCAGCAGTGGGAACATTATAGGCTGATGATGATGATGATGATGAAACCACGGTAAAAGTGAAACTTTACACGGTCGGCTGCTGCGAACTATAGGCGCCGCTATATTGGCCTTGGCTGCTCTGACGAGCGCCTTTCACTTTATCCCTACTCCGCGGCCGACCGTCACGCGACATGCAACACACAGACGAAAAAGTTTGAGACGATGTAATAAGTTTCACTTTAAAAATATCGATGACGGAACATTCAAACGCATGCTGAAATGATTGCGGAACGGCTTTGTGAAATTATCATTATATATTTAGTAGGCATTGGTCGTACTTGTCCACCTTAAGGGGGTTAGCCTCTAAGATAGATTGCGAAATTAAATTTTTCTTTGTTTGCGACATTCATGGCAGTGTATTTAGAATAGTATTTATTCAATATGTTTCCATTTACGATATTTGCTGATATTTTTTTGTATTTCATTGCCAATCTGGCGTTCTTGCAAGTAAATACTTGGTGTAAAAACTTGATCGCGTAAATACGCACCTTCCCTACAAGAACTTGCATAAGATTCCAATCTTAAGGGGGAAGCGTCAGGGTAGCCCGTGAAATTCAAATTTTCTTACGTTTTTTTGCATTTTGCAGGTCAGTATCAGGTTTTATGTTGATTGAAATATGATTCGCGGTCGTAACAACGTACAACTCCATAAGTTAGCAAAGGTGTCGAATGTCATGATTTCAAGAAATCATGACATTCGACACCTTTATCTTCTTCTTAATCAGTATTGCTGATTGTAATGATTATAATTGAGTAACCATATTTGTTACGACCGCGAATCATATTTTAATCAACATAAAACCCGACACTGACCTGCAAACTCAAGAACTTAGCTTTATTTGCTTCATCAATATCACAGCCTTGGTAAGTAATACTAACATTTGGGTTTTCGCAGCGTTGGTGACAGCCCCGGATCTAGAATTTTTGTGAGGCTGGGCAAAAACTGCCGTCTGCCGCCCCCCGCTAATATTTTATGGGGATGCGCCTAAGTTAGCCCCCGCGAAATTAAATTAAAATTTTCGCAGCAACATATTAACTAAATTGTATCGATCGATAATGCGACAATTCAACAGGGGCGTTGGCCGTTGACGGCAAGACATAGCGTTCATTTTTATTATTTCCTTTATTTCATTTCAAAACATACTATTTATATTTTTAAATATTCTTGTAAAAAAATTAAAAAAAACATTTAAAAATATAAAAAATAGTCGCCCACCGGTGTCGGGAACAGGGTTCAAGCCACCGGTGGTCAGGGCTCCTGAGAGAGGAACCTCCTGACAATACGCGCCTTGTCCAGGAGTATCGCTTTCTGGATCAAGCCCCTGATCCAGCTGCCTAATGAGAGTCTCCTCAGGTGTTGGTCGAGGCTCTTGGCTATTATGCCATTGGCCGTCACGACTATCGGCACAATGATTGCTGTATCCACACTTTATTCAGGCGGCTAAAGAAGCGCTCCTTCAGCGATTGCTTCATGTCAGCAGCGCTGATACCTAAAGCTTCCGACATACCCAAATACTTGTAGGTTTCGGTTGAGGAGAGGGATCTTAGGTGTATGGAGTCCGAGAGGTTGGTTTCTACGGATTCCACAATCTCCCCTCGCTTGACATGCATGACCGCACATTTGTCCACACCAAATTCCATCCTGATGGCGCTACTGAAAGTTTCGGTTACCTTCAGTAGTTCCATTTTCATTTTTATTTTCATATGTCTTTGACTCATCTCGGGACCCTGGGGTCCCGGACCTTTGGAAGGCGTACGAGGGGCCGAAGCCAACTCGCAAAGGCTCATTAGACATTTTTAATGAAATGAGGCACCAACCGACGATTATCCCTGTCCACACTACATAAGTGCATCGAAGGACAACCCCCGGTTGGTGTAGGACTATTGCAGGATATGGAAACAAAGATATTGGGTTATGGGTTTGGATGGCTAAAGTGAATTGGTTATCTAGGACTATGGAAAGACTATGGCCCATGCCTGTTCAATGTTTTATATAAAATACACATATAAAATGGCAGGGGGTGACTTGCACGCTCAATAATAGGCCCCCGAAAACGGTCGCTAGCACATAGTGTCGAAGCGATAAGGGGGCAACACGTCCTGAGGTGCTTATGAGGAGTGGAGAGGTATTCCACGGCTATCAGGACAATCCCGGAAGTACGGTCAAGATCCCTACCAGCATCTTACTGGAATACTTCCTTCCTCCGAGCACGTTTGCTCTTTCTTTATGATTTGTGGCCGTAACAAATATGGCTTTACTCAATTATAATCATTACAATCAAATTAATAGTGATTAAGACGAAGATAAAGGTGTCAAATGTCATTTCTACCCTGACGCTTCCCCCTTAAAAGAGCCTGACTGTTGACTTTCTTTTAGAGATGGGCTGAGTAATGTTTTTTCTTTATCAATGACTGCATGACAATGACAAAAAAATGATTGTGTGGTTTTATGAAACCACGGAGCAGTGGTGGCCCAGTGGTAACGGCCGCGACTTACGAGTTGTAGGTCGTAGGTTCGATCCCAGACAGGCGCTTTACTTTGTGTAAATTATTTCATCACCACTGCTCTCAAAACGGTGAAGGAAAACATCGTGAGGAAACCGGCATGTCCTAGAACCGAAAATTCGAAGACATATGTGACATCTACCAACACGTACTGGGCCCGCGTGGTGGATTACGGCCCACTCCCTCTCACAGAGAGGAGGTCTGTGTCCCAGCAGTGGGAACATTATAGGCTGATGATGATGATGATGATGAAACCACGGTAAAAGTGAAACTTTACACGGTCGGCTGCTGCGAACTATAGGCGCCGCTATATTGGCCTTGGCTGCTCTGACGAGCGCCTTTCACTTTATCCCTACTCCGCGGCCGACCGTCACGCGACATGCAACACACAGACGAAAAAGTTTGAGACGATGTAATAAGTTTCACTTTAAAAATATCGATGACGGAACATTCAAACGCATGCTGAAATGATTGCGGAACGGCTTTGTGAAATTATCATTATATATTTAGTAGGCATTGGTCGTACTTGTCCACCTTAAGGGGGTTAGCCTCTAAGATAGATTGCGAAATTAAATTTTTCTTTGTTTGCGACATTCATGGCAGTGTATTTAGAATAGTATTTATTCAATATGTTTCCATTTACGATATTTGCTGATATTTTTTTGTATTTCATTGCCAATCTGGCGTTCTTGCAAGTAAATACTTGGTGTAAAAACTTGATCGCGTAAATACGCACCTTCCCTACAAGAACTTGCATAAGATTCCAATCTTAAGGGGGAAGCGTCAGGGTAGCCCGTGAAATTCAAATTTTCTTACGTTTTTTTGCATTTTGCAGGTCAGTATCAGGTTTTATGTTGATTGAAATATGATTCGCGGTCGTAACAACGTACAACTCCATAAGTTAGCAAAGGTGTCGAATGTCATGATTTCAAGAAATCATGACATTCGACACCTTTATCTTCTTCTTAATCAGTATTGCTGATTGTAATGATTATAATTGAGTAACCATATTTGTTACGACCGCGAATCATATTTTAATCAACATAAAACCCGACACTGACCTGCAAACTCAAGAACTTAGCTTTATTTGCTTCATCAATATCACAGCCTTGGTAAGTAATACTAACATTTGGGTTTTCGCAGCGTTGGTGACAGCCCCGGATCTAGAATTTTTGTGAGGCTGGGCAAAAACTGCCGTCTGCCGCCCCCCGCTAATATTTTATGGGGATGCGCCTAAGTTAGCCCCCGCGAAATTAAATTAAAATTTTCGCAGCAACATATTAACTAAATTGTATCGATCGATAATGCGACAATTCAACAGGGGCGTTGGCCGTTGACGGCAAGACATAGCGTTCATTTTTATTATTTCCTTTATTTCATTTCAAAACATACTATTTATATTTTTAAATATTCTTGTAAAAAAATTAAAAAAAACATTTAAAAATATAAAAAATAGTCGCCCACCGGTGTCGGGAACAGGGTTCAAGCCACCGGTGGTCAGGGCTCCTGAGAGAGGAACCTCCTGACAATACGCGCCTTGTCCAGGAGTATCGCTTTCTGGATCAAGCCCCTGATCCAGCTGCCTAATGAGAGTCTCCTCAGGTGTTGGTCGAGGCTCTTGGCTATTATGCCATTGGCCGTCACGACTATCGGCACAATGATTGCTGTATCCACACTTTATTCAGGCGGCTAAAGAAGCGCTCCTTCAGCGATTGCTTCATGTCAGCAGCGCTGATACCTAAAGCTTCCGACATACCCAAATACTTGTAGGTTTCGGTTGAGGAGAGGGATCTTAGGTGTATGGAGTCCGAGAGGTTGGTTTCTACGGATTCCACAATCTCCCCTCGCTTGACATGCATGACCGCACATTTGTCCACACCAAATTCCATCCTGATGGCGCTACTGAAAGTTTCGGTTACCTTCAGTAGTTCCATTTTCATTTTTATTTTCATATGTCTTTGACTCATCTCGGGACCCTGGGGTCCCGGACCTTTGGAAGGCGTACGAGGGGCCGAAGCCAACTCGCAAAGGCTCATTAGACATTTTTAATGAAATGAGGCACCAACCGACGATTATCCCTGTCCACACTACATAAGTGCATCGAAGGACAACCCCCGGTTGGTGTAGGACTATTGCAGGATATGGAAACAAAGATATTGGGTTATGGGTTTGGATGGCTAAAGTGAATTGGTTATCTAGGACTATGGAAAGACTATGGCCCATGCCTGTTCAATGTTTTATATAAAATACACATATAAAATGGCAGGGGGTGACTTGCACGCTCAATAATAGGCCCCCGAAAACGGTCGCTAGCACATAGTGTCGAAGCGATAAGGGGGCAACACGTCCTGAGGTGCTTATGAGGAGTGGAGAGGTATTCCACGGCTATCAGGACAATCCCGGAAGTACGGTCAAGATCCCTACCAGCATCTTACTGGAATACTTCCTTCCTCCGAGCACGTTTGCTCTTTCGAATCTCCACTCAAGCCGGCCAATTAAGGCAAGAATGAGACGGGAGCTCTGTTCCTCGTCAGTGTTCACTCCAGCCGGCCAATAAAGGCAAGCCAGAGGTGAGGAACAGGACTTCTCCCGGGAGATAGGGTCCGTGGGGTCACTACTGCCCAACAGCTCGCCACATGCTGCCCTGCGAGTTTTTGTATCTCTCTTGGTCTGGCTCCTAATCTCAGACCTGTTCCGGCAAAGTAAACTCTACCGGCACAGGCCCAGAGTTCGGAGCACGCAAGCCCCACCACGGCGTCAACGTAGAGATACGACGGTGGGGTCATTTTTATTATTATTAACATCTGTACTTTTTGTTTACCTATGTTCTACAAATAAAAATATTCGAATTTGAAAAAAGAAAAAAAATAGAAAGATGTTTAAAGAAGAGAAAGATGTATTATATGCTGATTGATTATATTGAAAAAAGAAAAGATGCTGCGCGTCTCATTTATTGCAAAGTTGCTGTGTGCTAGGTGGTGCACTTGTTTGCTAAAGTCAAAGTCAAATAATTTATTTCAATTAGGCACAAAAAGGCACTTTTGAACGTCAAAAACAGAAAATAGAATTGATTCTAGTCGCCCCTTCCAAAAGGTAGTTTTCGTATGGAGAAGAATGGGCAAGAAACTCCACCGTTACTCTTTTAAAATGTTTTACAATATTTTGTATACATTAATTATATAATTATATGTGAAGACGATGCACCTGGAATAATATTACTATACCACCATACCATTGCAAATAAATGATTGATTGATTGATTGATTGATTGACCACAATAGGTAAAAATAATTAAAAATGAAGCAATGACAGAAAAAATAATAATTATGTAATGGATACATGGTGTTCACATGTTTACAAGCATTGCAAAAGTAGGTACCTATACGATATTCCTAAAAAAATTACAAGGGATACTAATTAGTCAGTGTGTGAGTAATCACAGAATGTAAAAAAATAATAATAATGTTATAATATTTAATTACACAATTAAATTAACAACCACTTTGATTTTGTCTAGACTCTAAATTGTCCTATGGAGCTAGACCAGCATGCTTCCAAGCATTCTTATCTAGAATATAATCCTCTAATTTGTAATATGCTTGTTTACAAAGAGTACTTTTAATGTGAGTTTTAAATTTTCTTACAGGTAACTGTAATATATCACAAGGTATTTTGTTGTAACATTTAACACAGTACCCCATAAAAGATGTTTGTACTTTGGATAATCTGAAAAATGGTTGATCTATTTTATCTTTATTTCTAGTATTAAAATTATGTCTATTACTTATTTTCTTAAAAAGATGCAGATTTTTCCTTACATACATAATATTTTCATAGATGAATTGGCAAGGTACCGTCATAATATTAATCTTTTTAAATAGTTCCCTGAGAGATTCACGACGACATAGATTATAAATGGCTCTGACAGCCCTCTTTTAGTAAAATGCCATATGACATAATGCTGTGAAAGTAGCTACAATATACCAAACGCGCGGTTTCTATATCTGTTAAGTGTCTTATCTTTCTAACAGCATAAGCGGCCGAGCTTAGCCACCCCGCAAGAGATGTTATATGAGGTCCCCATTGTAATTTCTCGTCTAGCGTGATTCCTAGGAAAACTGTTTGATTAATAAATTCCAGTTTTTCTCCATTCAATATGATGTCACATTCGCTACTTCTAACATTCGGTAATTTAAATCTAATGCATTTGGTTTTTTTCTCATTTAGTACCAAATTATTTACCGTAAACCAATCTTGGACCTGAAGAATAGAGTTATTCACGTCGTCAAGATTTTGTGACCGTCGATCTATTTTAAAGATCAATGATGTGTCATCAGCAAATAACACCATCTTCCGTTGATTTTGAAGTAATTGGGGTAAATCGTTAATGTAAACTAAAAAGAGGAATGGACCCAATATCGAAGCTTGAGGAACACCCATTGCCATTTCAGACCCCAACAAGTTTACGCCGTTCACTTGAACTTTAATCTTTCTATCTTTCAGGTATGATCTTAGTAAATCAAGAGCTGTATTCCTAATCCCATAGTGTTCTAGTTTCAGCAAAAGTGTTTCATGGTTTACGCAATCGAACGCCTTCTAGAGGTCGCAAAAGATTCCAATGGCATCTTGTGCTTCTTCCCAGGCATTCAAAATGTTCTTTATTAGGGTGACACCGGCGTCAGTGGTACAACGCCCTTTGGTGAAACCGTACTGTTGTTCATGAAAAATTGAATTTTTATTAAAGTGACGTAACATTTGATTAAGCATCAACTTTTCAAACACTTTACTGAGAACTGGCAGAATTGACACGGGCCTATAATTGTTGGGTTCCTTACTATCACCGGACTTGAACAAAGGAACTACTTTACTGAGTTTCATGAGATCCGGAAAGACTCCTTGGTCTACACTGGTGTTAAATATGAAAGCTAAATAGGGCGCAATGGTTTCGATGATAGATTTACAGACTTTTACAGACCTTACCCATAGATCTTCTATTGATTTAATTTTAAGATCTTTAAAAGCTTTTATAACAGCCTGGGGGTTTGTATGCTGAAACTTAAACTCTAAAGGGCATGCCTTTACATTATTTCTAAGTAAGGCGGCAGAAAGCGCGGGTGATGAATTTAAATTTTCGGTAGTTTTAAGAGGAACATTAGCAAAAAAGTTTTCAAATTCCTGAGCTATTTCTACATCTGAGTTGATGGGGCCATGTACAGTCTCTAAATTTAATTCAGTATTACGCTGTTTTTTCATACCTGTTTCATTATTTATTATTTGCCAGGTAGTTTTTATTTTATCATCAGCTGATGTTATTTTATTGCTAATGTAAAGAGCTTTAGCTATTTTACACACACTTTTAAAAGTTTTAGAATATTTTGCGACATACTGATGAAAGCTTGTATTATTCATATGTTGCTTTAGGCCATAAAGTTCAAAAGTTTTTCCCTGCTTTTACGAATACCTGGAGTGGGCCAGTCACTAAATACGCTACGCTTGAATTTGTCGCCCCCCTGACGTTGGCGCCCGGGGCACGAGCCCCGACTTACCCCCCCCTAGATCCGGGGCTGGTTGATGAAAGTGCATAACTTTTGTCTTACATAAGTTTATTGCTAAATTATTATTATCTAGCCAATTTATAATATTACATAAACTCGGAGACTATTTACACTATGTTCTACCACCCTGTCGATAGTAGTGTAGCGGTTACACCGCCACATACGAACTACGCATCATAGACATGACGTCACACAAATCCTGCATCGCGCAGTTAGAGTTTACCGAGCGATCGACATACATACAAGATTTCAACTTCAAACCGAGGGGCAGTTGCCCGCCAGACACAACACCCGTCTGGTCGGAGGATCCTCCCTTTTCTATGGTGGATGAGTGAACTTTACACCCTGTTCCTCATACCCCTAAATTGGTGACCCCGAGTATGAACGTCAGCGCAGCCTTCGAGCAATTACTTCGGCGTGACGTCATCATCATCATCACTCCCGCAAGCTTTCGTGAGGCGACTCACACAGCCGGCCAGCACCCACGGCTTCAACGGGTATCCTGACCACCAGCATGCAGCGAACGCGCATTCCTGGTCATCACCCTCAGCCTCATCACCCCGACTCACTGGGGAATCACCGCAATCACCACAACCACCACAGACAGTTCCGACTCACCGCGAACTATGTGGCACCCGGTTCCGACTCACTGGAACCAGAGCTGGCACCGTGAAGCATCGCAAGATTCAGCCCACTATCGACCTCCGGTCTCCGGAGGGGAGTGATGTAGCGGTTACACCGCCACGTACGAACTACGCATCAAAGACATGACGTCACACAAATCCTGCATCGCGCAGTTAGAGTTTACTGAGCGATCGACATACATACAAGATTTCAACTTCAAACTGATGGGCAGTTGCCCGCCAGACACAACACCCGTCTGGTCGGAGGATCCTCCCTTTTCTATGGTGGATGAGTGAACTTTACACCCTGTTCCTCATACCCCTAAAGTAGAATCTAAGTAGATAGCAAATAAGTTAAATTGTTTACTAACATCTAGAATTGGAAGCATTTTTGTCTGTTGAATAAATAAATAATTATGGAATCATAAATTAATGAAAATTGGAAAGAAGGAGCAGTCCGTGAACCCCTAAGTAATGATGTAGTGAAAATGGCATAAAAACTGGCCAAGTCCGTCTCGGACCATACACAATGAAAGGTGCCGTAGTTGGGATGAATTATATATGTCGTGGCCAGATCTTAAAAATGATCGACCATTTTATGAAATGGTTGTGTTTCATAAAATGGCCAGCTAAAATTGACCATATCGTTCAAACGTCAACGTTTAATGATATGTCAGTCGACGTTTGGCCATATCATTAAGTAAGGTATCCATGCAAATATTACTGGCATTCATTAATTTTTAGTCATCTGGGCCAATGCATAAATAAAACATTTTAAATAGCTGTCATTCCAGAAGAAATATAATAATTAATAAGATTATACTAACCTGTGAAATACGTTCCAAACTCCATGGTTTTTTAAGGTTGCGCTCGTTTTTCAAGTGAATTTCATAAAAGTCACGTAGATTGGTATTATAACGATACTTCACTGCACTTTTATCTCCCATTGGCATATTTATAATTGCTTTTCTAATCGAATTATCGTCTGCCGCCATGATGCACAACAAAAACAAAGCGACATCAACGCCTCTACCGGTGGATAATCTAACTATTTTACGAAATGATCACTAATGTTTGGCCACATCATGAAGTAGTCGTGCGTTTAACTGTTCATATCGTCAAACGTTGAGTATTCAATGATCTGGCCAGACCACATCATGATGTGGCCAGCGGTCGATGTTCTATTTCATGAAATGCAACCATTTCATGAAGTGGTCGATCATTTCATGAAATGATCAATTCTAAGATCTGGCCACGACATATAGGATTTCCTGTACCTAATCTATTTGTTCACAATTTTAGGTAATTGTTAACGAAAATAAGTTACGCAATAGGGCTTCAGGAGTTGATCCAATGATACGAGACAGAAAAAAGTCAAAAGAGGTCCTCAAAATTTACAGCAGGTACATTACGTTTGGACTTATTTAATTCATTTTGATAAGAATTTAATACCAAACGGGAATATTAATTCGATTAAACAAAAACTTTTCATCAGAAAATTTAACCAACTTACTAAGTCTAACTAAGCTCCCTATGTAAGTAACTAGTTTTGAGGCATACTTAAAGTTTGAATTACATAGGTAAAGGGTTAAATAATTGCAGCTTGCTTAGACTTCATTGATTGTTTGTTTGCCACTGCCGCTTTTAATCACAAATAGTATTCCTCTGGTGTCATGGTCAGGCTGTAAACCATTCATTGGGCTTCCCTTTACAGAAGTGAAGATTGATTTTATTCAGTACTAAATGCATTGAAGTAAAGTTAGGTAAACAAGTACTTAACTTCAATCTCCTATTCTTAGTATTATTCAAATCAATAATGTAATAAAATTCAAAAATAATATAAGTCCATCATATTTGACCATTTCAGATGCCGGTAATGCATCGGAAAGACATTGTAGGCTAGCCAGCTTGTTTAAATATGTAGGTAACTGATGACACGATCGGCAAATGAAGGTTTCTGATGCTTATAGGTCTAGTTAAGTCTACTTGTAAGTAACTTCACAACTTGTTTGTGATTGTGGGTGTAAACGAGCGGTTATAAGTACCTGTTACTTAAAGATTAAGATGAGCTGAGAATGCATAAATATTGAGAATCCAGTTGATACGCTGATGCTGACACGCTGAGAATCCGTGATATTACTTTCCTCTGTGATACGTGATCAGCTGAAAACTTGACAATCAATGTCATTGTCAATTTGTAAATGTCAAAAATTGTTATTGGTGCTTTGCTTTGCTATCAATTTGCGTTCCGATTTAGGTTGCGTTCCGAGTTATGCTGTAATTGATTTCATTTTTTTTGCTGTCAAAAATGACAGTTGTATTGTTTTGTTTTGAGTTGCATCATTCTTACTGTGCGTTCGCACTGGCGAAACATTCACATAAAAACATGTTGAAATCTCTGTTTTCTGTCAATGTATCGACTCGCGTTCGCATTGTCACTCAACTTGTTGACGTGAAACATGTTTGACGTTTCTTATCATTTGACATGTTTCGCCACACGTTTTTACAAATCAGTTTCGTATCAAAATGTATCTGTATGAATCTAGCAACATGTTGTAAGATTTGTTTTGACATTTCATGCCGACTTTTATGTTCTGTGAATCCTAATGATGTTAACAGTGATTTATTTGTGGCCAAATCGTAGCAAAGGCAAAATTACTTATAAATGTACTAAACAAAGTCAAAAATATTGCAACGTTTATTAACTGGGTAATGGTGCCGATTCTCTTGTCACAAATGCCTCTAACTAGACTAAAAATCACCAAAATATCGTTTATTCCAGTCAAACGACGATTTCCCATTCTGAAATAGACTAAAGTGACACAACTTGACTATATTTTAGTTTGAGAGCACTAAGATGGCACTGAGAGATTAATTTAGTGAAAATGGCAATTTCGCTATTCTGAATTTGACGTTTTTCACATAAAATTTTGATTGTCTAACTAAATTTGACTATTTCTAGTCGCGATTAAAAACGTGTGGAATAAAACACCAACACCTCGACTTCAGGTACAAAAACAGTACTGTATCTTTTTTTCTTTTGCTTATATCTCGAAAATGGTGTGTCCTATCGCAAAAATAATGAAAATTTCAACCCCGTTTTATTAAACCCATAAACCCCTAGAACTCAACATGTAGGTAATCATTTTTCATATTTTCCATACAAAAAGTAAAAAATTCCTTAAAAAAAACACGTCGATGCTGACCCCTGCGCGCCTCACGCCCACAAAATTCACGGGGTACGGCAAACAAGTACAGACGCCAGCACATCAAGCTACCCGAAACTGTCAAATTTTCCCAATCAACTTCGAACCTTATGATTCAGTTATAAAGTTGAAAATCTATTAAATAAATTTGACAGATTGTAGTAGCCTGATGTGCTGGCGTCTGTACCTACCACGTGGAGTCGCGATCGTCAAATTCGATTTAGTTGTGTCAAAATTATTTTTAAATATAAAGAATTTATTTTGCAGAATAGCTTTAAGATTCTCACAGCCAAAAAAGTAAGGAATTTTAGTGATAGTTTAGTTAGTTTAATT
This sequence comes from Agrochola lychnidis, assembly GCA_963680765.1. Taxonomy (NCBI): domain Eukaryota; kingdom Metazoa; phylum Arthropoda; class Insecta; order Lepidoptera; family Noctuidae; genus Agrochola; species Agrochola lychnidis. The sequence goes on from OY796866.1 coordinate 25,081,498, forward strand.
CGGTGTACAAAAGAATCGGCACCAATATCAAAAGTAGGGTCCTAATAAAATGATTCAAGCAATGAAGACGATTTATTGTTTGTAGCTACCAGTATTGCATACCTGGAACGGCAAAAACCTAGGAAGAAACCTAGATACTGGATGCGCGACTTTCTAAAAAAACTTCACCGTGTCTACTTTGGACTTTGGACCAATCCATGTTTCGATATAAACACGAGATGTTTACCACCATACTTGGATAATACAAAACATCAAGCAATAGACAAGTTGCGAGACATAATTTGACCTTAACAAACAACAGTGCGAACGCAAACGTGACAAATCTCCATACAAAACATGTCTGTTGTGTATGTTTCTAGATAGTGCGAACGCAGATAACAACAAATCTTAACATCTATCTTATGACTTACTTATGTTTCGTGCAGTGCGAACGCAAGTTCAACAAAACAAGTAATGAGATTTGCTTCATGTGACAAGTTTCGAAACATCTACATGTTGAATGTTTTCTGGTGCGAACGCATAGTAAGGCATGGTCGGTGTTATCGCAAGATGGCGCATGTCATGACGTCATCTATGACGATCCACGGAACATCGTTATCGCGCGATACGCTAACTTGGTAAGGTTGTTAGCACGCTCAAATCGATTACAGCGTTACAGTACTACTTAGTCTGTGAGCGTTACTCGGAACGCACCCCCAGTGTTATCAATTTGATAATTGACTGATTCTATTTGATTTGCCCACAGAGCATGTAACTTTGATTTGCCTGCAAGACATTGGTTTATCAGATTCAGATCCGATTAATGTTTAATTAAAGCCGAATCTTTAAATATGCGTGGTATTATATCATCACATTTTCTTAGAAAAACCTTCAGTATTTGCACCCAGTGTTTGAAAAATAACCCTTACAGTACTAGTAAATATTCTACAAAGGTACGTTGGATAGTTGATAACAAACGGAAAAGTGGCGGGGAAGATATAAGAACATTTTGGATATTAGACAGGGAGTGATGAAGCTGAGACGGGGGCTGGTAGTGGTGAGGAATGGCCGCGGCGCGTGGTGTCGGGGCTGCAGCCCACAGGCGTGCTGCACATTGGCAACTACTTTGGCGCGGTAAAGCGCTGCGTGCGCCTGCAGGAGCAGGGCGAGGACCTCATGATATTCATAGCCGACCTGCACTCGCTCACCACACACCAGGTTATCACCTTGTTTATGTATAATGGACTTGTGCTAAGTAGTAGATGTGTCAGTTAGTACAGAATATGTCACCTGCTAATAATTGGTTTATTTCAGGGAAATAGACAAACACATGTAAGATTTTTACAAATTTTAAACAAATGAGTTATGTAAAGAGTCGATGCACAAAATTCACTTGACAGAGTTTCGGTAAATTCACTGCAATGCTGTTTGTGTGCACCGTTCATGCACACACGCCTATAAATCGAGCATAGTGATTGCTTAAACAGTTTTGATCCTGTAGATAATATTTTCTTAAGTTACATAGGTACTGTTAAGAAATAAGTCTGGAATGTTTGTGTATTTTCGTTTAGTATATTTATAACAATCAACATAAAAATGCTACAATTTGGTGTTAGATGTAAAAGATACAACCAATTCGAGATCAGAGCTTTTTTATTCCTTTTTACCCTCATTACAAAATGTTACACTTGACAACTAATGATAAATAATCGACAGGGTTCAAAGTCAAAGTCAAATCATTTATTTCAAATAGGCCCATGTATGGCACTTTTGAACGTCAAAAATTACAAAATAATAAAATTGATTCTAGTCGCCCCTTCCAAAAGGTAGTTTTCGTATGGAGAAGAATGGGCAAGAAACTCCACCGTTACTCTTTTAAAATGTTTTACAATATTTTGTATACATTAATTTTATTATTTATATGTGAAGACGATGCACCTGGAATAAGATTACTATACCACAACAGGTAAAAATAATTAAAAATGAAGCAATGACAGAAAAAATAATTATGTAATGGATACATGGTGTTCACATATTTACAAGCATTGTAAAAGTAGGTACGATATTCCTAAAAAAATTACAGGTGATACTAATTAGTCAGTGTGTGAGTAATCACAGAATGTAAAAAAAAAAAAATATGTTATAATATTTAATTACACAATTAAATTAGCAACCAGTTTGATTTTGTCTATACTCTAAATTGTCCTATGGAGCTAGACCAGTATGTTTCCAAGCATTCTTATCTAGAATATAATCCTCTAATTTGTAATATGCTTGTTTACAAAGAGTACTTTTAATATGAGTTTTAAATTTTCTTTCAGTTAACTGTAATATATCACAAGGTATTTTGTTGTAACATTTAACACAGTACCTCATAAAAGATGTTTGTACTTTGGATAATCTGAAAAATGGTTGATCTATTTTATCTTTATTTCTAGTATTAAAATTATGTCTATCACTTATTTTCTTAAAAAGATGCAGATTTTTCCTTACATACATAATATTTTCATAGATGAATTGGCAAGGTACCGTCATAATATTAATCTTTTTAAATAGTTCCCTGAGAGATTCGCGACGACATAGGTTATAAATGGCTCTGACAGCCCTCTTTTGTAAAATAAAGACGGATTCAATGTCAGCAGCCCGACCTCACAGTAAAATGCCATATGACATAATGCTGTGAAAGTAGCTAAAATATACCAAACGCGCAGTTTCTACATCTGTTAACTGTCTTATCTTTCTAACAGCATAAGCGGCCGAGCTTAGCCGCCCCGCAAACATAACATAACAGATGCATTTAGGTACATTTATACATTCAATAACATTGAGGTAAGCGTTTTACATAAATATGAGAAGTGGTATGAGGGGTGGCTGTTCACAATGGTGTGCTGGTGCCCACGCTTATGTATGGAAGTGAATGTTGGGTGTGGCATAAGAAGCATAAAAGTAGAATAAATGCTTTAGAAATGCATTCCTTGCTATTATGTCCATAATAAAACACTCGTTATTTGTGTATTGAGCTACATAGCCTCGAAATACAAGTGAGTAAATCATAAGAGTAGGGTAGGAACAATAATATAATAGAGGGTAGACTTAGAACTAATAAACACACAGCTTATAAACTACGAAGTATGTAGGTACCTATATACAATATACCTTTCCCCCAAGTATACAAAATAAGTTTAAACTTTAACTTAAAGTCAACAATTTTGTATCTATTTAAATATCCAACATTAATAATCTTCATTAACAGTCTATTAGATATAAGCCTTTCATAAGGGCTTTTTGTGTGAGATAAAACTTTACTTTTAATCTTACCCCCAGAATAGCCAGATTCATAATCACTAGGTATACCTAACATCTCCGCCCATTGGTCCGAACTCGGTATTTCAATTATTTCCTCACTCGAGCCTGTACCTTCCATTTCCCCATCTCGATTTTCCATTTCTAAACTAGCCTCTTCATTATTTACTTCTTCCCTCTCTCCTCGGTCTGCATCTTCTGTGAATTTCTTTTTAACCAGTTGGTCGATGTGTGGGTTGACAACATTACCATCACCAGTTGCAACCTGATAATTGGATGGCCCTTGCCTTTTAACCACCGTACCAGGCAACCAACGAGGTCCACCACTATTATTTCTATACATTACACTTTGGCCCACATTCGTTTCTCGAGTTACATTTTGAGCGTTATTGGTAATCTGTTTATCATTTTTTTTTTAACACGATTATCCAGATGTATAACATCTAACAAGGTACGTAGATGCCTGTTCATCAATAGTTCAGAGGGGCTCTTGTTAGTTATTGTGCAAGGAGTTACCCGCAATCCTAGTAGCATTCAGAGGGTCGATGTTAATGACAAGAGATCTGCAGGATCTGCGGTCACCATGGGCGTTCCGCAGGGTTCAATTCTTGGTCCTTTTTTATTTCTAATTTATATAAATAACTTGTCCTATCACATAAGGGATAATCACAAGATCGTATTATTTGCAGATGATACTTCCCTCATTTTTAAAATCAAACGTCAGTTAGTCAACTTTGAACAAGTTAATGATGCACTCTCTAAAGTTGTGCATTGGTTTAATGTAAATAATCTTCTTCTGAACGAAAAAAAAACTTAACTCATTAAATTTTCAATACCAAATGTCAGGCAGCTATCTACTAATGTTCAGGTTAATGGAACAGAGTTGCACCCTGTTGAGTCTACAGTTTTTCTTGGAATCACTATTGACGGTAAATTACAATGGGGCCCACACATCGAAAAATTGTCAGGAAGGCTAAGTTCGGCCGCCTATGCTGTTAAAAAAATGAGACAGATGACTGACGTAGATACAGCCAGAATTGTTTATTTTAGTTATTTTCATTCTTATGTCATATGGGATTCTTCTCTGGGGAACCTGTGCGGACATTAATACTATCTTTGTTCTACAGAAAAGGGCTGTTCGAGCCATTTACAACCTAGGTCCAAGAGATTCCCTTAGAGAAAAATTCAAAGAAATAAATATTCTGACTGTAGTCTCACAATATATTTTTGAAAACCTATTGTATGTACACAAAAATATATCAGATTTTAAGAAAATGTCCGGTATTCATAGTTTAAATACCAGGAATAAACACAACCTTGCTGTAAATCGCACACGTCTCCACAAAGTAGGCAACTCATTCATGGGTCCCCATTGACATTCGAAACTTACCCATTAAACGATTTAAAATCTGTATTAAAACCAAACTTTGTAAAAAAGGGTACTATACAATTTCAGATTATTTAGAAGATAAAAAAGCTTGGGATTGAACTGCTCGCTCTGCTAAGCCTTGTGATAAAACCATAAAACTAGACATTTTAATTATTATGTAAAATCAACATATACCAGTTTTATAAACACGTTGACATTGTTGAAAATTATATTCAAAATGACATGATTACTTTGTAAAGTATTATATTATTTTAACTATTGTGAATGTGAGGACTATGTGGATATTATTTTTATTTCTCTTCTAGTTTTAGTGATGGTCTGGTAGTTTGAGTAGTTTTTGCGGCCTACCCAAATGTCCTTTCTTGAATGAATGAATGAATGAATGAATGAATGATATATTTATTTGCAAGAATATAGGTACATATTATGTTCTGTTCTTTGGTATTGCTCGTCGAGTTGAGCTCCTTATAGTACGAGAGCCGGCTGCAAAAATGCCTACCTTATCGGCTACCCCAATAGGCTATCTTTAGATCGTTAACCAACACTTAAACACGTAAAAAAAATCAGGTCTGCCAGAGCCGATCCTGCCGGGTCATAGAAATAATCGATGTTTTTTGACGTATTTTTTTAATGAAAATTACGTCATAAGATACCCGAATTAAAATGCTGGCAACAGTTTACCATTGATTAATTATGTAAAAAAAAGTGGGTCTGCCATTGCGCACCCTGCCGGAAGTACTTGGCAGACCCCTTAAAATATGCCCTTCCGACACCCTAAACCTACCTCATCGAGTACCCGGATGGAACCTACGCCAAATAATAATCAAGACGCCCCTGATAATGGATCAAAAGGTCTGCCAGGTCTAAGCTTGCCGGAACTTAGTGTTCAAAGCATTTGAAGTTGGTAGGGAGCATAATTTCACCTGAAGTCAAAATAACAATAACATTATTTTGTTTCTAAAGGATATGACTGATTTGGACCAAATGCTGCCCAGACATGGCAGTACTTTCAAATAGTTCCTTGCATCAATTTATCGTCGGTTAAATAAGCTAAATTGCTAACTCCCAGTCATACTACTTGTCAGAAATAAGAAAAAAAAAGTTTAAAATTATAATTACTAAACGACTGCAATTTCTAAATTCCAGTTGGTAGATATTTTACCAGTACCTATTATTACACCATTTTTTTAAAAATTATATTAATATTAATACACTTTAGGGTCTAAAATCGGAGTTAGCATTTTTTACACTTGCAATAATTTTTTTACTGCAATAGGTTTAGGAGTTATCAAATTTTATTATTTATGTAATTCTATTTAAAAAAAACGAATTTACTTAATAATTTTCGTTTATTATTAAAAGAAATAATTAAACATGAATGAAAAGTTTATAAAAAAAATGCAACATTTAGTCATGCGGTAAATTATCATAAAATTCTCGAAAATCTGCTGGCAGGACTTGTTTAATTTGCTGTAGGTCGTTGTATTTTTTAGCTTTAATTTTGAGTCTACCTTGGTGTAAATTTTGCATTTCATCAAAACTGATTGCTGAAAAAAATCCCTTTCTCTGGGGCAGCAGTGTCCATGGCTCACTGAACCGTAGTTTGTACGAGATATTCCCCGATGGAGAATACATCAGCGCACGTATATCGGTGACCTTAGGGTCTCCCGCCGTACGGCCTGGCCGAATACTTTTATAGCTTGTTAAACTATTAAAAGCTTTAAAAAAACCATGTTCCAAATATTTAACATAGAATTGGTTGTTACGGGCGGACTTAATAATTTGAACGTAGTCTGCGGGTACATTAACAATCCTGTTACGCATCCTTCGTTCTATTGAGGAATGCATAGCATCCACCTCCATTTGTGTATGTCCGACTTCTAAATATTTTTGTTCGATGGTTATTTGGTTTTTAACTGCCAAATTTTGAAGGGCGTTTGATAAAGTTACATTGCGGTTTTGGTAACCACAGCCATCAGAATAAATAATAACACGTACATCCGTTTTGTTTTCAACTTTTGAGAGAATCTTTTTTTCAATAAAATACGTCCAAATAGAGGCAAACTCATCTGCATTTAGCCCTCCTTCTGATTCGTTCCACACAAAACAATAGCCATCTTTAGTAATGTTATCGTAAAAGCACAGATTATGTACTTGCAGCTTGGTTTTGTAGTACAATGTGCTGACATTGGACTGAGGTGCCATCAAAACTGCTTGGAGATCTACTGTAAATACAAACTTATTATTTTCTTTGTCAGCTTGCTTTTCTTTTCTAGCTTCTTCTTTTTTCAATACATGTAATTGGTAATCATTTTCTTCAACTGTGCCAGATTTATATCTTGTGCATGTTTCACACTCATCCTTTTTAGGACGAAACAATGAAAGATTTCTAGATGCCATAACTTCAAAGAAAGAAGTTCTTGATAGCGGTTCTGTGGCATGTGATTTACACTAGTCAGACACGTAAAACTTATACAAATCCATTTTGGTTTTCCAATCAGGTTGTAGATACTGTCTTGAAGATGAGGCTCGACAATAATGGGACTCCATTGTCGGCAGAGAGTCGAAGAATTCGTTCATTGATTTTTGTCTGTCTGCAAAAGGGTCTGCTCTATCTTTAGTAACTCTAAGTTGATTAGGAATGCAATCATGTTTCATTTTATCTTTCCAGGCTATTACTGTCATTCGTCCTATTGCCAACGTGTTCAAATACATAGTTTTGCATACTCTTATATAATCATCATCAGCTGTTTTCAAGTTATATTTGAATGACTGTGTTCTTCGAGATTTATCTGACTGTTTTCGATCCCTTTGACGTTTTGTTGGAATTGCCTGAACAGTATCATTGACAAATACTTTTTTCTCTCCCCATGTAAAGTTTTTCCAAAAATTATTAAATATTATTATCCGTTGTTCATCAGTTACAGTAGCACACTTAATTATACCTGTTTTGCTGTCACATTTACATCTGTTTTTTATACGCTTTGGTTCTCTTATGGTTTCATAGACCCATTTGGAATCCTTTTTAATTTTGCCATAATATTGTGCGCCATGTTCTCGTAATTTTTTATTTTTCTCTGCAAACCAATCACTTTTATTTACTTGCGAACGTCTTTTTCTTGTCCTACTTTTCGTTGGTAAGGAAGTAACGCTGTCATCATCCGAGGTTGAATACGCCACTAGTTTAGGGTGGCCTAATTCGTCACTGAAATTGGATATTATATCCCAATTCTCCACATTACAGTCATCATCTATATTCCAATTCTCCACATTAAAATCATCATTAAATGTTTCTTGCAACTGTGAAGTGAGGACAGAAACATCTTCATCATTATTTTCTGGAATAATACTATCACAAATCGTGTTTGCTTCTTCATTGGGCAGGTCACATGTAGTCATGTCAGGGAGATCAATTATTTCAATCTGTGTATTTTCTACCAGAGAACAGTTCTCAACATTAGCCAATGGCACAATAGAACTAGATTCTAATGGGAGGCGTATCATTTCAATAAGATTGTTTGATATGTCGGTACACCTAATATCTATTCCTTCAGAATCATAATTATTAAGGAGATTGGTATTTTTCAGATTAGACAATACCGATTCTTGCGTGGTTATGACATCGCAATGTAGCTCTTTAGAAAGCGCTAAACTGATTATCTTTTTAGCTCTATCAGAAGCCATCTGTAAACAAAACAAAACAAAAGCGATCTAAACCCTCACACCAAGCAGTCAGAAAACAGGCAAAAAGACAAGAACAAAAAAATGCAACAACAATAGGTACGCCAACAGATCAACCTACCTAAGTCTGTCAAGTTTATTCAACCAATGTTCAACTTAATTATGTATTATGTAGCATATTATTATATATCTATATCAAATAATTTTTTTTTTAGATTTAGGTAGTCTGATGTGTTTGTATCCGTACCTACTTACAATGTTTGTAGAATTTATTAATGTGCAGTCGAATGCAATGTTCAAAATTCCAAATCAAGTGTTAGTTTATTACTAAAATTAAGTTAAATATCAAATAAAAGCAGACATTGACAGGAATCAAACACGGACCATTGCATGCCTAAAGCAAACCTTGCACCTTGCGCCAAAAAAGCGGGGAAAATTAAAAAATAAACAATTATTTAAAAATAAAAGTAGACAACTCCCTAAACATTAACGACAACTAAGAATGAAATTCTGCCAACTCCCATTATGTACACCAGCATATTTTTTATGCGTTTTTTAATCAATTAACCTTAGATACAGGTCTCAATATTACCAAAATATTATAGAATAGTACTTACATTTATTAAAAAACTCCGGTCTAGTACGCTAATCTCAAAAAAACATAAGCTTTAGAAATAAAACTCCGCAGCTCACTCTCACCGAACCTTACGCTCGAAGAAAATGGCGTCGAATGGCGGGAGTTGTCAAAATTGCGCGCGTAGTTTGAAAGGTGCGGAGTTAGCATAAAAGATTGCGGCACGATAGCTGTGATTTGAGGTTAGTTTGTGACGTTAGCATCTTTGACGATTACGCGTAATTTTTTTCTTTTTCATTTGGTATCAAAAAGTCAGTTTAGCCAAAAATGGAGTTAGCAGCTTAGAATACTTAGCCGACGTTATACTTAATTTTTTTTTAAACGGTGTTTATAAGGTTTGGTTTTAAGGTTTTTTGGTAGTTTTATTTATTTTATTATTGGATATGTACTCGTTGGACTCGTTGGCTTTGTCTTGACAGACGCGTCAGATGGTGTCCAGGGGCTGATGATGGAGGCTTTGAAACTTTTTAGGGTTGTCCATTTATTCCATTGCAGACTTAGCGTGGCCAGACTCTATAATAAACAGTCCCCCCCCATACGTGATTTTATAAACATAGCTAGAGAGCGACTGAATGTTGCCAATATCTTGGCAGATTATGTCGACGAAACCGAAACAGAGCCAATTTCAAAAATATTACTGTTGAGCAGAATAATGTTAACGCATTTTCAATATTGACAGCTGAAAAATTGACTCTAGTCGCTGTAGGCACACGTCAAATAAAACTCGCGCTTAGTTATTACCACAAGACTAAAAAAGGAACAGACTGCAAGCTTCATACTAACGCTTTGCGCGAGATCACTACTACACGCACAGCTTTGTGTGCGTGCAGTGTCACAGACAAGGCGCGCGGGGGGTGCACCGGCGCCCGCTAGAGGCAAACTGGTTTGAGCCGGCTCATTCGGAAGCCAACGTTCAGGGGTACGCCGCGCGCCGTGTGCCAGAGCGGTACGAGTGACGCGGACATTTAGGTTAATAAAAATGGCAAATTGTTGTAAGTACTGTGTGTATCAATAATAATAGGAAAAGCAAGGCTTATTTTTTTTATCTAAAGGATTTTGTCAGGTTATTATCTATATCTACCCATACCTACTCATTTTTAATGCTTATTGCAGAATTATGTAGTTACGAGATAGGTAGTATCCTAAATAAAGATGGCCATAAAGTTTTCCCATATGAATTATTACTTATTAATCTTATGGTTTACCGCCTATATTAGCGAGTTATTGTTTGTCTCCTATTTGTTTCGTATTTTTGTTTTAGTAGGTTTGTAGGTACCACTTACGTTCGTGAAATAGTAAAACCAGAAACGAAACTTTATAGTTTCGCCATGTCCGTCTGTCCGTCCGTCTATAAGTCACGGTATTTTAATAAGTAACCAACTTCAAAAAAAGCAAGCAACGTATGCATCTATGTATGTATAACTATTTGACAGTATAAATAATTACTTACATACTTTACTATCGTGTTTTATTAGCATACTAGCGACCCGCCCCGGCTTCGCACGGGTATAAACCGGGTTATTATTCATAAAAACCTTCCTCCTTAATCACTCTATCTATTAAAAAAAAACCGCATCAAAATCCGTTGCGTAGTTTTAAAGATTTAAGCTTACATAGGGATATAGGGACAGAGAAAGCGACTTTGTTTTATACTATGTAGTGATAAGCTTAATCAGCCTAGGTATAATGTTCCTACTGTTGGGAAATAGCCCTCCTCTTTCTGTGAGAGCGAGTGGGCCGTAATCCACCAAGCGGGCTCAGTGCGGGTTGGTGGATGTCATATGTTTTCGAATTATTGATTCTAGGACATGCCGGTTTCCTCACGATGTTTTTCTTTACCGTTTTGAGAGCAGTGGTAATGAAATAATTTATATAAAGTGCCTGCTTGGGTTCGAACCCTAGACTCGTAAGTCGTGACCGTTACCACTGGGCCACCACTACTCATTTTATTACCCGACTTCAAAAATGGGAGAGTCTCAGTTCAACAACGATGCACGCATTGTGTGTATAATTATTTCACAGTATGATTAATTAAATAGGTATTACTTAATTTTAAACAAACTGTTAAAATAATTACCGGTTCGGTACCGTAATTGGAAAACGGAAAATTCACGGGATCACCTCGGTCACAGTGCGTGTCCGTTCGTCTGTCCGTCTGTCCGTCTGTCCAGCTGTCCAGCTGTCCATCCGTCCATCCATCCGTCCGTCCGTCTGCGCTCATCGCCGAATCTCGACTCGCACTTACCCGGTTTTTTAATCTGTAATAACCGAGTGACAGCCCTATGAAAGTAGGTAAGAATTTTGAACTCTGTTAGGAAGCTTGCCTTCTGCTCGTTTTTTATTCTTGTGATTACAGTGAACATGTACGCAGCACGTACAGTGAGCTGCATCAATTGGGTACCCCAGTTGTATTAAAATATTAAAAATACAACTGGGGTTGTATAAAAATTTTAATACACCGTACGTACGCATGTACGAGAGCTGTGGTGGCTCAGTAGGTTACCACTGAGCCACCACTGCTCTCGTACATCCTACTCGTACAACCTACGACCGTTTACGAGCTTAACAGCTGCGACTTACGTAGGTTCAAATTCGAACCCAGACTACCTTCAAAAACGGTGAAGGAAAACATCGTGCGGAAATCGGCATGTCCTAGAACCAAAAATTCAGGACTTCGACCATCCATAGGGAGTTGGACAAAGTGCTGCCCAAAATGGACACACAGTGCAGCATGTTCCTTGGGCTTATAGCAGGTAGACTGTATACCAAAGCTCGTCAAAATCTATCCGAGGAGTTTCGGGAAAAAGTATACTTCGTTGAGTTTTTTTTAACCGACTTCAAAATAAAAACTTTTTACAAAAAAAAAAAAACAACCGACTTCCAAAAAAACACTACAAAGTGAAAAGTCGGTGTCTTGGTTTTGAATTTTCGTTTTTTGCCAACGACTTTCACTGTGTAGTGTTTTTTTTGGAAGTCGGTTGTTTTTTTTTTGTAAAAAGTTTTTATTTTTCACTTTTTAGTTGTGGTATTTACCCCACACAAATTCGAATACCACTAACTGCTATGTAAATAACAGTAAGAAGAACTTAACATGTCATCCACATACTAAGTGGGAAAAAATCGTATTATTGAAGCTAACTCAAAAACTACCCAAGCAAAGTTAATAAAATTTATATGGGATCACACGGGAAGCACCAGCTTTCAAATATATAATATATATAAAAAATATAGTCGAATTGAGAACCTCCTCCTTTTTTTGAAGTCAGTTAAAAAGGAGGTTCTCAATTCGACTGAGTTTTTTATGTTTGTTACCTCAGAACTTTCGACTGGGTAAACCGAATGGACGAATAACTCTTGACTGTGCTATCTTGTTTGGTTGAGGAGTTCGTAGGGCCACCTTCCGGCTCTATCATCAGACCCTAGATACAACCTTGGGCTATGCTACTTGTTAAAACAAAATTAACGAGTCCAAACCCAATAGTGCTATCTTGTATGGTAGAGGAATTTCTATGGCCACCTTCCGGCTCCATCATCAGACACTGGATACTATTTTAGGATACAGTACTTGTCAAGACAAAGCCAACGAGTCCAACGAGTACATATTCAATAATAAAATAAATAAAACTACCAAAAAAACCTTAAAACCAAACCTTTTTAACCAGGGACCGTTTAAAAAAAAAAATAAGTATAAGTTGATGCAAGGAACCTGATTTTTTTTACGTGTTTAAGTGTTGGTTAACCAACACTTAAACACGTAAAAAAAATTTGGTCTGCCCGAGCCGATCCTGCCGGGTCATAGAAATAATCGATGTTTTTTGACGTATTTTTTTTTTGTGAAAATTACGTCATAAGATACCCGAATTAAAGTGTTGGCAACAGTTTACCATTGATTAATTATGTAAAAAAAAGTGGGTCTGCCATTGCGCACCCTGCCGGAAGTACTTGGCAGACCCCTTAAAATATGCCCTTCCGACACCCTAAACCTACCTCATCGAGTACCCGGATGGAACCTACGCCAAATAATAATCAAGACGCCCCTGATAATGGATCAAAAGGTCTGCCAGGTCTAAGCTTGCCGGAACTTAGTGTTCAAAGCATTTGAAGTTGGTAGAGAGCATAATTTCACCTGAAGTCAAAATAACAATAACATTATTTTGTTTCTAAAGGATATGACCGATTTGGACCAAATGCTGCCTAGACATGGCAGTACTTCCAAATAGTTCCTTGCATCAATATATACTTAATTTTTTTTTTTAAACGGTGATGTTTAGAAAGGTTTGGTTTTAAGGTTTTTTTGGTAGTTTTATTTATTTTATTATTGGATATGTACTCGTTGGACTCGTTGGCTTTGTCTTGACAGACGCGTCAGATGGTGTCCAGGGGCTGATGATGGAGGCTTTGAAACTTTTTAGGGTTGTCCATTTATTCCATTGCAGACTTAGCGTGGCCAGACTATAATAAACAGTCCCCCCCCATACGTGATTTTATAAACATATCTAGAGAGCGACTGAATGTTGCCAATATCTTGGCAGATTATGTCGACAAAACCGAAACAGAGCCAATTTCAAAAATATTACTGTTGAGCAGAATAATGTTACCGCATTTTCAATATTGACAGCTGAAGAATTGACTCTTGTCGCTGTAGGCACACGTCAAATAAAACTCGCGCTTAGTTATTACAGTGAACATGTACGCAGCACGTACAGTGAGCTGCATCAATTGGGTGCCCCAGTTGTATTAAAATATTAAAAATACAACAGGGGTTGTATAAAAATTTTAATACACCGTATGTACGCATGTACGAGAACAGTGGTGGCTCAGTGGTAACAGCTGCGACTTACGAATTGTAGGTCGTAGGTTCAAATTCGAACCCAGACTACCTTCAAAAACGGTGAAGGAAAACATCGTGCGGAAATCGGCATGTCCTAGAACCAAAAATTCAGGACTTCGACCATCCATAAGGAGTTGGACAAAGTGCTGCCCAAAATGGACACACAGTGCAGCATGTTCCTTGGGCTTATAGCAGGTAGACTGTATACCAAAGCTCGTCAAAATCTATCCGAGGAGTTTCGGGAAAAAGTATACTTCGTTGAGTTTTTTTTAACCGACTTAAAAATAAAAACTTTTTACAAAAAAAAAAAACAACCGACTTCCAAAAAAAACACTACAAAGTGAAAAGTCGGTGTCTTGGTTTTGAATTTTCGTTTTTTGCCAACGACTTTCACTGTGTAGTGTTTTTTTTGGAAGTCGGTTGTTCTTTTTTTGAAAAAAGTTTTTATTTTTCACTTTTTAGTTGTGGTATTTACCCCACACAAATTCGAATACCACTACCTGCTATGTAAATAACAGTAAGAGGAACTTAACATATCATCCACATATTAAGTGGGAAAAAATTCGTATTATTAAAGCTAACTCAAAAACTACCCAAGCAAAGTTAATAAAATTTATATGGGACCACACGGGAAGCACCAGCTTTCAAATATATAATATATATAAAAAATATAGTCGAATTGAGAACCTTCTCCTTTTTTTGAAGTCAGTTAAAAATGAGGTTCTCAATTCGACTGTATTTTTTGTTTGTTACCTCAGAACTTTTGACTTGGTGAACCGATTTTGATGATTATTTTTGTATTTGAAAGCTGGTGCTTTTCGTGTGGTCCCGTTTCAATTTGATCCAGATTTGACAATAGCATCCATGAGAAAACCATATAAGTCTTAAATTTGCATTAAGTATGTGCGCGACAAATGGACGAATAACTCAATATCACGCCAACCGATTTCGATGATTCTTTTTTTATTGGAAAGGATGTACTTCAAGAGTAGTTTGGTGAGAGTTTGGTTAGGTTCTGATTATGGGATCCATAACAATGTAACGGAACTGTTGAATTCTTAGGAGCAAATTAACGATACTCGGCCGAAATATTTTTGGTAGTGGTATTCGAATTTGTGCCACAACTAAAAAGTAAAAAAAAAACTTTTTACAAAAAAAAACAACCGTCTTCCAAAAAAAGTGAAAAATAACTTGAATTTCGGAAGTCGGTGGCAAAAAACTAAAATATAGAACCAATAGACACTGACTTCCGAAATTAAAGTTATTTTCCACTTTTTGTGTTTTTTTTGGAAGTCGGTTGTTTTTTTTTTTTGTAAAAAGTTTTTATTGCAGAAAAATGACAAACAATGGCGTATTTTATTAATTAATGACAGTAATTATTATAAGCAACACGTTATTATTATTTCCTTTATTTCATTTAAATGCATATCATTTATAGTTTTCAATATATTTACTTAAAAAAAATATATAATTAAAAATATAAAAAATTGTATGAGTATCCCACCGGTATCGGAAACAGGGTCCATGTTACCAGTGGTCAGAGCTCCCTAACGATACGCACCGAGTCCAGAAGTACCACTTTCTGGATCAAGCCCTTGATCCAGCTCCCTAACGATAATCTCCTCAGGTGTTGGTCGAGGCTCTTGGCTATTATGCCATCAGCTTAGCCGTAACGACTATTGGGCACAATAACTGCTGTATCCACCTCCCACATGTGGACAATCTCGCGAGGATGGTCAAGTACTTAGTCTGGTTATCTTTTTTGGCTTTCACGAGGTTCTCGTCATGCGTCAATCATCATTGTGCGACGCTTTAATCGGTCTATTACCACCATGTTGTCTGGCCACTTTTTTTACCATGTCGCGAACAAGTCTTGAACGGAAAATGAAAATAGCTAGGTTAGTGATGATAGATGGATCCCAATACATTGTGATATTGCCATTTTCGAGAACTGGGTCGGGCACATATTTATAGTACCGTACTTCCTTGATCCCACAAGGCTGTATTTCAGAGCAAATTGCTGATGGATAATCCTGGCTACGAGGTTGTGCCTATGCAAGTAGACTCCGTTAGCCAGACGAGAACAGCCAGAAATAATATGTCGGATTGATTCCCCCGGACGGTGGCATGCCCGACAGATGTCAAACCGTGCCATCCTTAACAATATGTTTGCGGTAGTTGTTCGTCATCATACCTTCGTCCATAATCGCAAAGACAAAACCTTCGGTTTCTCCAAAGAGATCACCGAATCGCATCCAGAATGCGGATGCTAAGAGGTCTACATCGGGCCTATGTAGCCATTCTAGGCAGCACTTGGTCCAACTCGAATATATGGATGGTCAATGGTTAATGTCCTGAATTTTTGGTTCTAGGACATGCATGTTATCCTTCATCGTTTTTGAGAGCAGTGGTGATAAATAACTGCTGTGCTGGTTCGAACCTACGACCTACAACTCGTAAGTCGCAGCCATTACCACTGGGCCACCACGGCTCTCACACATGCGTATGTACGTGCTCCCCTTGACTGTCACGAGCACTCCTGGAGATCGATAACAATTAAAATTCTATTGTGTCTCATTAATGACAGTTGAGCTCTACTAGGCGCGAGTTTTATTTGACGTGTGCCTACAGCGATAAGAATCAATTTTTCATCTGTCAATATTGAAAATGCCATAACATTATTCTGCTCAACAGTGATATTTTTGAAATTGGCTCTGTTTCGCTGTAAATGGTATACTATAAATGGACAACCCCAAAAAAAAATGTTGTTATGCTATACTTTTTCGGGGTTGTAAGTAGATCTAATGATTTTCATATTTTGCCTTTTGATTATTGCATAGTAGATTATATCGCACCTATGGTCTTCCTCTATACGATGACAAATCTGTATCAAATCCACACTGCATCGTGCTAAAGTGACTATTCTTTACCAGGAATAAATCAGAATATAAACAAAATAACCTAACAAACACAAAAAGACAAAGCATCAATTTCTTTTTTCGTAGGATCGGACGGTGTTGCCGTATATAGATTTCAAATTCCACCTTTTTTTACTTATGCAGAGTTAGCGTAACCAGAATCTATCGATGTGAAAGGTATTCGTTAAAACTGCAGTGATTGGTCTGTATAAAAGTGACTCATGGCAACATTACAAAACTCATGACTGTGCTATCTTGTTTGGTTGAGGAGTTCGTAGGGCCACCTTCCGGCTCTATCATCAGACCCTGGATACAACCTTGGGCTATGCTACTTGTTAAGACAAAATCAACAAGTCCAAACACAATGGTGCTGTCTTGTTTGGTAAAAGAGTTCCTATGGCCACCTTTCGGCTCAATCATCAGACCCTGGATACAATCTTGGGCTATACTACTTGTCGTGATAAAACCAACGAGTCCAAACCCAATAGTGCTATCTTGTATGGTAGAGGAATTTCTATGGCCACCTTCCGGCTCCATTATCAGACACTGGATACTATTTTAGGATACAGTACTTGTCAAGACAAAGCCAACGAGTCCAACGAGTACATATCCAATAATAAAATAAATAAAACTACCAAAAAAACCTTAAAACCAAACCTTTTTAACCAGGGACCGTTTAAAGAAAAAATTAAGTATAAATTGATGCAAGGAACTATTTGGAAGTACTGCCATGTCTGGGCAGCATTTGGTCCAAATCGGTCATATCCTTTAGAAACAAAATAATGTTATTGTTATTTTGACTTCAGGTGAAATTATGCTCCCTACCAACTTCAAATGCTTTGAACACTAAGTTCCGGCAAGCTTAGACCTGGCAGACCTTTTGATCCATTATCAGGGGCGTCTTGGTTATTATTTGGCGTAGGTTCCATCCGGGTACTCGATGAGGTAGGTTTAGGGTGTCGGAAGGGCATATTTTATGAGGTCTGCCAAGTACTTCCGGCAGGGTGCGCAATGGCAGACCCACTTTTTTTTACATAATTAATCAATGGTAAACTGTTGCCAGCACTTTAATTTGGGTATCTTATGACGTAATTTTCACTAAAAAAATACGTCAAAAAACATCGATTATTTCTATGACCCGGCAGGATCGGCTCTGGCAGACCTGATTTTTTTTACGTGTTTAAGTGTTGGTTAACGATCTAAAGATAGCCTATTGGGGTAGCCGATAAGGTAGGCATTTTTGCAGCCGGCTCTCGTACTATAATTCAAAGGTTCTTTGGGAATCTATAAAAACGAATCACAAACACAAAAACAACAACATGCATTTACGCAACTACTTTCTCACTCTGACACTCCTTTTCAGTCCTGCAATAATCTTAATAAATTCTTTAAATGATAAATGATTTTATTTCTGTAAGTAGGTTTGTACAAACACTTTTACACGTCAATCATATTTTAAAAACTAGATGAAGTCGGCGTTTCCTATCTGACTACTCCGAGAAGAAAGGCCGAAACAAACTCAGAGGTCACAGTCTCTTTTAAAGTCCAGACATAATCTTGGTCAGATCATGTGAAGGCCATGTGGATTGGTGTCTGAAGTGGTCTTTATAGGAAAGTACCACACAGATTGAGAGGGCCTGTCCAGTCAGTGCACGCATTTGTCAGTTATCGTGTAGCTCAACTCAGAATTTAAGGAGCTCAACGATTCGACGAACAATACCAAAAAAAGGACATTTGTGTAGGCCACATAAATTACTCAAACTGTCAGACCATGATTAAAACTAACTGAGAAAAAATTAAAAACAAAACAAAAGGAATGACCCATATAGTCTTCACATTCACAATAATTAAAATAATATAATACTTTAAAAGTAAATATTCACGTCATTGTATATGTATATAAAAATCATTAATGTCAATGTGTATATAAAAAAAAAAAAACCGGAAATGATCTTGGTCAGAGCATTTCATTTGAGGACCATGTAGATTTGTGTCTGAAATGGTCTTTTGAGGAAAGAACCATACAGATTTGAGTGGACCTGTCCAGTCAGTGCACGCATTTGTCAGTAATCGTGCAGCTCAACTCAGAACTTAAAAGGAGCAACAACAAACAATACCAAAGAAAGGACATTTAGGTAGGCCGCATAAAGTACTCAAAACTGCCAGATTATCATTAAAAACTAACTGAGAAAAAAATAAATAAATATATATACATGAACTACATAGTCCTCACATTCACAACAATTAAAATAATAATAATGTTATACTTAACAAAGTAAATATTCATGTCATTGTGTATATAATTTTAAAGTTTGCAAAAAAAAACAAATTTCAAAAGTAAAAAATAAAAATAATAATTGGAGCAGCTCAATCCCAAGCCTTTTTGTCCTCAATGTAATCTTTAACGGTATAAAAAGCTTTCTGGCACAACTTACGTTTAATGAATGATTTGAATTTATTAAGGCTTAGATCTTGTACGTGGCTTGGAAGTTTATTATAAAAGCGTATACATTGACATCTGAACGATCCACCTATTTTTTTTGAGCCTTGTTGTGGGTACAACAAATTTGTGTTTGTTCCTAGTATTTATGTTATGGATATCACTGTATTTTTTAAACAATTTTATATTTTTATGGGCATATAAAAGATTATCAAAAATATACTGAGAAGGCACAGTCATTATATTAATCTCCTTAAATTTATCTCTGAGAGAGTGTCTCGGACTTAATTTATAAATTGATCGAACAGCTCTTTTCTGCAAAACAAAAATAGTCTGAATGTCGGCGGCATTTCCCCACAACAGAATACCGTACGACATTACACTATGAAAATAGCTAAAGTACACTAAACGGGCTGTCTCTATGTCAGTCAAATAACGAATTTTTCTAACAGCATATGCTGCGGAGCTAAGCTTTTTTGACAATTTATCTATATGTGGGCCCCACTGAAGCTTAGCATCCAAAGTTAAGCCCAAGAAAACTGTGCTATCATCAGGATTCAATTCTTCGCCCTTTATCAACACACTAGTTTTCACCTGCCTAACATGAGGTAAGGTAAACTTAATGCATTTGGTTTTTTTTTCATTAAGAAGTAAATTATTAACATTGAACCAGTGAACTACTTTTGAGATCGCGCTATTTACATCGTCAGTAACCAGCTGCGGACGTTTAAGTTTAAACAAAAGTGAAGTGTCATCCGCAAACAACACTACATCATGGTTATCCTTTATGAGGTAAGGTAAGTCATTAATATAAATTAGAAACAAGAAAGGACCAAGAATTGAGCCCTGAGGGACTCCCATTGTTACTAAAGATCCGGGAGATCTTTTCCCATTAACGTCAACGCTCTGAATCCTATTACTCAAGTATGAAATAAGAAGATTCAGAGCGCTGTTCCGGATCCCATAGTGGCGGAGTTTCCTGATTAACGTTTCATGAAGAACGCAATCAAATGCCTTGGACAAATCACAAAAGATGCCCAAAGCATCGCATTTATCTTCCCATGCATTATAAATATGACCGTATGACCTGTCAACACCTTTGACAAGGGTATTACCTTATTTTATCAGTAGTTGAACGACCCCTTGTAAAACCGAACTTTGCTGACATAGGTAAAAAACTTGGACATAATATTATCAATGACCACACTTGCACTTCACCTTGCTCCTCCCACACTACCCTTTCTTTATCTTCATTTGTTTTGGATCATACGGATGTCGATGAGGTCAAATCTGTAATTGAGTCCCTTAGATCAACTGCAGTCACTGGTTGGGATGGCATCTCGCCTGCGGTACTTAAGAGATACTGTGATATTTTAGAGCCAGTTTTAAACCATATATTTAACCTCTGTTTTGAGACTGCTGTCTTTCCCTCAGCTTTTAAAAAGGCTATTAGACACCCTCTCTTTACGGGTGGCGATGGAAACTCTTTTAATAACTATCGCCCCATAGCGGTACTACCCGCCCTTTCGAAAGTTCTTGAGCGCCTAAGCAACAAGAGATTGGTTTTTTCGAAAATAATAATTTGTTTTCTTCTCAGCAATTCGGGTTCCGTAAGAAAAAGTCAACCTGTGATGCAGTTCATGAAGTAACTAATTTCATAGTAGAGACAATCAACAGTCGCAAAAAGGTGCTTACAGTGTTTCTTGATCTCGCTAAGGCCTTCGACACCGTTCCCATTTCTAAACTTTTACTTAAACTTGAGAGAGCAGGCGTTAGAGGACTGCAGCTTGATCTTTTTGAAAGCTATCTGACAAATAGACTGCAAATTGTGAAAATTAGTGACCATTTCAGTGACAAGCAGGGCAGTATACTCGGTCCTACGCTGTTTGTCATCTTTTTGAATGACCTCTGCAATCTTAACATCACAAATGCAAAAATTGTGTCTTTTGCTGACGATACAGCTCTTACCTTTTTCGCAAATTCGTGGTCTGAACTTTAGGTTATTGCTCAAAATGGTTTTAATTCTGCCTTTAACTGGCTTCGCTCCTACGCTTTAACACTTAACACATCCTAGACGAAATTGATGACGTTCTCTATCTCATCAACCTCACAACCTGCTATTCCTATCACTTTCAAGGCTCACTCCTGTAGCAGCATACATTCACACACATGTCAATGTTCACTTATTGACACAGTTGATAACATTAAGTACCTAGGTATAACTTTAGACAGATACCTGAATTATAAAACTCATATTAACTTGGTAACAGGCAGGGTCAGAAAACTAATTTATATTTTTTAAACTCTTCGACACGTCGCTAAGCAGTCTGTTATTCGCAATGTATACTTCGCCTTATGTCAATCTATGATTACTTATTGTATTAGCTGCTGAGGCGGCGCCGCAAAGACTGCCCTTAAACCTTTGGAAGTGTCCCACAGAGCCATACTAAAAGTTGCAACATTTCGACCTATTCTGTTTCCAACCATAGAACTTTACAAAAATTGTGGTGTCCTCAACGTAAGGCAACATTTCATTATACAAACCATTCTTCTCCAACACTTAAAAACCCCTCTTACTACTTTAGGGGTATGAGGAACAGGGTGTAAAGTTCACTCATCCACCATAGAAAAGGGAGGATCCTCCGACCAGACAGGTGTTGTGTCTGGCGGGCAACTGCCCATCGGTTTGAAGTTGAAATCTTGTATGTATGTCGATCGCTCGGTAAACTCTAACTGCGCGATGCAGGATTTGTGTGACGTCATGTCTATGATGCGTAGTTCGTATGTGGCGGTGTAACCGCTACACTACTATTAGGAAACGACGGAAAGAAATGATTTGTACTGTTCCACAAACTCAGTTTAAATACACTAAGAGATTTTTCTACTATCTTGGCTCTTGCTTGTATAATAAAATTAACGCGTCCTTATATATCTTTATATATATAATTCTTCTGTGAGTGTGTATGTCACTGAACTTCTCTCAAACGACTGGACCGATTTTGATGAAATTTTTTGTGTGTGTTCAAGGGGATCTGGGAATGGTTTAGATTCACAATCGGACCCGATAGGTGGCGGTATTCGGTCAGGACAACGTCTGTCAGGTCCGCTAGTGTATATCTATAATTTATCGCACAGCAAATGCAAACACGCCCTCCGTACATTTCTCCTGAATAAAACCTAGGACGAGACTGAAAAGTATTTAATTGTCACTTACTTAAAGGTAACCTCATTTCCTATAATTCAAATGCACACACACTCACCCCCACACACTCATACACACCCCCATACACGCACTCACTCGACTCAGCACATCTACACTCCTATTCTACTTTGTTTTATTTAATTTTAATTGTAAGATTTTATCTTTTGTGTTTTGGTACATCTCCAAAAAGCATAAAACATTATTTTTTGTGATACTCAAATTAGGAGTCGAAACTGCCTCTCCTAAATACAGTTTACTCAGTGATCTAGCTAGGAGAGCAACGATTCACCCAACAATTAATTGTACCTACACCATGTGATTAAAAATGTATACTTTATAAGTTCCTCATGTACTACAAAACCTTTATGTTCCTAAATAAATTATTATAGTAATTTTATTCTATAATATATTACTAAATGAAAACCCGGCTTCGCTCGGGTGAAATATGACTCATAATACACATCTAGGTACAAAATGTAGGTAGATATTTCTGTAGTCATCGGTTCTCAAGGAATATTAGAGGTGAGCAAGGCATAGATTCGTATAGCTTCGTTCATTGTGTTTAATAAATATAGTAAATAAAAACTGCAAAAGTTTTACACAAATAATTTTTATTTTAAATCAACATTTAAAATAAACTAACAAATTAAAAATCATATAACTTTTAAGGTTTATTCTCTGTAAACCTCTTTGTTTTAAGCACTCAGTCTCTTTCTCTACTTTGGCGGGTAGATAAGTACTTACTAATTTTAAAAATATAAAAACTTTTTACAAAAAAAAACAATCGACTTCCAAAAAAAACACTACAAAGTGACTACACCGACTTCCAAAATTAAAGTTATATTTCACTTCTGTATTTAAATAAAATAAGTACTTATTTACTTCCAGTGGCATGCAATTTTTGTAATGGCAAAATATTTGCAAGAAACTACAAGCAGATGCAATGTGCAGTCGATGTGTAGAATGCGACAACATTATACTCGGTAAGCGGCTCAATATTTTTCTCTATAACCCGACAAATAATAAATAACCACATGCATAGCCTGTCATGCCATAGGTGTCATGAACACATACAGAAACAGACACGATTTTTTTACCGTTTTTCTTGAAAATGGAATGGACCCCTTCAAGCGCAAGTTCAACTTGAACTTGGCTGGTTCTTATTATTGTATTATATAAATTGTATAATATATTTTTGCAGATAATTTCAATTATTGCGAGTGTTGTGGCCTAGAAACAATTAGGCAGTTAAGAATAACCAAGGCTCGGGCACTTTCAAACCTTTTTCCAAAAAATCAAACTGCTCCTGTTGCATCTGTTAAATCACTAGCTGCTTCTACAATTTTAATTAAGCCTTTTATTGCCAACATAATTAAAGATATTCATTATAGTTAAGTGAATAACATGCAATTAAATATATTATTAACATGAAAAAATTATTACAATACTATTATCTTTGTTACATACATCATTTGTTTAATTTATCACTATTGGTATTATATAATAGATATGCCGCAGTTATTGGGCGTCGGCGTGTCCTTGTGACACAAAGGCCTCCCCCAGCTCTTTCCATTCTGCTCTTGTTTGAGTTAATCTGTGCCATAGTGGGCCCGCGTTCTTCTTTATGTCATCAGACCAACGTTTCCTTTGTCTTCCTCGTTTCCTTTTTGTTTGAAATCTAGGGGTCCATTCCGTTATATCTTTCGTCCATTTATTCCTACTCTCTCTCATCATGTGGCCTACCCATCTCCACTTAAGTTGTTTGGTTTTGACAACGACATCTTCGATTTTAGTAATTTTTCTTAAATCTATAGCTCTCTTTCTGTCTCTTTTTGTGTACCCCAGCATACTCCTCTCCATGGCTCTTTGACATGTGGTCAGTTTTTGATTTTGATTTTGCGTGTTAGCCCAGGTCTGGCATCCATAAGTGAGAATTGCTAATATGCATGTGTTGCATCTGTTAAATCACTAGCTGCCTCTACAATACAACCTGACAAATCCCAAGATTTATTTGATGATGACTTTCGGGTAAGTTAATAATACTTATTACCAGATAGAAGTGTGAGGATATACCTACATACATACACAATACTTATTATTATTTGAATATTTGTCTAATATATTGTGCGAGGAGGCGAAACGCCGGGGCTTAACCCCGATGCCGCAAGAAATTGCGGCACAGCGGACAGAGCTCCGGCGGGATCTCATGGCGTCATGGAGGGTGCGATTGTCGCAACCCCGCGCTGGGCACGCCACAATCGCGGCGATAAGACCCGTCTTTGAGGAGTGGCTGGAGAGACGCCACGGCGTTCTCACCTTCCGCCTGACGCAGGTCCTCACCGGACACGGCTGCTTCGGGAGGTTCCTGTTCAGGATAAGGCGGGAGGAAACACCCGGGTGTCACCATTGTGTGGATCGGCCTGAGGACACGGTGGAGCATACGGTGGAGGTCTGCCCGGCTTGGGCGGAGCAACGCCGTGTTTTCGTAGAGGCGATCGGCGGCGGTGATCTCTCGCGTCCGGCCCTGGTCCAGGCCATGGTACGGAGCGAGAGGAAATGGCAGGCTGTCACCTCCTTCTGCGAAGCGGTAATGCTTGCGAAGGAGGAGGCGGAACGCGTGAGGGAGAGGCAAATTTCGCGCCCTCACGCCCCTAACCGCCGCAGGAGGAGACGCCCGGGGCGGGAATCGCGAGCCGATTTCCGGCCACCGTAGGCGCGGGCTTGCGGACGGTGAGCAATGGGTAGCTCGCCGTCCGATAAGGACCAAGCCCGGGTCGACGGCGCGTTGTGTTCCACGCGCGCCTCAAAGAGATGTCAGCAGAATTGACGGGGCCCACTAGGGCCAATGCCTGCCGGGGGTTCGAAGAAAACCGATCGGGAAATCGTGGCCCCCGGCAACAGGGCAACCGAAGGAACACGGGTGGGTTTTAGTCAGTAAGAGTCTGACACGCCCTCCCGCTCCGCCCAGAGCGGGAGAAGTTATTTGATAATTTCCCACCCAAAAAAAAAAAAAAAAAAAAAAAAAAGGATATACCTACATACATACACAATACTTATTATTATTTGAATATTTGTCTTATATATTTTCTCTTTTAAGGTCGATAACGAAGAGTTGACGCTAATCGAAGAGTCGCTGGTGACTGATGATGTTTCTTCGGACAACGAGAAAAAACAAGAATCAATGCTGTCAGTCAGCAGTGATTTTATTTCTTTAGAAGAAGAGGAGAAAGAAAATATATCAAATGGCTGGCAGACCCTCGAAGAAACGTAAATATTCAAGCAGGTTTAGTACAGAACATCAGCCCCCCAGGACTAACTATGTATATTTAGCACTTTCAAATAACACCATTCAAGTATCAGTACATTCAGTTGGTTCTATGATTTATGAATGTGTTCAATGTCAAGCACTTCATTTTTTAGGTGAAAAATTTAAAAATCATTAACCGACTTCCAAAAAGGAGGAGGTTATATGTTCGTCGCGTATGTTTGTTTTTTTTTTATGTATGTCCACCGATTTCTCCGTCAATTGTGGACCGATTTTGAAAATTATTTTTTTGTTTGAAAGGGTGTGCTCTCGAATTGGTCCCATATAAATTTTATTAACTTTGCTTTGGTAGTTTTTGAGTTAGCTACAAAATACGTATTTTTTTCCCACTTGCTATGTAGATGATATGATAAATTTCTGTCACTGGTAGCAGGTAGTGGTATTCGAATGTGTGTGGGGTAGGTACCACAACTAAAAAGTGAAAAATAAAAACTTTTTACAAAAAAAAACAACCGACCTCCAAAAAAAACACTACAAAGTGAAAAATAACTTTAATTTCGGAAGTCGGTGTCTTGTGTTTTGTATTTTCGTTTTTTGCCACCGACTTCCGAAATTAAAGTTATTTTTCACTTTGTAGTGTTTTTTTTGGAGTTCGGTTGTTTTTTTTTGTAAAAAGTTTTTATTTTTCACTTTTTAGTTGTGGTACACATTCGAATACCACTACCTGCTACCAGTGACAGAAACTTATCATATCATCTACATAGCAAGTGGGAAAAAAATACGTATTTTGTAGCTAACTCAAAAACTACCAAAGCAAAGTTAATAAAATTTATATGGGACCAATTCGAGAGCACACCCTTTCAAACAAAAAAATAATTTTCAAAATCGGTCCACAATTGATGGAGAAATCGGTGGACATACATAAAAAAAAAAAAAAACATACGCGACGAACATATAACCTCCTCCTTTTTGGAAGTCGGTTAAAAACAATATTTTCGCGAAACGTCAACGCCTGAAGAAAAGTTTGATAATGATTCACTCAATGTTTCCGGCAAAACGTTTCATTTTACACAGTCACATGAGTCACAGTTCTTTGTGATAGATACTTCTTTGGCGCGACGCAAACGATGTGTTGATTGGCGAGGCGTATCTAAGAGCTAGTATGAAACGGAACGTTTATTAATGACTATCTACCCAAGATGGCGACTGCGGTTTGTTTGGATGGCAACTGCGGTTTGTTTGTCAGTGCCATTAAAATTTAACGAAATTCTCCATAAACCGAATTTTGCGGATAGATGTCGACTCGAAATCAATATTTTTTTATATTTTGTTATTCATATAAGGTTTCGATCGAGTCTACCGTACCCCTTGACGAAATTATTAACCTCTCAGGCCTTTTTTGATAGATGAGTAGTATAATTAATTAACAAACTGCTACAATTATTTATTATTTATTTATTTATTCAGTAGTATACTTACATCTTTATACATAATAAGTTGGTGCAAACATAAACTCATTAGAGTTTTACCGTGCACCAAAATCATCGACCACATGATTTATACAATTAAAACAAACTTAAGTTCTTAATTATAAAATGAAACAAAAACACAGTGAGGGTAATAAGCGAAATATTCATCTATTACTAACGAGCGAACATCGGTGACCAATCTACTGACCGTCCTTAAAACAAAAAGTAGTGGAGGAATGTGATTTAGATTAATACAGGTTGTTCCTAAAAGCATGTTATTGTATTAGTAATATATAGCCAATTTACCATTACTTCACTTTTTATCATTATTTCAGCTGAATAAGATGTGAAATAGATGTCTAGAAACTTAGGCCGCATTCCGAGTTACGCTAAGTGATAATATCGCGAATCCGACCAAATTTAATAGTCACAATTATTACTCAATAGCCCTTATATTTTGTGACTTTTAAATTTGGTCGGATTCGCGATATTATTACTTTTATCGTAACTTGTAATTTTAAATATGTGGTTAAGCGATTGACTGCTGCGCTGCGTGTCGCGGGTTCGATTCCCGCACGGAACAAATATTTGTATGACCTACAAGTAGTTGTTCCGGGTCTGGCTGTTTGTGTATGTGAGTTTAAATGTTTGTAAACGCACCCACGATACAGGAGAAATTCCTAGTGTGGGGCAACGTTTTTATAAAAAAAAAAGATACTGACAAAAGATGCACATTCTCAAATAATTTTTACAAAAAAAAGCGCAAATTCAGACTCGGTTACTGAGAAATGCTAACGATATTTGCCTATATAGTACCACGAACCAACTACGGTACAGACGCCAGCACATCAAGCTACTACAGTCTGTCAAATTTATTTAATAGATTTTCAACTTTATCGCTGAAGTCTAAGGTTCAAAGTTGATTGGGAAAATTTGACAGTTTCGGGTAGCTTGATGTGCTGGCGTCTGTACTAGAAATATTAAGTATGAGGGTGCCAAAATGTATAAGTAACGAATTGCCGAAACATTAAGGAAATATAATCTTTTCCCCTATTTAAAAAGAAATTAAAATTCCACATAATGAAAAGTTTTCAATTATTTTAAGTATATTTCATAATAACTCGCAATATTTACATAAACTATATTATCAATAACAAAAACTATATATATAGTTTTTATTAACAACAAAAACAAGAAAATGTAAACTAAATGCAAAATTTAACCTAAGTTTAAATAAAAAATAAACATTAAAAAGTGATTACACTTTGAATAGCAACTATGATAGAAACTGTGTTTCGATACGTAATATGGACTCATAGCTTCAATATTTTTTGCAGATTACCTACACCCACCAAAACATTTTTTTTTTAAATGTATAAAATACCTTCTAAACTCGATCTTTTTTAGCATAGTTTATTTTACTAACATAATGATAAGTTAGCGACTAACAATATTATACCTATTTCTAATTATAACATACCGTTCCGATACTCGTTCCAAAGAACGTTTATGTAACCAGTGTTTCTCATTCTAAGTGAATAATTGTATTCTGTTTTTGAGGAATAAATGTCTTAATCCATAATATTACTAAAATAATATTACCTATCTGTCTTTGCCTATCTGCTAGAAATACGACAAACACCATATTGAAACGTGCTTAAAAAATTCGTTACCATAAATTCATGCAATAACGAATCTGTTGTTTATTAAGTTGGTACGGTCAATATTTTAAGGTCAAAAACGGTTTTCTAGCTGTCTTCAGTGATGCAAACCTTCAGAGTGCACGGCGAACGATTCATAATGACGTGTTTTTAATAATTCAGCAAAATATCTCGTTGGTATTAAACCATTTCTTATAATATTTGAAAAGTTAATACTCAAGCAGTTGCTAAGACATTTTAATTTAAATAGCCTCCTTCATAATGAACAATATGGCTTTACAAAAGGTCGTTCTACTACAGATGCGGGTGTTGCTCTGCTGAAACACATATTTAATGCATGGGAGAATTCGCAAAATGTTATTGGAGTTTTCTGTGATCTCTCCAAAGCCTTTGATTGCGTGCACCATGATACGCTTTTGCGTAAACTACGTCATTACGGTGTGCAAAACGAAGCTCTAGACGTTATAAATTCTTATTTACATAATAGGTTCCAATGTGTAGATGTGTGTGTGTGTGTGTGTGAAATCTTCCGGGCTACCAGTTCAGTTAGGTGTACCTCAAGGCTCAATACTGGGTCCATTCTTGTTCTTAGTGTATATTAATGACTTACCATTCTATTTAAAGGGTATCTGTGAAGTTGTACTGTTTGCAGATGATACCTCTCTTATTTTTAAAGTAGACCGGAATAGACAAGATTTTGACGATGTAAACTGTGCACTCTCATTAGTTACGGATTGGTTTATGGCAAATAACCTTGTTCTCAATGCCAAGAAAACGAAATGTGTAAAGTTCGCCCTACCAAATGTTAGAAATCTAGGACCTAACATCGTCTTAGATAAAGAGATGCTTGAAACTGTGAACTCGGCCGTTTTTCTGGGAATAACAGTAGATGCCAAACTTCAGTGGGGCCCACATATATCGAGCCTAGCGGGAAGGCTCAGTTCGGCCGCCTACGCTGTCAGGAAAGTAAGACAATACACTGACGTTGATACAGCTCGGTTAGTCTATTTTAGTTATTTTCATAGCGTTATGTGTTACGGTATTCTGCTGTGGGGCAAAGCTGCTGATATTCAAAATATATTTGTGCTTCAAAAACGAGCTGTTCGAGCAATTTACCAGCTAGGTGCCAGAGTTTCACTGAGAGATTTTTTCAAAGACATTGGTATCCTTACAGTGGCATCGCAATTCATCTTCGCCAACATTTTATATATTAGGCAAAATATACACTTATACACTAAAAACACTGATTTACACAATGTTAACATTAGAAATAAGCACAAATAACGAGCTCCCTTTCACCGGCTTCATAAGGTACATAACTCATTTGTTGGGCTTGGTATAGACTTTTATAACAAGCTACCCTCTTCTTTGCTAGATTTGCCTTTTAATGCGTTTAAAACTAAAGTAAAATCCAACCTTTGTTCAAAGGCATACTATAGTATCAACGACTACTTAAATGATAAGAATAGTTGGTCGCTGTGATTAACTCAAGACAATACTTATGTTCTTTCTCCAGAATTAGTTTACCTATTGACAGTTTATTTTATTTGAATGTATAAGTCAATTTATTTTTATTTTATTTTATTGTTGACATAATCTACTCATTACAATGTTTTTGTTGAATGAGTTGTATTCTGCCCTGCTAAGCCTAAAGGCGGTATCTCTGAGATACGCCCGTTTCGTTTTTTTTTAACCATTCAATAGCTTTAACAATTTCCCATCTAATGGTATAAGCGAAATAGCGCTATCTACCTTAAAACATTTAAAAAAACCACTAAGAAGTTTTTTATATCTCCATTTTTCCATACATTACAATTTACAAAAAGTCAATTTTCTCGAAACTTACTCCGGTTGAGATACCGCCTTTGGGCTTAGCAGGGCAGTATTGCAATTTGTGGTTAGCTAGCGACCTCGACAGTTGATCATATTTTTTTTTTGCCTGTGCAACCAGCCGCAAGTTCGTCATGCTCCCTTAGATGTCACTGCTTGCGGTAGCGTCGAGGGTCGTGTTACCTCCTTCCCTCAAATATGGCGAGGGGGGTAATGGCTGATCTTTGCGTTATGCTCGTGAACGGGTGCTGCTCGTGGTGACTGGTCGTCTTGCTGATCATGGTTTTGTTATTGTAACTATTAACTAACTGTTTATTTATTTTACCTCGATGGTCCTAGTTTATCATTTATAATAACTTCCAATTATAGCTTTAAATAGCTTTATGTAAGCGGGCACGCCCTTTATGCCTGGAGGCTTTTATTTAGATACGAGTATTTAGTTCTGTTTACGTTTAGTTTTCATTTTGTATTTTTGCTTGAGTATAGTTCTCGATGTTTTTGGTTGGTATATTGGCGTGTGCTAGCTGACATATGGCGAATAATTTATCATTTAAATTATGTTTTGTGTTGCATAATGAACTTACATTATGCATCTTGCATACTATTGTATAGAATCATTTTTTCTAACTTGAACAGACAGCTGTGCTGCTGGGGAGTTTGTTGCGCCACTTCTTCTTCCCAGCTAAAGGCACTAGGAAGTGGTGAAGGGTGGGCGTTTTTGGGGGACTGTCTTATGTAATTTTGATGTTCGAAAAGTGCTGATTCTCAGCCTAGTTTGAATAAATGACTTTTGAATTTCTTTCATATTCATTCACTATTTGACGTCGCTGCTACTCGATAATAAGCCCCTTCCTCATATCTCTTAACCCTCACAGTATTTCTGTAGAACAAAGAATAACAGTATTTATTACACATAATACCTAATTATTTATTGTTCACTAATCGAGGTAAACCTCATAATGAATTTAAAACTTTAAAGGCATCTTCTGTCTCAACAATACCTCTGTTCTATCAACAATACCCTTGATTAAGATTTATGTTTAGAAAAATATGAAATATTTAAATGATAACACTCACATTTAGTCCGGTTTCATTCACATTCACTTTTACATTTTTACATGCACTCTGAAAGTGCACGGCGAACGGTTCATAATGACGTGTTTTTAATAATTCAGCAAAATATTTCGTTGGTATGAAACCATTTGTTTCATATTCATTCACCATTTGACGTTGCTGCTACTCGATAATAAGCCCCTTCCTCATATCTCTTAACCCTCACAGTATTTCTCTAGAACAAAGAATAACATTGTATTTATTAACATAATACCTAATTATTTATTATTCACTAATCGAATTAAACCTCATAATGAATTTAAAACTTTAAAGGCATCTTCTGTCTCAACAATACCTTTGTTCTATCAACAATACCCTTGATTAAGATTTATGTTTAGTAAAATATGAAATATTTAAATTATAACACTCACACTTAGTCCGGTTTTACTGCACTTTTGAAAATAATAACCACAACACCGCTAATAGCTAAATACTCGTCACCGACAATAATCACGAACCAACAAAATTCTATTAAGTGAATACTCGTAACGAATTGCATCTGTCTACCCCACAGAAATCGAAATAATTTAGTTAATTTTCTGTGGTCTACCTGCTAAACTTTAATATTTATGTGAACTAGACGAATGAAACAAAAAACGAATGATTATCGAACTAGTCATTGGTTGCAGACAAAGTGAGTGTGTGTGTGTAATGTGCGTGCCTACAGTATTGTAACAACTTATAGAAGAAGGTCGTAAGTCAAACCGAAGCGTTAGTCTATTGCTTTGTGAGATTGCTTATGGACTTTTGGTCGGCACTGTACCTAAGCAAAATATTGTAAAACATTTTAAAAGAGTAACGTTGGAGTTTCTTGCCCATTGTTCTTCATACGAAAACTACCTTTTGTACATTTTGAGTTTTTGACGTCCAAAAGTGGCTTACTGTGTGTTCGCACTGGCGAAACATTCACATAAAAACATGTTGAAATCTCTGTTTTCTGTCAATGTATCGACTCGCGTTCGCATTGTCACTCAACTTGTTGACGCGAAACATGTTTGACGTTTCTTATCATTTGACATGTTTCGCCACACGTTTTTACAAACCAGTTTTGTATCAAAATGTATCTGTATGAATCTAGCAACATGTTGTGAGATTTGTTTTGACATTTCATGCCGACTTTTATGTTCTGTGAATCCTAATGATGTTAACAGTGATTTATTTGTGGCCAAATCGTAGCGAAGGCAAAATTATTTATAAATATACTAAACAAAGACAAAATATTGCAACGTTTATTAACTGGGTAATGGTGCCGATTCTCTTGTCAGAAATATAATAATAATATAATATAATATTTATTCAAAAAATTATTACAAGGCATAAAAATTATTACAGATTTGCTTAAATGTAAATTATATTCCTAAGACTTACGTGCCTGAACTAGGTAATCCTGTGTTTCAGGCGAGAAGAGCTAAAATAGACTTATAAATAAATAAATTATCTGCAGGTTGACAATAGATCACTAATTATATGTTGAGTAACTTAAATCTTAGTTTCTAAATTTGATAAATACTTAACGTAGGTGAAATTTGTACATACTTATTCACTTTAACACAGTTAGTAAATTCTCTGTAACTTCGTAAGACATACTTTGGAGAGCATCCTTGAGAATACTCTTACAATTTATGTAGTTCAGGGAATAAATGTTTGCTTTCGAATTTAGTCTATTATAGAGAAGAGGACCGAGGTACAGGTAAAATTTAGATACAAAAGCATGTTTTGATGTATTTTGTGGACAAACTACTCGTATATCTTTACGCCTTTTATTAGTATACGCAGTGCTATAAGGTAGAGCTGTGTGTTGTTTTAATACAATACCCATTATAAATAGCTGTCGAACTGTTAATACTTCATAAGATTTGTATAGGAGGTTAGTAGGAAAAAGGAAAGGGCGGAAAGTAGACACTTTGAGAATCGCCCTTTGAGCCCTCTCGATGGTTAGTAACATTGTTTTACCCGCTCCACCCCATGTGGTAATACAGTAAGTTAATATTGATTGACATAGAGCAAAGTAAACTTGTCTAACGATTTTTGGGTCAGCAATATAGCGTAACTTTTTTAAAACAAATATTAACTTGCGAATCCTATTATTTAAAGCTTGTATATGTTGTTTGAACGAAAGTGTTTCATCTATTATAACACCAAGGTATTTTGTTGTATTTGTCATTTTAATGTTGGGACAAACACATTGATTATCTGTAGAAATTGTGCAATAATGAGCATGTAATGTCGAGGTAGTGCTTGTTGTTGATGTTTCCTTGCGCATCGAAAACTTAATGTAATTTGTCTTGTCTGCATTTAGTGTTATTGAATTATGTTGAAGCCATTTATTAACAATATTGAATCCATGTTGCGCATGCTTGTAGACATTTTTTTCTGAGTCAGCCGAATTAGAAGGGCAGTGTCGTCAGCATAAGAAAGAATTTGGCCGTGATCTAGATTTAGGTTACAGAGATCGTTAATATATATCAAAAATAGTGTAGGCCCTAAAATACTTCCATGGGGAATTCCGAAGGACGTATTTTTTTTAGTATCGCTGAGAATATTATCAATCCTTACACATTGAGTACGATCTTCTAGATAGCTCTTAAATAATTTCAGCTGGGTGCCTCGGATACCTAAGGCTTCAAGCTTGTGCAACAGAATAGGAATAGAAACCGTATCAAAAGCTTTGGCGAGGTCCAGGAAGATTCCTACTGTGTGGTTACCATTATCAAATGCCTCTAACTAGACTAAAAATCACCAAAATATCGTTTATTCCAGTCAAACGACAAAGTCTATTTCAGAATGGGATTCTGAAATAGACTAAAGTGACACAACTTGACTATATTTTAGTTTGAGAGCACTAAGATGGCACTGAGAGATTAATTTAGTGAAAATGGCAATTTTGCTATTCTGAATTTGACGTTTTTCACCTAAAATTTTGATTGTCTAACTAAATCTGACTATTTATAATCGCGATTAAGAATGCGGCGACGCATGAATTGTCCATACAAACGTAGTACATAAATCATTTGCAATTTGAGCATATTTCCACCATATTATGTTGAGATTCAGATTGAGACAGTATTTATCTAGGCTCCTACGTCTTTTTATTTCCAAAAACTTACCTTTAAATGAAGTGTAAGCGAATTGCATTTCGTACGTTTTTACAGCGTAAATGACATGTTTTCATATTGTTTTCGCTGTATTATTAACAACAATATTTGTAATATTGTTTACGCAGAAACATAGTTTATGTTATCTAGTTACAAATTATCGAAAAAAATATGGAAATACATTAAGTTTTCATTCATAATTTTTTGTATTACGAAACACATCCAAATTTATCATAAATTTTCGAAAGCTAGTAGTACTATCGCGTCAAGCAATAATTGTCAATGTGTGCGTGGTAGTATTGCTCACTGTAGGTGTATATCGCTCCGACAGGCACTCACACTAGCGCAACGTGCTTGGAATTGAATCTTGACATCTCGATTTGTAGTTGCGAGCCGTGTCACCGGCCTCTTACTCAGTCTATGCGCAAGCGCCGAATCGTGCGGGTGCGTTATAAAAAAAAATAATGGCGAGCTCAAAAATCGTGAAGTGTAAAACGTTTAATATTGTGATTAACGAGATGTTGGCTTTTGTGCAAAATAAGTTGGATGTTATGGACAATGAGAGCCTCATTAATATTTGTGCAACGGGTTTCTCCGGTGAAGATATCGACCAAGCAAAGTCATTATTATTTGAATCTTTGTCGGCGGGTAAGCGTAAAATATCCAGACGTAAAGACAAGAGACATAAGGACCTGGAAGACATTATAACTCTGTTTAAGAATACAGACCCCGAGCTACATAATTCCTATATTTGTGGCCAAAGAACTGAGCAAACTGCCTCCCGTAACCTTTGACCACATTGACGTTACGGGGCTGCTTAAGGATTTAGTGCCAATTAAAAACGAGTTGTATACGTTAGACGTGTCTAACGTATACAAAATATTTTCTAAAATACTTCTAAACCGTTTAACAAGGACTCTGGATGAAAATCAACCCAGAGAGCAAGCTGGTTTTCGCAGAGATTTTTCAACGATCGATCATATACACACCATAAAACAAGTTATCCAGAAATATAATGAATACGGCATGACTTATTATTTGGCATTTGTAGATTATAATAAAGCGTTTGACTCTTTAAAACATACAAAAATATGGGAAGCGCTTGCAATACAAGGTGTTGAAAAGAAATATATAAGACTAATTAACAACATATACAAAAACATGAAAGCAAAAATACGGACAGAAAGAGTAGGAGAGTACTTCCCTATAAAAAGAGGAGTCAGACAGGGAGATCCACTATCACCCAAACTATTCTCGGCAGTGCTTGAATACATATTTAGACGTCTCGAGTGGAGCAAATATGGACTAAATATCAACGGAATGCAACTAAACCATCTAAGATTTGCAGATGATCTTATTTTAATCTCTAAAGATCCAAGAAGCCTGCAAGAGATGCTTGAACAACTTGTGAATGAAAGTGATAGAGTCGGACTCTCAATGAACGCTGCAAAAACCAAATTAATGACAAACCTTAACAAAACTCCCATCACAGTCAACGGCATCAAAATAGAATATGTCGAAGAATATACATATCTCGGACAGATAATATCACCAAACGACCTCACTACAAAAGAAATAAACAACAGAGTACAGCTAGCATGGAAAAGATATTGGTCGCTTAAGGAAATCGTTAAAAACCCTCAAATACCACTCAAAGCTAAGGAAAAAATATTTAACTCATGTATTTTACCCATCATGACGTATGGATGTCAAACATGGAGTCTGACGAAGAAAAATAAGCGCAAACTTGAGACCTGTCAACACAGTATGGAGCGTAGCATGCTCAATGTCAAGTTAAAAGACAGAATAAAAATAGAAACATTGCGAAAACATACAAATATTAAAAACGTAACATACTGCATAACAAAACTAAAATGGAGGTGGGCAGGTCATATGATGAGGAGTAACAGCGATAAATGGGCTAAGGACGTAACCGAATGGTGTCCAAGACAAAATAAAAGAAAGAAAGGGAGGCAACGTCTTAGATGGGAGGACGATATTAAGAAAATAGCTGGTGTTGCTTGGAGGAGGATGACCCATAATCGGAAAGGGTGGCAAGCTTTAGGGGAGGCCTTTGCGGAAACGCAAGACAATCGCGATACCGGTGTCAAATTATGATTATTTAAGTTTAAGTTTAATTTGTTATTATATACTGTAGTTTAGTTTACTTTCATTCATGTTTTTATAAGATTGTCGAATAAAGGCTATTATTATTATTATTAAAAACGAGTTAAAGCTTGTAAAGAGTAATTACGCAACGGTTGAGCAGCTACAGGAAATAAAAAGTGAACTGCATAATTGCAAATATGGGTCAATTGTGGGAATAGATGACTACAACGTAAACACATGTAGGAGAGGCGCATTTTGTATGGATAGCGGGCCAGTAGGTATATCACCTATGATAAACAGAATCAAGGAGCCGACACAGAAACAACATAACAGTGAGAGCACACCACAAGTGCTATCTCCGTCATACATGCGCCCGGAGGATAACTCAGTGAGCGAGACCGATGTAACCGAGCGGGACACAAACACGCACAGTGTCGCGCTAGGTGGAAATCAACGTGTGTCGATGGCGGGTAAATTGTTATCGCAATCAGCTGAGAAGGTACGTGCAACTGTACCGGTTTGTACCATGACTACGCCTATTGAAGTGTCGGAAAATACATTAACTATGGTAGAAATCGTAAAAAAAGATGGTGATTTCAAGACAAATAAACCCGAACCTGGTTGGACTGTCGTTCAAAGAAATCGTTTACGAAATCGCTTTGTGAGTCAGTTAGGGAAGGCAACTACAGAACCTCTGAGTAATTTTAAGGCGGCTGACATTAAAATGCCCCTGTTTGTCTCCAATGTACATAAAGACACGGGGGAAGATGACATAACGCAATATATTTATAATAAAACGCAGGAAAGATTGACCCTTACTAGAATTAAAATGAAATACG
This sequence comes from Agrochola lychnidis, assembly GCA_963680765.1. NCBI lineage: Eukaryota > Metazoa > Arthropoda > Insecta > Lepidoptera > Noctuidae > Agrochola > Agrochola lychnidis. The sequence continues at coordinate 25,119,257 of OY796866.1, forward strand.
ACAAAGGATACAACGCATTAAAATTGTATGTATCAAAATGTAGAATGTATTTGTATCTTGATGACAATCTATGGCCGGACGGAATAAAGTTCCACCGTTTTGTGAGTATGAGAAAGGGATTAGATGAGCAAAATTTTAATGGAACACAATCAAAACAGCATGCTGGTTAGTTTTAATTGCAAAAATGTGAAAAGGAGTGTAGAATGTGTGCGAGCACTGTGCAAGCGCGCGGACTGCCTCATGCGAAACTAATCTTAATCTTAATGATAAATTAAATTCAATACTTGACGCTACAACTGATTGGATGATGGAACATAACCTAGAAATTAACTTTAATAAAACAAAAATAATGACATTTCACCCACGACAAAAAAAACCTATACATATAAAGTTCAGTTTTAAGAATTACAAGTTAGAAATAGTAAATAAATTCACCCTATTAGGACTAGACATAGACACACACATAGATTGGAAGTCGCATATCCAGAAATTGAAAGCAAAATTATCAAAATTTTCATACGCCCTTCGGGAAATTAGAAAAACTACAGACATAGATACTACGTTGGTAACATATTACGCGTATGCCTATACATGGCTTAAGTACGGTGTCATATTATGGGGTAATAGTACCGACTCACCCACACTATTCACCCTACAAAAAAAACTTATTAGAATTCTAGTCAATATTGAACAAACAGATAGCTATAAGCCCCATTTCTAGGAACAAAAAATTTTAACCTTACCGAGCCTCTACATCTTTGAAATCTGTAAATTTGTACGTAGATTCCCGAAATTCTACACAAAAAGAGAAGACATACAAACCAAAATTACTTTAAGACATAAAAATAGATTAAACATACCTACGTCCCGATTGAAAATGCACTCCTCAAGTACCTATGTCATGTCAATAAAAATATATAATAAGTTACCGGAAGAAATAAGAAATATAAATAAATACAACATCTTTATTAATAAATTAAAATTATTTCTTTTAAACAAAAGCTATTATAATGTGAATGAATACTTAAATGAAAGACTATAATTACAATAAATACATTCAATGTGTAAAGGAGACGTTTCATTTTTGTATGGGACTCCGGCCATAACATGTACACTTTATAAAACCTGGGAAACGAACTCCTAAATACAATGAAGACTGTTTTTTTCCATAATATCTAATACTTTTTGGGCACAAAATAAAAACCGAAAATGTTTGACGTTTGTCAGGAGAAATACGATTATCGACAGCTAGCCATTTTCGTCCAGAAGTACCTACAAATCTACAATCCACAAAAGCAGTTTTTTATTTTTATGATGAATCATACTTTCTAATTGATCAAAAAAGTTGTATAAGATAGCTATCTTATTGTAGTACAGAAATACACACCTTTCATATTTATTTGAATAACGTCTACATGATATTATTTTGTTAAAATGTAACATGATTTCTGGACGAAAGCAGTATGCAAGTAAAACGACGCCATGATGAATAAAATATGGCAATAATTTGTTAAACTATTATTTTTTGTGCCGAAGTAATCAGAGGAATAAACAGCAAAGAATATTTTTCCTCAATTCGTGGAATTTTTTCCTTTTTTTTCATTAACGTACACTTTATGGCCGAAAATGAAACATCTCCTTTATCATGAAGATTATTTAATTAAACAACATTACTATTAAATACACAATGACTAAATTATAAAATGCTATCTACTCGAATGAATCTATAAATTGTCTCAAATTGTGATATAAGTAAAACTTATCTCTTTATTGTAACCTTATAATTTGTAACCTTAAAATATGATCTCTTATTAAACGTTTGTAATAATATTAAGTACCTAAGTAAATATAACTTTATACATATAAACGCAATAATAGTATTTTAAGAAAATAGTTACCTACTTACCAAAAATAGAATTGTTTATGTTATTGTTATTGACTTTTATGCGAATGTGATAATTCTGTTTTCATGTAGTTTTGTTTTAATTTTTAGTTTTCTGTTACTTGTATTTTTAACTTAAGTATTAGCTATGTACCTATCTAAATCTAATAATGAATTTTGCTGTGCCCTGACAGGGTCTACAATGGCTCTTAGCTTTAAGCCTTTTGTTAACATCTTGTTTTTACCTTGTGGAACGCAAATAAATGAATATGAATATGACTTGATAGCACTTCAGGAGACGTGGCTGGTGCCACAGGATCTGCCTTTCCTCGGCAGCATCGACGATAACTTTAGTTATACCGGAAAATCGGCGATTGACTTATCGTCCGGAGTGAGACGAGGGAGACCATTCGGTGGGGTCGCGATTCTGTGGCGTAAAAGTTTGTTTATGAAAGTGACAGTTCTGAATTGTGATAGTGATCGTATTACGGCAATTAGAGCGAATACAGGTAACAATCGTGAAGTTGTAATTATATGTGTGTACATGCCTACCGACCAGTCCGACAACCTACCAATGTTTACGAATTGTCTAGGGGAGATAAGCGGTATTGTACAACAAAATAATGTGGAATCGGTATTTATTCTGGGTGATTTCAATGTTCACCCATCAGCTCCTTTTTGTGACGAGTTATTTGATTTTTGTGACGATAATAAATGGATTTGTGCTGACATAGCTAAACTTGGTAGATCGTCGGACACATATACATTCTATAGTGAGGCACACCATTGTAAGCGCTGGTTGGATCATTGTTTAGTCACGGAATCAGGCTGGCAAACAATAACTAGCATTAGTGTTGACTATGGAGTGTATTGGTCGGATCACTTAACTTTAATTGTTAAATGTAATCTTGACATGATTAAAACTAAATGTATTTCTGACGACTGGATTTCTAATGACGTTTTGTGGGGTGACGAAATAGTAAGTTATTCTGACATTTGTAATAATAAACTTAAAGACCTTCACTTCCCCAATGAATTTTGTGTTTGTGCAGACAGTATGTGTAGTAATTTTGAACATAGATCTATTATTGACAAATTATACAATGACATTGTTAACATTTTATGTGAGGCATCTATGCAAAGCAAGAAGGTGAGAAAGTTAAAAAAGGGTAAAACGGTAGTGGGGTGGAACAAACACGTGAGAGAAGCTCATAGTCTGGCTAGGCAGTCATACCAACAGTATGTGGGATATGGTAAACCTGAAAGTGGGCCGGTTCATGACAACATGTATCTTACACGGAAAACATTTAAATCCAGACTGAAGTTCTGTCAAAACCATCAAGACCAGCTTAAAATGGATTTATTAGCCTCACACGTTACGGTTAAAAACTTTCGAGCTTTCTGGAAGGGTACTAAGAGGATGAACGGTAGGATTAGTTTGCCAGTGACTGTAGGCGGGTGTACTGATCCTGTAGATATAGCTAACCTTTTTAAAAATCATTTTAAAGTTGAGTATCCGCTGCTCTACTGTTGCGGATGTTGAGCCCGTCACTGTCTGTGGGAACCCGATTGGGTTTTCTGCTAATGATGTGAAAAATATTATCAATAACATGAAACGTGGTAAATCTCCGGGCAGGGACGGACTCAGCATTGAGCACCTTCAGCAAGCAGGTAAACATTTATATAGAGTACTGGCTACGTTGTTTACTTTTTGCATCCGTCACTCGTACTTACCACCAAAGATGACGGAAACTATTGTTATACCTATAGCAAAAAATGTCACTGGTGATGTAACTGACACGAATAATTATAGGCCTATCTCCCTGGCTACTGTGATGGCGAAGGTCTTCGATGGTCTTCTGGATGCTCAGCTCAGCAAGTATATTAACCTTCACGATGACCAATATAGATTTCGCGAGACTTTGTCAACTGAAAATGCTATTTTGACACTAAAGAACACAGTCGCTTACTATGTTGATAGGAAAACACCCATATACGCTTGCTTTCTGGACCTATCGAAGGCCTTTGACCTAGTCGATTATAACAGACTCTGGACTAAGCTTGGGGAGGTTGGGGCTCCTGCCGAACTCACTAATATATTTTCTTTCTGGTATAACCACCAGAAGAACGTTGTCAAGTGGGGAAACGCTTATTCTGAAGAATATTCACTGGAGTGTGGAGTGAGGCAAGGGGGATTGACCTCTCCAAGACTATTTAATCTGTATGTCAATCAGCTGATAGGTGAACTCAGTAACAGCCATGTCGGATATCACATAGATAACGTTTGCGTCAATAACATCAGTTACGCTGATGACATGGTGTTGCTTAGTCCATCTGTTGGAGGGTTAAGGAAGCTATTAAGTACCTACGCTGAGAGTAACGGCTTAAAGTACAACGACAGAAAGAGTGAGTATATGCTCATCAGAGGTAAAAATAAACAACCTGAGCATATACCACCAGTGTATCTCAACGGGTTATCTTTGAGTCGGGTCTCTCAGTTTAGGTACCTAGGGCATCTTGTGACCGAAACCCTGCATGATGACGCAGACATTGAGAGAGAGCGGAGAGCATTGTCGGTGCGAGCTAACATGTTGGTACACAGGTTTAAAAAGTGTACAGCACAGGTAAAGGTAACTTTGTTCAAAGCCTACTGCCAAAGTTTTTACACCAGCGCCCTATGGACCAACTACACGCAGCGTGCCTACAATGCTCTCAGTGTCCAATATAACAACGCCTTTAGGATTCTGATGCGACTGCCTCGATTTTGCAGTGCCTCGGGCATGTTTGCCGACGCGAGGGTAAATGACTTTTACGCTATAATGCGCAAAAAGTCAGCCTCACTAATTCGTCGAATTCGAGGAAGTGGCAACGGAATCCTAAAGATGATTGCAGACCAACCAGTATCGCCAGCTGTGGGAAGGCTCATCAGGCTGCATGTTGCCTAATGAATTTTTGTATTTTATTTTGAATTGTTTAATTTAATTAAATTTTAATTTATTTCATTTAATTTTAATTTATTTCATTTAATTTTAATTTATTTCATTTAATTTTAATTTATTTCATTTAATTTTAATTTATTTCATTTAATTTTAATTTATTTCATTTAATTTTAATTTATTTCATTTAATTTTAATTTATTTCATTTAATTTTAATTTATTTTCAATAATTTACTTTCTTTCAGTTATTACTAACATAATTTTAAGAGAATGCAAGAAAGAGGTACAGACGCCAGCACATCAAGCTACCCAAAACTGTCAAATTTTCCCAATCAACTTTGAACCTTAGACATCAGCGATAAAGTTGAAAATCTATTAAATAAATTTGACAGATTGTAGTAGCTTGATGTGCTGGCGTCTGTACTAACAAAATATGGACAAAAATTGTCTGAATTAAATGAATTTTATTTTATTTTATTAATTTTAAAAACGTGTGGAATAAAACACCAACACCTCGACTTCAGGTGCAAAATAAACAGTACTGTATCTTTTTTTCTTTTGCTTATATCTCGAAAATGGTGTGTCCTATCGTAAAAATAATGAAAATTTCAACCCCCTTTATAAAACTCATAAACCCCTAGAACTCAACATGTAGGTAATCATTTTTCATATTTTCCATACAAAAAGTGAAAAATTCCTTAAAAAAACACGTCGAGGCTGCCCCCTGCGCGCCTCCGGCTCTAAAAAAAATTCACGGGGTACGGCAAACAAGTACCTACCACGTGGAGTCGCGATCGTCAAATTCGATTTAGTTGTGTCAAAATGATTTATAAATATAAAGAATTTATTTTGCAGAATAGCTTTTAAGATTCTCACAGCCAAAAAAGTAAGGAATTTTAGTGATAGTTTAGTTAGTTTAATTCGGTGTACAAAAGAACCGGCACCAATATCAAAAGTAGGGTCCTAATAAAATGATTCAAGCGATGAAGACGATTTATTGTTTGTAGCTGCCAATACCTGGAACGGCAAAAACCTAGGAAGAAACCTAGATACTGGATGTGCGACTTTCTAAAAAAACTTCACCATGTCTACTTTAGACTTTGAACCAATCCATGTTTCGATATAAACACGAGATGTTTACCACCATACTCGGATAACACAAAACATCAAGCAATAGACAAGTTGCGAGACATAATTTGACCTAAACAAACAACAGTGCGAACGCAAACGTGACAAATCTCTATACAAAGCATGTCTGTTGTGTATGTTTCTAGACAGTGCGAACACAGATAACAACAAATCTTAACATCTGTCTTATGACTTACTCATGTTTCGTGCAGTGCGAACGCAAGTTCAACAAAACAAGTAATGAGATTTGCTTCATGTGACAAGTTTCGAAACATCTACATGTTGAATGTTTTCTGGTGCGAACGCATAGTTATGTGAAGCAGTGCTTTATGTCCAGGCAAATCACTGTCCATTCCAAGGTTGCCTGGAAGAGATCGCGGAAAGCGATAAGGCCGCCCATTGTATATTTTGTAGTGTTTGATTTATTTTTTGTTATGTATTTTTGTGGTAATAATAAATAAATAATAAGGGCCTATTTGAAATAAATGATCTAAGTCAAATCATTTATTACAAATAGGCCAAACAAAAATAATAAAAATAAAATAAAGTTAGAAATAAAAAAAACTGTTTTTTTGAACGGGGATAAGAAATGTGTTTTTTTTTTGTTTAAGTATTTTAACAATATTGTTTATACCATTCCCCCTCTAAAAAGCTTTAATCACTATTTTGGTGTTTGAATTTAGAACACCAATATATTCGACCTCGATCTCAATGCTATACAACCTTCTTGCGATTAATTGAAGCTTCCTTTTTTGGAACGAAGTTCTTCAACGCGGCTTCAACTTTCAGAAATCGTCACGCTAAAAAGTGTTAATATTTGTGACTGTCTTCTTCTAATTCAAAGAGAAAGAGAGAGAGAACGCTGGCAGAAAAAACAAAAGAAAAGAGTAAAGTGATTACTGTGTTGTGGAATAAAATTGTACACATCGGCCCGAGTAAACTGTATGCCGTACGAGTCTCGAGAGAGAGAAAGTGTGAATTAGGTCAAAATGAAAATCCAAGATGGCGGCTCTGACTAAAATTTTTCATCATGGGAATCGTTTTCATGGTTTTCAAGGGTGCAAAAGCCGACAGTGAGGTCAAAATGAAAATCCAAGATGGCGGCTCTGATTTTTAATAAATTTTTCGTCATGGGTATCGTTTTCATGGTTTTCGAGGGTGTTAAAGCCGATAGTGGGGTCGAAATGTAAATCCAAGATGGCGGTTCTGAATTTTTAAAATTTTTCATCATGGGTATCCTTTTCATGATTTTCTAGGTTGTTAAAGCCGATAGTGGGGTCGAAATGTAAATTCAAGATGGTGGCTTTGAATTTTTCATCATGGGTATCGTTTTCATGGTTTTCGAAGGTGTTAAAGCCAAAAATGGGGTCGAAGTGTAAATTCAAGATGGTGGCTCTGAATTTTTTAAAATTTTTAGTTATGGGTATCGTTTTCATGGTTTTCGAGGGTGTTAAAGCCGATAGTGGGATCGAAATGTAAATTCAAGATAGTGGCTTTGAATTTTTTTGAATTTTTCATCATGGTTATCGTTTTCATGGTTTTTGAGGGTGTTAAAGCCGTTAGTGGGGTCGAAATGTAAATTCAAGATGGTGACTTTGAATTTTTCATTATGGGTATCGTTTTCATGGTTTTCGAGGGTGTTAAAGCCGATAGTGGGGTCGAAATGTAAATACAAGATGGCCGCTCAATTTTTTTTAAAATTTTTCACCATGGGTGTCGTTTTCATAGTTTTCGAGGGCGCTAACGCCGATATGAGGTCAAATGTAAATGCAAGATGGCGACTGCAAAAACTTTATTTTTGTTTTAAATCATACGTGAGAAAGAACTTCGTTTCTGACGCTCCCACGTCCGCACACGTTTTTCTTAATTAAATGTCTATTTTCGCTTATATCTTTCTTTTTCTCGTAGTCATGGTATAAAGTATAGTATGCAACTCTTGAATAAAACGGATTTATATCGAGGGCCATGAATCACTCGCGTCGCTCAGGATTCTAACACTTGAATCACTCGCTGTGCTCGTGATTCAATCATCATGAATCACTCCCTACGGCCGTGATTCAATCGTTAGAATCCTTCACTTGCTCGTAATTCATCTATGGCCCTCGCTTTAAATCCGTCCTTTATTCACTAATTGCATAATATCCTATTTGTTAACCCTTCGTGTGCGAGTTTGCCTCGCACTTGGCATGTTTATTTTGGTACAGCTCCTTCTGGCATTAGGAATTGTTTGTAGATAAGCAGTTTCTTGTGTATTAACGTGGATGAGTGGTTATGCCTAGCAGCCAATGCATATTCTTGTAGCGCAAGTGTAGTATGTATCTGATGATCTCTTGTGTCAGGACCCGGAGCAGCTGCAGCAGAACGTGCTGGAACTGACGGCGTGCCTGCTTGCGGCCGGTGTAGATCCCGAGCGCAGCGTGCTGTTCACGCAGTCCAGCGTGGCGCGCCATGCGGAGCTGTGCTGGCTGCTCACGTGCCTGGCTACGCATGCGCGCCTTGCGCACCTGCCGCAGTACAAGGAGAAGGCGGCCAGCATGAAGGAGGTGCCGCTCGGCCTGCTACTGTACCCCGTGCTGCAGGTCTGTGCACGTCGCCGAGCTGCGCTCCGGCGCGCGGCACGTAGTTACTGAGTGCTACTGTGTGTGCAGGCGGCGGACGTGCTGGTGTACGGTGGCACGCACGTGCCCGTGGGCGCGGACCAGCTGCAGCACCTGCAGGTGGCGTCGCAGCTGGTGCGCACGTTCTCCCACCGCTACGGCCGTGCTTTCCCCACGCCGCGCGCTCTTCTCGCAGGTGAGCCGCCCGCTCCGCACCAAACTCTGACGAACGCGCAGCGCGTGCTATTGATACCGCTCATTCTCGTTTCAGACGACGGCAGCGATCGACTGCGGAGTCTTCGTGACCCTACAAAGAAGATGTCCAAATCCGACACTGATCCCAAGTCGCGCATCCTGCTGACCGACCCCGATGATGTTATTGAGCTGAAAATAAGGAAAGCCGTCACAGACTTCACGCCACAGGTAACCGACATTAGAAACTAGCTTCTGCCCAAGACTTCATTCGCGTTTCAAGTCGTAAGATAGCACAATATACTAAAATAATAGCCACATTTTATAAAACTTCCCTTGATACTACTTTTGTAGTTTTGGTCTCAGCGGCCAAAATATACAGCGTCGGGATTCGGGATAGTCGTCCGTGTGAGAAGCAGTTCTCGTCCTGAGGTCGACGCCCGCAGCCTTCACTAGCAATTTCTCGTAACTTGCAAAGTTTTTCGTTTTTAGTGAATGAACGCCTGCGTTCCTTCATATACTACTTAGCACAACAATGATACACTGACTGATGCATCCTACAAATTATTTCTGACAAACGGCTGTCACTAACATAATATAACAGTAGATTGTTATGCAGCATCAATGAAAGGCGAGGGTTAACAACACATTAAAAGAATTATATGACGGAGAGGGTACTTGTCTCTTTCGTTATTATCAGCCATATTTAAACTACTGTGAGCGTACTATGGGTAGTGTTGGTTATTGCACAATAAAAAAACAGTTTGCAGTTCTGATCAAATTAATCACACTAGTAATTATCACACTGTAGATACACGACACAACTATTCGGACCGCGCAACAGTTTCTAACCTTGTTCGCCACTGACGAACTCTGTTTATCCGCGGCCGAACGTTATGTTATAGACTCTGTCGAACGCCGCTAGGCTGCGCTGGCGGCCCAATTATAATAATTACTCAGTAACGTATTTCCGACATGTCATCCTGCTTGGACACGTCCTCGTGTGTTAACCTGCAACCAAAACTCAAGAACAGTGCCTGTTCGACTTGGCCAATTCTAACTATCTACGACTTCCGACTTTTGACATAAGGAAACTCTAATCCTAAACCACTTTATTGTTTTAACAAAACAATACTTCTACATTAACTAAGCAAGTTTTTATTAATCTTGGCAAATATCATCAACCAGAGCCACGTACACACGGCTACACATCAAGCTACAAATTTCCAGTATTAACTGACCTCGCATTGTACGGAAATCCTATGAAATGCGAGATCAACATAAACTGGTTTTGTATGGCTTGATATGTAGCCGTGTGTACCTAGTATCGTTTTCCACATTAACAATCATCATTTTCACTAAGAGCCTCTTAGAAACCCACACACGAGTAAACCACTCTAACGCCACGGCTCTCCAGCCGACTAGTAATCGCATTGCTCTCACACATCCAGCGCATGGATCAAAACTATGGTCTCTCCAGACCCCAACCTCCACCAGAGTAACACGCGCATCGCGCACCCACGGACTACTTGGCTTGTCTCAAGAGATACCGATTTCTACCGGGCTACGACTACGTAATTAAATTAAATATAATTTATTTCAGGCAATTATTAAACTCATAATACGCAGATACTTACATACTTTTAAACTAAAATAATAACACAGATAGAATCCCCTCCATTAAATTAAGCCATAAGTCAGGTAAGAAGGACGTTGAGACCTGTAATTATATAATAGAAGTATCTGCAGACATACATAAAGCCCTGATATCAAAAGGCAGAGTGTTTGTAAATTGGTCGTCATGCCCTGTGAGAGACTTTACTCTAGTCACACGCTTTTATAAGTGCCAGCAGTATGGACATGCGGCCAAATCATGTCGGAAGACCACTGTTACCTGTGGCCACTCTGGTGATCAGGGTTACACTATTAAAGAATGCACAAAGAAGACTGAGGAGCCAAAATGTTCTACTTGCTTGCACTTTAAAAAGCCGAGATAAATTCTCTAAATTTAAAAATAATTTTGACACATCTAAATCGAATTTGACAATCGCGACTCCACACGTGATACCTAACCACGTGAATCTTTTTAGAGCCGGAGGCGCGCAGGGGGGGCAGCCTCGACGTGTTTTATATGGATTTTTCACTTTTTGTATGGAAAATAAGAAAAAATATTACCTGCATGTAGAGTGTTAGGGGTTTAAGGGTTTCATAAAGGGTGTCGAAATTTTCATTATTTTTGCGATTGGACACACCGTTTTCGAGATATAAGCAAAAGAAAAAAAATATTCAGTACTGTTTTTTCATCTGAAGTCGAGGTGTTGGTGTGAATTTTAGTTCATGACAACCAATTTTACTCCACATGTTTTTAGTCGCGATTAAAAATAGTCATATTTAGTTAGAAAATCTAAATTTTAGGTTAAAAACGTCAAATTCAGAATAGCAAAATTGCCATTTTCACTAAACTAATATCTCAGTGCCATATTAGAGCTGTCAAACTAAAATATAGTTAAGTTGTGTCATTTTAGTCTATTTCAGAATGGGAAATCGTCGTTTGACAGGAATAAAAGAAATTTTGGTGATTTTTAGTTTAGTTTAGAGGCATTTGTGACAAGAGAATCGGCACCACTGCACCGGTCGTGGGTCTGTTAGTGTAATAACCATCTCGTGGTTATTCACTTTCCCTAACTCTTTTATGTCTGATGCGACACACTGTTTATATTGTCTAAGTAAATAAATCAACTCATTTAAGTGAGTGTCAGGATCGATGTTAGTCTCACGTATAGCATCACAAAATTCACTAAGTGATTGCGCATAATCAAACTTGAATGAATTACCTACACGTGAATATATCAAATCATTTCGCTCCGTTTTCGTTACGGCCAATAAGTATATCACAACCTACTAAGTCATCAATAACGTAAAAGTTCACACCAGTTAAAGAAACGCAGTCAATTTTTAAGTCTAAGGGTGAGGACATAAAGAGGCGGGTTCCCGGTGCAGACAAACCGGTACGGGTAGGTACCGATCCGTACAGGAAAAACATTCCAATGTTATCATATGCGCTCACGTATAAAGAAACAGGTTGGGACTTGTCGGTACCGACTACCTGGACTGGGTCATACGGGCTTCAACGTTTGTCGGAGTAGGGTGTCTTTAAAATGGATACAGATAACGAAGTTTTCATTGCCTTAGTATTTGAAAGAGCATCTTTGTGGGATAAAAATAAATTAATTAAGAGATGTTCTATTTTAACTAACACGTAGTCGAATGTTTCTGGTTTTTTTTTTTCTGTAGGGCATCTCACAGCTGGTTCCGAAAACCGTGGCTGTTTAACCGGTCAATCCTGTGGTTGCCTTAAGCTACTACACTCAAAGCCTCCAGCCAGGGCATACATAAACTAAGCTAAAAAGCTTAGGATGAACGCTCGCTAAGGGCACCCCCTGTGGGGTACGAGCCTCGGCTTAGGGCGTTATCCGGAGAGAGGACATCAAAAGATGGGACGGCCAGCCCGTTCCCATCAAAGGGTTTTGATCATTATTATTAGACGGGGAATTTAAAGCTACGTGCACAGGTGCAACAACTGCTGGCACCTCGTTTTCGAGCAAGGGTCGGGGGGGAGTATTATTTACTCGGGGGCGCGGCGGTCGAGATCGCAAAGGACATCGGCGGCGAGGTCGGAATGACGGGAGGCGTCTGTATTTGTACACTGTACTTGTTTCCCTATTGTTCTCCTGGAGGAGGGTTATGGGGTCATCGGGGTATACGAGGATATGCCTTGGACGTCGAACATGACTGATTCTACTCGGGACATAACTGGCGGCCTCGACAACCAGAGGGTTGCGATGTTTGGCCGCGGACTCAAAGAAACGCTTGGAAAGGCGTTTTAGAAATTGGTGGATCTTTAGGTCGTGGTGGAGTGCCTTGTTCCTAACTAACCAGGGGGAACCTGTGGCCCTACGAAGGAATCTATTTTGGACTGTTTGCATCCTATGGATATGACGGGGTTTTGCATGAACAAAGACGGCACCCGCATAGGTCATGATTGGTCGAATGCACGCCGTGTAAACGCGCAATTTGCACCTAAGTGACAATTTGCTACGTGCATTCACCAGGTAAAAGAGTCTACCGAGAGCGAAAGCGACTCGCGAACGAACCATCTTTATGTGCTCTGCGAAGGTCAAATGATGGTCTAGAACAACACCGAGATATTTAGCTCGCTTCTCCCAGGGGATCGGCTTGCCGAACATGGTGATTGGTCGGGGGAGGGGGTTTCTAAGCCTTGTACGCGGTTTCGTAAAGAGAACCGCTTGGCTTTTATCAGGGTTTACTTCTATTCGCCACTTTGTAAACCATGCGGCCAGTCTATTGACTGCGCGTTGGAGATTGAGGCGAATAATGTCGGGGGATCTAGATTTGAAGTAGATGGCAGTGTCGTCTGCGAACAGACCCAACTGCGACCTACCGCAACCTTTAGGGATATCGCTTGCGTATAGCGTGAATATGAGGGAGGACACCACAGAGCCCTGGGGGACACCTGCGCGGATGGGATGGGAAGTGGATAACGCTCCTTCGATACGATAACGGAAGACGCGATTCGACAAAAAGTCTCGTAAGATGAGCACGAGACGATCTGGCACACCGAGTTGGTACAGCTTGTATAATAAGCCGTTGTGCCAGACTTTATCGAAAGCTTTCGCTACGTCGAACAATACTGCACCGGTCATAGAACCGCGTTGGAAACCAGCGCTTATGAATTCTACGATGCGGTGGGCCTGATGCACGCTAGAGTGCTCAGTTAGAAAGCCGAACTGTTCGTTGGGGATGAGGCCCTTGGTCTCGGCGAAATCTCTGAGACGCTTATAAATAAGCCTCTCATAGATTTTTCCGAGAACCTTGAGCAAACTGATGGGACGGTAGCTAGAGGCCTCGGTTTTGGGCTTGCCGGGCTTAGGGATACCGATAACTGTGGCTTCTTTCCACGTCTGGGGGAAGATAAGATGGTTTACATCTTATATTGAGAATCGCTGTCAAACAGTCGTACTAAATGGATACAGTTCTGTAACTGTTAAAATACCCTCGGGAATACCACAAGGATCCCTTTTGGGTCCTTTACTTTTTATTATTTTTTAAATGACATTGGTTCGTGCTTCACCCGTTCCAAAATAATTCTTTATGCCGACGACATGAAAATTTTATGCCTTATATCGGAACTTTCCGACTGTTTTGGTTTACAGCGGGATTTAGATGGACTTCAAAATTATTGTCTCCTTAATAAACTTGAACTGAATGTTTCTAAATGTTTTGTTAATACTTACACACGCAAACCACATGCAATCAAGTTTCAGTATAAGTTACATAGTACTATTATAAATAGGATAAGCGTTATCAGGGACCTGGGAGTAACGTTTGACTCTAAATTACTTTTTGATGCACACATCGAAAACATTGTTAATAAAGCTTCCAGAGCACTTGGATTTATACTTAGGTTATCGGCTGATTTTAAAAACGTAAAAACGTTGAAAATTCTTTATTGTGCTTTTGTCCGCAGCCATTTGGAGTACGCCTCGCAAGTGTGGAACCCTCATTATAATATTTATATAGACAGAATTGAGGGAATTCAAAAGCGGTTCCTACGTTTCTTGCAGTACAAAACTAGGAAATATACTCCCAATTATATAGCGCGCTGTAAAAGGTTTCACATCTTACCACTTTATGAACGCAGACGCATTGCAGATATGACGTATTTATTTAAAATCGCAAGTGGTACTATAGATTGCCCTGAGCTGTTAGGTAGTTTAGGGTTAGTTACACACTGCAAAATGTTTCGCAAACCTAGTTTGTTGCATGTCCCTCATTCCAAGTCCGCGTACAGGCAGAATTCATTTCTAATCCGTGCGTGCAGACGTTTTAATAAACTGTCTGGTGAACATGATTTGGATATATTCAACACCAGTGTTTCTCGGCTTAAGCATTTGTTGGTAAAAAGCTTCTTTACGGAAAAGTAATTGTTAGCAAAATCAGATATTTAGTTTGTAATTTATCGTGTGCTATTTTTTTCCCTAATTTATGTTTAATAGGTATTTTGTACCGACCTTTTTTTTCTCTTTTTTATGTTACGTGTTTATCTGTGGAAACTTGTAAATGGCCTTCAATTTTAAATAATTTAAGAACACTGTGTAAGTTAGCTGTAAGTTTCCCGAATAAAATAAAATAAATAAATAAAATATTGTTGCTTAAGGCACCATTGAAGATGGTGGTCATAAGTTATTAGGTGGGCAGGGAATAGTTGGATCACTCTATTGGTGATACCATCTGAACCGGGGGCTTTACGGGCTTTAAGACCTTTGATGATGTCGTGCACCTCGTCCGGTAGGACGAGGGGCAGTGGACAATCAGAGTCATCAACGGGAGGGAGGGAGGCTCTACTTTCGACTTCAGCGTCGACCATTAATAGGTGAGCTTGGTCTACTGGTAGGGAACTGGGAGTGCATTGAGCCTCGAGGCTGTCTGCGAGGCATTCCGCCTTTTCGGCATCGTAGAATGCAATGGATTTATCGGGACGGGTCAGGGGGGGCATGGCGGAGACTTGGGGAGCCCTGAGTTTTCTCCGGAGCTCCCAGAAGGCCTGATGGGTGGGCTCTAGTTCGCCGAGTAACTTTCCCCAGCTCGCGTCCCGCAGCTCCGCTACACGTGTCTTTACAGATCTCTGTAAATAGCGCATATGGGCTTTGTTGGTGTGACAGGGAAAGCTATCGTAGGCATGTATGGCCGCGTTCTTCTCAGTCAGTAATGCACGCACATCGTCCGGCAAGCTCCAGCGACGGTCGTCCGTCGCTGGAACTTCCCTCGAACAATCGTTCAGGACGGTTTGTACGTGATCAGTGAGTGAGTCGATCGCGGCCGTGGTGTCAGCGATAGAGTCGAAAAGGTCGGGGATAGAGTCTAGTTGAGGGGACGTGTTGGATTTCAGCTGTGTGCTTACTTTCTTCCAGTCCGTGATCCTCTTAGTGATAGGGGGGGCGTTCGGGTCGGGGAAACCTATGCGGGGGTATAGTCTCATGACTACCGGGCGGTGATCAGAGTCGAGCTCTTGTACCGTTTCTATTGATTCTAACTTTAGATTGACGTTCTTAAGGAGCGCCACGTCTAAAATATCGGGGGCATGATTGGGATTTATGAGCGAGAAATGAGTGGGAGTCATCGGAGCGATGACGTCAAAAGTCAGGGAGTTTGAGAGGTCGAACAGGTGTTGACCTCTGGTATTGGTTACCGAACTATTCCAAGAGGGATGTTTGGCATTGAGATCGCCCGCTATAATGAGCGAGTTACTCATAGCGAGTAA
The DNA here is from genome assembly GCA_963680765.1 of Agrochola lychnidis. NCBI lineage: Eukaryota > Metazoa > Arthropoda > Insecta > Lepidoptera > Noctuidae > Agrochola > Agrochola lychnidis. Next base: position 25,135,335 of record OY796866.1, read on the forward strand.
AATCGAGAGATTGTTTGAGAGGAGTTGGTAATGCCCCGGGGTATTACCGGGGGGATTATAGACCGATACGAGAGTGATCGGCTCATGACCTGACATGCCTAAGCGGCAGGCGGAAACTTCTAATACCGAGAGGGGAGGAGGGTCTAGTGGGGTGCAGTGAAGCTGCTTTCTATAATAGATCAGGGTGCCACCCTTGTGACAACGCGACCTGTCATTGCGAACTATCCGGTAATTGGCAAGTGACGGATCACGATGGCAAGGCTTTAGGAAGGTCTCTTGTATTAAGAGAACGTCTATTTGGTGATCGCGGAGGAAGAGCCCTATCTCTTCCCTTTGAGATTTTAAACCGTTGGCGTTAAAATAACCTATTATTAGGGATCGAGGTTTGAATCTAGCTAAGGCCTCGTTATCCATTGATGGATTTAGGGGTTTTGGCGAGGGAATCTAGGGCTTGCGTAATATCCGGATACGCATTATAAATGGATTGGATCCTAATGATATCGCCTTGGGCGGCGAGGATAAGATTTGCCATTTCCCTTGCGCGCGGGGAGACAAATGACGCGTAAGTCGAGGTGATGATGTTGAATGAGACAACACCTGGCTGCTGCGCGGTCACGGGACCGGCAGTCGGGGGACGCAAAGCTTGAGGAGCAGGCGCGGGTTTAGCGAGGGGCGCGGCGGGCGCGGGGGGCGCAGAGAGCGCGGGAGGCGCGGGTGGCGCGGTGCCACGGAAACGGGGGTCCTAATGTTTCTGGTGTCATCCTGGTATAATCATAAAACTCGCCTTTATTAAATTTTAAGTCTTTAAGAAATAAATGGTGATATGAACCATATTTATTTCTTTTACTATTAATATTGAATACACCAACCGTCCTTCTTTTTCTACATTTTAAGTAAACACTTTCCAGAAGGAAATTGTCGTCCGACGTACTTGAAGCCATGAAGGTCAATAAAGACAAATTTACCTGTTTCTATATGTAGGGCATCCTGCACCGATCCGTACCGACCCGCACCTACAAGTCCATACCGGAATACTCACCTCTTTATGTCCTCACCCTAAAGTGACTTTTCGAGTTACCGGTTTAGAATTATGTCTAGAAAAACATTGTAACGAAACTGGCGAGGGTAGAGCACTAGTTTGAAGCGAATATTTTTCCACCACCGATCCGTAAATCAGGGAACAACTACTTCCCGTATCAATAAATGCCTCGTGGACAAAGTGATCAATGTTAACCGTTTTTACAAATTTATTTCGCGGATCAGGGGTAAGGATCAATTTGGTTTCCTCAGTTTCTGGTTTAATTAATCCTGTACTTATCTTACTACGGCCCACAGCCTCAACATGGCCCTTTTTTTTACAAAAATTACATTTATTTTGATCACACTGATTCCTTTTATGATTTCCACCGCAAGTGTAACATTTAATAGCTTTCTGAATATATGTTCATGCTCAGACATGTACCTTAATGCTGTTGCGTCACATGCCATGTTACCTGCTCATGTTTTCCCGACACGCAATGATAGTTGCATTGACCACGTTATGCTAAAATCAAATAAACCAGCTATTACTTTAGTTCTTGACTCTTTAATCACTGACCATGCTCCTGTTGTAGTTTTTTGCAATCTGAAATTAGATATTCTTAAATCACCTTCCCGACAGCATCGTGTAGACATTAATGCTTGCGTAGTGGCTCTTGAGAAAGTTGATTTTACTCCAGTTATGAGCTGTCAAGATGCTGAAACTGCTGCTTCCATCATGGTCCAGCTTGTTTCCTCAGTTGTTGATAAAAATAGTCGTGATTCTGTTGTCCCGAACCGAAAACGCATTATTAAGCCATGGATCACACCTGGGCTCCTTAGGTGTATTCGAAACCGAGACAATATGTATCGCAAAATGGATGCTGATAATAATACACTGAAAATCACCTATTATCGATATAAAAATTTTTGCAACAATCTGCTAAAGAAATTAAAACGAGAATATGAACGACATGAATTTGAAAAACATCGCAAGAACCCGAAAGCTACTTGGAATCTCATTAGAACTATCTCCCATCTTCAAAAAAGTATGGCCTCTGCCACTGAGTTGTTATCAATAACTCCACATCCAACTCAATCACTTGATTCTGTCAACGACTTCTTTGCTAGCGTGGGAACAAAACTGGCATCTAAAATCATTAACTCCCCAAACTATAACTCTACCAAAACTTCTGACTCTGGCACTTTAGATGTCCACTCTAACTCGATGGCTATTTTTGGCACGGACAACGAAGAGATAGATTTTCTTATTCGTGGCCTACGACTAACTAGTGCTATGGGTTGGGATGGTATCCCCGCAACTGTAATCTACAATGCTAGAAGCATTCTTGTCCCAGTTATCTGCCACGTTTTCAACCTTGCCCTTACATCAGGATTATTCCCGACGGTGTTCAAAAAAGCCATTGTGCACCCTATTCACAAGAGTGGAGATAGAGGCAGTGTCAACAACTACAGACCCATATCTGTATTATCAATTCTGTCTAAGCTCCTCGAGAAAGTTCTGAACAAACGTCTGCTGGAGGCTACCTTAGGTCACAAAATATACTCGCAAATAACCAATATGGATTCAGGTCAGGCAAAAACACAGAGGATGCCATATTAGAATTGATAGGTTCAGTAGCTCAAAATCTGAACAACAAGGATAAAACTATAGCCATCTTCCTTGATCTTTCTAAAGCTTTTGACAATGTCTCTGTCCCCCTTCTACTCAGCAAACTAGAAGGGATTGGTATAAGAGGCCTACCGCTTAGTTTGTTTAAGAGTTATCTTAGTGGTCGCTCGCAAATCATCAGGATAAACGACCACACCAGTAAGGAAGCATTTCTCACCTACGGAGTTCCACAAGGCAGTGTCTTAGGACCTACCCTTTTCCTGATTTACATAAACGAGCTCTGTAAACTCGATTTAGTAAATTCCAAAATAATTGCTTACGCTGATGACACTGTTATCCTGGTTCGCGGCAGTGACTGGAACGAAACTCGGCTTCAGGCAGAGTCAGCCTTGCGAGTTACTATGAGATGGCTCACACAGAATTTGCTCACCCTCAACCTGGATAAAACCAGATTTATCACTTTTAGTCCAAGGAAAGCATCACAGCCAGCGTCACCCTTCCGTCTGACGGCTCATGCGTGCCATACAATGAGGACTGCCAGCTGTGGCTGTCCTGAAGTTATGCGCACGGACTCAATAAAATATCTTGGAGTTTGGGTCGACGGCACGTTGACGTGGAGTGAGCAGGTCAATTCACTGGTCTCTAGGGTAAGAAAATTAATATTTGTTTTTAAAAATCTAAGGACCTCCGCCAATTTCTCTACTCTGAGAACTGTGTACTTTGCTCTTGCCCATTCCATTCTAACGTACTGTATTTCGGCCTGGGGTGGTGCTGGTAAGTGTGTACTGCTGCGTTTGGAGAGGGCGCAGAGGGCTATCCTTAAGGTAATGGCCTTCAAACCCTATCGCTTCCCTACCAGGGAATTGTACACGCTATGGAAGCTACCTACAGTAAGGCACTCTTTTGTGCTAAGTACAGTGTTGCGGAAACATTCAAACCTGTCTTTTGACCCTGAGTTTAGAAGACAAAAACGTAGAACTGACAGAGTCTGCCCGACATCGGGTGTTAAATTAGAAATTGTCCGCCGACAGTTCATTTTCTGCAGTCCCGTGCTTTATAATAGAGTAAGTAAAGTGCTTGCTATTTATCCATGCACTCTCCGGGATTGCAAAAAAAATATCAATCAATGGCTTCATACTCTCACATACGAAGAATTGGAGAATTTTGTCAAACCCTAAAGATCCTTCTTCCGTAGACATGCACACCAAATACACGTAGCATAGAGTGTGCTCGTGGGGGTTTCCACAAGCACACTCTATACTTACACCCCACAGACACACACTACACTCACATACAACACTCCTACATGCAAAACAATAAGCACTTGCCGATTTAATTTTTTACATTTTTAATTTTTACAATTTTATTTTTACAAATTTTATTTTTACTATTTTGATTTTTTACTATTTTATTTTTATTTTACAATTGTTCTTTTTTAATTAACCTCTACTGTGTTTTCATCTCTGGAATCTGGAACGCTGTCGTCTCCCTCTTGGAGGTGGGCGTTAATAGCTGCGACACAGTTTATAACTAATGCAGCTATTTACGTACGCAATAAATTTGTAAAATGTGTTTTTTTGTTCCAATAAAGATTTAAAGATGTTCAACCTAAATGCACATGTTAAGCAAAGCATTACAACCCACCAACATGGTTTTATCAATTCAAGGTCAACCTCTACAAACCTTATGTGCTATGTCTCAGCCATATCTGAGTCTCTTGATAAAAGAATCCCGGTAGACACTATATACACAGACTTTAGTAAAGCATTTGATAAGGTTGACCATAATATACTTCTCAAAAAATTAAATCAATTGGGAATAGGGGGATCATTGCTTAAATGGTTCCATTCTTACCTCGTTGGTAGGAATTCAAGAGTGGTTATCAACGGTCACCACTCTGACACCTTTCCAGCAACATCAGGAGTCCCGCAGGGCTCGCATTTAGCTCGCCCTATCCTCTTTAACATCTTCATTAACGACATTACGTTATGTTTCAAGCACTCAAGTTTCTACCTGTTTGCTGATGACGTCAAAATCATGAGACCAATAGTGACAGACTTGGATGCCGCACTATTACAGGCTGATCTCGATAGAATGGCAGATTGGTGTAAACAAAATGTCACTTAATGTTTCTAAATGTCACTATGCAATTTTCTCGCAATAAAACAGTGCAAACCCACAATTACACATTGCACCAGCAAACACTACAAGAAGTAGACGAAGTTCGTGACCTGGGAATTGTGTTTGACAAAAAACTGAAATTTGATAGGCATATACTAAATATTACCTCAAAAGGGTTCAAGGTGCTCGGATTTGTCTTGCGTAATAGCAAAGAATTTTCTAAAGACTCAACTAGAATTCATCTATTTAATACATTAGTTTGCCCACTCCTTGAATACAACAGCACGGTATGGAATCCACACTATGACATTTATATTAAGCGCCTGGAAAGTGTACAAAGACGTTTTCTATACCATCTATGCTATAAAGACCATCTCGCAAAAAAAAATAGTAGCGACTTGAGACTACAGCATTATAAAATGTCGTCGTTGTCAGATAGAAGAAGGGTTCTAGATCTCACATTTCTACACAAACTGTTCAATAGGGTTGTTGACTGTAGCGAGCTTCTTGGAAAGCTACAGATAAGTGCACCATCTCGCTTGCCGCGTAAATGTTACTATAACCTCTTCTATGTGCCGGGATCCAAAACAAACCTCGGACACTTCGCCGTTTTGCCAAGGCTCTGTAGACAGTATAATGAAGTATCGAAGCGTAATGAATTGGATATTACATGCAATATGTCAAAGTTCAAAAAAAAAAATTAAAGTCATAATATCCAAGACTTAATTACTGTTATCTTTGTCTGTTGTCTTTTATGGTTATTATTATTATCAATTTTTTTAAATGTTTTTATTGTTAATTTGTTTTGTATTTAATTTTGTTTCCTTTATAATTATTTTCGAGTTTTATGTTTTGATTTATTTTATCATTATTATTATTTCACTTTGTCAAGCTTTAATGTTTTTACCTAGATTATAAGAGAATGATGTGGTCTCCCATAATTGGAAGCGCACACTCGTATTTGTCCTCGTATTTGTAATCTTGCATGTAATTGTGTAGCCTCTGTTGAAGATCCAATAAATAAATAAATAAATAGAAAGAAAAAGATGCACTGAACTTGGAGATGTTTCATTTTCGGCCATAAAGTGTACGTTAATGAAAAAAAAGGAAAAAATTCCACGAATTGAGGAAAAATATTCTTTCCTGTTTATTCCTCTGATTACTTCGGCACAAAAAATAATAGTTTAACAAATTATTGCCATATTTTATTCATCATGGCGTCGTTTTACTTGCATACTGCTTTCGTCCAGAAATCATGTTACATTTTAACAAAATAAAATCATGTAGACGTTATTCAAATAAATATGAAAGGCGTGTATTTCTGTACTACAATAAGATAGTTATCTTATACAACTTTTTTGATTAATTAGAAAGTATGATTCATCATCTCGCTTGTGCCGCGTTCCGATGCGGACGCGTTTGAGTTTTCTTTATTTCGATTAGCGCAGCGCAAGCTGTCGCTCGTAATTTACTCGCCATGAGTAGTGAACTAGTGGCGAATGAGCTGCTGGCGTTCCTGCAGCAGAAGCTGGATGTGATGGACGAGGTGTCCGCTGTCCAGATCTGCGCAACGAACTTCAGCGAGGATGACATAGCTGCTGCCAAGCTGTTGTTGTACAGTGTGCTGAACAAGCGCGACCAGATGGTGTCCCGCCGGCGTGACGGGACCAAGAGGAGCCTGCAGGATATAATCGCGCTATTCAAGGAGACCGACCCTGATGATGTGCCGACGTTTGTGGCGAAGGAGCTACACAAGCTTCCTCCCGTCACCTTCGACCACGTCGATGTAACCAGCCTTCTGAAGGACATTGTCTTTCTGAAGGCGCGCCTCGCGGATGTACTAACGAAATTAGACGCATCCCAAAACACCGTCACTGATTTGCGTAATGAAGTTAGCGATTTGCGCAACCGTGTGGCGGTAATTAGGTCACCTGTTGATGCGTCAAACGTAAACACATGTCGCGGAGCCGGCCTCGATGTATTATCGTTGTCGAATTCCGCGTCAGCAGTTTCGTCGCCAGCGCATCCGTCGATTGCTGAGCTTGCAGAGCGCCCCGCCGGCGCGCCCCGCAGCCCCGTGCTCGTCACCGCGGCTCCTCTGTGTATCGCCGCCCGAGCCCCTCGCCCTATCCCGCTGCCAGTGTCTGCAGCCCTGGCGAAACCCCTACAAAGGGATTTCGCTATCGTCACCGCGAGTGCCCCTGGCATTCCTAGTATCAAGCCCTTGCCTGAGAAGCCACCGAATTTAGCTGATGATGGTTTCGTGACGGTGCAAAGGAGGAAGCGCCGATCGCGAACAAACAAGAACCGCTGCGGCAAAGCTTCTACGGGCCCCGAAGTGAGCCTGCGTGCCGCAAAGCCGAACACACCGGTGTATATCTCCCGCCTGCACTACACCACTAAGGCGGAAGACATCGTGGAGTACGTGCGCCAAAAGACGAGGTACGCGCCGAGGGTACAGTTATTAGAGTCGCACCGGAACGTCAATTTCAAGGCGTTCGTCGTGCGTGTACCGAACTTTTATCTGCCCCTCGTCATGCAAGAAGACTTTTGGCCACAGGACGTGGTGTTCCGTCGCTTCCGCGGACAAGTTCCACAAGACGGCACTAAGTTAAGCTAGTGCATAGTGAAGTGCTACTAACATAGTTTAAGCCTTATTAATTAACACAAGTTTTGTTTATATTAGAATATGTATATTTAGGTTAAGGTATTTTTCTATGGGCCTGTGTCGCCTGCAATAAATGGTATTATTATTATTTTTGGGAGTGTTCTTTTTCTCAGCTCTTGGGCTGGTTTTAGCTACATTTACGGGCCAAAGCCAAGTAAATGCAGCGTGTGGTGTGTATTTAAGATGAGGGTGTGTTTTCTTCTTCTAACTGCATGAATTTCCTAACTATTCTGCAGGTGTTTAAGATGGCGGCTTTCTGTAGAGTGATATAAATGGAGTCTTCTAAATCTATTAGTTTCAGGCTACGGAGAAGATGGTTGGGGATAACACCTGTCGTGGAGAGAACTATAGGGATAACGTACACTTTTTCTTGTCTCCAGATTCTTGCGACTTCTTCCTTAAGTTCAGCATATTTACTTATTTTTTCAGTTATGGTTTTTTGTAGGTTATGGGTATTAGGATTATTATTATTATATTTCTAAATGTCTTTGACATATCTCGGGACCCTGGGGTCCCGGACCTTTGGAAGGCATACGAGGGGCCGAAGCCAACTCGCAGAGGCCCCTTAGACATTTTTGAGTATTGAGGCACCAACCGACGATTATCCCTGTTCGCACTATGCAAGGGCACCCAAGGACAACCCCCGGTTGGTGTGGGACTATTGCAGAATATGGAAACAAAGATATAGGACTATGGCTTTGGGTGGCTTAAGTGGACTGGTTACCTGGAGCTATGGAAGGACTATGGCCCCTGCCTGATCAATGTTTAAATGTACACGGATAAAATGGCAGGGGGTGACTTGCACGCTCAATAATGGGCCCCCGAAAACGGTCGCTAGCACATAGTGTCGTAGCGACAAGGGGGCAACACGTCCTGAGGTGCTTTTGAGGAGTGGAGAGGTATTCCACGGCTATCAGGACAATCCCGGAAGTACGGTCAAGATCCCTACCAGCATCTTACTGGAATACTTCCTTCCTCCGAGCACGTTTGCTCTTGCGAATCTCCACTCAAGCCGGCCAATTAAGGCAAGAATGAGGCGGGAGCTCTGTTCCTCGTCAGTGTTCACTCCAGCCGGCCAATAAAGGCAAGCCAGAGGTGAGGAACAAGACTTCTCCCGGGAGATAGGGTCCGTGGGGTCGCTACTGCCCAACAGCTCGCCACATGCTGCCCTGCGGGTTTTTGTATCTCTCTTGGTCTGGCTCCTAATCCCAGACCTGTTCCGGCAAAGTAAACTCTACCGGCACAGGCCTAGAGTTCGGAGCGCACAAGCCCCACCACGACGTCAACGTAGAGATACGACGGTGGGGTTATTATTATTATTATTATAAAAATAAAAAAACTGCTTTTGTGGATTGTAGATTTGTAGGTACTTCTGGACGAAAATGGCTAGCTGTCGATAATCGTATTTCTCCTGACAAACGTCAAACATTTTCGGTTTTTATTTTGTGCCCAAAAAGTATTAGATATTATGGAAAAAAAACAGTCTTCATTGTATTTAGGAGTTCGTTTCCCAGGTTTTCTGAAGTGTACATGTTATGGCCGGAGTCCCATACAAAAATGAAACGTCTCCTTTAGTTTAGTTTGTGAACAAGGGAATCAGCACCATTGTCTACGAAAAAGAACAATAGCTATTGTTGTTTCCGAGCCCGGAAAGAGAAGTCCGTACCATCGTTTTTTGTTTTCATCGATATCGATAATCATTCGGAATTTTGCTTGAACCCAGAAATAAAACAGCTGATGCATAGAAAAGTTACATTTTAAAAATAACAACTATTAAATAAAAGTAAAAAAATAATGATATAGTACCAACAAATAATACATACTTAAAAAATCAGTAGGTTCATAACAACTACTGATTTTTAAAATGAAATAATTTGGAGTATATAATTATGGCGAATACATTTTTGAGGATCCCTTTTTTTGTAATGTACGCAATTCTTGTATCTGTATATTTGGTCATTACGGCTTTAGCTAGTTCTACCTCATGACTAGTTAAGACCGGTATCATGATCTTGTGAGAATAATGTTTTCCCAACAAGATGCCGCAGAGCCTGTGTTACGAACTTATGACAAAGGTGATGGTATATTTAATACTGAATTTTTTGCGGTCGTCCAATCCAAGCCTTATTAACTTGTCACATTGCTGACATAAAGAAATGGATTTTGATTTTTCTTTCTCTCTCTCTCGATCGAATTAGAAGAAGATGGTTGGAAGCAGCCCCGGATCTAGAATTTTTTTGAGGCGGGGCAAAAACTGCCGTCTGCCGCCCCGCCCCCCACCAATCTTTTATGGGGATGCGCTAAGTTAGCCCCCGCGATATTTAAATTTTCTCAAAATGAAAATTTTGGCAGCAACATATTCAAATTGTATCGATCGATAATGCGCCAATTTAACAGGGGCGCCAAAACTGTTGTAAAAAAGAAAAAAAAATAGAAAGATTATAAATGTGCTGCGCGTCTCATTTATTGCAAAGTTGCGGTGTGCTGGGTGGTGCACTTGTCTGCTACGCTTGAATTTGTCGCCCCCTGAAGTTGGCGCCCGGGGCACGGGCCCTGGATTGCCCCCTTAGATCCGGCTGGTTGGAAGTATAAACGCTTTTTCACGTGGCTTTTCTGCCAACTTCTACCGTAAGCCGCGTTAGAAAACTTCGTTCAAAAACAATTTTCTTAAACAACAAAAAATACTAATTCGCCCTAAGAAATTATCGACATGTCAATTTTGGTTTCATACATGACCCCAACCCTACGGTAGTCTCGTTATCATTTTTGCTAGAAGACATAATCGCATGGTAAGTACATGCCAATTTAGCTGATTTGACGTACATTTTCATAATGCAAAAAAATATATTTTGAACCTTATGAACATAAAAACGAAGTGTAGCGAGACATGGTGACGTCACGAAAGCAATGCGAGAAAAATACTCGATTCATGCCGTGTTTTATGTTGAATCATGGTTGAATCGAATGAAAAGTCAAAATGTATTATGAGGTTAGGATTTTAATAATCACTGAAAACATGACTAGATATTTAAAAAAATACTTAAATATGGAAGATTTTCCGTCTTTATTTAAGTTTGACGTATTTGAACGCATTTTACATGTTTTAACAGCACAACTAGGCATTTTCACGGAGCACTGATGAGAACCCCGCGACTCGAAAACGATCAACGTTGTGCGTTCGAATCGATTTGAAAGTAGTTTTTATGAACGTGTTAGAGCATTTGCTCTTGTACTTTTACAGAGGGGGAAGTGTTCGTAAGGCTTCTCCAGTGATATATACTCTAAGGTTACCTTACACGTAAAATGGTTTAGGTAGGTAGATTTTCCATGTCCTCACTTAGTACAAGTTCTACGCGAAAAACTGTCCTCGGTTTAGTAATATAAAGTCTAACACAGCGTCCGCACTTTGTACAAGATATAAGAAATATTGTGTAAAATACGTCCTCGGAAGGGCGTCGCCGGGCTTACATAAAGAGTCCTCGGTTAGCCTACACAAAGTCCTCGTATGTGCATCGCTGGTCACATTTAGCTGTGTATTTCAGGTCCTCGGTATGATAGCCGTAATTCATACAGAAAAATGTTGAGATAGCATTATTCCAATAAGCTCATCACTATAGATTTAGTCACCTGTCTCTTTCTATCTCATTCAAAAAGGCCAACGACGTATTTAAACCAGTTTTTTGGAGGGTCCTCGGTTCTTTCAAAAATTACCAAGGTCCTCGTAAGGGTGTCTATACAAACAGGGGTGTGTGTGGGGGTGTGTCTGAGGGTGTGTGTGGGGGTGTGTCTGAGGGTGTGTGTGGGGGTGTGTCTGAGGGTGTGTGGGGGTGTGTCTGAGGGTGTGTGTGGATGTGTGTCTGAGGGTGCGTGTGGGGGTGTGTCTAAGGGTGTGTGGGGGTGTGTCTGTGTGTGTATGTGGGGGTGTGTCTGTGTGTTTGTGGGTGTGTCTGTGTGTGTTCTTATGTTCGTGGTTCTCTTTATGCTGTGCTTCGTACCCCCTCCACTCGTGTTTACCAAGGCATAGTGGGAGTTTGCTTGGGCCTCAGCGTTGTACACACGGCTACACATCAAGCTATACATTTCCAGTTTATGCTGATCTCGCATTGTATAGGATTTCCGTACAATGCGAGATCCGCTAATACTGGAAGTGTATAGCTTGATGTGTAGCCGTGTGTATGTGTGTTAATACGTGTTTGTGCGCGTACAAAAACATATTTCTTTTAATTTTTGAAGGTTTCACTTCTACCACGTGTGAATTGCACACATGTTTTTTTTTTAGCTGTGGAGCGAGTTGAGGCTATCAACTATTTGATTTCCGTACCTACCGATGGTTTGGTAAATGTCCATGAGCGCATTTTGGTAGAAAAATTGGTAAAAGATTGGGAGTATTTTCAAATTGTAGGTAAATAAAATTAATGTACAGTATTATTTTTTAATTTCTATGCCGCCGATTGCCGCCTCCCTAATACGAGCGCCCTAGGCCGTCGCCTAGTTTGCCTATATGAACGGGCCGGTCCTGTACTTAGCTGATACAGAAGCCTCCATCGAAAGGAATCCTAAACGCTTTTGGAGCTTTGTGAAGCAGCGATCTAAGTCCAATGCAATACCCAGTTTCCTCAAATAAGGTGATGTGACGATTTCTTCTCCAGAGTCCATTTGTAATGTATTTTCTTCCCACTTTATTCTACTTTTCTTGATCCTACCAGTGTTGCGTCTACTAATTACTGTCCTCCCCAAGCTGTAAATTATAATATACCCTCGGATATTCACAGATTGACCTAAATGTTATAGTTAAGCAAATTAGTAAAATTGATCCATCAAAATCTGCTGGTTCGGACCACTTATCACCTAAACTACTGATTGGGTGTGCTAAAACCATAGCCTTACCAGTATCACTATTGTTCACTAAATCGCTCTCTTCTTGTTCTGTTCCCCAAATCTGGAAGTCGGCCTTTATAATTCCGGTGCATAAAAAAGGGCACAAAAATGAAATAGTTAATTACAGACCTATTTCCAAACTGCATATTAGCAAAAATTTTTGAAAGGGTTGTCTACGACCAAATTTACGCAGCGCTGTCAGTCTTTCAGCCCTTCTCAGCACGGATTTCTTAAGCGTCGTTCAACTGCATCTAACCTGGCTTTGCTAAATGACTTTCTAACGGTCAGAATGGACAATGGGGCACAGGTCGATGTCGTTTATACGGACTACAGTAAGGCTTTTGATAGAATTGACCACAATGGTGCCGATTCTCTTGTCACAAATGCCTCTAAACTAAACTAAAAATCACCAAAATTTAGTTTATTCCTGTCAAACGACGATTTCCCATTCTGAAATAGACTAAAGTGACACAACTTAACTATATTTTAGTTTGACAGCACTAAGATGACACTGAGATATTAGTTTAGTGAAAATGGCAATTTTGCTATTCTGAATTTGACGTTTTTAACCTAAAATTTAGATTTTCTAACTAAATATGACTATTTTTAATCGCGACTAAAAACATGTGGAATAAAATTGGTTGTCATGAACTAAAATTCACACCAACATCTCGACTTCAGATGAAAAAACAGTACTGAATATTTTTTTTCTTTTGCTTATATCTCGAAAACGGTGTGTCCAATCGCAAAAATAATGAAAATTTCGACACCCTTTATGTAACCTTTAAACCCCTAACACTCTACATGTAGGTAATATTTTTTCTTATTTTCCATACAAAAAGTGAAAAATCCATATAAAACACGTCGAGGCTGCCCCCCTGCGCGCCTCCGGCTCTAAAAAGATTCACGTGGTTAGGTATCACGTGTGGAGTCGCGATTGTCAAATTGGATTTAGAAGTGTCAAAATTATTTTTAAAATTTAGAGAATTTATTTTGCAGAATAGCTTTAAGATTCTCATAGTCAAAAGTAAGGAATTTTAGTGATAGTTTAGTTCGGTGTACAAGAGAATGGGCCCCGATATCCTTAAAATAGGCTTGATCATTGTGTTGTGTCGCAATCGGCCGCAATGTCTGTGTGCAATGTGTATGTTGATTATGATGTAATGTGGTCAGATCATTTTCCCGTTATTTGTGAATGTAAGTTGCAAGGTTTGACTCCTTTAAGAAGTGTGACACGTGTAGTTGATAATAAAATTGTGTGGGGGGAGAAAACAGCGGACCATGTGTAACAATATCGAATTGAATGTCATAAACGTCTCAGACTTATTGATTTTCCTACTGAATTTCAATTGTGTAGTGATCGGTATTGTAATGACCATACTCATAGCTTACTTATTGATAAACTGTACTCTGACATCGTGCTTGCCTTGTCCCAGGCATCGGTGGTGGGGGAGGGGAAAGCAAGCGTAAGCGGAGTAAATGTCAGCCTAAAACCATTGTTGGATGGAATAAATATGTGAGCGACAGTCATGAGACGGCCAGGACGAGTTTTCGGGAATGGTTACTGTGTGGTAGTCCTACCACAGGTAACATGTATACAAAGATGTGCGAAACCAGAAAAATATTTAAGTCTCGTTTAAAATGGTGTCAGAACCATCAAGACCAGCTGAAAATGGATATTCTGCCAGCTAAGCATAGCACGAAGGATTTCAGAGGTTTCTGGAAAAATACCAATCGTTTGAAGAGTCGGCCAGGGTCTTCCCGTGAGTGTAGACGGTATGAATGACTTAAAAGTATCGCTGACAAATTTAAAAATAACTATGTTGTTAGGTTGCCGTTGGGACCATCTTCATCTCAGAAAAAGGGTGATTGATTGATTTATTTACTAACTTAAAAACAATCCTAAAGCTAGGTTACATTGCCCCCCACAAAACTGCTTACGCAGTTTAACTGTGAGATCATTGAGTCTCTCATACAGTAAACATATATTTATCAGAGGGTGAGTGGGGAGTATGTTGATACCATAATCTCGACCAAGGATGTATCAATGGCGGTAAAATCAATTTGTAATGGCAAATCCCCTGGTCATGACGGATTAAGTGTGGAACACGTACAGTACGCTGGGCCTTATATGTGCAGAGTGTTAGCTTTATTTTACAACCTTTGCATCTCACATTCGTACCTACCTACCGACATGGTGAGGACTGTCGTAGTGCCAGTAGTAAAAAGCAAAGCAGGAGATTTGTCAGATATATCTAATTATAGACCTATTTCTTTGGCCATAATAGTTGCTAAGGTGTTTGACAGCATTCTTAATAAACAACTAAATAAATACCTAAAGTTACACGATAATCAGTTCGGTTTTCGGCCAGAACTGTCTACAGAAACTGCAATATTGTGTTTTAAGAGTGCTGTAAAATACTATACTGAGAGAAAAACGTCCGTATACGCTTGCTTCCTCGACCTTTCCAAAGCCTTTGACCTGGTTTCATACGATATCTTGTGGAATAAAATGAGATCACCTATATATCAAATGAACTTATCAACATCTTTAAGTATTGGTGTGGGAACCAGGTAAACAACGTGAAGTGGGCGGGCACGTTATCGGACCCGTATAGGTTGGAATGTGGGGTAAGACAGGGGGGTTGAGCTCTCCCTCCATTTTTAACCTGTACATCAATGGGCTGATCGAGGCGCTCAGCGAGCAACATATAGGTTGTCACATAGATGGCGTCTGTTTTAATACCTAACGTTAGTTACGCGGACGATATGGTGCTGCTGAGCGCCTCTGTGGACTCAGAAGGCTGATGAGTATCTGTGACTGTTGTATAATGTAAAAAAAAGTCAGTGTATGGTTTTCCAAAGTGGACCTAGAAAAGTAATAGAAATGCCATGAATGGCTCACCTTTAGAAAGGGTAGACGAATTTAAAAGCCCACCTAGTGACAACTACCCTGAAAGATGATGCGGACATTGAACGGGAGCGGAGGGCGCTGTCGGTCAGAGCGAACATGGTAATCCGTAGGTTTGCTAGGTGTTCAAGTGAAGTGAAACTAACTCTTTTTGGAGCATACTGCACCACAATGTACGCATGCAGCCTGACTACACGCAAAAATCGTACAGTGCCCTTCGCGTCCAGTTTATCAACGCGTTCAGGATGATGTTGGGGCTCTCCCGCTATTGCAGCGCATCGACAATGGTTGCAGAAGCCCGCGTTGATTGTTTCTACGCAACAATGCGCAAGCGAAGCACTTCGCCGGTGCGGCGAGTGCAGGGGAGCGCCAACAGCATGCTGGCCGCGCTCGCGGGAGGGCTTGACTGTGCCATCATGACTCACTGTTGTGAGCGGCACGTGGCGCGCTTGGGAGTACAAAATTTATATTTCTAAGCGTGTTACGTGTCGCTTTCCTTTTAAATTGAAATTACATTTTTAACCGTAATTTATGACGAATTTAATGTATTCTTATTTGTTTTTTTTATTTGAGTTTTAATTTTGATTGTATTTTAATCTTATTTTTATTATTTTAATTCAATTGTATTTTAAATGCGTACCTATGCCTATTCTAATAATAATATGAGTCTATGTTACTCGAAATAAATTATTTGAATTAAAACAAAGCTTTTTAACAATGGATCTACTTCGTTGGTTTACTTCATACCTTGAAAACAGATCTCAAGCTGTCGTTATCAGTAACTACATGTCGAGCTGGGTTTCAGTTCCTAGTGGTGTTCCTCAAGGTTCCTTGATGGGTCCATTGCCTTTTATCATTTATGTAAGCGACATCGACTCGTGTTTCCAAAACTCAAATTTACTTTGTTTTGCTGATGACATGAAGATATTTTCTGCAATATCATCAGATGACGACATGGATGCTCTCCAATCTGACCTGGCGCGATTGGATGATTATTGCTTGATTAATAAACTAGATTTAAACCCTGTTAAATGTTCAGTAATCTCCTTTAGCAGAAAACGCGTCCCTCTCCCTACAACTTATAAACTTAAAGAGCAGCTATTACACAGATGCGACGGTGTCCACGACCGGGGCGTTTTTCATGATTTAAAAAAATTGTGCAAATAGTGGCCAAAGCTTCGAAGTCACTGGGTTTTGTTATGAGACTCGCAGGGTGCTTCAAGAAATTCAAAACCCTTAAGATTCTGTATTACTCTTTTGTGAGAAGTCATCTGGAATATGCGTCACAAATCTGGAACCCGTGTTATGGCAAGGATAATGATCGTACTGAGAATATACAAAAAAGATTTATTCGTTTTGTATGTTTCCGGCTGCGTATACCATACCATTCTGATAATTACATAAATCTTTGACAAGGCCATTTCATCTACAGCCACTCATAAATCGTCGTCGACTAGCAGATTAAACTTTCCTTTTAAAAATTATATCTAGTGAGATTGACTGCCCTGATCTCCTACATAAATTACGTTTCTATGTTCCTCAGAGATCAGTTAGATTTAATTCGCCTATCCTTTTACCTCTTCTTATTACAGGCAAAACTCATACATGGTGCGAGCGAGTAAGGACTTTAATATTCTTTGTAAAGAGTTCTCATTTGACCCATTTACAAGCAGAACCTATTCTGCACGCGCTCGGCTGAACGCTGACTTTTTTAAAAGTGCATAGTGCTTATTGTACCTTATAATAATATGTATACTTAATCTTTTTAATCGTGCTTGTTAGTGATCCTAAGATTTCTACTACTTACTTTTTCTGTTTTTACCCGTGAGAACCTGTAATTGGCTCTATGTTTCTTAAACAACTGTTATCCATTTGTTATAGCTGTTGGTTCTCATATTAATAAATAAATAATATGTAAGGATTCCTACACATGGCTGGATAGGATAGGGGTTTATTACCTAGCGCCTCGATGGCGCGTCGAATAGTAGAAAATCATTCTTAAACTCGATAACCACAGAGCCTGGCACCATCTCATATCAAAAAGCAGAGTTATTTAGTGTAAACTTATCTTTCTTTTTATCAGTTTCCTGACCTTTTAGACTCGTGAAACTTTTTATCTGTAAACTATAGAATACAACAATTTCAAAAATAAAACAATATTTGCTGCACATTGATTTTGACACTAAGGCAGGCGCCCATGGTCCCACTGGTCATGTCCGTTCAACTTAATCGGTCCATTAGATTCGGAGCAAATTGGCTGTGACAGACGGACAGACAGACACACTAGTGATCAAATAAGGGTTCCGTTTTTTCCTTTTGAGGTACGGAACCCTAAAAAGATGCCACCTTCCATACTAAAATCGGCAATGTCCTTTACTTATAAGGAAATATTATAAAAGGCTTAAATCTATATGTATAAAAATTAATTGCTGTTCGTTAGTCTCGCTAAAACTCGAGAACGGCTGGGCCGATTTAGCTGATTTTGGTTTTGAAATGTTTGTCGTAGTCCAGGGAAGGTTTAAACGGTAAGAAAATATAGAAAAATTCAGGAAAAATTATGTTTTAATAAATTACTAACGACCCGCCCCGGCTTCGCACAGGTATAAACCGGGTTATTATGCATATAAACCTTCCTCTTCAATCACTCTATCTATTAAAAAAAACCACATCAAAATCCGTTGCGTAGTTTTTTAAAGATTTAAGCATACATAGGGATATAGGGACAGAAAGCGACTTTGTTTTATACTATGTAGTGATGCATTTATGATATCCCGGTATTATGCCATAATTCCAAACAAAAAGTACTAGGCTTGCATGATTTTTGATATCTCGGTAGATAGGTAGGTAGGGTAGGTAGTAAATGATAAAGATGGACCACCACAAACATTTATATGGCAAAACAACGTTTGCAGGGTCAGCTAGTAATATAATAAAAATAGATAGATATATATAAGCATGTTCGTATTTGGTTAGACGAACGAGCGAAGTGAATTAAAATAGTTTGTACTTCAAAAAAAACTTTTAATCATGCCATTGACGTAAACTGATTTTTAATTATTGTCTTTTTACGATGTGAGTCACTCATCTTGCTAAAATTAGATGCATGACTGCGACAAGAAGCATTCGAACAGTGGCGGCCGCGACCTTACGCGGCGTAGTTGGAGTTACTGTTTGTTTAATATAAAATACATTTTATAATGGTCATGGCGCAGTGTTAAACAAAATGTTGGCCGCCATTGCTTATTAAGAATCCCTGTAAGCCAAGGCGTCGCGATCGCTACGATCAGAATGAATCTAAACCTAGTGCGCATCGCACCGCAACTCGAACGCTAATCATGAATGCACACAGGTCAGCTTCGATCCGGAGACTCGGCCCGGCGTGTCCAACCTGGTGACTATCCACTGCCTCGCCGACGACAAGCTGCCCGAGGAGGCCGTGCTGGAGGCCGACGGGCTCTCCACGGCGCAGTACAAGCGCGTCGTGGCCGGCGCCCTGCAGCGCGCGCTGGCGCCCGTGCGCGAGCGCGCCCGGCGCCTGCGCGCGCGCCCGCAGCTGCTGCGCGACGTGCTGCGCCACGGCGCCGCGCGCGCCCGGCCCCGCGCCGACCACGTGTACGAGCGCGTGGCGGCGCTCGTGGGGCTGGGCCGGCGCCGCTAGCTCACAGGCGGTGGTGGTGGTGCTGCATGGGCGCCAGGTGGTCGTGCGGCGCGTGCGGCGCGGGCGCGTGGCGCTCGCGCAGCAGCGCCAGCAGGTCGCGCAGCAGGTCCACGGCCTGCGCGACGGCCTCGGCCTGCTTCTCGGCGGCCAGCGCGCTGCGCATGGCGGCCTCGGCCAGCAGCTCCTCGGTGGCGAGGCGCGGCGCGTCGGGCGCGGGCGCGGAGCCCTCGCTGCACATGTCGTCGTCCAGCAGCGCCGGCTTGCGCTCGTCGTCCGAGTGACTCGCACGCCGCGCGCCGCTCGCTGTGGACCGCGCACGACTTTGTTAGTGCTTTTATTACAAGAACTCGTGCTCATAAACCTACGAATTCATGTGCACACGTATGCTAACGAGTGTTACATTAAGACTAAAAGCTCATACGACACGACATAGCCCAATGAAATAATTCGTCTGCAAAATAAATCCTAGTGAAGATTTCTCACCCAGATTATCTTTATTACGGCATTAGAGATACTGTCACACATTAATACAGATGGTTCACTCTATAAAATCATTTAAATAAAAAGCGACTCTTGCTTGGACACAATAAAGTACAATTCAGGTCGCACAGCGCTAACTACCTACAGTTATATTCAGCTAGACGTTGCGTCTCTCATATCGCGTAAGTCTTAGAACTTCTGACTACGTTACACTCACGAAATTGGCCCAACAAGTCTAACCCGACGCCTACTATTAGTTTCATACCTGAAATGCGCAATGAACTATCTGTATTTATCTGTGATACTGTGTGATTAATTGAAGGAAAATAGTAGTAGTATCAAAGGTCCCGAAAATCTGTTTTATTTGCAGATTTTTTATTATTTTATTCTATTTTAATTTGGGACTTTTATAATCGCAATGCGTATGACAGTCCCATCATACCCTAAACAAATAGTAACAAATCACATTGCTATGGATCACATTAGAGCCATACAGACTCTTCGCATCATCACCATTTGGTTGAGATAGAATTTTATGAAATGGCCTAAATCAAGTCGGTTTAACCTCAAGGCCCCAAACACATCATTTCTATCAGACTCATATCGAACACAGTCCATCAATAAGTGATGTAAGTCTTCCACAACTAACTACGTAGTTTTCTTCGCCTGCTTGGGTTTCGTTATTTCCCCTTGGAACTTCAACGCCCCGTCCACCCCATATAAAGGGTAGTTTTGAAAAATTTTTGATTGCGTACGATATTTAGGTATTATTTACTTAGTTGAGTATTTGTGCCCAGTTTCTAAACCGAAGGAATGAGATTTTTCATATCAACTGTATCCCTCCTATTACCCCTAGAAATCGTTAGATTTGTTACCATTATTAATTGATCCTGAGATAATTAACCTTTGAATTTGGCTTTTTTGTGCTGAATTAATAGCCCAGTCAATAACAACATCAAACATCGCAAACGCGCATGTAACTACGATTCTTTTATATGTTGTTAGGTGCCCTGAGAGTAGTTTATACCCAAGTTTGCAACCCTGAACACCTTGTGCTACTCCCATGGTGCTTCCTCGATAAATGGGCTATCTAACACTGAAATAATTTTTCAAATCGGACCAGTAGTTCCTGAGATTAGCGCGTTCAAGCAAACAAACTCTTCAGCTTCAGAGAACCACGAACAGAAGAAACACTGTATAATGCTTTCTATATCATTTTCTCCCACGTTAAATCTTATGAATTTGTGTCTTGTCTCTTTTTACTGTCGCTTTTTCGTTTCATCGACTTTCAAATCACAACGATGCTAAAGTAGTTTTCACTTCAAAAATCGTAGTTACATGCGCGCTTGCATTTTTTTGTGTGAATATTGACTGGACTATAAGTGATGACATAATGACTTAAAACTAAAGTTTCCCAAATATTTGAAAAACCTTTGACAGCTTACAATTCTTTTCGTACATAATTTCGAAATACAAATTAATGGACTTTTCCCGCAATATTTCTAATCCCATTATTTATACAGTCAAGGTGAGAAATCTTCACTAGCATTTATTTCGCAATTTTTCTTATTTCGTGGGCTAACATGAGCTCTTCACGAGCACAAAGGTATGCTCAGGTTTATCAGCTCTTAAGAATATTATAGTGTTATGGATCAAACAGTACCTCATAATGAACTAGCTAGAATAAATAAACATGAAATTACACCTAAGTGACAATCTAGTTTCCATAGTTTTTTAAATCCACCACCAATTTTTCAATTTTACGACGTCAATGTAAAAATATCATCTGACGTTTGGAAAAGTAAGTAGTGTTGCCATAATTAATAAATAATTACTACCATCATGAATTCGAAAGCACTTAGTAAAATTTTAACTCAAGAGATATTTCATCCAGAGCCTCTACCATGAGTTTACCCAGCCAAAACTCGCTAGCGTCTCCGTAAATTATTTAGTGTGCGTTACCCCAGCGGAATGTTGTAGCTTTTCAGGATTTCGGCTTGACAGATAATTAGTACCCCACCTCGTGTAAATGTGCCCGAAATGTAGAATTTGTGCGTCCAGCCGATCCAAAGATATTCACGAAAAACAGATTCCGCTGGAGTAACGTTACCCCAGCGGCATGTTTTTTAACCGGTGGTTGTAGCTGAGTACAAACTAGCTACTTAGATAGATCACATTTGTGCCTAATTGTGCCCAAAAAATCAGTGCGTCTTGAGGTTTCAGAGTTATTCAAGATGCCGCTGGGGTAACGTTTAGCAAATTGCTGTACCTCTCAAACGGCATGACATACAACTACGATTGTTTTTACTACGGTGGGTCTTAATTTGTGCTTATGCTGTGCAGTTTTATTTTTTCTATAATCGATACCGTTGGAAAATAAGAAATTGATTTACAGAAACCCTAAAATCGACCCTTGCGCTTCAATGAGAAACCCTGCGATTTTATTTCTACAATCGCTATCGCTTCAACGTTAATCAAGTTCGATTGGCAAACAAAGTACACTTTCTACGTATCACTATCGTCTCGACGATTGGTCTGTTCGATAAAATTACATTTTGTCTCTGGTCTTTCGTCAGCAAACGTCAAATTCCGCGCTGTCGCTGTCAACTCTTGTTGTCATTTGAACTCCGATAGTACGAGACCCCAAAACGACTAAAACACGTCGCATCGTTTTACGGGCAAAACCGTATAAAATCGTCAGTTTAGATGATTCTGAACCTGAACCCGACTCGGTTGCAGTACCGGTCAGAAAAGTCACAGTTTTATGGGAGCCCATTTCTGCTATGTCAAAAAAAAGTCGGCAGACGGTTTCATCATAATGTGTCTCAAATAAAAAATGTACATAGGTTTCCTAATTTTATTACGAAATTGTTTGTTTTCAAACATTTTGCGTAATATGGCCTGAGCGCATTTTCAAAAATGTCAGAAAATTTTATTACTATCTGTTTCATACTATTTTTTTTTAAATCTGTTACATGGTTATCGGGGTTACTAAAAACCTGTTTTCAGAAATTTTAAATGGCACCTATAATTCCAAAAACCAAAATAACGTTTCAGTCACCCGGAAAACGCGCGGTATTCACGACACGAAAATTTTTAAACACGTTCAAAATGATTTCACCATAAGATGCTCACACTTTCTTCTGAAAAATGATTTATTCGCATCAACTGACCAAAATATTACGGCGATGTGACGAAGCGAGCCCCCATTCCCAAACTTTAATGCGTTTTATCTAAGTATTTTTTTATTAATATGATAACGTATTTTTTTGCTTTATCTGACTGACCTAAAAGAGATGCCACTACCGTGGATCTCAGACGAAGAAAAAGTTAAAAAAAGCGTTATTATTGTCTCTTTCATCGTCAGGTCGTTTTAGTCAGCGCTAAATTTCAAATGCTCGGTGGCGGCGGCGGTGTGCAAAAAGCGGCGCGGCGCCCACCTCTACACCACACCTCTGTTACATCACATCATGCCTGTAGCGTTTTGCCCTCGAGTATGACTGAATTAAACAGCTTTCTGGAGGGCCTTAAGAACGGGTTTTCCGCCCGTAATCAGCGCCGGCCCGAGAATTCCTGGCGCCCTAGGCGAAAGGCTGGAATGCGCCCGTTTAAAAAAACTCGTGACAAATAATACTCAATACTCAATTCTTTATTGCATTCCATATGTATTACATAGATGGTATAACAAGTAAAAGATCAATATGGACCCTGTCGGGCACAGCAAAATTAGGAGAGAGGAAGAGGGCTAAGCAGCAATTCAATATTATTATAAATTATTAGATGTGTTTAATTAATAATTGGGTGTATAATTATGTATATATTGTATATTATTAGGTTTGTGTATATAGGTATAGTATATTAGGGATTTTTTTTTTTTTTAAAGGCATAAGAATAATATAGGTAATTATTATTTAAATGCTTTGAAGTATTTTCATTAATATTAAATTATGTTATTATTTATGTATTCATATTTATATTTGATTTCCTATATTCCTTATTATATTATATTTCATAATGTTTGGTGTATGAGAGAAAGAATAATTTTATTTTGCAATCAATTTGTCATCTAAAAACTCCTTTACTGAGTAGTATGACTTGGATTCCAGAAATTGTTTCAATTTATTAATAAATATATTTGTTTTGCTTACTTCTCTAATGTCATTTGGCAATTTATTATACATTTTTATAGACATAACTAAAGGGCTGGTTGAGTGCATTTTGAGACGGGATTGAGGTATGTGTATTTTGTTTTTGTTGTGTCGAAAGGTGTATTTTGTTTGTGTTTGTTCGCAAGTGGTGTAAAAATCTGGATGTTTTCTGACAAATTTACATAATTCTAAGATATATAAACAGGGCAGTGTGAGTATTTTGTGTTTTCGGAAGTATGGTTTGCAGCTATCTGTTTGTTCTATGTTGGTTATTATTCGAATTAACTTCTTTTGTAAAATGAAAATGGTTTGTGAGTCTGTACTGTTACCCCACAGCATGACCCCACAGCTGAGCCATGCCTGGGCATATGCATAGTAAGTGACAAGTGCAGTTTGCAGGTTGGTAGTTTTTTTAATCTCGCGTAGGGCATATGAAAATTTGGATAGTTTTCCTCTTATTTTCTGTATATGGGATTTCCAATTTATGTGGGTATCTATAGACAAACCGAGGAGAGTAAATTCATTTACTTGTTCCAGTTTTGCATGATTAAAAATGAAATTTAGTTTTAATGGGGATTTTTGATGGGGATGAAAAGTAATTAATTTTGTTTTGGTGAAGTTAATTTCTAGATTATGGTTATCCATCCAGTTTACAGCTGTAGAAAGAAGGGAGTTTAATTTAGCGTTTATATTGTCATCGTTCTGGCATGAGGTGAGCAGAGAGATATCGTCCGCAAATAGAACACATGGTCCATTTATAATTTTTGGAAGATCGTTTATATATATAAGAAACAAAAGGCAGCCTGTCACACTCCCTTGAGGAATTGACGCGTTAACTGCTTTAATGTCGGATCTTGTTTTAATTATTTCACTTGTGGTGTTATCGAAATATTCAATTTCTACTAATTGTACCCTATCCTTTAAGTATGATGCAAACCATTCATGGGCTTTTCCGCGTATTCCTATCCCATGTAACTTGTCTAATAGTATTTTAAATTGCACCTTATGCTTTGGTCATATCGAGCAGCATACCTATGGCGTAGTTTTTATTATTAATAATAGCTAGAGCCTCTTGTACGTATTTGTAGACTGCTAACGTTGTAGACCTGTTTTTACGGAAACCGTTTTGGCAGTCGTCAAGTATTTTATATTTTCCACAAAAAGAGTATACACGGTCACACATAGCCTTCTCAAAGATTTTAGACGCAGTTGGTAAAAGCGCGATAGGGCGATAGTTATTAGGGTCAGTTTTAGAATTTTTCTTATGTATGGGTTTTATCAGAGCGGTTTTAAGTTGATTGGGAAAGGTTCCCTCTTCAAACGATTGGTTAATTAATTTATAAAAAGGTAGGGTTAGTTCGTCTGCACATTGCTTAAGAAGAAATGGGGGAAGTTCGTCTACTCCATAGCTCTTTTTATTTTTCAAATTTTTTATTATTTTATTTACTTCATAGGGATCGACAGGGCTGAGAAACATGGTGTTTTCTGTGGGGCACATCACTGGGGCTCCTTTTGCTGGTGAGGTTTTTTCCCCAATTGAAGCAAAGAAGTCATTGAAAATATTAGCTATTTGCTTAGGTTCAGTGATCAAGTCATCATTTTTATGTAATTTAATGTTAATTTTTTCGTTTTTTATTGATTTATTTGTTCTTTCGTTTATTATATTCCACATAGTTTTTACTTTATTTGTTGACTTTTTTATTTTATTTATATATTGTAGCTTTTTTGCTGTCATTACAGATTGCTTTAGGGTTTTTTCGTATTTTTTATAATATTTTGATAATATGGGATTGTCTGTTTTAATGGTAAGTATTTTAAGTAGCCTTTTGTTTTTGCAAGATAATTTAATACCCTTAGTTAGCCAGTACTTCTTATATATCGTTTTTATTTTTATATGCTGCAGCGGAATACATAAATTTAAAATTTTATTTAATATATTATTAAACGCAATGTAGTTTTCATCTATATTTTTATTTGATTGTATTATTTCATTCCAATTTTGATTTTTTAATTCAGATTTGAATTTTTCTACATTTTGAGTATTATATAATCTTTTTTTCGCGAACCAGTTTGTTTTTTTGTTGCTGTCGCTAAGTAATTTCATGTGGAAGATGGTTGCACAGTGGTCTGAGAAGCCTAATTCTTCTACGGTGGTATAAGCATGTCTATGGTTAAAATTTGTAAAAATTAAATCTAAGCATGTCGAGGTAGTCTGTGTGATACGTGTGGGGACTTTGATAAGTTGTATGAATTTATGTTCCAACATTAGATCTAAGAACAAGTTAGTTTTTAGGCAGCTGTCTAAGATATTTACGTTAAAATCTCCGCCTAATATTACGTTATATCTTAAATATTTATTATTAATATAATACAACATTTCCTTTAATTGGCGAGTAAATACTTCTTCCTCTCTTCTATTCCAATAAATTGTAACTATAAGTACATTCTCATTAGGTAATTCTATTGCACATATTTCTATACAATACTCAACAGACATACAGTGTGAGTCTTCATAATGTGCACATATCGAAATGAGGAAATCTATGCTTAATTTTAACGACAGAAAAAATATTTAAAAAATCTAAATATTGTTTTTTATACTTTTTATGAAATTAAAAAAAAATTGTAACAAAACTGTGTAACTTTTAAACTGAATCAGCTATCGCGATGAAACAAACTCCATAATGATTGAAAGTAAGTAGCCGTCCACATAAAATTAAAATTGAGAAAAAAACTACCCTCAATTGAAAATAAACATGTTTTTTTAGTAAAAATCTGTATTTTTTTCTTCAATTTTTAATTGTAAAATTTATAAATAAGATAATAATAAAAAGAGAGCAAAAAAAAATTTTTTAAAAAAAAATTTTTTTGTAAAATTTTTTTTTTTTTTTAAACTAAAAAAAAAAATTACCATTTTTTCCGTCGATAAAATTAAGCATAGACTCCCTCATTTCGATATGTGCACATTATGAAGACTCACACTGTATTACTAATATCACAAACTTCTTTGTACTCGAAATGGTTTTGTAACAAGATACAGACTCCGCCGCCTCCTCGAATACGGCGACAGTAAGATGCTGCAATTTTGTAGCCGCTAAACTGTAAGTTACTCAATTTTTCTGGTGATAGCCAAGTCTCACATAGGCATATAGCGTTATACATTGTTTTTTCATGGATGAAGGCTTCAAGTAGATGTTGTTTGTTATAGATGCTTTGTATGTTTTGATATAAAATTTTAAATTGTTGTTCTGTGGTTTCGAAAAGTATAATTTTTAGTATTTTCATTATTATTAGGGTGGTAATGTTGTGTGGTGAGGGTTTTTTCGTCGTTTATTTGGTCGTTAGATTTGGCGCTTTTGCGATATGTCGTCTCTCTGGTCGCCTCTTCTCTAGTTAGTATCCGTTTCCCATCTATAAATAATTTGTTATTTCGTATTATTGCATACTGTCCATTTTTTCGTGCTCTTAACATTTCCTCACGCATTAATTTTCTTTCTCTTCGTGCATTTTCATTTAGAAATTCGGACACATGTATGCTAGTTCCTTGGAAATAATGACTGTTCTCAACAATGTACCTAGCCATTTTTTTGCTTAGAAGCTCAATAACTAGGGGTCTGTTTTTTGTGATAAATCTTCCTATACGATTTGTTTCTTCTATGTATCCGTTTAGGTCTACATGCAGAATTTCATAAAACATTTCAATCAATCTGCTGTGTAGTTCGTAGTCAGACTCATTGTAGTATTCGGAGAAGCCATAGATTACTATTTTCTTGGAGTAGTTTTCTGCATCTTTAATTTCTGGAGTTGGTGATAGGTGCTTCATATTTTTTATTTCGTTTTTCAGAGTTTCGTTTTCTTTGCATAGCTTTTCAATTTTTTTATTTATTTCTTCTATTTCATGGGTTGTTTTATCGTTCTGTTTATATAAAAAGTCGGTTTTTCCTTTAATATCCTCTTTGAGCTTGGTAATTGCTTTATTTATTTCAACTTCAATTGTATTCTTTAGTTCTGATATTATGAATTTATTATTTTCTTTTAAGCGCTGTATTATAATTTCGCTCAAATTTTCTAGTGAAAAGGTTGCTTGTGTAGCCGCGTTTACATTAATATCCGTATCCTCTTGGTGGATAGTATCACCGAGAAAGCACGAGTCTTCTGATACTGTGCTATCATTTTTTAAATTTTTAATCTTATTCCTGATTGTAATATTATTGTTGGTAGTATTTTCTAGGGGGGAATTTGACAGATTGGTTCTTTTGTAGTCTTGAGATCGAATAGGAGTGTGTATATTGCCGGTTTTCGGAGCCTTGCAGCGGCATGCCTGACATTGCCATGATTTTTTATGCTCTGGCGTCATGCTCTTGAAGAGATCAATTGTTGTGTTCGCACATTGTAGGTCATATTTATCTTGACAAAAATAACAGACAAGCATTTCCATGTCTGGTGGGTTTTGTTGACATCCTGCGCACACAAACGTAGATGACATCTGGAGATATTTTTAATAGTGCCCTCTAGTGTGTAATGGGTGTAATGTGTAATAGCGTCGAACTGATCAAGTAGCTGCGCGTTGATAGCTGTCAGTATATCGATAGTGCATTCGCTGTTTGACGCTAGATGGAGCTGTTAGGAATGTAGAATGATTTGCACTTTTTATTGTTTTTCAATATTTATCCACTTAGGTATTTAAATTTGCCTCTCACCTTTTCAGGATGCTTTGCAATTTATTTCCTTTTCAATTCAACAGGAGTTTTTTCACTTTAAATACCTTTTCCAGTAAATACGTAGTAGAAATTTGAATTTTGGTCGTTTACGTTGACACAGTTTATAATTTGAATATTTCTTCACTTTTCTTGTTAGATTTTAATAAACCAAAACTTCTGTCACATTTGGTTTTTGAATATATCACTTTTATTTACTTTTTGTTATGATAAAAGCACTATATCTATTTTTAAGGGTAAAAAGTACACAGAGCTAATGTTTACTTGCGCACTGCAGCGCCCTCTCATAAAACTATGTTCTTTCTTTTTCGTGTGGTTAGTGACTAATCTGGTGTCAGAGTTTTAAAGCCGCCCATGGGCCTCTGACTTGGCTTCACATGCCGTCGAGAAATATCTCTCAGGCGCGATCGGTACAACGATCGCGGTCAAACTATAATAGTCAAATCAGTTTTGAACAAAACATTATAACATACAACAAGACAAGCAATAAATTTGAAATCGCGATTTTTTTTTAAATGGAGCGAGTTGAGGCTATCAACTAAACTCGCTTTTGATTTCCAGATGAACCGTACCGATGGTTTCGTAATTGTCCATGAGCGCATTTTGGTAGAAAAATTGGTAAAAGATTGGGAGTATTTTCAAGTTGTAGGTAAATAAAAATTAATGTACAGTATTTTTTAATTTCGATGCCGCCGATTGCCGCCCCCCTAATACGTGCGCCCTAGGCCGTCGCCTATATGAACGGGCCGGCCCTGCCCGTAATTCCGTCATCACCTGGCGCCTTGTTGTTTTTGAGCTGCTTCAGAGCCATCCTAATCTCGTACAAGCTGACGTCCGGGATGTCTTCGGTGTATTGTCGGGTCAATCTAGCTCTTGGGTCATTTCCCGTGCGGGTGGGGCCGGATTTGGCAGAGAGCCAGTTTGGTTTCCGCAGGGGGCACTCTACGGTGGACGCCATCAAGCGCGTGCGGGCCCTCACAACGGAGGATGCTTTGGCCCGGGGTGGGGTCATCTTGGCGGTGTCTCTAGACACGCCAATGCCTTCAATACCCTGCCCTGAAGTTTCATCATGGAGACACTTCGGTATCACCAGATACCACCTACCTCTGTCGTGTGGTCGAGGCCTATTTGACAGACAGGGCCGTCATTGGTGATCGCTTTGCAAGAGGCGAGACTAAGCGGACGTGTGTTTTGTATTTAGTAACTATAATGAAATAAACAATTACGACAAATAAATATAATTATTTGCGCTGTCAGTATATAAGTGTGTCGCGTGTGAGTTGTAGGTTTTTCCGAGTTTCAAGAGTGTTTTTACCGAAGTTGCAAGATAACTAAATATTTATAAAAACGATAAATAAAGTGTTTCTAGTAATATGTCTCAACTAGGAGCGAGCCCGTTTGGTCGTAGCCAGTTACTACGGCGAAGTCCTCCACCGACGCTTACTGAACCATTACCCCCGAGTGACCAAAATCCACCAGTACCCGAAGAGAATGAATTGCCGAGTGAAGTCATAAGTACGCCGGAGATCCAGAAATGGTTAGGATCTATTGATACGATTCTGAACGAAGTCTGCACTATTGTCGGTGAGGGGAAAATGAACTCAGACCAGAAGCTTCGTGTCTCCACTCTTTGCCGGAAGGTCTCAAGTGAGACTTCTCAGATGGCCGTCTTATATCAATCGTTGAAGCAGAAAACAATCCAGGCCCATACCACAATCCAGCACCTACAGGTTCACCAGTACGTTGCGAACTCTCTCCAGCAGTTCAAAGAGGTCGTAGAAACGAAGCTGAATCCATCTGAAAATACCTCTTATGCTAGCATGGTGAAGAAAGGTTCCGATAACTTCGTCCGTCCTGCAAATTTGAGATCAGTCGCCATCTATCCCAGCGATAAGACCCAAACGAGTGACGACACCAAGTCGCTTGTTCAAAAGATTATCTCTCCTGAACAACTTAAGCTCCATATCCGTGGCCTGAGAAAGGTGAAAAATGGGGGCATTCTGTACCCTAATTGCGTAATACAACACAATCACAATTTGTTTCGATTTGAAACAGATTTCTAATCCATTGCTTCATAAGTTGGAAAAAAAATCTGTTCAACAACGTAAATAACGCAATGAATGTTGTTGAAATGTCAAAATGAAACAAATTTCGCGAAATTGTTTACGAAAATAAGTTACGCAATTAGGGTGCAGATTAGCACCGAAAGCAAAGGCGATATTGACAAGTTAAAGAATTCGGAAAAATTAGTATCATCGGGCTTTACAATAAAAGAACCTTCTAAACGCCGCCCTAGGGTCGCCGTGATTGGCGTTCCCGTAACCCTTGCCGAGAAGGAGGTATTTGACTGTATTTACGAGCAGAACCTTTCAGATAAGTTGCCGAATATAACTTGTGAGTCCGTCCTTGAGAGCATTAAACTGAGCCATAAATCGGGTAAAAAAGACCTTCCTACCTGTAATTACATCCTGGAAGTACCTGCTAGCATAAGAAAAATTCTAATAAATCAAAGCCGAATTTTTATGAATTGGACATCATGCCCTGTGAGAGATTTCACTATAGTCACCAGGTGCTTCAATTGTCAGCAGTTTGGACATGCAGCTAAGTTTTGCCGGGAAACTAGTCCTACTTGTAACCACTGTGGAGAGACTGGACACTCCTTCAAGGAATGTAGCAGCAAACCTTCTCCCGCTCAATTTGCGACGTGCAAGCATTTCAAGAGGAAATGTAACCATCCAACTGGTGACGTAAGTTGCCCGGCGCGCAAATATGCAGAGAACAACTACATCAACTCAATAGACTATGACAGCGCCTGAAAGCGCCACCGAATACTTTATTTAGTTAGCACACAAACAGGTAGCTTATCCTATATTTATATTTCAACTTAGTTTGTAACAATCATGACAAATCAGCTTATTTGTGATTTAGATAGTTTTTCTGTGTCCGAATCAAAGAGCTGAGAGTATACACCGACGGATCGAAGACCAACTCCGATACCGGAATCGGAGTCTTCTCACACGACCACAACATAAATATATCTCGCTGGCTGGTAATGTTCAACACCGTCTATCAGGCGGAGTGTGTGGACATCATACAAGCGGTCCATGCCATAGAAGCCAGGAGAGTTACGGACACCCACGTACACACGGCTACACATCAAGCTATACATTTCCAGTATAAGCTGACCTCGCATTGTAGGGAAATCCTATACAATGCGAGATCAGCATAAACTGGAAATGTATATCTAGCTTGATGTGTAGCCGTATGTACGTATGCTCTCCCACAGCTAACTTAATTCTACTTGTGGCATAACGGGCAGTCCTCTATGCAGGCTAAGGAAACCGTCACGCACGTGCTCTTTGAATGCACAAGCGTCACCCAGATTAGAACAGAAATCCTCGGGTCACCCAGATCTTTCACAGATGTTCTGAACAGACCAGGAGTTTTAATTAACTTTTGGAGGGAGGTGGGCTGGTTGGAATAACCACCAAACGGCCGCCATGGCCCACGCACAATGATCCACCTGACGGAATAAATGCGGAAACCAAACCCCATAACATAGAACAAAGAACAAGGGAAGCACCAACAAAGCAACAGTACCATAAAAATAACCAGAAAATTATAAAAAGTATTCACTACTCAACGAATGGAAATAGAAGCAAGTTACATGATAATAATATAAAGAATGTAACAGCCAACAAAACTTAAGAAAGCTTTAAAGAATTAAACACGTCAACCAAACGTGGAACCAACTCAAATAATCCAGGAACTACTTTTAAAAAAATCTCGAAAAAAATATGACATGCTAGTACAACAAATAAGCACCCCAAAGGGACTTATCCTATCCTTTTAGTATTATAAACTCGAGTTTGTGGAGATGGAAATAAAGAAAGAAAAATAAGTTTATTTGTCACAGGAACACATGCATACAAAAAAACAAGAGTAATCAGAAAACAACAACAAAAGTACATAATAAATTGCGAGCATTAAACAGAAATAGTCGGCAGCTGCACAACATTGATGGATAGATGTTTGTTGCTCTTTCACACAAAAAAAATCAAAATATCCGTTCAGTAGTGAACGGATTTGGAAGAAATTTGGCACACAGATAGTTTATAACCTGGATTAACACATAGTCATTTTTATCCCGATATTCCCACTGGATCGAGACTTATACGGGTGAAACCGCAGGACGCTGCTAGTGCTTTAATATAAAAGTGTACTAACCTACGTCTAGGGACGTGGAACATTAATGATCTTGCGCCCAACAAATCCGAATTGGAATTACTGAAATGCCACAACATCGATATACTATTAATATCAGAAACCCATTTTACCAGCAGTGCAGTCACAATATCTGGATATATCTATCTATACTGCTTTTGACATTAAGAACTCATTGAAACACCACCCGCCTGCCAGCTATCGAACAGTGCATATCCAAGCAACTGTGTAGATTAATTATGTACAGTTTGGAAATGTATTAGTAGATAAAGGCTATTTTTTCATTTTATTTTTAAAGCACAAAATCAAGAACACCAATTCTGACATTACATTGCTACGCCCGGAAAAAGATTTATAGCGCTGGAAGCGACTGGAATGCTAAGCACACATTTTGGGACTCAAGATTGGTTACCACAAGAGGAAGAGAGGTGAAACTGTGCATTGACAAACACTCCCTTCGTAAGTAAGTAACTTATCTACAACCGAACCAAAACATTGGCAAAGTGATCCGAACAGGCTTCTAGGATCTAATATACTTTTATAACAGGAGGACTCTTTAGTTTATATTTCAAGGTAGAATCATGCCTAGTTGGTTCCTCGAACCACGATCCGGTACCACTACCCTGCATTATGAAACCAACCAGAAATTGTACAACAAGTTACTGGGACTCTTAAAGAACAGCGACGTTTTTGTATGTTTTATTTTTAGTTCGTTGTGCTGGTGAATTATATTTTTATGATTTTTTGTACTTTGTACTGAAATTAATTTAACAGCTAAATAGGTACCGAACAAATACAATATAGACTGCGTGCTGGCAATCCACTCCACACATCTTGAAATCACATTCTCTTTCTCACTCTACTACCCCGGGCAAATTAGAACATAAATAAGAGAAAAGCGACATTTGCAACGACTGGCATACGTCCAAGACCAGAGAAGACAGACTGCTTTGATCAAAGCGATTGTAGACATTAGAAACGCTATTGTCCAA
The DNA here is from genome assembly GCA_963680765.1 of Agrochola lychnidis. Classification (NCBI taxonomy): domain Eukaryota; kingdom Metazoa; phylum Arthropoda; class Insecta; order Lepidoptera; family Noctuidae; genus Agrochola; species Agrochola lychnidis. Next base: position 25,168,783 of record OY796866.1, read on the forward strand.
GCTCAGAATGCAACTTTAGAATTTATTAGCAAAGCAAAATTTGAGTCTGACAACCACAAGGGGCACAAACTATTTCCAAAATAATCTAGTAGTAGGTATCTTCCAGAATTTGATAAAAATTTCATTATTATTTCCGAAGCTGTTATGACTGGTATTATATTAACCTTATCCAATAAAATATGATATAATCCAATCCAATAAATTGGGCATTTAATTTAGATTAAAATACGCCTTGACATCATACCATTTAAATGAATAGTTTATAAGACATCACAGATTCAAAATTACGCGTAACTGTATAATTATGGTTGACGGCAACGCGGGCGCAGCGGTATTAGTCACTGACCTTTCCTCGGCTATTAGGTATGTAATTATTATTAGGTACGTTCCCGTGGGGTATTTTTCGACATCCACGCGGGCGAAGCCGCGGTCAAAAGCTAGTGATAACTAAAATATGAGGCAAATATTTGTGATTTCCAAGTATGTATTTAAAAACCGTTGAAAAAATGGGTGAAAATAACAAAACTTGTTTTTAGTATACACATGGTCGTTTTAATGTAAACCAAAATCTTAAAAGGTCTTATAAGAACCAATAGGAAAATATTATGCAGATTACGAAACAGTTAGTTATCAATTCTATTTGGAGTTCATAGTAAAATAGCGAGAAATCGGGGTTTAAACGCAAGTGGTCCGAAAAGGGGCGGGGCCTCGTCAAAGTCGTATTGATGGTTTCCATGCCATCCTCAGAAAGAGAGCTGCATCGTTGCTAAGCCGTGCCCGCGGCAGTGGCAACAGCATTCTTAGCGTTGTGGCTGGCAGAATTGACTGTCCAATATTGTGGCATTGTATACAGTTACATGTTTAATTGACTAAATTATTTTGATTTTTATGCATTTATTTTGTTGTTTATGATTTAATTAATTTAAAGATTTCAATGAATTTTAATTTGTAATATTATTGATAATTTTAACCATTTTAGTAATTTAGTTTCAGATTTTTTATTTTTATCTAAGTAATAGTATGATTGTGGTGTGTATTTGAATACTAACATAACTCTTAAGTATATCTACTAACAAAAATATGGATCATTGTGTCTGAAGCAAATAAATAAATTAAAATTAAAAAAGTCGTTTCTGACGGCCAGCTGTAGCACTACGTGCGCTCATTGGTCAAATCAAATAGCACGCGCTTCGCCGGCTTCCTGTTACACACTTCCGACTAGTTCCGACTCTTTTCACGAAATCACTCACTCACAGGTTGCAGGAAAGCAAGACGAAAGATTTGCAGGAAAGCGAGAGAAAACATGTTACCCATAAAAAATTTGAAGCTTCGCACGCGCGGGTGTTATAGTACAGTGGAACCTGCCGGTTTCCTCACGACGTTTTCCATCGCCGTCACGAGCAGTGGTGAATAAATAATGTACACAAAGTAAAGCGCCGTTCAGGGTTCGAACCTACGACCTTATAACTCGTAAGTCACGACCGTTACCACTGGGCCACCACACCATTGCTCTATGTGCAACGAGCAGGAAAACATATTTTGGTTATGACTATACAAGCATAGCACAATGGCCATAGTGTTTTGTTTTTGCGAGACTATTGCGCTTCGCCTACATACATTCTTGTTCCTCGTGACTCACATTCTCGGCCGCTGCTGTTGAATATATTCTGCAAGCGCTCCTCGGCGCTGGAGAGGTCGCCCAGGGCGCCGCCAGCGGCACACTTCTTGCGGGCTTTGTATTTTATGTCAGCCCAATACTGTAACAACATCATTTTATTTCCTTTTCTTTCTAAACATTGCTTTGTTGTAACGTACCAGATAATTTTGATTTCATAGTTATCCAGTTTTATTGAGAGAAAAATATAAACATTGTTCAACATTGTTGAGCCTATTCATATAAAACAAACCAAAGTGCGTGTCCGTGGTCAGTAGGGATGAATATAATTAAAATATAATAATATTAAATATTGTGCATGCTTAATTTTATCGACAGGAAAAATGTTGTATTTCATAGTATTTCTCAAAGACTAAATGCAAGCTGAAATTTTAATGGTTGTTTTCCTGCGGCAGAACGGTTTGCCCTGTGTAGTACTATTGAATCATAGAGTTAAACTCAAAAAATTATAATGTTTTTGTTTTCAAATAATTAAAAAAAAATATGCATAAAGGCTCCTTCAAACAGGCACGACACGCGACGCGACCGACGAGCGGTGCCTTTGTGTCGCGTCGCGTATCGCGCCTGTTTTGTAAGAGCCTTAAACTTGAAAGCGTGAGAAACAATAGTATCCACTAGACATAACGTAGGTACTTGTCGAACCGCATGTGTGGCGGTGCGCTTCCGACAAAGCGAAGAGCGGTTCGTAAATGTTCAGACCAAAATAAGCTGTCGCGCGTAGTGATACGGCATAAACTAGACTGCACGCAAGCGAGCGGGTGGCGGCGGCGGCAAGCTTCTCCCCACGCACCCCCACCCCGCACCGCTGGCGCCGGCTCTCTCAGGCCGCATTCCGAGTTAAGATAAAAGTGATAATATCGCGAATCCAACCAAATTTAATAGTCACAAAATATAAGGATTTTTGAGTATTAATTGTGACTTTGGACTTTGGTCGGATTCGCGATATTATCACTTTTGGCGTAAGTCGGAATGCGGCCTCAGTTGACCCGCGATCGTCGTATGACGCGTAATACGATATCGTAATTTGTAAAAATGGATCGACATTACAGTTATTCCAATTTGGAGTACGTCGCTATTGTACAACCTGTACGCTAGGGCTAGTTATAACTTTACGCGGAGTTGCAAATCTTGGGGGTCGCTCCGTCTTCACGGGGTTCTGAACCTGGGAAGACGACACATACAACAACTGTGAAGTGTGTGTGACTGTGAACTGTGCATGCATCCCTATCATTTTCGTAGAGTTCATGCACTACATACAGAGTATCGAATGTCCTAAATATCGATATTTATTTATAGGAAATAATAAAGCTTCCGAAAAAAAATTTACTTCCGAAAATCTGTGGTTGACTGTAATACTAAATTTCCAAAACAATACTAAACTTCCGAAAAAAAAATACAAAGTTTCCGAAAAGTCATGTTGTGCTACAAAAATTAGTGACAGAAACGAATCGCTGCAAAACCGACTCCACATAGTCTTGTCTGCCCTACCCCTAGAGTGTAATTTAAGCCCGCGTAGGCGCGGAGGGGCGAGGCGGCCCACGAGTTGAGGAGCAGGTGGTGAGCGTTAAAACCATCTGCGACGATAAGCTCGCGTGGGACCGCTGGAGCCTCGCAGCGCCGGAGCCGTGACAGAAACCATGCCTGCTGCATATTGCATGCTCGCTTGCATGCTACATGCATGGTGTATGCTTGTTTGAAAAATATTACATCAGCAAATTCTAAATGCAAGTTGAGGACAGACTAATGACTAATAGCAATGCGTCGGCAGAGTGTGACAATTTCAAATCTACTTAAAAAGATTCCACTCATAATACCACATAATCAAAATTTGTTCGATATTTTAACGAGTAGGTATTTTTAACGTAAATATAATGAACTTAGGTGTATTAAATGTTGACATTTTGAACTTAGGTATAATGACTATCGACATTTTTAATCAGTCGATATTTAATCACTCTGCATTTTAAGCTTAGGTCTAACAATTTTCGATACAATCCATATTTAAATTTTCGATGTGTTGAACAGTGGCATTTTTTTTTTCATTTTTTTTTTTGGGTGGCACCCAAATCGTTACCTACTCGTACCTACCTTTGTAAATAGCGAACAGTGAAAAAGTAGGTTAGTAATCACTGTAAATAAGTTGATTACAATTTTTGAATACGCCTTAAATACTTAATTTTTATTGTACCATAACGACGTACTCCAAATTGGAATAACTGTTATTTCGATCCATTTTATTCAGAAAACAATTTTATGTCAGAAAATATACTTGTTTTTTTAGTTTCGTTTTAGTGAATAACTTTTAGTTATCAGCTGTAGCGGAGGGTCAACGACCGCGCGTCGCTCACGCCTGTCTCGTAGGTACAGTCGGTCGATCGCACTGTAGAGGTACTATGGGTTCTAGGTTGCTTTCAAGTTTTGTTTTTCACAATTCAAATGTTTTTATTTTTTTTAATAAATCTATTGTACTACCAAGACAAAATGATTTTGCTGCGAAAAAACAACCATTAAAATTTCAGCTTGTATACTTATGATAGATGGGGCAAAACAAACAACATCAAAATCTACTTTAAATTACCTACAGGTCGCACCTTGCTCAGTTTAATTCTGACATGACATGATATGAAATAATTAGTTGTGTTAAAAACTGTAAAGTTATATTACTAGTGGCTATTCTGACATAGAACTAAACTGAACTCATGTCATTGTGTCTGAAAAGTTATGTGGAAAATAGTTGTCATGGTATGGGCATGTGACGCAGAGGAATGAGAAAAATGTTGTGAGGAAAGTTTTGAGTACCTATGTGTGGATGGCTATAAGAGTAGGGGAGGACCAAAGAAACGATGGATGGACTGTGTGGAAGATGATATGGCTAGAACTACCAGGATGATGACTAAAAGAGAAGTATGGAGGAAAAACACATGTTGTGCCAACCCCAAATAAATTAGGTAAGGGTAGGAGTATACTGGTGCCGATTCCCTTGTTCACAAACTAAACTAAATTTAAGTTCAGTGCATCTTTTTCTTTCTATTTCATTAAGAAAAGGACAGAAGATAAATTTTAGTTTAGTCCTGTCAAATTAATCAGCGCGTTTGTTCGCCTGTCCTTTTCTTAATGAAATAGAAAGAAAAAGATGCACAGAACTTAAATTTAGTTTAGTTTGTGAACAAGGGAATCGGCACCAGTGATGACGAAATATTATTCTTATTCTAAAACCATATTTCGTTTAAAGATTTTTTTAATTTCTGCCCACCAACTTATTTGAGAAAGGAGATGTTTCATTTTCGACCATAAAGTGTACGTTAATGAAAAAAAAGCGGCCAAGTGCGACGCGTACTCGCCCATGAAGGGTTCCGTAGCAGCAAGTAACATTGAATGAAAGGTAAATTGCGGTTTACGATTTATGACGTATTAAAAAAAATCTACTAGCTAGATCTCGTTCAAACCAATTTTCGGTGGAAGTTTACATGGTAATGTACATCATATATATCTTTTAGTTTTATCATTCTCTTATTTTAGAAGTTACAGGGGGGGGGACACACATTTTACTAATTTGGAAGTGTCTCTCGCGCAAACTATTCAGTTTAGAAAAAAATGATACTAAAAACCTCAATATCATTTTTGAAGACCTATCCATAGATACCCCACACGTATGGAAATGATGAAAAAATTTTTTTTGAGTTTCAGTTCTAAGTATAGGGAACTTCAAAATTATTTGATTTTTTTTCTATTTTTGTATAAAAATCTTAATGCGGTTCACAGAATACATCTACTTACCAAATTTCAACAGCATAGCTCTTATAGTTTCGGAAAAAAGTGGCTGTGACATACGGACGGACAGACAGACAGACAGACAGACATGACGAATCTATAAGGGTTCCGTTTTTTGCCATTTGGCAACGGAACCCTAAAAAGGAAAAAATTCCACGAATTGAGGAAAAGTATTCTTTCCTGTTTATTCCTCTGATTACTTCGGCACAAAAAATAATAGTTTAACAAATTATTGCCATATTTTATTCATCATGGCGTCGTTTTACTTGCATACTGCTTTCGTCCAGAAATCATGTTACATTTTAACAAAATAATATCATGTAGACGTTATTCAAATAAATATGAAAGGCGTGTATTTCTGTACTACAATAAGATAGCTATCTTATACAACTTTTTTGATTAATTAGAAAGTATGATTCATCATAAAAATAAAAAACTGCTTTTGTGGATTGTAGATTTGTAGGTACTTCTGGACGAAAATGGCTAGCTGTCGATAATCGTATTTCTTCTGACAAACGTCAAACATTTTCGGTTTTTATTTTGTGCCCAAAAAGTATTAGATATTATGGAAAAAAACAGTCTTCATTGTATTTAGGAGTTCGTTTCCCAGGTTTTCTAAAGTGTACATGTTATGGCCGGAGTCCCATACAAAAATGAAACGTCTCCTTTATAGTTCAAAAGTTAAAGAGTACACTTTTTACGACTTTAGTAGCGCGCAACTGTAACAAAAGAAGTAATTTTAAAACTCCTTTATCTACACCCACCATGCTATAAAACCTCTATAAAAGTTTCTGAAACAGCTTATTGGCAACATTATAACAGCCAGTGTCATAGTAACCGTTACCTCATCCAATTAGTGTTGCAATGTTGTACTAAATTTCATTACGCAACTCGTTTCAACATTCAAGCGGGGGACAGCAACACCCGCTGCACGCGTGTGTGTGATGTGCTGCTGCAGGCGACACACTATGGAAAATCGTAGAACAACTGCTAATTAAAAATGGTTTTGTCAATGTCGCTACTGGCATGCTTTTTTATTTTACTCAATAGTTTAAGGACCAAAATAGACTATAATATCAAAAAATTATACATATTACATGAAATGATTTTTTTACAACACCACAAACTTAGAGTTTTGACGGGCGTCCATGTTAAGCTCGTTCAATTCATCACTTTCAAATTGATTTTTTGTTATACGTTACAGGAAAAGGTATTATGTATTATATATTTCTGGAAACCTCGTCTTTTTAACCGACTTCTAAAAGGAGGAGGTTATCAATTCGGATGTTTATATATTTTTTTTTTAATGTATGTTCGGGCATAACTCCAGTCATTTATAAATGGATTTGCAAAGTTCTTTTTTTGTTTGAAAGGGTATGCTCTCGAAGTGGTCCAATTGTCATCTGGTCAGGATCTGATGATGGGATCCTGGAGAAATCGAGGGAACTCTTCAAATATTATAGGCACAACTGTAGCAATTTGGGTATTTTTTATACTAACTCGTGCAGTTACTCTTGGAAAACACCATTTGGTGAAGTGGAACTGATGATGAAGACCACAGATGGCCATCGGGACTATTCAGTAATAAGTATTTAACGGGTTGCGATTCGATTACTTTAATATGGTTGTCAAGCAATTTATGCTCGTCACAATGCATATGAATAAGTGAAGCTGATGGTGAAGTACCAGGAGAACTCCTAAAAGGTGATGAGCAGTTGGCATTAGGCTAATGTAACATAATAAATTACAAATTAAACCACTAAAAGGCGAGAAATAAAAACTAACTTAAATTTCGGAAGTCGGTGTCTTTGGTTTTGTATTTTCGTTATTTGCCACCGACTTCCGAAATTTAAGTTATTTTTCACTTTGTAGTGGTTTTTTGGAAGTCGGTTGTTTTTTTTGTAAAAAAGTTTTTATTTTGAAGAATATAAAACAACTAATATGTATTTATCATTATGTTAACGTTTACCTTAAAATAATTGCAAAACAAAATATGGTGAAAAAAAGGTTTTTTTAAAGTTCATCGAGACTTGACAGTTGCCCACGTTTACCCCTGCTTTACATTTAATGTTGATTTGTAGCCTAGCTATCTATAAACATAATCAAACAAAAAAAAGCTGCGGATATTTGCGGTTTTCGGAGTAATTAGTAAAAATGTGATAATAGTCAGAAAACGGAAAACCGCTCGCTATCTATTGCGGTTTGAAATGTTGCTGTTTACATTAATAGTTTGCGGTAAGTTTTGTAATTTATCATTGATATTAGGGCGTTTATCTTTTTTGCATTCATGTTGCGTGTGAAAATATTAATCAACAAGATGCACACTACCCTCATATTTCATATAGTATATAAACAGTTGTTTCATTTCATTGTAAATAACAAGTGAATTAACAGAAGTGTAATTGTTACGAATACAATATAACTAAAGTCCCCGTCACGAGAAGCTATAATTTTTGTAAATAAAGAACTTCTACCAAGTTACGTAGCGACAATTTAATCAACAACAAATAATCCCAAATTCAATGAAGTCAAAGTAACGTACGTGTTATAGGAAATTAATGAGCAATTTCACTTGATCGGGTTATATTTTAGCGATATAAAGCGCTGTCGTCTAAGGTTTTGTGGTACTGGAACGCATCTGATTCATGGAACGTAAACATTTGGGCCCCGATTTTGAAGTAAGTTCACGCTGACGTTGTCTCTGCTGTCTTTCGAGTTTCGAATGCGTCTGTTTGTTTGTGGTGTTTTCGCGGATTAGGTTATATTGTTTGTTTGTAATTAGATGTGTGTGTTAATATAATTATATCCCTGTAAAAAATTTGTACAAAACTGTTTTTGTTTTATTTTACCCAAAGATTGCAAACCCCTGAATGTGTGTTTACAAAATTTATAGCTTCTCGTGACGGGTACTTTACGTGTTTTGTTGACTCTTCAAAATGTCTACTTTCAAGTGTTCTAAACGTGAAATAATACTTTCGTACATCGAAGGAGGAAAATCATTGGAGGCACTATTATCATATATAGAAAATTATCATGTATCTGAAGACAACTTATGTTTTATCCTCAGTTATTTTTAAAGACATAATTATTATTCCCGCTTTTAACAAACGATGGACAGAAGCTTCACGGAAAAAGGATATATTTTCAATGAAAAACAGTAATTGGTTGGAATCTGAATATTCAGTAACTTAACCGAACTCTGAAGACGTTACAACCGTCTCCACACCATCTACTTCTTCTGGAAAACGTGGGAGACCGTGCGCATCTTATCCAGACTTGTCAGAATCCAGTAAAAGAAGAAAAAATACAATGTTACTTAATGAATATGGATTTGAACACGTCTATAATGCATATCTTCAAGGGTTACGTTCGATAGAAGGAACAGAAGCTAAACTTGTGGAAACATTAAGGTTTGCTGACAGTGAAAATAAGACCTTATTCTCGAGTCTCATAGAAGATGCGAGGCAGACAAAAATTTTAACGGATGAAGAAGCATGGAGCGTATTTATTGACTTAGATTTAACGAAAGCACAATATTTGTACCTATTTGAGAAATTTTACGAACGAACGATAATGTTTTATGTTTCCACCATATTACAAAGTGCAAGAAGTTAAAACTATCTGCTATCCACCGTCTTCAGCTATAGAAATTACAGACACAAGTGCAAAAATAGTAAGAGTTCAAGATTTATTAGATCACACTGCAGCTAGAATATTGACAATAGATTCAGTGTATAGGAATGGATTGAATAACTAACTTCTTTACTGTAAATGGGGCTGTGATGGCTCATCCGGTCAAAGCCAGTACAAACAAAAATTGCCAGAAGAGTCTGAACTAATTTCTGATGCAAACTTATTTATCACTTCTTTGGTGCCTATTGAGTTAATTAACGAGCTAACAGGTGATGTTGTCTGACAAAATCCGGTACCTTCATCTGTTCGTTTTTGCCGGTCTATATTAATAGAATTTTGCAAAGAAACTCCCGAGAAAACTAAAGCTGTGGTGGATGAAATAAAAGGTCAAATAAATTCTTTGGGTGCATCATTAATTACCAAAGAAGGTGAGGGAGTGCAAGTGAAGCATGATCTTTCTTACAATGATAGATGGCAAAGTAGCTCAGGTACTAACAGATACGCCTTCGGGTTCCACATGTACAGACGCCAGCACATCAAGCTACCCGAAACTGTCAAATTTTCCCAATCAACTTTGAACCTTATACTTCAGCGATAAAGTTGAAAATCTATTAAATAAATTTGACAGATTGTAGTAGCCTGATGTGCTGGCGTCTGTACAATATGTGGAGCTACTCCACGCCAAATGAACGATTTGACTAAAGTGACTGCTAGGCCTGAAAATGAAGATTCTTATCAATACGGACTGTCTGTCTACTTTGCACGCCTGGATTCGTTGTATAGAAATGATTTTAAATATTTCCTATAATCTGTCTTTCCAAACATGGTCAGCCACAAGCGAAGAAAAGAAACGACTAAAGCAAGAGAAGAAAACCCTGGTACAAAGGCGTTTCCGTGAAGAGCTAGGATTGATCATCGACAAACCAAGACAAGTAAGTGGTAAATCTAATGACGGTAATACTGCCAGAAGATTTTTTCACAATGCAAGCTGATCTGCTGAAATTACAGGAGTGGATATAAAGGACAATGACCAAACGTGGTACCAAAAAGTCTCGCGCATCCAGACCAAAATTGTATAGTAATTACTTTCATAATTTTTTACGATATTATACGTCGGGGATTTGATTTTTGAACAGGGAATTTACTTTTGAGATTAAAAGTATAAATATTGTTTTACTCCCTATAACTGACGTTCCGTTTTACATGAACAGCCCCTTGTCTGTCGACTTGTCAACAAATTAGATGTTACGAAATGCCTTGTTTGCAAGCATAACATTTTATGACAACCGTTGGCGTCCTTCGTTTTTTAACCCTTGATTTTTGAAAGTGTCATGATCACTGTAAAAAAGAATACTTTGCCGATTCTACATTATTAAAAAAAAAACTAGAATATCATTCATTCATTATTTTATCTATGGTTAATTGGCTGTTCACAGCCAGTCTGCCAGAGATGTAGAATGCAATAGATTTGATTTTTGATGAATCGACTAACCAGTAATAGTTTCTTTTGTGTATTAAATAATTATTTAATGTTTGCTTGAAAAAAATTTCACGAATGATATGTTTTTGCTTTGATTTCTTTGATTATCAGCAACAATTAAGTAAAATCAAACAATTAAGTACACCAAATCGATTTAGTTTGGCTTATTGCTAGTTGACACAAAATCGATTTTCATACCCTTAAGATTTTTGTTTATCGATTACATCCCTAAATCCCGACTAGTTACTTTTTAATCTGTGCATTGATTTGACATTTTTAGTTGTACTCTACTGACGTATCAAGTACCAACTATGGCCGCATTCCGAGTTACGCCAAAAGTGATAATATCGCGAATCCGACCAAAGTCCAAAGTCACAATTATTACTCAATAACCCTTAAATTTTGTGACTATTAAATTTGGTTGGATTCGCGATATTATCACTTTTAACGTAAGTCGGAATGCGGCCTATCTTTGCGCTAGCGAGTAGTTTTTGAGAATAAAGAGAACTTGAGATTATATTAGATAATTATTGAATTGTGCGTTGAGAAATAGAACGTGTTTGTATTTTTTTAACTTCTTTTTCTGCGTTGTGTATTGTGCAAATATGGCGAGTCGTGGGGTCGACCGATTGACACCGTCAGCCAACCGGCAAATCCGACGATGTATCAATTGTTCGTTTTTGATACCCAGAAACCAACCTACACATTCATTAGAACAAGCGTCTACTCCAATGATTAACTTGTTACAGTCATGGATAACTTCTACTCAGGTAAGCAGATCCGCTTACAGTATTGGCAATGTAAAGTTCGGACAAATCTAAGTCTTCAGTCACGCATCCTGTGGCGCAAAGTCAAAGTCAAATAATTTATTTCAATTAGGCACAAAAAGGCACTTTTGAACGCCAAAAACAAAAAATAGAATTGATTCTTGTCGCCCCTTCCAAAAGGTAGTTTTCGTATGGAGAAGAATGGGCAAGAAACTCCACCGTTACTCTTTTAAAATGTTTTACAATATTTTGTATACATTAATTATATAACTATATGTGAAGACGATGCACCTGGAATAATATTACTATACCACAATAGGTAAAAATAATTAAAAATGAAGACAAATGACAGAAAAAGTAATAATTATGTAATGGATACATGGTGTTCACATATTTACAAGCATTGTAAAAGTAGCGCGGCTATCATGTTGCAATAACTCGTAATTTTTAGGGTTCCGTAGTAAACAAGGAACCCTTATAATTTCGTCATGTCCGTCTGTCTCTGTCTGTCTGTCCGCGGTCTAGCTCCGAGACCCTTAGTACTAGAAAGCTGTAATTTGACATAGGTATACATATTAATTACGCCGACAAAGTGATAAAATAAAATTATGAAAAACATTTTTTTTTAGGGTACCTCCCACACACGTAAAGTGGTGATGTTTTATTTTTTTATCCCATAGTGTGGAGTATTATTGGAAAGGTCTTGCAAAAACAAGTTGAGTTTGTGAAAACCATTTTTGGATTCAGGGATCCGTTTGCAAAATATTAAGCTTTAAAGTGCTAATTTTTGTTAGAGTCAAGTGTCCCCCCCCCTTGCCAGCTAAATGGTTGGTTTTGGATGTGTGAAAAAATCACAGCAGTAGCTTATATAACGAAATTAAAAGGAAAACTATCACAGCTAAGTAGACTTTACTAGTTATCGAGTAATAATCGACCAACTTAACTTTGCAGTTGCAAAAACATGTTTTCCCATATATTCCGTATGGGAGAACATGTTTATCAACTACAAAGTTAAGTTTGTTTTTGGGATAAATTCATCCCAACTACGGAACCCTTCATTGTGCGTGGTCAGACACGCATTTGGCCGGTTTTTTTATTATTAATATTAGTTTAACATGTCTATTTAAAATAGGTCGTACGAAGCGTCGAAAAAAATAACCTAGTTTTTAGATTGTTTTCGATTTTATAAAATAACTCCAAAACCCGGGTTTTTTTTTTTCAAAAATAACTTTTGTATGAGTTAATAATGATCAGTGTAATCTATAAAAAACAAAGTTTGATTTTGATGCAACATGGTACGGGATTCCATACATCCATGAGCATTCTCCTTTGATTAAACGACTTTACATAATTCTGCAAGCTCTTTCATCAGGTGTAATGATAAATGCTGAAAAATTTGGCAGTTATGCTATGGAGACCGCCAGGATCTATGTGAGCAATTATGAATGGTACTACATGCCATCTTCATGTGGGGGCTTGTGGCTAAGTAATAACAGCTGCACGGGTCGATCGATCAAGTTAAGCTGCGCTTGCCGCGGTTGGTCTGTGTATGGGTGACCATCTTTAAATAAAAAGACCCCTCCGTGCCTCGGAAAACACGTTGAGCCGTTGGTCCCGGCTGTCATTTGTAGATCTTTGACAGTCGTTACGGGTAGTTAGAAGCCTTAAAAAAAAAGTCTGACAACCAGTCTTACCAAGGGGTATCGTGTTACCCAGGTAGGTGGGTTGTGGAGGTCAGATAGGCAGTCGCTCCATGTAAAATATTGGTATTCAGCTGCATCCGGTTAAGACTGGAAGCTGACCCCAACATAGTTGGGAAAAGGCTAAGCAGATGACTACATGCCATCTTCAGTTCACAAAATTTTGATTCATGGAGAAAGTGTCATAAAGCATTTTGCAGTACTTCCTATTGATCAACTTTCCGAAGATGCACAAGAATCTCAGACACACGAGTGATCCAATAAGGGTGCCGTTTTTAGGGTTCCGTTGTAAACAAGAAACCCTTATAGTTTCGTCATGTCCGTCCGTCTGTCTGTCTGTCTGTCTGTACGCGGTCTAGCTCCGAGACCCTTCGTACTAGAAAACTGTTATTTGGCATAGGTATACATATTAATTACGCCGACAAACTGGTAAAACAAAATGATGAAAAAAAAATTTTTTTAGGGTACCTCTCATACACGTAAAGTGGTGATGTTTTTTTTTGTTTTTTTTTTACCCATGGTGAGATGTACGTTACCCCAACAAGAAAGTATCTCCTAGAGTTATATGAGTAGAACGTATAGTTTGTGCCTTATCTGCTGTAAATGTGCCCCCACATAAAAAATGTGTGCCCCCTGTCGTTTTGGAAAAAAAAAACGGAAAAACGATTCTTGCTGGGGTAACGTTTTTCTAGCAGGAAAATTCTAAACGAATGATCGGAGAGAGAAAAATTGTGCATGGCCAGAGAGCTTATGTGTGCCAAAATGTGCCCCCAAAAATAAAATCTGTGCCCCTTCAGATTTTCGAGATATTGCATTTCCTGCTGGAGTAACGTTTTAATGAATCGTATATCTCTAAAACCATTGCATGTGCCCCTGTAGAATAAACATACACGAGTAGCTCTTAATGTGTGCCCCTTAGTGCCCCAATTAGATTTAAGAAAATATTTATAGTTTTCAAGTTATCGCGGTTTTATGAAAACCCGAAAAAACATCGCAGCGCCTAAATGAGACAAGGCACAAGTTCGCTGAAAACTGTATTCGATCCTTCTTGACGCTAATAATAACCATACAAAGTTTCAAAACTGTTCATGCATGCGTTTTTGAATAATCTTGCTAAAAGTAAAAACGATGGTGTCATAACTTTGACGGCAAAATACAAGGAACTGGCTCAATCCCAGATGTGTAGGTGTAAACCAAAATCATGTGCCTTTAGTCAAAATAATATGGTGAAAATATTCAGCTTGGAATTTTTCGCATTAAGTAAATATATATAAAAAACCAAAATACGAGGTGCATTCAATAAGTACCTAGCCTCATCGCCAGAGGGCGCTGTACTTTCAAAAGAGTTTTACCACAGTGTAGCACATTCTTTTTTAATTCTTTTTTCAAATTTTCATTCCAATCCCTTCATTTGTTTTAATTTGACAACTTATGGAAGCGAACGTGTCGATCGGTTTTACAAAAATGGAAAAAGAGCAATATCGTTCGGTGATTCGATTCCTATTTTTGGAAGGGAAAACGCGCATCGAAATCAAAGAGCGCTTGGATGCTGTGTACGGTGACTCTTCTCCATCGATGGCCACCGTCAAGAATTGGTTCAACGAGTTTGCACGTGGCCGTACGTCGGTTTTTGATGAACCACGTCCAGGTGCACCGAAAACAGCTGCTACGGAGGAAAACATTAAAAAAATCCATGATCTCGTATTGGCAGATCGCCGATTGAAGGTTCGGGAGCTAGCTGAGACTGTAGGCATTTCAGAAGGAACAGTGCATCATATTCTTCACGAGGAACTCGGCATGAGAAAGCTGTCGGCGCGATGGGTGCCGCGTTTACTCACACCAGAAAACAAGCGCAACCGTGAGACCACATCGGAGACGTGTTTGGCGCTGTTTAAGCGGAATCCAGCGGAGTTTTTGCGTCGTTTTGTGACCGTCGATGAAACCTGGATCCACTGGTACACACCAGAGACCAAGGAGCAATCAAAACAATGGATCCAGACCGGGGAACGTGCTCCAAAGAAGGCGAAAACTGTAAAATCGGCCGGAAAAGTTATGGCCACCGTTTTCTGGGATTCACAAGGTGTGATCTACATCGATTACCTCGAGAAGGGTAAAACAATTACAGGGCTTTACTATGCCGATTTATTGGGCCGATTCGACGCCGAATTAAAGAAAAAACGACCCCATCTGGCGAAGAAAAAAGTGCTGTTTCACCACGACAACGCACCGGTTCACACGTCTGCCGTTGCCATGGCCAAATTGGTCGAATTACGCTACGAATTGCTGCCCCATCCACCGTATTCTCCAGATTTGGCCCCTTGTGACTTCTTTCTGTTTCCTAATCTGAAAAAATCACTCGCCGGGAATAGATATGGATCGAATGAGGAGGTCATCGCCGCCACGGAGGCCTATTTTGCAGAGTTTGACAAAAACTATTTTTCGGACTGGTTAAAAAAGTTGGAGCATCGCTGGGCTAAGTGTATCGAACTAAAAGGAGACTATGTTGAAAAATAAATTGCCACTTTTCCAAAATTTTCGTTTACTTTTTGTAGGCTAAGTATTTATTGAATGACCCTCGTATGTAAACAACGGCTGGTTATCCGACCAAATTCCAATGACTACTAAAAAGCGACGAATTCATACATATCGATGACCTTCTTTACTTTACTCACTAACCGGTTCACACGTGTTGGGGCTTCAGTGGTCTTCAATGAAACTCCCGTATCGAGGTATGGTTGTTTAATTATGGATAAACTGTATTTTACAATAAAAATATGTGGAGCGTACAAGTTCGTGATGATGGTGAAAATTTTGACTAAAATAATAATTTGTGACGGTATAAGTAAAATAAAATCCGTACGGCGCCTGGCCTGTTAGAATAGCAAACACGACACACGCGCACACACACTGAACGTCTTCAATTAATATGCAGGCGTAAACAACACGTGTTGTGCCTGAGTACACTGAAGTAGAAAAGTAATAAATAATAAAATAAAGTTGTTATAGGATTATATTCTACTAGTTGTTTCTATGACCTTACACATGATTAAGTACATTATAAATAGTAGCCTAAGTGCTATTCCAAGGTAAGCTATCTTCTCCATTCTAAATTTTTCGTTTCTGCTATAAGACAAAGAGTTTGCTCTAATAGTATGTGCACAAGTCATGCAGATGAAAACAAATTGTGCAATTGCAAGTATTTGCCGTTGAACTTGGATATAATAAATACTAAAGGTATCAAGCATCTACAAGAAGCTTGCGAATCATGTTTAAGAACAGAATTTACTCCAGAATGTCATATTTGTTGCACTGGAAATATATCATTCAGATACAATGTTAAAGATATTATCATTTATGAACTTCATGACGTGTGCGCCATGTTGGATGATCTGCCTCGTAACATTGAAGTAAATAATAAGGAGTACACAATTCTGTCTGTAATAGAATATGAACCCGCTTCGAAACCCAAAAGTGTTGGACATTACAGGGCTCCTTGCTATAGAAAAAAAAGTAATTTATTTGAATGTTATGATGACTTACATGGTAAAATCCAACAACGTGGGAAATATAATATTATGCCACATGTCTACATAGTAGAATAGACAAAATTGTACAGGGTTAAGATGAATGCTCCAGGGTAGCCCGCGAAATACAAATTTTCTTACGTTTTTTGCAATTTGCAAGCCAGTGCTAGGTTGTATGATGGTTAAAATATTATTCGCGGCTGTAAGACGTATGTAGTTACAGAATTATAATCATCAAAATCATCAATACAACCTTCCAAGTTCATAAAGGTGTAGAAACCAAAAAAAAAACAGAAAAAGTCATTCGTACACCTTTATGAACGTAAGAAAATTTGAATTACGCGGGTTGGTTGGGGCATTCACCTTAATCAAATAAATTTTGGTACCTACAGTTTTGAGAGTTGTATTTAGTGTATACCTATAGTCAACCGCACAATGATCTGTGTTGCAACAACGTGTTTCCATTTTGTATGTCGTATTACGTACCTATGAGGGATTTATAATTATTAAACAACGATTATATTAAAGCTGATTATGTAGTGTCACATAATTTTGATTTGATGGCGTTTTAGATATATAAGTGTCATTCCACAGTCAGGTCATAATGTTGTTACGTATATGGGATAACAATGTTTATTTATAGCCAAATACCATCAGATAATTTGTGCACATTGGATGTTTACAGTTATATCTTTATGCGGTTTACTATACTAACACACTTTATCTGAATCTATGTATAAGCAAATGACTCGTAAGAAAATTATTTATCTGTGATTTCAAATTTAATATTTTTTTACACAGTATTATACTTATACTTAATACTGATCTGTGATTTTTTGTGATGCGATTTTACTAATTATATGTTAGACTTAGATGAAAAACTGATCTGTGATTTAAATAATAATGACTACACAACGTGCAAATAATTTCTAATATTTATAGGTAAGAAATTTGATCTGTGATTTCATGCAATAATTACTTTAAGAATTAAAATTAAGGGAATAAAAATAATAATTTCCACATTAACAAGCTGTTTAATTACCTCCCAAAATTTTTGAACGCGACTGAAGGAAGCAAGAATCGCTTTTCCGTTTTTTTTCCAAAACGACAGGGGGCACACATTTTTTATGTGGGGGCACATTTACAGCAGATAAGGCACAAACTATACGTTCTTCTCATATAACTCTAGGAGATACTTTCTTGCTGGGGTAACGTACACCATGGTGAGGGGTATCATTGGAAAGGTCCTTCAAAAACATTGTGAGTTTGTGAAAACCATTTTTGGATTCAGGGATCCGTTTGCAAAATATTAAGCTTTAAAGTGCTAATTTTTGTAAGAGTCAAGTGTCCCCCCCCCCCTACCGGCTTAATGGTTGGTTTTGGGTGTGTGAAAAAAATCACAACAGTAGTTTATATAACGAAATTAAAAGGAAAACTATCACAGCTAAGTAGGCTCTACAAGTTAACGAGTAATAATCGACCAACTTTGCAGGCACTTGGCCGGTTTTTTTAATATAAATAACTCATCATCTGTTACGACGCCTTATTAAGGTGGATAACAATTAAAATTCTATTGTGTCTCGTTAATGACAGTTGAAAGGCTATCATAACATTTAGTAAACATTACAATTAATTAATTAATCTGTGTTCGATTTTAATCACATTTTTTTTTAAATGTTTTTATTATTTAATTTTTTTTTTATTTTGATGTACTATTTTATGATATTTGGTTTTTGTAAACATTAAAATAATAGTATTCATTGTTAAAAAATAAATATTGGACATTTTTGGTAATTTTGTATTTGTTTTATTTTTTAATGTATGGTTTTAATTTTAAATTCAATCATAATAAATTACATTCCATTTGAAGCCATATACACTATTCGAAGAAGAAATAGGCGTGACAATAGTAAATTACGTCAATTGCCGTGTCAAACTACTTTGGTGCGCAAAAGTGTATACTGTATGGCTCCAATTATTTACAATAAATTACCAAGTGGTTGGAAAGACTTGACAACAGTGCTGTTTAAGAGTAGACTACGTAATTTTTTAAAGGATAAGGCGTACTACAGTGTGACTGAGTTTTTATCAGAGAAATTCTTTTGCTGAAATGTTGCTCCCTTATGGTAATATTCTAATAATTATTTCATATTGACATTTTTATTATTTTTATTTAATTTTTTATTTTAGAAGAGAATGTGACTAAATACCTATCTGTTTATGTGTCATCTCTTAATTTATTGACATTTTATTATTATTGGCATGAAATTGTGACATGTACCTTGACTTTTTATTTTATTTTCATTTTGTTAATGTTACATTTGATTACCTATCTATTTACCTAAACAATTTTGTATGCCTTCTGGCGGGACGTAGTACGGACCGATATTTATTTGTAACAGCTGTATAATCTTTTACCCTATGTTCACAAAATTAATAAATGAATTTGAATTTATATTTGTGCAAAATTTTAGAACATAATATTCAGAAGTAAAAAAAGTTATTGATTTTTAATCAGAAACAGACCTTTATTTTCCATAGTGCGACACTCGCACGTGTAGGTAGTAGTACTGGGGGCACGCATGTGTGTGTGATGTGCTGCTGCAGGCGACACTCGCACGTGTAGGTAGTAGTACTGGGGGACAGCAGCACCCGCTGCACGCATGTGTGTGTGATGTGTTGCTGCAGGCGACACTCGCACGTGTAGGTAGTAGTACTGGGGGACAGCAGCACCCGCTGCACGCATGTGTGTGTGATGTGCTGCTGCAGGCGACACTCGCACGTGTAGGTAGTAGTACTGGGGGACAGCAGCACCCGCTGCACGCATGTGTGTGTGATGTGCTGCTGCAGGCGACACTCGCACGTGTAGGTAGTAGTACTGGGGGACAGCAGCACCCGCTGCACGCATGTGTGTGTGATGTGCTGCTGCAGGCGACACTCGCACGTGTAGGTAGTAGTACTGGGGGACAGCAGCACCCGCTGCACGCATGTGTGTGTGATGTGTTGCTGCAGGCGACACTCGCACGTGTAGGTAGTAGTACTGGGGGACAGCAGCACCCGCTGCACGCATGTGTGTGTGATGTGCTGCTGCAGGCGACACTCGCACGTGTAGGTAGTAGTACTGGGGGACAGCAGCACCCGCTGCACGCATGTGTGTGTGATGTGCTGCTGCAGGCGACACTCGCACGTGTAGGTAGTGGTACTGGGGGACAGCAGCACCCGCTGCACGCATGTGTGTGTGATGTGCTGCTGCAGGCGACACTCGCACGTGTAGGTAGTAGTACTGGGGGACAGCAGCACCCGCTGCACGCATGTGTGTGTGATGTGCTGCTGCAGGCGACACTCGCCCGTGTAGGTAGTAGTACTGGGGGACAGCAGCACCCGCTGCACGCATGTGTGTGTGATGTGCTGCTGCAGGCGACACTCGCACGTGTAGGTAGTAGTACTGGGGGACAGCAGCACCCGCTGCACGCATGTGTGTGTGATGTGCTGCTGCAGGCGACACTCGCACGTGTAGGTAGTAGTACTGGGGGACAGCAGCACCCGCTGCACGCATGTGTGTGTGATGTGCTGCTGCAGGCGACACTCGCACGTGTAGGTAGTGGTACTTTTTTTTTTTTTTTTTTGGGTGGGAAATCATCAAATAACTTCTCCCGCTCTGGGCGGAGCGGGAGGGCGTGTCAGACTCTTACTGACTAAAACCCACCCGTGTTCCTTCAGTTGCCGTGTTGCCAGGGGGCCACGATGTCCCTATCGGTTCTCTTCGAACCCCCGGCAGGCATTGGCCCTAGCGGACCCCGTCAATTCTGCTGACATCTCTTTGAGGCGCGCGTGGAACACAACGCGCCGTCGACCCGGGCTTGGTCCTTATCGGACGGCGAGCTACCCATTGCTCACCGTCCGCAAGCCCGCGCCTACGGTGGCCGGAAATCCTCTCGTGACTCCCGACGCCCAGGGCGTCTCCTGCTGCGGCGGTTAGGGGCGCGAGGGCGCGAAATTTGCCTCTCCCTCACGCGCTCCGTCTCCTCCTTCGCGAGCATTACTGCTTCGCAGAACGAGGTGACGGCCTGCCATTTCCTCTCGCTCCGTAGCATGGCCCGAATCAGGGCCGGACGCGAGAGATCACCGCCGCCGATCGCTTCCACGAGGACACGGCGATGCTCCGCCCAAGCCGGGCAGACCTCCACCGTATGCTCCACCGTGTCCTCCGGGCGATCCACACAGTGATGACACCCGGGCGTTTCCTCCCGCTTTATCCTGAACAGGTACCTCCCGAAACAGCCGTGTCCGGTGAGCACCTGTGTCAGGCGGAAGGTGAGGACGCCGTGGCGCCTCTCTAGCCACTCCTCAAAGAGGGGTCTTATCGCCGCAATTGCGGCGTGCCCAGCGCTGGGTTGCGACAATCGCACTCTCCATTCCGCCATGAGATCCCGCCGGAGCTCTGTCGGTCGGTCGGTAGTGGTACTGGGGGACAGCAGCACCCGCTGCACGCATGTGTGTGTGATGTGCTGCTGCAGGCGACACTCGCACGTGTAGGTAGTAGTACTGGGGGACAGCAGCACCCGCTGCACGCATGTGTGTGTGATGTGCTGCTGCAGGCGACACTCGCACGTGTAGGTAGTAGTACTGGGGGACAGCAGCACCCGCTGCACGCATGTGTGTGTGATGTGCTGCTGCAGGCGACACTCGCACGTGTAGGTAGTAGTACTGGGGGACAGCAGCACCCGCTGCACGCATGTGTGTGTGATGTGCTGCTGCAGGCGACACTCGCACGTGTAGGTAGTAGTACTGGGGGACAGCAGCACCCGCTGCACGCATGTGTGTGTGATGTGCTGCTGCAGGCGACACTCGCACGTGTAGGTAGTAGTACTGGGGGACAGCAGCACCCGCTGCACGCATGTGTGTGTGATGTGCTGCTGCAGGCGACACTCGCACGTGTAGGTAGTAGTACTGGGGGACAGCAGCACCCGCTGCACGCATGTGTGTGTGATGTGCTGCTGCAGGCGACACTCGCACGTGTAGGTAGTAGTACTGGGGGACAGCAGCACCCGCTGCACGCATGTGTGTGTGATGTGCTGCTGCAGGAGACACTCATACATGCAGTTGTACTGAATTTTGTGGGAATTTCTTTATTCTTGATCTTGAATTACAAACACCTAATGGTTTCAGAAACTTTTATAGAGGATTCAAATCATGGGTGTAGATAAAGTATTTTATCTTACATATGGTGTGCCATCACTTTCTTTTTCATTATTTTAACTGTACCATTAAAATTTAATAGCGATTCATAGAAAACATCTGGTTCTGGGGCCAATTGTGTCAAGAGTAAAATGGCTGTGGTTTTCTGTATGTACTTAAACATTAAGAGGCCTATTGGATTTCCATAAAAAATGTAATGTCACTCCAACTTACAAGAAAGAGAATGGCACTATAGTTATTCATATCAAAAATTATAATATCTTACTGTTGCTGAAAATTACAATGTCAAAAATCATGAATTTGAATAAAATGTGTAATAGGACTCTTAAGTTTAAGAAGTATTTTGTCTTCAGATATATTATTAATATCTAGATGACCGAGCTTAGCTCATTTTTCTTTTAACAACGTTTAAAAAAAATGAAAACAGCGTAGATCTTGAATGTATTGCCCCGGAAACACCCTGCATACAAAATTTCATGAAAATCATTGAAGCCGTTTTCGAGATTCAGATTATAAATATACATATGTACAAGAATTGCTTGTTTAAATGTATTAGATTTTCTGTTATCACTTATCTCTGGGAATGCTGGTTTAACCTGTAATTGGCGACTGTGTAAGTCTGAGGCTAATATTAGTACCTATTTAATTTAAGACCCATTGTATACAGAATCTATTGGTAAGCCTGGTTTTATAAATCAGTAATTTAGATTGCATACACAGAGATGTGCGGTGTAACAGAAATGAAAAAAAGTTAGACATGTTAAAGTAAGCATTCGATCCCAGGGGCAGCCAGGGCTTCACACCAGAAAAATCATAATACTATGCCAGTGCTTCAAAGATATGCAGCAACACCTTTGCATATCACATGAGTACCCCACAACATGAAGCGAGTGACTGACCCGGCACCACTTGTCGGGCGACTTGCGCGCTCCACCGCTGTCCACCGCCGCCGCGTTCAGCCGCTCCGCCAGCAGTCGCCACAGCTTGCTTGAACTGAACCGGGAGTATATTGATTGTTTACCGGCTGCGAAGTCGGGGTGCTCTTCCATAAACGACAGCAATAAATCAAGTTGCTCCGAACTCACTCTACATCTAGTTAACACGGCACTCATGTCTATCATACATATCCGTAAGTTTATTAGTATAAAACTATCATTATTTCCACTTCAATGTAAGATGATTTGATTATTTTTGTGGCATGGTTGTCCCGGTCCGACCAGTGCTTAGGAGCTTTGAGTACTTTATGATAATAAATAGCCGATCCGACTTCAGTGGCCGTGGGTGGACGGATGATGGATGGATCACAAGGCAGCATTCATTATTTGATTTAATTATTCGCTTATCCTCGCTGTTGTAACGTTGTAATACCTCTATATTATAAATTGTAGCCTGTGTGGTTGTATTTTTTAAACACTAATCATTGAACTTGAACCTTGAACACTCACAAAGCAAATCACAGCTGAACCACAGAACATTATACTCACAGACAGACATTCATTCAGTGTTGCCAGCTGGTTATTGTCAAAAGTTACCTGAAATGAATAAAAAAGTAACCTTTTGGCATGAAAAATAACCTTTTATATTTTTTTCCAGTTTCCAAAGACAGTTGTTGGTTTAAACTTCATTTTAGAAAAGTTTTTGTAAAAAAAAAGATGTAGGAGCCTAGATAAACAGTGTCTAAATCCGAATAGCAACATAATATGGTGGAAATATGCCCAAATTGCAAATTATTTAGGTATTACGTTTGTATGGACAGTTCATGCGTCGCTGTGTTCTTAAAATGATGTTCTACAAATTCCTCAAAATAAGCTAAAAATAACCTTTCGGGTCGTTTAACCTAGAAGTAACCTAAAGGAGTTAAAAATCACCTAAAAGGTCAAATCAAATCAAATCAAACTTTATTTGTGAACATAGGGGTACAGAAAGGTCTTAAAATATACATTTTAGCGTGATCTCAATGTTCTACCAATACAATTGGTATACAAATAATTTGTTATTTTAATAAATACTTATAACATGCAATGATAATAATCAAAAGAATTAATTAAGATTAAATAAATGACTTCAAAAGTCTAAGTCAATTTCTAATATAATATAATGTAGATAAATGTTAAAATAATAAAATAAAATGTCAATAGCCGTTAATTTATAGTATCATTTAAAAAATCTTCTATGGAATAATAACCTAAAAGGTTACAAAAGTAACCTTCTGGCAACGCTGCATTCATGGACAACAAACAAACCAGACATTATACTCTACAATACTCTCAGTGTTGCCGTTCTACAAAATTTTAAGTCCCTAGATGATCTGAAAATTCCGCTAGATATGGGAAAAAATACTTTCTAGGAATCCGCTAGAAGTCCCTAGATTTATTAGAATATTTTTTTTATGTTTTTCGTTTCCAAATGCTTTGCTTTTTAAGTTTACATTTCAGAGTGGCAATAACTATAAAATGCTTTAGTTGAGTCACCTGGCACGGGTTTTAACCAATGTTTGATCTCTTTATATTTTTCCACTCGGTTCTATAATTCTGTGTGTAATACTTTTTTTCATCGGAACTGCCTTGCTGACCATGAAAATTGAGTTTCATTTCAAGCACAGTAATCACACTAACCACTAACACTAATTCATTAAAAGTAAAATTATTGTATTCTTAATATCTGTGAGTGCGAATGAATGAATGATTAATTATGTAAATCCGTATTTTGGTCTCACTCATTCTTGGTCTTGATGAGCGAGATAGGTAACAAACGAACAAAAATTTTTTATCGACTCTACAGTTCGTTTATAGCAGGGGAATTCCCGTTCAGTCTGATTCTATGTTAGTATTACCAGCGCTAGACTTAAAAATCGGATCGGATCGGAAAATATGGACACAAGTCGTGATTTTTTTTCCTGAAAAAGTCGCTTACCCTAAGTGTCAAAAAGTCGCTAAAAGTCGCAATTTTTTTTGCTAAAAGTCCCTGGATCGAAAAAATAAGTCTCTAAACACATCCAAAATCCGCTAGATCTAGCGACAAAGTCGTTAAAATGGCAACACTGAATACTCTACGAGAGCTAAATAGGCATGAGCAAAAAATATCGATATATAAAAATATCGACATTTTTCCATACAATTATCGAAACAATGTCAATAACATATCGTCGATATTTATTTTTTAAGGGAGAAGCGTCAGGGTAGCTCGTAAGTTAATATTCTAAGTCCTCTCAACCTCTGTAAACAACCAGTCGTTTAGTAAACCTTCAACTGAGAACATGCTCTTTCATTTGCCGAACCTTCTGATAATACACACACATCAACCACCTTAACGGTAAAATTACAAACAGCAATAGTGTTTAACAAGAAGATAAAGGTGTCAAATGTTATGATTTCATGAAATCATGACATTTGACACCTTTGCTAACTTATGGAGTTGTATTGCTGATTGTAATGATTATAATCAATTATAATCATTACATTTACTCAAGTAAATCCATATTAGTTACGTCCGCGATTCATATTTTAATCAACATGAAACCTGACACTGACCTGCAAAATGCAAAAAACGTAAGAAAATTTGAATTTCGCGGGCTACCCTGACGCTTCCCCCTTAATCGCGATATATCGATATTCGAGATTTATTTTAGAGTATCGAATTAGTATCAATTTCGTTTTTTTTAACGCAGCTTTGGTTTGGTCTTTGACAGGCGAGCACATCAAACAGAGGGTGCTCCTAGTGTCCATATCTGATGACGGTTTGATTAAATTGTGTTGTTAAATATATTTGGATAGACACCCCAAAAACTAGTGGTTCTAACTATATCATACATTTTTAAAGACCTCCAATTTTGAGAAAAATCATTTTTTATTTTAGTAAGAATTTACTCCTAAAACCAATAAACCTTTTTATTAAAATATGTATTTTGACAGTGTTGCCACAGTGGATATTATAAATCGATATAAAAATAATACATTTTTTAAAATTAAATCAAAGAAATCACGACACTATGGGACCAAATCTGAAAACGCAAAAATTAAATCAGCTGTTCCCTACATTTATGTTCGCATAACTCGTCAAAATGTAGGCAACAGCTGTTATTTTTTCGCGATTTCTTTGTTCCCATAGTCTGTGCCTTAGTAAAAATTGTTCATAATTGTTACGCACAGCACTAGTAAACGTGCGCGCCACTTGCAGATCCAGATATAATCTATGGCTCCTCTTATAGCAGAAGATCTCAATCTGTGAGAAGCAGTGTTGCCAACCCGTACGATAATTATGGGGTCGTATGATAATTTGGCCTATGGTACGATGTACGATAGTAGATGTCTAACGTACGATAATTTTGTGATTGGTAAAAAAAAAAATCAGTTCCATTATCAAAACGTATTTGTTAAATACGCAAAAAATGTCGATGTCTATTGTCAAGTGTGTCAGTAACAAAAAGTACTTAAGTATCTCTCTCGTTTTCCCTCTTTAGTTTTTTATTTTATTTTACAGTGAAAACACAAAAATTTCAACTAAAAACTATGAATAAGTATGTTTAAGGTTTGTGCTGAGCTAGCACCACTACTGGTGAAACTTGGCATATGCTTCTCCTTTGACTCTAGTATAAAATTATCCATCTTTTGATAGCAATTTGCTATTTAATTTGAATTTAGAGTTTTTGATTTTTCTTTTGTACGATAATTTTGTCCAAAATACGATAATTTTGACATGGGAACTCGATAATTTGAACTTTTGGAGTTGGCAACACTGGTAAGAAGATCAGAAGATTGTTCAAGTTCTTGATCATTGTAATTATTACAGTAAATAAAACACAGTTACATTGTATACAATTGCTGTATTATATTACCACATACACAACAGAAACTGACGACGAGTCGGTGAGTGAATCTACGCAAAAAGGAAAATTTGTGAAGTGCTTTACGACACCTCACTGTACCTACTTAAAATGGCACCTGAAAACCGAAGTGAAAATTCCTAACTTTCAAGAGTACCCACCAACCTTTTTCCGTCTATCCAAGGGTTCCAAGTCCTGTGATGATAACCCGCTTCACATAATTCCTTTTTCCCTTCAAAATAATTACGAAATACAATGGAGGCACAACTTCCACAAGTGCTTTCACTAATGATGGAAACGATGCGTGGCATGCAAGATCAGCAGGCAAATTTGTAAAAGTTTTTCATGGAACAAGGTACTAAAGCAGTTAGTGGCATCACACTACAACCATACGACGAAGTAAATGAATCTTTCACGAGTTATTTGCAACGATTACAAAACTACATTACACTCGAGGGCGTTACAAATGACAATACAAAACTACAAATATTTCTTAATTGCATTGGTCCTAAATACTACCAAGTTTTAAAGAATATAATTGCCCCCAGTACACCGGAATCCAAATCTTACAATGAATTAGTGCAGATATTAAGTAATCATATTGCACCGGAACCGAGTGAAGTAGCACAGCAGCATAAATTCTGCTTAAGAACTCAAAATGAACATGAAACTATTGCCAATTGGCAATAGTTTCATGTTCATTTTGAGTCTAAAGTCTAGTTTCTTTTAAACTTGCTACATAATTATGTAGCAAGTTTAAAAGAAATAGGGGGAAAATGTAACTTTACCTGCAATAACTGTAAACAAACTACTTTTGAAACTCACCTTGTATTTTTTAGTTTCAGTTTACTGAAGTTACGTTTGAATTGCGCAGACCTCTAATGAATTGTACCTTAGGGTACAATTCATTAGAGGTCTGCGCAATTCGGAAAGCAGTTACTAGTTGTTCTACAGAATATTTCAAACGTAACTTCAGTAAACTGAAACTAAAAAATACATTGGTTAAATTGAGAACTTACACTGGTGAAATAATACAACCCATTGGAACCGCTAACCTAAATATTAAATACAAAAAGAAAGAAATACTAGAAAGAATTTTTGTAATTGATAGAAAAGTTGAACCAGTTGTTGGAAGAGAAAGGATAAGAAATCTAAATCTACAATTTGATATAAATTCTATTAATAAAGAAGAAAATGATTTTACAGAAAAAGAATTCAAAGAAAAATTACATAAATTACTTGAAGAATATAAAGAATTATTTTCAGAAGAGATTGGAAAAATAAATGATTATCAAGCTACATTCAAACTAAAAGAGGGAGCAGTACCCATATTCTTGAAACCACGTCCTATACCATTTGCTCTCAAAACCCAAGTGAAAAATGAGATTGACAGATTAGAAGCTGCAGGAATATTAGAAAAAGTCACATATTCACAGTGGGGATTATATATAAAATAAAAATCTGTAAAATGATAACTACCCAATACCAAGAAATATTTAAAAACTAAGTGGTGGAAAATACTTTTGCACACTAGATATAAATCAAGCATATTTACATCTGACGACTAATGAAGATACCGCAGAGATGCAAACCATAAGTACATGCAAGGGGACTTACAAGGTAAAAAGATTGATGTTTGGAGTGAAGATTGCACCAAATGTTTGGCAAAGATACATGGACCAAACCCTACAGGGAATGGAAGGTACAACATGTTTTTTTGATGACATCGCCATACAAGGAAAACATATAAACAATTATTACAAAGAATTAGAATTATATTTCAGAAATTACAAAAATGTGGGTTACGCCTAAATAAGAAGAAATGTCAATTTTTCCAAAAATTATTAATTACTTGGACCATACAATAAATGAAAAAGGATTACATCCTATAGATGAGAAAGTAACGGACATAAAGAACAGTCCATGTTCAACAGATGTATCATCTCAACACACTTTTCTTGGGATGATTAATTATTATCAACAATTCCTATCAAACCTGGCATCAAAGCTTAGTCCACTCTACAAGCTATTACAGAAAGACACCAAATTCATATGGTCAAAATAATGTCGGAAGGTTTTTCAAAAATTAAAAGATGAAATCTGTGGAGAGAAAGTATTAACACAGTTTCATGAAAACTTACCTGTTACATTAGCTACAGATGCATCTCCTACCGGATTCGGAGCCGTGTTGTCACACATTATGCCAGACAAGACTGAAAGACCAATAGCATTTGCTTCAAGATCCCTAACAAAAGCTGAAAAAGCCAACAGACAAAGAAGCAGCAGCACTAATATGGGGACTAAAGAAATTCTTTCAATACTGTTATGGAAGAAAAATTACATTAATCATAGACAACCAACCATTGGCAAGAATACTACATCCAGAGAAAGCTATACCAGCCACTACAGCTATAAGACTGGTACAGTACGCCAATTTCCTAGCAGGTTTTATCTATGAAATAAAGCTACGTAAGACTTCTGAACATTCAAATGCAGACTATTTCTCAAGATTACAAAATGCCTCTAACACCAGTCAAGTTCATCTTACAGATGACAATGCATTCTACTTAAATCAAATAGCTGAAATGCCAATAACATTACAAGAAATTAAAGAAGCCACTAGTAAAGACACAGAACTACAGAAATTATACATAGACATCCAATCAGGCAAAGAAGATTCTAAAAGACTTCATGAGTTTTCCTTACAAGACAACTGTATATTTTATGGCATAAGAATAGTAATACCTAAGAAACTACAATCTAAAATCTTAGATGAACTGCACACTGCACATACGGGAATTGTTAAAATGAAAGCACTAACAAGAAGCTATGTGTGGTGGAAAAATATTGATGCAGACATTGAACAGATGGTAAAGCAATGCAAAGAGTGTTGTTTAATGCAGAAGAACACTACAAAAGTACCAGTACATAACTGGGAGTATCCAAAAGAAACATGGAGCCGCATTCATATTGACTATGCTGGACCATTCATGAACCAATACTTCCTGATTGTTGTGGATGCTTATACAAAATGGTTAGAAGTCATACCTACTACATCTATAACAACAGCTACAGCTACTATTAAAAAAAAATAAAAAATATAAACAACATTTGGCCTACCAATCACACAAGTCTCTGACAATGGAAGACAGTTCAGATCAGAGGAAATGCAAAGATTTCTAAAAGAAAACGGAATCCAAGCAAAGTTTACAGCACCTTTTCATCCAGCGACGAATGGCCAAGCTGAGAGGTATGTGCAAACATTTAAAAATAAATTAAAAGCTATGGCAAACGAAGAAGGATCTCTACAAGATAAATTACAGAAATTCCTGATGGTGTACAGGAAAACACCCAAAAGCACAAGGGTTGAGTCCAGCAGAGATGATGTTCAAAAGACTACAGAACAAGGATTGATTTAGTAGACCTCAAACAAAAGAATACAAGAATGAAGAAATTAAAGTAAATAAAGAATTCAAAGAGGGAGACAGAGTACAGATAAGAATGTATGATAGTAATAAATGGAAATTCGGAAATATAAGAAGCAAAAGAGGAAAACTACATTATGAGGTAGAGGTAGATGGTAGGATTCATCAAAGACATGTGGATCAAATCTTAAAGACATCATGTATGAGAGAAAACCTGAACATAACTTACATTTACAATTCAAAGATACCGGAAGTTATATCTACCCAAAGCTATCGCAACGTGGAGTCAGCTGTGCAGCCTAGCCCTGTGAAGATGGAAGATACACCACAAGTACACGAGGCGAGGAAATCGCCAGTTCCGGAAACAATAAAAATGCCTACAGAAGTTCAACTGGAACCACAACTAACAGAACATGTGAGTACAGTACCTGTGGAACTTACACCTGCACCCACAGAGATGGCACCACGTAGCAGCAAGAGAGTCAGGCTATGTCTATGGCTCCACTCATAGCAGAAGATTGTGCAAGTTCTTGATCATTGTAATTATTACAGTAAATAAAACACAGTTACATTGTATACAATTGCTTTATTATATTACCACATACACAACAATAATGATAATAATGAATGATGCACAGTAATGATGAGTAAAGTCACGTGTTAAAGTTTGCGCACTGGATAAAAACTTATCCTGTATTCTCTTACGAGCTCTGTGTGCTCTGCTGTGCCTCAAATATGGCGAGGGGGGTAATGGCTGATCATTGCGTTATACTCGTGAACGGGTGCTGCTTGTGGTGACTGGTCGTCTTGCTGATCATGGTTTTGTTATTGTATCTAGTAATTAACTGTTTATTTACCTCGATGGTCCTAGTTTATCATTTATAATAACTTCCAATTACAACTTCAAATAGCTTTATGTAAGCGGGCACACCCTTTATGCCTGGAGGCTTTTGTTTAGATATTTAGTTCTATTTACGTTTGGTTTTTATTTTTTATTTCTGCTTGAGTAAAGTTCTCGATGTTTTTGGTTGGTATATTGGCGTGTGCTAGCTGACATATGGCGAATAATTTATCATTTAAATTATGTTTTGTGTTGCATAATGTAAGTTATTTTGCATACTATTGTATAGAATCATTTTTCTAACTTGAACAGACAGCTGTGCTGCTGGGGAGTTTGTTGCGCCACTTCTTCTTCCCAGCTAAAGGCAGAGGCACTAGGAAGTGATGAAGGGTGGGCGTTTTGGGGGACTGTCTTATGTAATTTTGACGTTCGATTCGAAAAGTGCTGATTCTCAGCCTCATGGACTTAATATACAAACTGGACTGAGCTGTCGTACCAAAAACACGAGCAGAGAGAGACATGTATACCGAGGCTGTTTATCTCTTTCTAATAGGGTGACCAAACATTTTTTACAGGAAAGTTCGTTTTGAAAGACATAATTTGTGTCCGGTTGTAACTAAGGTGATTTCAAATTATTTTTTGTATTACAAAAATATTGAAATTAAGTTACCTTATAAAATAATAATTTATGACAAAATAATTTAAAACTTTTTTTTTTTCTCTAAAACTCGATTTGACACTAACATTGTTGTGTTGTAGGTCGGTGTTGGATCGTGTACCCTTTTTGAGAAAAGAAGTATTGATAGCTAGACGTAGGCAAGGGTGCATGCTAGGGGTGGGTCGTTACGTGATTTTTGCGAAACGTAACGTAACTAGTGACTACAAGGACGTCACCGGTTTTGTAAACTAGTGATTTTAGTAACTAGTGTAGGGTTTTTAAATATTTTAGTCATTCGTTCTTATTTTTGAGAAATGGCAACACTGTCCAACCGTCAATTGTGTAGGGGAAGGGGTAGTTTATAAACGCGGGCACTTGGCCGAGAGAGCTCAATGGGATTGGCTACTCGGTCGTCGGGACTGGCTGGTTTCAAGTAATTGTCGCTCGTCAGTTCTTTCCGCGCGGATCGCTATATTTTAACTCGTTTCTCTCTGTGAGTGCACAGAATACTTCGGTACCTGTGTAGGCACAGGGAGAGGCGCCCCGGACGCCCGGCGTTCACGCCGTTGCGGTCGCGGAGGCCCGAAAACTCAAAAAGATGTCGAATCCCGGCAAGCGCGGCTCGTTAGGCCGCGATGCCGGGACCCAGGAGGACCGTCCGGTGTTGGACCGGGCGATGTCGTTGCCAAATATTGGCGACGCGTCGTCCGGTGCGCCCCCGGCCGGTCACAAGAAGAAGAAGGAGAAGGAGCGGAAGAAGATGAAGGAAGCACCAGCTGCCGCCACTTCCGCTACAACCAAGAGGGAGGAGTCGTGTGCTGCGATTGCTGCCGGCCCACCGACGTCATTGGCGCCTGCGCGCGTTGCGCCCACGCCGTCGTCGAGCCGTGCGCACGCCGTTCCGGTCCGCCCCGCCGCGTTCCGCCCGGTGCCGATACAGGCCCCGGGGCCAGCCGCGAACACGAGCCGCGCAATGCATGCGCGCGCACCCATACCGCCCGCGCCCGGTCGACCCAATGCGCCCGCTGCGCGCCCCGGCGCGCCTCGCGCAGAATACCCCGCGCTACCCGCCCCGCGAGCCCCGATGCCGGCGGTGCGGACTCGCGCGCCACCAACACGGACCGCTGCTCCGCCGCCGCGGTTCGTTTCGCCGCCTAGCGATAGGCAACAACTGAAGAAGATGACAACGGATATGCCCGCTCCCCGCACCGCCCCCTCCGGCGCCCGCCCCTCTTTGGCGGAGCCGATGCTGGCTGAGCGGGAGCGACCCACCTGTGCCGGGCCGTCTACCCGGCCTGTGCAACTCACCCGGATGGCGCCCGATTCGCCGGCGCCCCCCCGGACCTCAGCCTACGATTCGCCCGCTGTGCTGTCGACATGCTCCTCGCGAGCTGGGTCGAGCATGTCGCTGGCATCCGCGGGCTCGGCCGCCTCCGGTCGCGAGGACATGTCCCCGGACATGACACCGCGATCCGGACGGCGGTCCACCGTGGGAGGAGCTGCCGGGGCGAGTCAACCGAACCGCCCAACTGTGACGTCACCTACATTGTCGCTGGGGCTCGATTTCGATTACCAACTCGAAACCAGAGCCCAGCGACGCAGGCGCAGCTCGGACGAGACCGCGGTGGAAGAGGCGAAGCGGTACTGTCTTGACCCGCCGCGGCCACAGCGCGAAAGCGCGCCGCGCGGTCGGGCACTACCGGCGTCGCCTACCTTCGCGGACGCGGTCCACCGGCGTACCCCACCGCGGTCGCCAACACCACCATCGGCAGGGGTAAGTATTAATCTTATATCCCCTGCCCCTACTGCATCTACCGCCCCCCCCCCTGATGGCCCCCCCGGCGCTGCGACGGCGGCCACCTCTTCCAAACAGAAGCCGGGGAAGAAGAAGTTGCGCTTCCCACCGCTGGTGGTGGAAACGCTACCCAACTGGGCCGCTCATTTCCGGGCCATACGGGACAAGCTGGGCCGGCCGCCGAACGCCCGTCCGTACGGGACCGGGGTGAGATTCACCCCGGATACCGAGGACGAGTATCGGCTGGTCCAACGCTACCTAACTGGCCTGGAGAAGGACAGCGGTGTGAGCTGGTTCGCGTATTCGCTGCCAGCGGAGAAGAAAGTGAAGATCGCCATCAGGGGCCTGCCGGCGGACACGGACCCCGAGGAGATAGAGGAGGAACTCCGGGCGTTGGGATACCAGCCGGAGTACGTGCGCCATATCAAGGGCGCACTAGGACGACCCGGCTGCGTGTTCCACGCGATACTAAAGAGAACCCCGGACGTCAGGAATATCTACGGCTCCACCGTGTTTATGAACATGGGTGGGGTCAAGATCGAGGCTTGGCGAGGAAAGCGTGGGCCCGCACAGTGCCACCGGTGCCAACGTTTTAGGCATAGTTCGCACCAGTGCCACCGCCCGCTCGCATGTGTGCGATGCGGGGACGGGCACGCGGCCAGGGACTGCCCACGTCCGCGGGAAGAGCCGGCCACCTGTGCCAACTGTGGTGGCCCGCATCCCGCAAATAATATGAAGTGCCCCGTATTCGAGAAGGAGATACGGAACAAGCGAGCGGGGACCGTCGCCGTCACGGCCAAAAGCCGGGCGCATGTAACGATTGCGCCCTCAGTAGAGGCACATGGCACGACGTTGATGGCGGCGGCCAACGAGCCCACGAGCCGGTCGCAAGCCCCCTCCTCAGGGCGGAGGAAGAAAAGACGCGGGGGGAAAAGGAAGAGGAAGAATCCCCCCACCACCAGAACGCAAGAAGACCCCCTTACGGCCGCCCCTGTCTACATAGCGCAGGTTGCAACGAGGGAAACACATGAAGTTCAAAGGAAACAACAAAAGGGCGAACCTACTGGTGGCGCCAATCAGGCGCCGCGGAAAGAGGTGGAACCAAGAAGGTTCGCCCAGAAGCCGCACGGCGCCGCCACTGCCGCGGTCAGAGTTGAAGAAACACAGCGGCCAATAGGAACGCAGGGAAAGTTCCCTGCACTGACGAGTGGCGGCGCTGTCGTCGCACATTTGCCGAATATATCGGCAAACAGATCGGCTAGAAACAATAAGGAATTCACAACCTGCGCTATAAAGCTCCTGATGGATTTGATCAGGGCTATTAGACAGGGCCGAGAGGTTGAGGCTGTGATCTTCGATGGTCTGGCCACATTACTCTCTCTCTGTGATGGCTAGACCATTGAGGATCATCCACTGGAACGCCCGCGGCCTTAAGGACAAGGTCGCTCCCCTCCGCCATCTCCTCCGGGACCAGAACGTCGACGTGGCGCTAATTAGTGAGACACACCTGGGGGCCGAAGATAGGGTCAGGTTCCCAGGTTACCACGTCTACAGGAAGGATGAAAGGTCGGCACTACACTCCCGCTACCGTGGTCTGGCGGTATTGGTGAGGCGAAGAGTCGTCCATCAAGAGCTCCCCGTACCAACGCTCAACAGCTTCTACGCGCTGGGTGTGCAACTGCATGTTGCCGGCGAGGACGTCAACGTCCATGCGTGCTATAAACCGCCCGTGGCTCCCCTGGATGTGGTCGAGCTGCGGGCGCTGCTTAGCGCGCCGGACGGCAACGCTGTTCTCCTTGCCGGCGATCTGAACTGCAAGCACCCAGCGTGGAATTCGATGAATACAAACAACGGGGGGAGGCGGCTCTTCGCGGACGCGGAAGCCTTCGGTTACTCGGTGTCCGGCCCGGAGACGCCCACCCACTACCCGGGGTCAAACTTACAGATGCCTGACGTGCTGGACGTCGTAGTCCACCGAGGGCTACACTGCCAGATCACGCAACAAGTGATCGACGACGAGCTACAGTCGGACCACCAACCGGTGCTCGTCGTCCTATCGGGTGTGCCGACCCGATTGAAGCCTATAGCGCCACGCCGACGAACGGATTGGACAATCTTCGGAGAGACGCTAGATACCACCACGCCTACTCGACCCATCGTCACCTCCGCGGACGTGGATCAGATGGCGGGTGACGTCACTGCTTGCATCCAGAGCGCCTTGCAAGTGGCGACGACGACGTCACTGCCGGGGGGGAGAGGGCTTTTGCCGCCCCTGCCGGCACGTTTAACGGAGTTAATCGCCAAGAAGAGGCGCCTTCGCAAGCAGTGGCAACAGCTTAGATGACCGTCACTGAAAACGGAGTTAAACCGTCTCGCGGAGAGGGTCAAGGCCGAGCTATCGGCCCACACCGCCGCGGGCTGGGAAGAAAGAATCGACGCCACGACGGACAGCTGGCCGTCTCTACATACGTTATGCCGACAACTGACGAACACCCCAACCCCGGTACGCCCTCTACTGAATAGCGACGGGGCGCTCAGATACAAAGCAGAGGACCGCGCGGAGGTCTTCGCCGAGCACCTGGAGCGTCAGTTTCAGCCGAACCCGACTAGCGACCACGAGCATGTCGCAGCAGTCGAGAAACACTTGGAGAACTACTTCGCACCGCCGATAGCTCCCGAAGAGATGCCGATTTTCTTCTCGCCGGGCGCAGTTAGACGCGCCATACTAAGGACCAAGCCCAGGAAGGCCCCCGGTGCCGACGGTATCGCGAACACAGCGCTGCGCCACTTGCCGTACCGAATGGTAGCGGCACTGGCGCGCCTGTTCACAGCGATACTGCGCACGGGGACCTTTCCCGAATCCTGGAAAGAGGGGCGCGTCATAATGCTGCCCAAGGCGGGAAAAAATACGCAGAAGCCGGAGAGCTATCGGCCTATCACACTACTGCCGACAATCTCCAAGGTGTTCGAAGCACTCCTGCTGCGACATCTTCAAAAGTACATCGAGCCCAGACCGGAACAGTTCGGGTTCCGGCCGGAACATAGCACGACGCTCCAGCTGTCGAGGGTACTGCATCACCTCGCGACCGCTAGGAACAAGAAGGAGTACTCGGTGGCAGTATTCCTCGACATGGAGAAGGCCTTCGACCGCGTGTGGCACGAGGGCCTACTTTTCAAACTCGCCACCTCGGACGCGCCCCGTCGCGTCGTAAGGGTGGTATCTAGCTTTCTCTCCCACAGGACCATCAGGGTGGTGGTCGACGGGGCGCTCTCTAGCGCCCGCCCGGTGCTCGCCGGCGTGCCGCAGGGTAGCTGCATATCGCCTGCGTGTTACTCGCGTTACACCGACGACATCCCCACCACCGAAGACGCGATGCTCGCGTTATACGCGGACGACGCCGCGTACATTACTAAATCGCTCAATGCGAAGTACGCGGCGTCGAAAATGCAGCGTGCACTGGACGCTCTCCCGGAGTGGCTGTCTAAATGGCGGCTCTCCGTTAACGTGGGTAAAACGCAGGCGATGATCACCGGAAACGCGCCACTCCCACCACCCTTGAAGCTCCAGGACGTCGACGTCGATTGGTCGCCCCGGGTCAAATACCTGGGTGTGACCATCGACCGCCGCCTCACGATGGGGCCCCACGTCCGCAAGGTCGCCGCACAGGGCATGGTCGCCCGCAACCTCCTCCGGCCTGTGCTCTCGTCTCGAATCCCGGTGCGCGTCAAGCTGAGCGTGTACAAAATGTACGTGCGCTCAGTCTTGACGTACGCCGCTCCCGCCTGGTACGCCCTCACGAGCGAGCCAAGCAGAAAGCTACTCCGCACGCAGCAAAACATTGCGTTGCGGACCATAGTAGACGCCCCTCGTTTCGTGAGGAATGACGTAATCCAGCGGGACCTCAAGATTGAGAGCCTGGATGAGTTTGTGGGGCGACTCGCGAAGGCTATGTTCGCGCGGGCCGACGCTTCTGCCTGGCCCCATGTCAGGCAGATAGCGCCATTGCACGCGCGGCCGCCTGACGCGAAAGCCCTGCCCCGCGACCTGGTAGCGGACCCTTGACCCCATCGCACCGATTTGACGCCTCGGGTAAGCTGCATCCAGGTTACACGCAGCTTACTCGAAATAATAAGACTCCACATATGTACACATACATTAGTTGTGCGGCGTGTTCTAAGTTAATATAGGCACGTCGCACAACTTATATACAGACAACCGCTACTATACAGGCATCTATACTCAACACGTGCGGGCGCGATGCGGGTCGCGACGCACGTACTCACTGAGCGGTGTAACACTACAGTACTAGCCGCTCACACATACGAGACTGCCTACCCCTCAATCCGTAAACGGCTCGATCTGTAAGCGGGGAGAGGGGGAAGCTACATATTAGACCTGTAGGGCGTCGAGTCGGCATCTCCGTCGCTGGTCGTTCTCGCTGGGCCTCCCCCGGGTAACCGGGGGTCTCACCTGGCGGGGACAGACCGCCGGGATGTCGTGAAGAAAGCGACGCCACTAAGGGCGTCGCGGCGCGCCTACAGAAATATTCATAGCAACCATTTACATAGACGCACTTTTGCCTCACGAAAGTGCGTCATTTCTTTAGCCGTCCTAGGCAACCTGAATGAGGGGCCCATTTTTATGGGCCAATGTATGGCCTCCGCGGGCGAAGGGCGAAGCCCTGACCCCGCTCGCCACGCCCCCTTGCGGGGGCGTCGCGACGTCCTTATGAGAGAGCTCAATCTGGTGTGAAGTAACTGAGGTGACTGTTTCTATGACGGAGTGAAGAGAAAAATAAAATATCAGTATCTACGTGCAGTGAGTTTTATTACACTTCAGAAGTGGGATGAAAGGTAAAATAATTTGAATTTCTTTAAGCTAAAATTTAACATGTGGTTATTCTTAAGCTCGCTGTCCTATTTGGTCGGGGTACTCCCCGATAATAAGACAGTGAAGACTGGGTTTCTAACATGTTCTATAGCCTTGTGGTGTGATTTTATTTGGTCAGGGTACTCCCTGATAATACGATTGCAAAGTAAGGTTATGATTTTGTATTTTGTTGTTAAAAATTAACATGTGTTAACCTGAAGCTTTGTCACATTTGGTCGGGGTACTCCCCGATAATATGACAAGCGTATTGGGTTTTTAACATGTATGGTAGTCTTATGGTGTGATTTTATTTTATCGGGGTACTCCCTGATAATACGATTGCAAAATAAGGTTATGATTATTGTGAATCTTTTCTATTTGGTGTGGAAATTAAAGTGTTTTGGTACCATTTGGTCAGGGTACTCCTTGATAGTGGTAGCATATGCATTAGGGCAACCTTAGGTCACAGTTTTATTCGATCGGGGCACTCCCCGATAATACGGCTGCGAGATGAGGTTGTGATTTATTGTGAATCTTTTAAAATAGGTTAGAATTAAGCAAGGTTTGTTACCATTTGGTCGGGGTACTCCCCGGCAGTGATAACATGCTTCTGCCTTAACCTTTAATTGCA
This sequence comes from Agrochola lychnidis, assembly GCA_963680765.1. Taxonomy (NCBI): domain Eukaryota; kingdom Metazoa; phylum Arthropoda; class Insecta; order Lepidoptera; family Noctuidae; genus Agrochola; species Agrochola lychnidis. The sequence continues at coordinate 25,207,574 of OY796866.1, forward strand.
GTTTTATTTGGTTAGGGTACTCCCTAATAATACAACTGTTTATTGAAGGTTACTTTGAATGTTTTATTAAGGAACAACTGTTACAAAGGGCATAATTTGCTAACATTTGGTCAGGGTACTCCCTGACAATGATGGTAAATAGCTCGGAAGTCTGGTTGTATATTAATGCTTGATTAGGGCACTCCCTAATAGTGTTGATAGACAGCTGGGTCTTGCAAAGTATTGCTGTGACTGTTTTACATTATGCAATTTATTTTATCGAACATTTATGTCCTTAAATGTGTTCAATTCCAGTTTCGCAATGGAAAAAAATAACGGCGACGCCCGGTCGTTGGATGTTTCTCCTCATGGTCGCAAGGACAGCCGACGGCGCCTGCTAACTCCAGTAAGGTGCTCGTCGCATCATCGTCGTGATGTTTCCGGCACACGTTTCTGTGGCACTCGAAGTCGCAGCAAGTCACGGAGGCAAAGTTTTCGTGAGAAAGAGCTTGAGTTTGAGCAAGAACGAGAGCGGTTACGCGTACTGGAACAGGAACTGTGCCGGGAACGTGAGAAGATAACAGAGGCGCATGGGAATCGATCTGGTAGAAGTTACCAGAGGAGTTCGAGCCGCCGTCACTCTAAGAGCCGGCAGCACAGCTGCAGCCCGAGCCGGTCACGTCAACGTGAGCATCAAGCTACAAGAGCCAAACGGAGGCGAGATTCGCGTGAGCAGAGCAACGATGGTCTACATGGCGACGGCGCACCACAAGATAAAAGGTCACGTACTCCTTCTTTTACTGTTAAAGATGTTATGGACTTGGTTCATTCTATTAAACATGGTTTTACATCTCAGCCGTCTACAAGTACATCAATTTCGAAGAATATTGATCATAAAAACATTCTTCCTAATTTTGATCCTTCAGCAAAAAACCAGCGTATTGACATTTGGCTGCGTAAAGTAAATGAATGCTCTACTGTATACGGCTGGGATGATAAAACAACGATACATTTTGCAATGCAAAAACTTCAGGGTTTGGCCAAAGTTTGGTATGAGGGTCTGAACACAATTTTGCATACTTGGGAAGAATGGCAAGTAAAGTTAATGAGTGCCTTTCCTTGCGAGCAAAACTATGGCCAAATCCTAGAAGATATGCTTAAGAGAAAAAGTAAGTTTGGTGAACCAATTGAAGTATATTATTATGAAAAACTTGCGTTGTTAACTCAGTGTGACATTACGGGTAAACGCGCAGTAGATTGCATTATCCATGGTATCTCTGATAGGACTATGAAATCTAGTGCATTGGCGCTTTGTTGTTCTCAGCCTGATCAGCTTCTCCAATTTCTAATGAGTAACAAAGAAAGCCAGAGTTTAGAACGTAGTTTTGGTAAAAATTATTCTAACCAATCCAATTCTAAAACAAATCAAAATAAGTCTAATCAGTCTCAGGGTCCTGTGTTCTGCTTTAATTGTAAGGAGCGAGGTCACCCTTACTTACATTGTCCGAAGCCACTAATCAAATGCAATAAATGCAACAAAATTGGTCATAAGGTCGAAAATTGCAGGCAAGATCCTAAATTTGATAATATAGTAGGTAACACTGGAGCACCATCTAAAACAATGTGTATTTCAAGCTCCAGTCCTAACTCAAAATTCATAAAGCTAGTTACAGTGAATGGTAGGACTGTAGAAGCATTTATTGATTTCGGTAGCGAAGTGACGTTGGTTAGGGAGTCAATAATTTTAAGCCTTAATCTAGTGCATGATCAGGTCTCGTCGGTTATGAAAGGATTCGGGAATGAGATGGTCCGATCGTTAGGTAATACGTTGCTCGATATAGTGGTAGATGGAGTTGATGCGAGGGTAGCTTGCAGAGTTGTTGAAGATAATCTCTTAGATAAACCTATATTAATAGGCCAGTCATACACGGAGCAACCACATATTCTTGTGTTCAAAAATTCCCACACTTTGCAATTTCGTAAGTTGCATACTGAAATTCCAATGGTTTATCCCGATGCTAGTAATCTTCAACTTGCTGAAGTTAGGATCGCTGCTGATATCGAGCTTCATGGACCTGCATCTATAAAGGCTCGCGTAGGTTCCGAATTTAGTGGCTGTTTAATGCTGAGCAACAACATCGTGGGTGCTCCAAATCAAGAGGTTGTTGTCTATGGTGGTGTTTACCAGGTCCAGTGCGGGAATTTAGACATTCTTGTTTATCCATTTTCCATCCCTTGTCGATTACGAAAGGAATTTGTTGTTTGTAGAGGAGAAAAAGTAGATTTTGTCCAGAGGATAGTAATTCAGTCTCCAGGAATTGCAGAGTCTGAAGATATTCAAGATAATAATTGTGAACGTGACATTCAGGAGAAAGACGTACGCGTAGGTGATTCTGTATCAAAGGACGATAGACAAAGGCTTATGACAATACTTAAACAATATAAACATAGTTTCGCCTCAAATTTAGAAAATTTGGGTTGTACAGATGTTACGCAGATGACAATTGAGTTGAATAATCAACGTCCTATTGTCTATCGCCCTTACAGATTGTCACATCATGAACGTGAGAAAGTGCAGTCTATGTTAGGTGAAATGTTGGACGCAGGGATCGTTAGAGAATCGGTATCGGAGTATGCTAGTCCTATTATTTTAGTTCGTAAAAAAGATGGCAGTTTTCGAATGTGTATTGATTATAGAATGTTGAATTCTATAACAATAAAGGAAAGATACCCGATGCCGATTATAGACGATGAGATAGCAAGGTTGTCTGGACAGGCGTGCTTCATAACGCTTGATTTGGCATCAGGGTATTATCAGGTCCCAATTTCGGAACCATGCAAACATCTCACTGCGTTTGTCACTCCAGATGGATTGTACGAATTCAACCGTATGCCATTTGGTTTGGCAAATGCACCAGCAATTTTTCAGAGAATGATTAATAAGGTCTTAGGGTCAGCTCGATCCACCCATGCTACAGCATACATGGATGACGTGCTTATTTTTGGTAAAAATGCTGCTGAATGTCTTGATAGGCTCGAACAAGTTCTAAAGCTGTTAAAAGATGCAAATCTTACGTTAAATTTATCGAAATGTAATTTCTTGGACGATAATATTGATTATCTTGGGTATGAAATTAGCTCATCAGGAATTCGGCCAGGTGAAAAGAAAATTCAGTCCGTTATGAATTTTCCACGGCCAGTTAACATTCATGGTGTTAGGCAATTCCTAGGGCTTGCTAGTTATTTTAGAAAATTTATCAAAAATTTTGCTCAATTAGCGTCGCCAATTATGCAATTGTTAAAAAAGGACTCCACATGGGTGTGGGGCCAAGAACAAGAGAATGCATTCCAGACGCTTAAATCACAATTAATAGACAGACCAGTTTTAGCTATTTATGATCGCGACGCGGAGACGGAATTGCATACCGACGCCAGCAAGGATGGTGTTGGAGGCATACTCTTGCAACGGTGTAAGGATAGTGGTTTACTTCGGCCAATTGCTTATTGTAGTAGACGAACGTCACCGGAGGAAAAATATTATCACTCCTATGAATTAGAAACACTGGCTGTTATTCGTTCATTAGAGAAATTTCGGGTCTATTTATTAGGTCAGGAATTCAAAATTGTCACCGATTGTAGTGCTCTTCGTTCCACTTTCATGAAACGCGATCTCATACCTAGGATAGCGCGCTGGTGGCTTTTGCTGCAAGAATTTAATTGTTCAATTGAATATCGACCAGGCACTAAAATGTCCCATGTAGATGCGTTATCTCGCAATCCTGTTTCGAATGATTCTATGACTGATTCGTCTAGTCTGTGTGCTCAAGTTATGGTTATTAGTAGCGAAGACTGGTTACACACCCTTCAGCTGGGGGACTCGGAATTGGAACGAATTAAACAAATTTTAAAAAAGGATTTAGATCCCAATAATCTCCAATATATCAAAAATAATTATGTTGTTCGAGATAATAAGTTGTATAGGTATTTTAACGACGATAAGGATAATGTTCGCTGGGCAGTGCCAAAGGGGGCAAGATGGCAAATATGTAGGATGAATCATGACGATATTGGTCACCTAGGATTAGAAAAAACTTTGGAAAGAATTAAAAGTAGTTATTGGTTTCCAAAAATGTCACGGTTTATCAAAAAGTATGTGTCCGCCTGTATTGATTGTGCTTACGCTAAAAAGTCCACGAGTTCGAACGAAGGTTTATTACATCCAATTAAAAAAGTAGAGTCACCGTTTCACACCCTGCATATTGACCATCTGGGCCCCTTTGTCAGATCCAAACGAGGATACTCTTACCTTCTAGTAGTGGTAGACTCGTTTACTAAGTTTGTGTTTATAAAGCCAGTTCGAAACACGAATACACAAAATGTAATTCGTGCCCTGGATGACATATTTTATACATTTAGAATGCCTGACCGTTTGATCAGTGATCGTGGCAGTTGCTACACGTCTAACTTATTTAAAAGATACTGTTATGATAAAGGTATAAAACACATCTTGAATGCTGTCGCGAGTCCTAAATCAAACGGCCAGGTAGAACGATATAACCGGACAATCCTAAATTCATTAAAAGCGCTAACCCTGAGACATGATGAGAGGGATTGGGACAACCAGTTAGGGAAAATACAATGGGGACTGAATAACACTGTCCAAAAGACAACCGCCAGGAGACCATCTGAAGTCATGTTCGGTACGTTCATGAACAGTGAAATCAATCCTAATTTAAATGAGATATCGGATGCGACTAGGGAAAATATAGACGTGACCACTATCCGAAATCAAGTTAAAGAAAGAATAGACACAGAACAAGCAAAGCAAAAGCTACGTTACGATCAGAACAGACGCCCTGCTAAGGTATACAATAAGGGCGATTTAGTCAAAATTACTAAAGTTACTTTTAATAATGATGGGAAGAGTAAAAAACTTCTCCCATCTTACATTGGACCATACCGGATCACTAAGGTTTTAGGCCAAGATAGATATAAGATAGCGTCTATTCCCGGTTTTAGTAATAGTACAAATAAACGCACTACCACTGTAGCAGCTGATCGAATACTGCCGTGGGTACATATAGATGCGTTACAACTAAATAAATCAGATTCTAGCGAATCTAGTGATGAGAGTGAACATAGTGATGCGTAGTGTTCATCAATTTAGGATTCTACAGGACAATTATTACAGAATGTTTAATATTATTGTTTCAGACCGAACGTGAGAATTGATTGGTTCACGTCATCGGTTATTACACAATTGAAGACTGACGTGAGAATTGATTGGTTCACGTCATCAGTTGGAATCCAATTGGATACCGAGCGTGAGAATTGATTGGTTCACGTCATCGGTCATAATTGGAGGCAAGAATTGATTGGTTTGCCTAGATTTTTGGAGTCTCTGATCAGGTGTGAGAATTGATTGGTTCACAACCTGATAGAGTACGCAAGTTTAGTAGCGAGAATTGATTGGTTCGCACTAGCATAAGCATACATTTAAAAGTTCTGAATGATTGATGAATAGTTCATTATCAGAGTATAAAACTAGTCCTTTAGATCTAGGTATTTTTGGCGAGAATTGATTGGTTCGCCAAAATTGTTGAAAATTGTTATTTTTGTAGAAAACTGATAGTATTATAATCAACTTTTATTAAATTATGGTAGGATTTCATAAATGTTTTAGTTGAATCAAATAATGTTTGTAGTTTAATAATAACTGTTGTAAAAAAAATACGTATACAATGCTGTACTTAGTTAAGGTTTATTTTTTAGATTTATAATCATTAAAATGTTTTATGAATGTTATTTATTTTTTGTAACAAAATATTTTTACTACTGTAAAAGTTTATTTAATTCCAAAATCACTTTATTTATTTTTTTGTCATGGGTCCTCTCAGCCAAGAGTGTAGGGTATTTTGGTTACCACCTGGGGCGTGTATGAGGGCATACACGTCGTCAGGACGGTCGAGTGTAGGGTTTTTAAATATTTTAGTCATTCGTTCTTATTTTTGAGAAATGGCAACACTGTCCAACCGTCAATTGTGTAGGGGAAGGGGTAGTTTATAAACGCGGGCACTTGGCCGAGAGAGCTCAATCTAGTGTGAAGTAACTGAGGTGACTGTTTCTATGACGGAGTGAAGAGAAAAATAAAATATCAGTATCTACGTGCAGTGAGTTTTATTACACTAGTTATTTTTCAAATCCTATTCGGTGATTCTATCGAAGTGTTACAGTTATTTGTGAAACGAAAATATAAATGGTTACCTACGTAATACGTTATTTTTGGAACGAATAATTTTGTTTCGTTTCACTCTTTTCATTCGATCACTGCATTGTGATGGAACTAGTTTCAACAATCACGTCTTTATGTGTGACTCGAAACTAGTTATTTGGTTACATGCGCCGTAGCCAGTTATTGTAACTAGTGACGTTAAATAACGCCCATACCTAGTGCATGCAGAATTTCGTTCGGGGACCTTTTCTTGCTCTTTTTTTCCGTTTTCTCTACAGAGCTGGTGTTTGGGTATTTAAATAAAGCAAAGGAAAATAAACCAAAGTGTGTGTGACAAACATTTATTAAATATAAGTATAAAAATCTGCCGGCTTGAAATGAAGGCTGCACACAACAGAATTTTTGATAATCGTTTGTGATTCGGGAATTACATCCAACCATTTTTGCTTCATTTCTTCTTTCGATGGAAAGCTGTAACCAATATAAAAATAATGTTATTTCAATAATGCGATACATAAGTACAAATTGTATTTATTATACGCATAATTCATACATACATAAACTCACGCCTTCTTCCCATGGGGGTAGGCAGAAACTACATACAGAACGCCACCTGTTACGATCCTTACTCCTTTTGCCTCATTTACGTTCATACATCTGGTCATACACGCACGCCAGTTGCGAGTACTACGCACCTGGCTTTTCTGAAGAACATCACCAATAAGGTCAGTATATATGTCCTCCTAGGGCGTCCCCGACCGGCCTTTCCCTTCACATCAACCTTGTAAATAAATTTTGTTAGTCGCCTTTCATTCATCCTCAAACCATCTCAGCATACCCTTTTCAATTTTTGTCACTATGTCTTCTTTTAAATCACATAATATTAATAGTTTTAATCAGAAATACACAAAAGCTTTAGTGTACCGTCTACAAAACGTCTAGGGCATGGTCAACCTACTTGACACCATTGTTAGTAAACAAAATATTGTTATTCCTTACCTGTGAAATGAAATGCCACAACCAGCATATGATTCACTTTTACATGTCTTGATACACTTTTTCGCCATTATCACTACAAAAATTAAAAAAGAACCGAAGCTAAAACTTATAATGCGTTATGTGTTTCCACAAAACAACAGAAAAAGTCGCCTATGTCGCCATGACAACAACTGATGGATGATCAGCACCCTAATTGCGTAATACAACACAATCACAATTTGTTTCGATTTGAAACAGATTTCTAATCCATTGCTTCATAAGTTGGAAAATAAATCTGTCCAACAACGTAAATAACGCAATGAATGTTGTTGAAATGTCAAAATGAAACAAATTTCGCGAAATTGTTTTCGAAAATGAGTTACGCAATTAGGGTAAAGATGTCACTTTTCAGTATTACCAGTTTAATTTTATGATAACTACCAAAAATCACATTATTGTTATTTTACTTATAATAAATTATTTACTACTAAGTACAGATTGTAAATATATAAATAAAATTATTTAAAACTAATGTAAAAGCTGAAAATATTTATACGTAACTTGTTTTACTTGGTAGTTGGTAAAATATTTTCTACCAACTTGTAACATTTTTATCTTTTGGCAATTGAAAAAAAGGGACAAATAGCCTCGGCTCGGCTATCTCGTCTCGTTTTGCCTCGGCTAAGATTGCCTAACAAATGTAAACCTAAGTTACAATTCATATGGTTCATTTTTGTATAATTCGATTTTTGGAGAGCTCAGTCGTTTGCATATTAAGTCCATGCTCAGCCTAGTTTGAATAAATGACTTTTCTATTCTATTTTTATTAAATGGCAAGCAAAGCCGATGTCGACTATTCTGCCAATGTCTAAAGTGCATTGGAAAATAAATGACTTTTGAATTTGTGGTCTGTGGCAATGAGCATCGTAGATCTGTCATGTCATTGTCAAACAAAAAACTGTCAATACATTCCATCCATGGAATTAGTAAATACGTTTTTTGATAGTAAAGATTTCATCGGCCATCCCATGTTTGATCCTCTTAAATCCAGTGCATACAGCGCTTATAAAGTTATTTTATTTCTGATTTTGCATTACTATCAAAATCACAGTGATCTGTGAGCGTTTATTCCTTAGAATTCTAAGGTTTATTCTAAAGTTGGCGTCGTCGCAAGTAGTTCAAGTAGCTGTCAAATATTTACCTGGGGGCTTACTATGAGCTTTTAGAAAAACGTTCAATTTCCAGTCAGTTCAAAAGCAGCCCTGCTTTTGAATGGATAATATCTTTTGAATGGATATTTTCCATCAACTCTATTGTAAATATGTCACCAATAAATGCTCTGTGGTCACCATCGCAAGGTAACCATAGAAACTAATTGTAAATAACATGTACCTAAAGCACCTAAAGTAGTAGATATTTTAAAAGGTATTCCTGGTGCATCTATCTGATGTCAAATGTATAACTGTGTGATGGTTACGACCTGTGATTTTGTACGAGGAATTTAAAGCGATTTCGGTCGATTTAGGAATGACAAAAAGTGCTGGCCCTCAAAATCAAATATTTTGACAAATGTAAACTACTTGCCTTGAATGTATTAAAACCAAGGATATTGTATAAATTTTCCATTTCCTCCGTGATATAATAAAAACTCAACGGGATAGGTGCTAAAAATAAACAAAGATAAAAATTAGATATCTCTCACTTATAACGTCCAGCATCCTCTTTCTTGAAATATTCGAGAAATATAGTGTGTTACAATGTGTCGTTAGAGGTGGACACTGGGCACCATGAACCGGTACGTGGTGCTGCAGCAGCTCGGCGACGGCACGTACGGCTCCGTGGTGCTGGCGCAGCGACGCGACTCCGGCGAGAAGGTGGCCATCAAGCGCATGAAACGCAAATATTACTCGTGGGACGAAGCCATGAACCTGCGCGAGGTTAAGTCTCTCAAGAAACTGAACCACGCTAACATTGTCAAGCTACGCGAAGTAATACGAGAAAATGATACGCTATACTTCGTGTTCGAGTACATGCGGGGCAACCTCTACCAACTGATACGCGACGCGGAGCGCGCTTTTCCTGAACCAGTGTTGAGGAACATTGTATACCAAGTATTACAGGGTCTGGCACATATGCATCGTCACGGGTTCTTCCACCGGGATCTGAAACCAGAAAATTTGCTGTGTGCCGGACCTGAACTCGTGAAGATTGCTGACCTCGGGCTGGCTCGCGAGGTTCGCTCGCGCCCACCCTACACCGACTACGTGTCCACGCGCTGGTACCGCGCGCCGGAGGTATTGCTGCACGACACGCGCTACGGCGCGCCCATCGATCTTTGGGCTCTCGGTTGCATTATGGCAGAATTGTATACCTGTCGGCCTCTGTTCCCGGGGAACTCTGAAATTGACCAGTTGCACAAGATATGCGCTGTCCTGGGCACTCCCGACCGAGACGACTGGCCGGAGGGGTACGCGCTCGCCGACGCGCTGCGGTTCCGCTTCCCGTCGAGCGCGGGCGTGCCGCTGGCGCGCGTCGTGCTCTCTGCCTCGCCACCCGCTTTGGCCCTGCTTGCCGCGTTCATGCGATACCCGCCACGGGATCGTCCCACTGCCCCTCAGTCGCTTCGGTAATTTTTTATATTAATATTGGTTGTCAGACATCCAGAGGCAGCGTTAACCACTGACTTACCATCAGGGTAGGCCGACTGCTTAATTTTTTGCCACAAGCTAAAAGTGTGGAAGCTCATTTTTCTTTTTGTGGTTGTACATAGATTTCCATACTTTGCTGTGGGCGCTGCGCTAGTTTTGCCACCACCTGCATCACGTGCGAGGAGGTTCGTTTTAGTCGTACCTAATTAATATTTTTACCTGAATAAATCGGAAGCTACGTTGTTTCTTATCACAGCATACATTACCACTTGTAGAAGCGCAGCACGAGGTGAAACAGAAAATGTACAAGAGCATCCCCGATCGCCAATCTCGACCCTGCCGCTACACGCTGCAGTGCAGCCCCCGCCACTGCGCGACAGATTCGCCGATATTCTCGGGTATGCCGTATGTGTATAAATCTGACCTTACGCTTTACTTAGTTAATGGTGCCGATTCCCTTGTTCACAAACTAAACTAAATTTAAGTTCAGTGCATCGAAAAAAGATGTACAGTTTTTGCACCTGAATGAGTTATTAATTCAGTGAAAATGAAAAATTCGCTATTCTGAATTTGACTTTTTTCACCTAAAATTTTGATTGGTGCCGATTCTCTTGTACACCGAACTAAACTATCACTAAAATTCCTTACTTTTGATTATGAGAATCTCAAAGCTATTGTGCAAAATAAATTCTCTTTTAAGAAAAGTTTTGACACTTCTAAATCAAATTTGACAATCGCGACTCCACACGTGATACCTAACCACGTGAATCTTTTTAGAGCCGGAGCCTCGACGTGTTTTATATGGAACTTTTCACTTTTTGTATGGAAAATAAGAAAAAATATTAATATTAATTTGTGACAAGAGAATTGGCACCAGTATCCATAAAGGGATCTGAGACACTTGCGCGAAAGACACTTGCGCGAACCCACTTGCGCGAAAAAGTTGCGCATAACATCACGCCATCAATTTCAAAGGGCCCAACACTTTGAAATTGATGGCGTGATGTTATGAAGAAATGTGAAAATTTTCGCAGCTGCCATCTTAGATTTACGTTTTGACATCAAAATTTGCTTTAGAATCCACAAAAACTATGAAAAAGACACCCATGACGAAAAATCTGTTAATTGTCACAGCCGCCATCTTGGATTTATATTGTGACCTCACTATCAGCTTTAGCATCCTCGAAGACCATGAAAACGATACCCATGACGAAATGTTTTTAAATGTTCGCAGCCGCCATCTTGAATCTTTATTTTGACTTAAAGTAGTCTTCAGTAGCGTTAAAAAACTTCGTTCCAAAAATACTTCACTTATTGCTACAACAGCATATCGGCGCGGGCATATCGGTGATGCGAACCCATAACTTTTCCCCTACCAAAAATCACTCAAAACTATGAAATCTAAAGTCAAAATATAACTAGTGAACCCAGCAGGCAGATGTTGTCCTGCGACAACAGCGCCACGCGGGTCCAACTATAGTTATGACCATCCAAGTGACACAAAAATAATTAAAAAAAAAAAACATCTAAATCAGTCAAGCCGTTTAGGATAAGAAGAATTACGTACACACGTACACCGGTATTTTATTTATTGCCAGGCATGCAAAATTTGAATGTTCTTCAAAATCAAAAAAAAATCAAAATCAAAATATTTTATTTCACATAAACCTACATGGGCACTTATGAAACGTCAGAAGCTAGGTGCACGGTTCCAATTGGTCGTTTCCTATGGAGAAGAGCCGGCAAGAAACTCCACGGTTACTCTTTTAAAAATAATTGGCTTTTACAATACTTTCATATAACAGTGTTTCTAGGTATGGGAAGACAGTGTAGGTCTTTCAATAAGTACCAAGTACTTAACAAAATAGAAAATGGTCAACAGGTCTACAATCCACTAAGCCTACAGCGTTCTCACATTCACAAAATATCTTCGATCAATAAAATATGTAGAAAAGGATCTATTCAAAAATAAATAAATTAATAAAAGTAAAAAACCTATTTTAATAAAACGCAATTATATGATTGCTGTTACAACTGTAATCAATATGAGTAATTATTATGTCCACAAAAGTCACAAAAAAAAAAGTTGAAATTAAATTGTAGGTATATAATGTCAAATAATAGAATAATAAATATGTCAAGGACGAATGTAAAAACAAAAAAAAAAAAAAGATTTAAATAAACATGGTAATTTGGGAGCAGTTAATAGACTCTTACTTATTTATGCCGTTAATGAGGTACCAGGGAAGCCACATGTGCAGAAGGAATTATTGCCAAACTTCCTTATCTTCAACATAGTCTTCTCTTGTAGCGCGACTGTAGCGCTCGCATCTTATTTAGACACGTCTGTATCTCTGAATTAGAGTTTACAGATCTATATTAGATATACAGTAGCGATATTTTGGTGAAATGAACAAAACTTATTGAAATTTTAACAATGATGTCTAAGAAAGTGATTGATGGAACACCTGGAAATAATTAAAAAATAAACAACAGAAGTGTTGATTTTTCCTTTTATGCATACAAAGTACTAGTGCGAGTAACAGTGTATTGTAAATATACACATATATTTTAGCTAAAATTTTCACGCGCCTGCCATTTATGCAGTTTTTTGTATATTTTTTGGATAATAAGTACATTTGATTAGAGGGTTTGAATTTTGAATTTAGTTTATATGAGATAGTTTAGCTTTTTAGATAGTTTCTTTAGAACCTGGGTGAGAAAGAGTGACGTTTATTCGGTTTTTATTAGGGTTCCGTTGCCAAATGGCAAAAAACGGAACCCTTATAGATTCGTCATGTCTGTCTGTCTGTCTATCAGTCTGTCTGTCTGTCTGTCTGTCCGTCCGTATGTCACAGCCACTTTTTTCCGAAACTATAAGAGCTATGCTGTTGAAACTTGGTAAGTAGATGTATTCTGTAAACCGAATTAAGATTTTCACACAAAAATAGAAAAAAAAACTAACAATTTTGGAGTTCCCCATACTTAGAACTGAAACTAAAAAAAAAATTGTTCATCAATCTCATACGTGTGGGGTATTTATGAATAGGTCTTTAAAAATGATATTGAGGTTTCTAATATCATTTTTTTCTAAACTGAATAGTTTGCGCGAGAGACACTTCCAAAGTGGTAAAATATGTGTGTCCCCCCCTGTAACTTCTAAAATAAGAGAATGATAAAACTAAAAAAAAATATGATCTACATTATCATGTAAACTTCCACCAAAAATAGTTTTAATGAGATCTAGCAAGTAGTTTTTTTTAATACGTCGTAAATCGTAAACAGCAATTTACCTTTCATTCAATGTTACTTGCTGCTACGGAACCCTTCATGGGCGAATACGACTCGCACTTGGCCGCTTTTTTTATACATATTTATGATCATCATCATCTTCCTGCCCTTGTCCCATGTTACTTGGGGTCGGCGCAATACGTTTTCTTTTCCACTCTCCCCTGTCAACCGTCACACTATCATTCACTCCCTTCTCTTTCATATCATTCCTCACACAATCCATCCATCTTTTCTTTGGTCTTCCTCTCCCGCTCCATCCACAACATTTACCTATGTTTATCACTCTTTTAGTCACATGCGTTTCTTTTCTCCTCATGACATCAAAACCATACCAGGCCAAACGATTTCGATTTAGATTATAAAAAATCATGAGAATTACTTGTATTAAAAACTATAATGGCGCAACCGCCTTCAGAGTTTACTAGAACCATTCTATCGCTTATAAACCGCTAGTATCCATCATTGTAGACCTTCCGGTTCTATGATTGTGGTATTGACGCGCTATTGTACTCTTTTAGGTGTACATCGGTAATTAATATATTCTTTTAAGAGTCTAAGGTTGGACAACGGATATTCTATTATATTATTTATTTAGGGGTCCATTGTCTGAATCTTAAAACCCCTGTTAATCCTTCTTACACTTTCTCATTATTCGTTTGTGTGTTTCTATTTATACTCTACTAATTAAATAAGACTTACTGCAATATTTCTTGTTTATATATATACAATCAATTCAATATTTACAAATAACATCTAGTATAATTATTTGAACCTTTAAATATTAAAACATTAATTGCAATTAAATACGAAAGAGTTTGTGATTATCCTATATTCTGGTCGCCGTCACTATGTTCTGGTCGATTATTAATTATATTCCGATATTCTTTGCAATTTTTTTTCCTCATACTACCATGTTTTTTTCTTAATTTCCACGCTTTTTGGTTATCCATTACAAATTCACGCGATAATCTTTAACAAAATGGAGTCATAATGAAGCAATTAAATGAGTAAAACACTTTTGTGCCACTTTAGCCGCTATATTTATTTATTTATTTATTTATTTAGGATCTCCAACAAAAGATGTACACAATACATGACACATAATTAAAGGGCAACATCGGGTATTAAATAGGTGTACTCCTTCACTTATAGGAGACCACAGCATGCACAATAAAGATAAAAACTAAGTTAACAAAGTTAAAACATTAATAAAAGGTAAAATTGTGAAAATAAAATAAAATAAAAAGAATTTTTGAAGGACTTAAAAAAAGAAAATATAACATTTGGAGAAACTATTAAATTAAGTCTAATAAGCACTTACTATATTTGGACAGAGACTCGCAGATGTCTAAGTTCGTTGTTTTAGCTAACGTGTTATATTGCCTACAAAGTCTTGGTACAGCGGCGTAATGACCGAGGTTAGTTTTTGAGCCAGGAATGTGAAATAAATTGTATGTGTTATGCCTGGGAATTCGAGTCGGAATTTTAATCTCTAATGAGCTCAACAGTTCACTGCAATCTATCATTCCACTCAAGATCTTGTGAAGAATGATGCAGTCCAGTTTCTTCCTACGACTGGCTAGTGTATCCATGTTATAGTGTTTCAACCGGTCGGTGTAGCTAGTGAGTTGTTTAGCCAAGTGATCTCCATAGCACAGATGGTATAGGAACCGCTTTTGGACGCTCTCCAATCGTTTGGAGTAAACTTCGTAATGCGGATTCCATACTACGGAACTGTACTCTAGGATTGGACGGACTAAAGTGTTGAAAAGCTTTATCTTAGTAGCGGGCCTTTTAAATTCCTTACTATTACGTAAAACAAATCCCAGTATCTTGAAAGATCTTGAGACAATATTCAGGATATGCACATCGAACTTTAACGCTTGATCGAGTTGAACACCCAGGTCGCGAATTTTGCTCAGTTTCTGTACCTCAACTCCCTCTATGTAGTATTTGTTCTCAAGCACTTTTTTATTACGAGTGAACTGGATGTAGTGACATTTACTTATATTTAAAACCATTTTGTTTAATTTGCACCATTCTACAAGTCTGTTGATGTCGTCTTGCAGCATTTTGGAGTCTAAGTTACTCTGAATTGGCTTCATTATCTTTAAATCGTCCGCAAACAAATAGACACGGGAATGTTTGAAGCAATCCGTTATGTCATTAATAAAAACATTAAAAAGAATCGGCCCCAAATGCGATCCTTGCGGGATTCCAGAGGTTGCTAGGTAGCTTTTAGAGAAATGACCGTTCACTACCACTTTTGATTCTCTCTTCTCCAGGTAAGATTTAAACCACCCTATCAACGTTCCACCCACACCCAGTTGAGCCAATTTATTAATAAGAAGGCAGTGGTCTACTTTATCGAATGCCTTGCTAAAATCAGTATAGATTGCATCCACTGGAATACGATTGTCAAGACACTTAGACAAAGCCGACGTAAAACATAGTAGGTTAGTGTTGGTTGATCTAGATTTAACGAAACCATGCTGATATTCAGTAATGTGTTCTTTAAGGTACCACATCAGATGTTTGCTAACAAGTTTTTCGAATACTTTTCCAAATGTAACTAGTAATGAGATTGGTCTATAATTCGCTACTAAATGCTTTTCTCCAGATTTAAATATGGGTATGACGAGAGCTTCTTTCCATGTGTCCGGGAAGATACCATCGTGTAAAGATCTACTGAAGATTAATTGTAGGGGCAATACTAAGGCCTTTGCACAGCTTTTAATAAATATAGGAGGAATACCATCACTACCCGCGCCTTTAGTCTCATCTAAACCAATCAATTCACGGTACAATTCGTTGCTATCAAATTCCAAATTACACAGTGCTGCAGACGTGAGAGAACAACCAGTGTTAGTGAGATTTGGACTATCTGTAGGGGCGTTAAAGGTACTAGCGAAATTTTCACGAAACATGTCGCAGACATCGCTTCCACCTGATGCGATTTTGTTGTTATAAGACATTTGTGCCGGATATGTACTGCTACCTTTTCTTTTGTTTTTTATGAAAGACCAGAAAGATTTTGGGTTTTTTGTTATATTGTTTTCGATATTAGAGATATATTTCTTGTAGCATGTAGAACTTAGAACATTACATTCATCCCGTAATCTCTCAAAGTGCTCCTGGTCTAATGGATTTTTGTACTTTTTAAAACGAACGTGGTATTTATACTTTTCTCTTAAAAGTCTTATAAGATTCCGTGAGTACCAAGGTGGATATTTATCGCTGGCTGTTTTTTTCATAGGTATACATTCAGCGATGGTATGTCTTAATAAGTTATAAAAAACGTCCACCATTTCGTTTACAGATGAACAGTTTTTGAACTCACTTTCCCATTCTATTGCTAATAAATAACGTTGAACGTTTTCATAATCTGCTCGAGGAAAGTTAGGTTTTTGCACATTTTTTGTTTCTAGAAAACGCTCTGCTGGCACTGGTAGACTAAACTCAAGTGGGGGGTGTAAAGGGTCCTCTTTCGATAAACTGTGGTTACAACGGGTGATGTTCGTTATGTAGATGTTACTGAGTATTAAATCTAATATTTTAGACTTGTTGTTTAATATATTACTGTATTGATGCTAGAAACGAAATTTTTGAGCTTTCAGCATTATAAGGCGTGGTTTTCTTTCCTTATTCAGCTATTTACGATACAGTTGCTGTAAAATTCACAACTATAACAACCTACGTGCTACTATAGAATTATAATTCTCTGCTGTAGATACAGAGTTTCAAAGGCGGTAATAAGCACTATTTAACAGCTTAGACATTTAGAAATATGCAATATACAACCCAAAGTGCTTTAAAGGAAGTTTATAACTCCATTTAAACACTTAACTATTAAAGCCCTCTTTAAGACTTAGCGCTATTTTAAAAGGTATTTATAACTCTACTTTATATCAAATGCTCGTACAATAACTCTATAACACGCCTTTGTACCTCCATTGGGATTATATTTACTGTTGTACGGCTACTGTACCACATGCCTGTTAAAGAACGATTAAATACGCTACTGAACCACCTAAGTATTATAGTAAACCCCTTGAACAGCTATTATAGCACATTCAGGTGGTAAAGAAGTGATATAAGCAGTTTGTGTGCTAGTTGGGAGGTGGGCAGGAAAAAGTTGGATCACCCTATTGGTGAGTCCATCTGAACCGGGGGCTTTGTGGGCTTTAAGACCTTTGATGATATCGTGCACTTCGTCTGGAGTGATGGGAGGCAGAGGATTATCAGGGTCATCAATGGGAGGGAGAGAGGTTGTACGTTCGACTTCAGCGTCAACCTCATCGAGGAGAGTTTGGTCTACTGGCAGAGTGCTGGGTGAGCATTGCGCCTTGAGGCTTTCGGCTAGGCATTCAGCCTCGTCGACGTCCTCAAAGGCTATGGTCTTGTCGGGACGGGTCAGGGGAGGCATGGCTGTAGACTGCTGGGACTTGAATTACCTCTGAAGTTCCCAGAAGGCCAGATGAGAGGGCTCTAGTTCGCTGAGCATCTTGTCCCACCCCGCTTCACGCAGCTCCGATATACGTGTCTTTACAGATCTCTGTAAATAGCGTATATGGGCCTTGTTGGCGGGAAGTTGTCATAGGCACGCATGGCCGCGTTCTTCTCAGTCAGTAGATCACGCACATCGGCAGGCAAGCTCCAGCGAGGGTCAACCGTCACTGGAACTTCCCTTGAGCATTCGCTCAGGACCGATTGTACGTGATCAGTGAGTGAATCGATCGCGGCCGTCGTGTCTGCGATAGAGTCGAATTGATCGGGGATTGAGTCTAGCTGGGGGGACGTGTTAGATTTCAGCTTAGTGCTTACTTTCTTCCAGTTCATCACCCTTTTAGTGATAGGGGCTTGATTCGGGTTGGGGAGACCTATGCGGGGGTCTAATCTAATGACTACCGGGCGGTGGTCCCAGTCTAACTCGTTCACCGTTTCTATTGAATTTAACCTAAGGTTGACGTTCTTAAGGAGCGCCACGTCTAGGACGTCGGGGGCATGGGAGGAACTTATATTTCAGTAATGAGTGGGAGTCATCGGAGCGATGATGTCAAAGACTAGAGAGTTAGAGAGGTCGAACAAGTGTCGCCCTCTGGGGTTCATTATCGAACTATTCCAAGCGGAATGTTTTAATAAAATATAAAATAAAATTCATTTAATTCAGGCAAAACCCGTTGTTTTGCATTGAGATCGCCCGCTATTATAACGGAAGTACTCATGCCTAGTATGATAGCAATATCGTCAGAGATTAGCTGGGGGTTCTCCTTAGAGTTATTACCGGGGGGGAGATAGACCGATACAAGAGTGATCGGTTGATGACCTGACATGCCTAAGTGGCAAGCTGAGATTTCTAGTCGCGAGAGGAGGGTCGATTGGGATGCAGTGAAGCTGCTTTTATCATGGTTCCACTCTTGTGACATCGCGTCCTGTCATTGCGAACTATGCGGTAGTTGGCAATTGACGGGTTACGGAGAGAGGGTTTTAAGAAAGTCTCTTGGACTAGGAGGAAGCGCGCGATCTCTTCGCGTTGTTTCCTAATGCCATTTGCATTAAAATATGCCAATGTTAGGGATCGGGGTTTGAGCCTAGCTAAGACCGTATTATCCATGAATGGTTTTAGGGGTTTTGGCGAGGGAGCTTGCGTAATGTCCGGGTACGCATTAAAAATGGCTTGGATCTGCGGGAAATCGTCTTGAGCGGAAAGGATTTGGTTGGCCATCGACTTAGCGCGAGGGGAGACAAAAGACATATAAGTCGAGGTGATAATATTAAACAAATCTAAGCTAGGCTGCGCAGCCGTGGGAGCGGCCGGGGTAGAGGGGGACGCGTAGCTTTAGGAGCGGGTGCGGGTTTCGTGGGGAGCGCGAGAAGTACGAGGGGCGCGGATAACGCGGCGGCGGCGCGGATACGGGGGTCCGTAAGATGGGGGAGAGTGGTGGGGGGAGGGGAGGGGGAGGGAATTGAGAGAATTGAGAGGGCACCTAGGCAGGGAAAGTCTGCTGGTAGTGGAGATAGTTTCACGGACTAGGCCTCTGCCCAGGTAACACATCAAAGCAGTATAGCGGCCGACTTACAGCATTTCTGTATTGTTTTCGCATTTTGAGTTAGTTCTATAGTAGCATTACAAACGTGTATAGGGCTACTGTAATGCTTATTTGGGCATAAATTATACGGCTTTAGATCCTAAATAGTTTCACAACAGTTGTTTAATTGCATTACAGGCGCATTATATTAGCATTATTGTGATCAAATAAGGTATCAATCGCGTTAAAGAAGCATTGTTACGGTCAATGAAGTTGCCAATCGCATTACAGAAGAATTATACTACAGCGGTGTGATTTAAAAAAAAATATAGTGACAAAAATTGAAAAGGGTAGGCTGAGATGGTTTGGGCATGTTGAGAGGATGAATGAAAGGCGACTAACAAAATGTATTTACAAGGCTGATGTAAAGGGAAAGGCCGGGCGGGGATGCCCTAGGAGGACATACACTGACCTTATTGGTGATGTTCTTCAAAAAGGCCAGGTGCGTAGTACTCGCAACCGACGTGCGTGTATGACCAGATGCATGAACGTAAACGAGGCAAAAGGAGTATGTAAGGATCGTAGCAAGTGGCGTTCTGTAGTTTCTGCCTACCCCCATGGGAAGAAGGCGTGATATTTATGTATGTATGTATACTAGCAATATTATTGATAATGAAGATGTTAATTGCATTACAAAAGCATTCGACTAGCATTAAAATGTAGTAAAAGAATTTTTAGAGCTATTTAAGTGTTCACAGTTAGAACATAAATAAATCCTAGATCATTGCAAAAACATCTCTATTACCACGGTACAAATATTATAATACAATTAACGTTGTAATTTACCTACTTTGTCTCGCAATATAATATGGACGAAGACTGTCAAAACTGAGTGAGTGACATTATATTTGTTTGCATCAAAACAAAATGTATAATACTGGCTAAGTTTTTGACGCTTTTGTTATTTCATGGCTTCAAATATTACTGCGCAATTTAGTTTACTGTAAATGTCTATATGTATAAGTTTCATTGTAAATTTTCACGCGCCTTCGATATTTTGTGGTTTTGATATAAAATGTTAATAAAATGTTTTGATATGTGTGAAATAACCAAAACAATTGTGTATTCCTAGTATAGAACGAATTTTGCATAATTAACATAATATTTGTATTTGTTGGGCAGTATTAAATTAAGTTATATCATTATTAAATAGGTCTTTTGCTTTTATAAATAGGTCCGAATGATAATATTTTTTGGTTATAAAATATTTACAAAATGGTGTCGGTCTATAGCAGCCTGGTAAGCCTTTAAAAAGGCTAATTAATGCCGCCAGCAGTATAAATACTCACGCGTGAACAATTATTAAGCCAGAGGCCAGAGAGACGACTTTTGATGAACCACTGTAGTGCCATTGACTATAAAGTAGTTCTACGTCCACCATAAAAAATGCTGTAGTTTTGTTGATCATATAATATGTGCTTTTCCACAATATGGCCGACAAATGGTTTTACGAATACAGTAAAATGAATACTGCTACTGCTTTACGCATTAAAATAACTCACGTGTATTTGATTAAAGAGCTGTTAGCTGTACAACAGAACTCAGTTAATCTTTAAAAATGCAAGCATTACATTGATTCACATTTATGCTGTTCAGCAGTACTAGGCTGTTACTAACCACTTAAAAGTGCTATTACACAACAAAAGGCACTAGAAACAGCTCAAAGCTGTATAACGGATTTACGATGCATTATAATGGTACAAGTTTATGCCATTAAGCAGCATTAGGCATTATCTTACTACTTAAAAATGCTATTGTAGACCCTAAGGCACTAAACACAGCTGAAAGCTGTATAGCTGCGTTATGGTTTGCTGCACTAAAACTAAAGGCTTCACAATAGCATTTTGATATGCCATTATCCAACCGTTTTACAGCGTAAAGCATCATAATGGTTTTGAAATGCCAATATACAGCGTCAAGATGTTCGGTCAACTTATATAAGAGTTTATACGGACCTTAAGTTCTACATAAGTTTACTATTCGTTTCTTAAAATGCTTCCTGTGTTACTTGGGTTAGGGCTTAGTCGCTGGGGCATTTGGGACGAGGGGATCCTATAAGAGGAGGGAGCTTCCCGTCGCTGGCGGGCGTCGAAACGCTTGGCCAGCTTGGGAGAAGAAGCCTTAGGGGCTTTTGTGCAACCGCGATAGTTGGCTGGGTGACCTTCTTTGCCGCATAGAACGCAGCTGGGAGGGTCGGTATAGAGGGTGCGGTCCTTAGGACGGGGGCAGTCGGAAGTGCCATGCTCGCCCAGGCACTTTACGCACCTAGGTGTAGCATGGCAATTTCTCTGGGAGTGACCGTAAAGCCGACATCGGTGGCATTGTCCGACAATGCCACTTTTGTGAGGCTTTTCTATTTCAAACCCTGTGAGGTTGCACAGGGATTTGAGTTGAAAGATCTGGTTGTGGCCCTCAACGGGCGGGCAAATGACGAGGATCATGTCGTATGACTCACCGCCTCTAGAGCGGTGCATACGGTGAACCTCGTCGACCGGGACGTTTTGCGACTGAAGGTCGGCTAGGATTTCCGAAGGGAGCATTTCGCGTGGGATACGTTTAATAACAAGCCGGGTCTGTTTTTCCTCTGGGAGGGAGTAGGTGTGGTATGAGACACCTCTCGCTCTCAGAAGTCGGGTTAGGTCCCTATAATCGCGCGATGTAGGGACGGAGACTTTAATACCCTGTTGGGTGTTGCGGGCACTAGTAAAACCAATCTTTTGATTGGCACACCATTTTGATATGTCCGTCCACTTCCCTTTGTCCTGAATGAACAAGGGAGGTGGAGGGGATATCTTTTTAGCGGGGGGCGCGGGGGAATCCTTCACGGAGGATGACGTGGCCGGAGCGGCGGGGGGCGCAGGGTTATCCTTCGCGGATGACGACGCGGTCGGAGGGGCGGTGGAGGGGGAAGCTAAGGTAGCGCAAGTCGCTGGGGTAGCGCGTGAATTTACAGGTGTGGATTTTAGCATGACTACGGACGAAGAGGAGTCAGAGTCCTCCACTGCGGCGACCTGACTGGCCTGGGCGGAACTCTGCTTCCTATTCTTCCTCTTTTTCCCTTTTCCTTGGACGGCTATGTAGCCGTCGTCGGAGAGGGAGGAAGAGGTAGAGGAGGCAGCGGACTTTTCCTCGTCTTCCTCCGAACCATAGGGGTACGGGGTAGTGGGACGCTTTGAAGAAGCGGGGGTGGTGATGGGAGCATCGGTGTCCATTGACACCGACGGGGTGGGGGGTCTAGGTGGTATGTCGACTAGGAGATCCCCCAAGGCCGACTGGGACCCGGCCAACTGATTGCCTCACCCTGAAGGGGGTCGGCGGGTGTGTTGGGTCAACACCCCACTCGGCTTCGCTGTCATCGTATGGTATCCACCGCGGACCACGAAACTGTGGTTTTACCCAGAAGGGGCCTATTGAAGCTACACACACAATCGCGCTGTTAAACTAGAATTGCCTTGAAAAAGGCAGTTGGTGATCTGAGCCCGATCGTTTATCGATCGGAGATCGGGTGTAGTCGAGTGACTACGAGAAACGTTGCGTAAACGCAACGAAATAATGACTCAAGAACACTGAGTCAAGAGCGGGAGAGCGCAAGCACACAACCGTCCGCGACCAGTGCCGAGCGTCGAGTGAGACGTTGCCCGATTTTTTTTTTTTTTTAATGGCATCGCGCAGTACTGACCTCTAAGGTCGTGGCTGCTTAACCGGATTTTTCCTTTGGGTGCTATAAGCTTCTACACTTAGAGCCTCCAGCCAGGAGCTTTATACTTATTCTAAATTAAAATTAGGCGAATGCTCGCTAAGGGCACCCCCTGTGGGGTTCGAACCTCGGCTTAGGGCATCGCTGATGGGAAGACAGCAAGAAGGGACAGGCTGGATCAAATTTGTATTTTCATCATGATTAATATACGGGGTATTTAAAGCTACGTGCTCAGCTGCAACAACTGCTGGCACCTCGTTTTCGAGCAAGGGTCGGGGGGGAGTTTCATTTACTCGGGGAGTAGATCGCGAACGTAAAGGACATCGGCGGCGAGGTCGGAATGACGGGAGGCGTCTGTTTTTGTGCACTGTACTGGTGGCACTATTCTGCTCCTGGAGGAGTGTAATGGGGTCATTTGGGTCGGAGAGTACATGCCTCGGGCGGCGGATCTGACTAATTCGGGATGGGATATAATTGGCTGCCTCGACAACCAGAGGGTTGCGATGTCTGGGAGCGGAGTCAAAGTAACGCTTGGACATGCGTTTAAGAAACTGGTGAATCGTTGGGATTTTACAGTCGAGATGGAGGATCTCGTTTCTGACGAACCAGGGGGCTCCCGTGGCCTTGCGAAGGAATCGGTTCTGTAGGGTCTGCATCCTATGGATGGAACGGGGATTGGCGTGGGCAAAGACTGCTCCCGCATAAGTCATGATGGGACGAATACACACTGTATAGGTACGCAATTTGCACTTGAGTGACAATTTGCTGCGTGCGTTTAGAATGTAGTGAAGTCTACCTAGAGCGAAAGCGGCTCGCGAGCGAACCGTCTTTATGTGCTCTGATAAAGAGAGATGATGGTCTAGGATCACACCGAGGTATTTGGCTCGCTACTCCCAAGGGATCGGCTTGCCGAACAAGGTGATTGGTCGGGAGAGGCAGAGGGATCTGGATCTTGGTTTAGTGAATGAAACCGCTTGACTTTTGTCGGGATTTACTTCGATTCTCTACCGTCTAAACCAGGCGCCAAGGTTATTGACAGCCCTTTGTAGAGCTAGGAGAGACGAAGGGGAACTACCTTTACAGATGATTGCAGTGTCGTCTGCGAACAGAGCGAGCTGCGTCCTTCTGTGTTTGAGGATATCGCTAGTAAATAGCGTGAATGCGAGGGGAGCTATCACTGAGCCCTGAGGGACTCCTGCCCTTATGGGGCGGGGGGAGGAAAGGGCTCCTTCGATACGGTAGCGGAAGGTGCGGTTCGACAGGTAGTCTCGTAAGATGAGCACGAGACGATCTGGCACACCGAGTTTGTAAAGCTTATATAATAAGCCGTTGTGCCAGACTTTGTCGAAGGCTTTCGCTATATGAAGAAAACCGCACGTGTCGGCCGGCCTTGGGTGAAACCACCTTTGACCAGCTCGACGATACAGTGGACCTGATGCACGCTAGAGTGCTGAGTTCTAAAACCACACTGCTCGTTGGGAATGAGGCCCTTAGTCTCTGAGACGCTTATAAATAAGCCTCTCATAGATTTTGCCGAAGACTTTAAGCAGACTGATTGGGCGGTAGCTAGAGGGCTCGTTTTTAGGCTTGCCGGGCTTTGGGATACCTATGACAGTGGCCTCCTTCCACGTCTGGGGAAAGATGTTATTACTTAGAGCACCATTGAAGATGGTGGTCAATAGCATGATCAAGTGAGCTGGGAAGAGCTGGACCACCCTGTTGGTGAGTCCGTCTGAGACGGGGGCTTTACGAGTTTTAAGACCTTTGATTATCTCGTGTACCTCATCTGGATCGATGGGGGGTAGGGAAAATCAGGGTCATCAACGGGAGGAAGGGAGGCTCTACGTTCAACTTCAGCGTCGACCTCATCGATGTGAGCTTTGTCTACTGGTAGGGAGCTGGGAGAGCATTGGGCTTCTAGACTATCGGCTAGGCACTCGGCTTTGTCGATGTCGTCGAAGGCAATCGTTTTATCGGGGTGGACTAATAGGGGCATGGGGGCTGACTGAGGGGACCTAAGTTTCCTCTGGAGTTCCCAGAAGGCTAAATGAGAGGGCTCGAGATCGCCCAGCATCTTATCCCATCCCGCTTTACGCAGCTTCAAAATACGTGTCCTTACAGTTCTCTGAAAGTAGCGCATGTGGGATTTGTTGGCGGCATAGGGAAAGACGCTGTAGGCTCGAGTAGCCTCGTTCTTCTCAGTCATCAGGGCACGCACATCGTCAGGGAGTTTCAAGTAACAGGGAGCTGTTGCTGGAACCTCCCTAGAGCAGCCGCTCAGGACGGTTTGTACGTGCTCCGTGAGTGAGTCGATCGCAGCAGTCGTGTCGGCAATTGAGTCAAATTGGTCAGGGATAACGTCTAGTAAGGGGGACGTGTTGGATTTCAGCTGAACGCTTACTTTCTTCCAGTCCGTCACCTTTCTAGTGGGGAGGGGGTAATTGGGGTCAGAGGGACTTATGCGGGAGATGAGTTTAAAGATAACCGGACGGTGGTCAGAGGTAAGCTCGTGCACCGTTTCTATGGAGTCTAATCGTAAATTAACGTTCTTAAGGAGCGTTAAGTCAAGGACGTCAGGGGTATGGCTGATGGTATGGGGATAGTGAGTGGGACTCATCAGAGCGATGATGTCGAAGTAAACTTCGACATCATCGCTCTGATGAGTCCCAAGGTGAAGATGAGGGAGGAGGAGAGGGACAAGTGCCGACCTCTGGTGTTGGTGGTGGAGCTATTATTCTAAGAGGGATGTTTGGCATTGAGATCGCCCGCCATAATGACGGAGTTACTCATGCCGAACAAGAGTTGGAAATCATCAGAAAGATTTTGGAAGTTTTCCGAAGCTACGGAAGGAATGGGAGGGATATAGACCGACACTAGAGTGATCGGTTCGTGACCAGTCATGCCTAGACGGCAGACTGACAGTTCTAATCGGGAGAGGGGGGAGGGTCCATTGGGATGCATTACAGATCCTTTTTGTAATAAATAAGGGTGCCACCCTTATGACAACGCGTTCTATCGTTCCGAATGATACGATAGTTAGCTATGGAGGGGTTGCCTCTATGGGGGCTTTAGAAAAGATTCCTGGATGAGGAGGATATTTAACTGATGAGCGCAGAGGAAAGTCAAAGTCAAATCATTTATTTCAAATAGGCCCATGTATGGCACTTTTGAACGTCAAAAATTACAAAATAATAAAATTGATTCTAGTCGCCCCTTCCAAAAGGTAGTTTTCGTATGGAGAAGAATGGGCAAGAAACTCCACCGTTACTCTTTTAAAATGTTTTACAATTGTTTGTATATGTACGTACTGTAATAATAAGCTACCCTTGCTCTAAAATACTAATTTAATACCGAATATAATTATCAATATTTCAAGGATAAGGAAAATAATATGAAACACCAAGATATTTTGTCAGTCATTTATATTACTTTGCCAACATCAAATTCGATATTCTACACTATACCATCACATACTCCTATTCCCCACATAATATTACAATTCAATCAGTATTCTAATATTTACCAGAGAACTAATAGGTTACCTTAATTTACAGTAGATCTCCAACCAATAATATGCCAATCTATCTTTTTACCGACACAGCCACTAAGCACGTCTTACCGTCACGAGCGCTCGACCCACAAGACAGTAGTGTTCGCCATTTTGACATATCGAATCTTTCGGTGTTGCCAGTACAATATCAAACAATTATGTATTAAATTGAAACCTAACAGTACATTTGTTAAATAATTATTACATGTGAAGACGATGCACCTAGAATAAAATTATAATACCACAATAGGTAAAAAGAATTAAAAATGAAGCAACGATAGATAATTTAATATGTGATAGATGCATGGTGCTCACATATTTACAAACATTGTAAAAGTACACGATTTTCCTAAAATTTTTCAATTAATAAGTCAGTGTGTGAGGAAGTAATCACATAATGTAAAATCAATGTCATAAAACACAAAGTAATAAATTTTACAATTAAATTAGCAACCAGATTGATTCTGTCTTGATTCTAAATTGTCCAATGGAGCAGGACCAGCATGTTTCCAAGCACTCTTATCTTGGATATAATCCTCTAATTTGTAATATGCTTGTTTACAAAGTGTACTTTTAATATGAGTTTTAAATTTTTAGGAATTCCGCGATTTCATCTTTTTGGTTGATTAAGGTGCCTAGCTTGAGGGATCGGGATTTACTTTGCCCAAAAAAATGGCCCTCCTTTTATACTATTTTCGTTAGCGCATGCCGAATTCTCGGAAATGTGTATTTATTTATTTCTTATTGGAAACCTTACAAAACCTTATATATTCTTATTCTACACGCTAATGTACAGTACACCTCAAAACTCCTCAAGCATGCTAAGGATTATATTGCTATGAACTCGAGCACGATACAGTCAGTGCGTGTGCATGTGCGTCTATGAGTGATGTCTCAACCTTCCACAGATAACACACACTAATGAATTCTTGTCGCACAACGTGAAATAACAATATATTTCTGTTGCATTTAGAATATGCGTCATAGTAGCGACCTGATGCTAAAATTCACATTAAAATATCATGTGCTGGTAGCTGTTTGGGCTAAGCAATGGATTCACGATTAGTGAGGTCTGAGTTCGAATCTAAGTAAATACAACGTGTGGCTGGTTTACTAGTTTCATAGAAAAATTATATTTCTTTTTTTCTTATTATTTGTGTTTTTTATAAGAAGTTAAATATTAGTTATTGTATTATTGTTTAACTATTTATGTGATTTTTTATTTATCTTTTTGGTGTTAGAAGGTGGAAATAAAAAGTCGTGTTGAATAGTAACAAAAATGTTTATTCGTTTTGTTTATTTATAAAATAACAAACTTTTATGAGAATTGTGATGTCACATTCCTACCTAGACAAAAGAAGTTCTCTTGTTACCTACCATTCACAAGATTTTTTTTTAATTTACTAAGTGGATATCCACTTACCTAGTCAATTCATAATAACATAACCAGTACCCTAATTGCGTAATACAACACAATCTGTTTCGATTTTTTATGTAACGTCACAATTAATGTAATTTTGAGGTAATAGCTTATGTGTTCATTTTCTTGACGAAAAGAAGATTGAAACTAAACTTCAATTTAAGATCATTAAATAATTACAGATATGTTAATACTACTAAATATTTAGTTACACCGTCTAATTATTAAAACCAAAACATCTAGGTATTAATATTTTGTATTACCCCCATTATTTTCAATGCAGTCAAGTAGACGTTTGCGCATGGAACCTACCATATTACCACATATTTCGGTTCCTCTTAAATTTTCCCACACTTCCATGCAATGGGTTTTTAATTGTTGTATACACCTCTCATCCCGTGACTCCCACCTTTGCATCATCAAACCCCATAGATTTTCTATGGGGTTGAGGTCGGGTGATCGCGCTGGCCATGGAACAACAATCAGGGATGTAACGGATATCCGTATCCGCATCCGCAACTGCGGAGCATCCGCATAAAGGAGATGTTTCATTTTCGGCCATAAAGTGTACGTTAATGTAAAAAAAGAAAAAAATTCCACGAATTGAGGAAAAATATTCTTTCCTGTTTATTCCTCTGTTTACTTCGGCACAAAAAATAATAGTTTAACAAATTATTGCCATATTCTATTCATCATGGCGTCGTTTTACTTGCATACTGCTTTCGTCCAGAAATCATGTTACATTTTAACATAATAATATCACGTAGACGTAATTTAAATAAATATGAAAGGCATGTATTTCTGTACTATATTAAGATAGCTATCTTATACAACTTTTTTGATTAATTAGAAAGTGTTATTCATTATAAAAATAAAAAACTACTTTTGTGGATTGTAGATTTGTAGGTACTTCTGGACGAAAATGGCTAGCTATCGATGGTCGTATGTCTCCTGACAAACGTCAAACATTTTCGGATTTTATTTAGTGCCCAAAAAGTATTAGATATTATGGAAAAAAACAGTCTTTATTGTATTTAGGGGTTCGTTTCCTAGGTTTTCTAAAGTGTACATGTTATGGCCGGAGTCCCATACAAAAATGAAACGTCTCCTTTTGATATCCGCAAAATATCCGCATCCTCAACTTTTGATTTTAAAAGCTCCGCATCCTCATCCGCATCCTCATAATTTCTATGAGGATGTGACCCTACGTTGTTCGCATAAATAGTGAATTTTTAAAACTCGCGCCGAGCTAAATGGGCGGGCCGATATGTGAGTTATGCGTTCCTATTGGCTGAATTCGCAATGTTCTTGTCCTATGACAGACGATCGGCTGCACGTGGCAGTGGTAGCACGACTGTGGTGTCACATGTCAAGTTTTTTGCAAGCGAATTACGCTACGGTAACCTACCAAATGATACCAATAATACAAATATAAATAGTTACTTTAAAAAACAAGGGCTATTTTTTGTACTACATCCGCATCCGCACCCTCATCCGCATCCTCAATAAGGAATTTTCCAATATCCGTATCCTCATCCGCATCCGCAAACCCGATTATCTCGATATCCTCATCCGCATCCTCATCCGTTATATGACATCCGTTACAACCCTGACAACAATTATCTCCGGGTGATTTTGAAACCACTCACGCACAGTGCTGGCCCGGTGAATAGGACAATTGTCCTGGACAAATGTAAATTGTGTCAACTCATCAGCTGGGTAAATGTTGCGCACAGTAGGTAGCATGACATCGTCTAATACTTCTACATAAGTAGAACTGTTGGCACGTGGAGGAATAAAAGCCAGTTCTCCTGGCCCTGCTGCACTCATCCATCCCCACATATTAATCGTAATTCGACCTGACTCTGTGTTAGGCATTACGTTTTTATCATACCCTTTTGACTAGACTTAAATGTTTTTTCTTCTGAAAATATGGTAGTATTCCCGTCAAAATCTAAATAATCCCGTGCGAAACGTAATCGTTCTTGTTTATGTCTTTCTGTCAAGAAAGGCTTTTAGCTGGTCTTCTGTGATGCAATCCTTCAGTGTGGAGGGCACGGCGAACAGTTTGCAATGAGGTGTCGGTTAATTCCGCAGTGTCCTGTTGGTGTAAAACCATTTGTTTCATACTCGCCCACCAATATCGTCGCTGCGCACCGCTAATAAGCGACGGCCTTCCACTTCGCTGTCGGCTAGCAAGGCTTCCCTCTTCCTCATACCTTTTAATCCAGAGACTTACAGTATCCCCCTAAATAAATAAAAAAAGTGATATTAAGCAGTTATAACAAAATACTAAAGTGACGTCATTTTATAATTTTTGTAATACTTAACATAAAATAATATTTATTTAAAATAACAATATAAGTAATATTAAAACTCTGCATTTATAAATGCAATAATAAACACTAATTATTTATCTTTTAGACCTCATGATGGATTTAAAAAATAACAATAAAAAGAACTAATCCATATGTCACCAAATAGTCTAGGTAAATTTCAAATAAAAGTTTAAGTTACAATTCGTAAATATAATACTCACATTCAGTCCGGTTTCATCAGATATTTGTGTTCTATTAAGACCACTTTTATGCAGCGCAATAATAGTCGCCCTCGCCTCAATATTAATATTTGCCTGCATTTTGAGATCACACGTTACTAACCAACAACTTCAACAAATCGACAACGTTCATTATGTTCCAAAAGCCATCATAGCCAGTGGCGTATTTTAAGATTCAGCGCCCTGGGCCTGTAAGGTTTGCCGCCCCATTAATTAACGAAAAAAAGCAAAAACTTTTACATGGGATAATTTTCGACTTCCACGCGAGCGAAGCCGCGGGAAAAAGCTAGATTTACATAAGACTTTTTCGTTTTTGTGGGCTCGTTGGTTACAGAAAAAGAAACGTTTTCCCCTAGAGCAAGATATGCTATTTTTTCCCCGCTCTGGTACGCTACAATGACGGACTTTTTGAGCAAAAGGAATGAAAAAACTACTAAAAACGGAAAACGAACGATCCGCACTGCAATTTGTCACCGTAGTGCACACAAATATTTCGCGGTGGGCGCTGAAGCAGTTGGACCGGAAGCTCCTCCTGGAAGCCTCAATCGTGCAGGCCTGGGTGTCATCACCGGACAGGCCTGCTGACATCAACGACGAGGCGGAGTGGTTCCAGGAGGCCATGTCCGAAATATCATCATCATCATTTCAGCCGAAAGACGTCGTATTCGCTCTACGGATACGGAAGCCATTCAGGCGGAGCTGTACGAGGGGACCAGAGTGGCGAAGACCACTCTCCAAGCGGAGATCCTGCGAGGAGTCGTTGGAGACTATGAACAGGTACCCGTGGGGACGCCCATACAAGATGGTGCAGGAGAAAACTCCGCCCATGGGCTCCCCCGCTGACGCAGAGTCTCCGGCCCAAGCTTGTAGGGGAAGTGGTGAGCGAGTGGTGAGCCTTCAAGAGGGGAACATACCCCCCGCCAATGGCTCCGCCTACTGCGGTGCCCGATGCGGACCACACCACTGACGACGACGACGATGCTCCGGAGATGAATGAGGTAGAGATAAGAGTGGCGGTACGCAGGCTGAATGTCAAAAATACCGCCCCAGGACCCGACGGCTCGCCTGGAAAAACCTGGGTCCTGGCCTTGGAGGCTCTCGGGCCTCGACTAAGGGGGCTCCTAAGCGCATGCTTGGAAAGGGGAAAATTCTCACTTCGTTGGAAGACAGGGAAACTGCTCTTCATCAGGAAGCCGGGTTAGCTCTGCGGACTCTCCGTCCGCTTATCGGCCCATCGTGCTGCTCGACGAGGAGGGAGAGCTCTTTGAAAGAGTCATTGCAGACCGCTTCGTTGGACAGCGGGTGGGGCTGGATTTGGCGGAGAGCCAATTTGGTTTCCGCAGGGGGCGCTCTACGGTGAACGCCATCATGCACGTGTGGGCCCTCACGACGGGGGATGCTATGGCCCGGGGTAGGGTCGTCTTGACGGTTTCTCTAGACTTGGCTCCCAGACTGGAGCGAGCCGGGGCTGCCTTGAAGCGGCTTCTGCCCAATCTAGGGGGTCCACACGCCTCCTGCCGGAGGCTCTACGCGGGGGTCGTGCGGTCCTTGGCCCTTTACGGGGCACCGGTATGGGCGCGTTCCGTAAGGCGGCGGCCAGCCTGCCGGTTGAACGCGTCCCAAAGGGTCATGGCAATCCGGCTAGCCCGAGGATACCGCACGGTCTCCTGTGAGGCGGCGAGCCTCCTTGCCGGGTTACCGCCATGGGATCTGGAGTGACAAGTCCACGCGAACATTTGGAAATGGCGCGAGGAGGCGAAACGGCGGGGCGTAACTCCGCTGCTGCGAGAAATCACGGCACAGCGGACAGAGCTCCGGCGGGATCTCATAGTGTCATGAAGAGTGTGGATCGCCCGGAGGACACGGTGGAAGTCTGCTCGGCTTGGGCGGAGCAACGCCGTGTCCTCATGAAGGCAATCGGCGGCGGTGATCTCTCGCGTCCAGCCCTGGTCCAGGTCATGGTACGGAGCGAGAGGGCATGGAAGGCCGTCACCTCCTTCTGCAAAGCAGTAATGCTCGCGAGGAAGCAGAATGCGTGAGGGAGAGGCAAATTTTGCGCCTTCACGCCCCTAACCGCCGCAGGAGACGCCCTTGGCGTCGGGATTCGCAGGCCGATTCCCGGCCACCATAGGCGCGGGCTTGCAGACGGTGAGCAATGGGTAGCTCGTCGTCCGATAAGGATCAGGCCCGGATCGACGGCGCATTGTGTTCCACGCGCGCCTCAAAGAGATGTCAGCAGAACTGAACGGGTCCACTAGGGCCAGTGCCTGCCGGGGTTGCGGGAAAGTCCGAAAGGGATACCGTGGCCCCTGGCAACATTCAGGCAACTAAAGGAACACGGGTGGGTTTTAGTCAGTATGATCGCGTACGGGGCCGTGGTTTGGTGGCCCCGCACTCAGCTGGTTACAGCTTCCAACAAACTACAACGCATGCAAAGACTAGCCAGCGTGGCAACCACGGGCTGCATGAGGACTACTCCGACTGCAGCAATCGAAGCCATGCTGGGACTGCCCCCACTTCACCTGTTCATACAGCAGGAAGCGACAATGGCGGCGGTGCGTCTTAATGCAATTGATCTCTGGGGTAAGAGATTCACACAACACACCGCGCTGCTTGAGGGACTCAACAATGAGTTCCCTATTACGAAAGCCGTAAATGACCGGGTGCCCAAACAATTTATCTTCGATAAAAAATACAGAATCCAACTCCACGAGGACCGCAGATGCGAGGGTTTGCGCCCCGCAGAGCTGCGAATCTTCACCGACGGATCCAAAACAGGTAGTGGCACAGGTGCTGGAATCTTCTCGGAGGACTTCAACATACACATAGCCACACCATTGGGTGTCCATAACATAGTGTTCCAGGCCGAATGCATGGGTATATCTCTTGCCGCTTCAGCCATCATGGCCAGGGAAGTTAAGGACCACTCGAAACGAATACTCTCAGACAGTATGGCTGTACTGCAAGCGCTAAACAGTCACACTGTTGATTCTGGGCTGATATACGAGTGCCACCAACGCCTTAACCAGGTGGGTGACCTCAATAATATAACCATTCAATGGATCAAGGGACACAGCGGTTCGCGGGGCAATGACGCAGCCGACGAACTTGCCAGAAGGGGATCGAGCATGGCACCAGTGGGGCCTGAACCCATCACGCCACTCCCCTTCGGGTACCTACGCTCTCTGGTAAGGAAACGAACCAGGGAACAACATCAGAAAATATGGGTGGACCACGGTGAGTGCAGGCAGGCCAAGGAGGCTCTCCCTACAATCGACGGCCGCCTCACGAAACAGGTTCTCCGATTAACAAAACAGTAGCTGCGCACAGTTACAGCTGCCCTAACTGGCTATGGGTCATTTTATAAACACCTCTTTGTCATAGGAGTCACAGACAGTCCGCTGTGCAGAGCTTGCATGGAGGACGACGAGACAGCTGCCCATGTGCTGTTAAACTGCCCCGTGGTCGCCACATACAGGGCCAAGTACTTCGGTAACCCAGGTACCCTACGTGAGATTGTCAGTGACACCAAGGCGTTGCTGGCCTTCTTTGAGGAGCTGGGGTGGATCGAATAACAGATTTTCCCACCCGTACGCAAAATACGCGCTTTGACGTGGAGTTGCGGATACCAGCCCGTATTACCTATTACCTATTAGTCAGTAAGAGTCTGACATAATATATATAACTTCTCCCGCTTTGGGCGGAGCGGGAGGGCCCCGCTCCGCCCAAAGCGGGAGAAGTTATTTGATAACTTCCCACCCAAAAAAAAAAACACAAATACACGTCAAATCCTTTTGTTAAATTAAAATAAGTTTGTTTGGTTGCTTAAGTACTCAGGGCGACGATACCGTCGCCGCGCCGCGTGAATGCCATGAAATGCGATGAAACTAATTTAATTTAATTTATTCACCAAAATAAGAACACATATTACAAAAATTTAATATTTGACAATGACAATATATAGTAAATAATGGCTTAAAGTTTGTAATATACAAAGTTTAGGACTATCTGCATCCGAACTAGGTGGTAAACCTGTATCTCGGATTACATTTGATCCCCTTATATAAACTGTGAATATTTAGTAGCCATATTAAAGTCGTAAACATAATTAGATTGCCATGAAGAGTTTATGAGGAAAGTATGAAAAAATAAAATAAAAAGTACGTGTGATGTGAGGGTGTATGTGTGTGGGTGTGAGTGTGTGTAGGGTGTGTTTGTGTGTGCGTGTATGTGTGCGTTCATGTGTATGCTTGTGTGATGTGAATGGGATGATTGTTAAATATGAGTGAGTAAAGTAGTAGCTTGTCTATTTGAGAATGTTCAAGAGTTTCATCATATTCCGTCTTACTTTTGCTTCATAGCGTGAGGTACAGCTTGCGCCGCCCCTCGCAGCCTGCCGCCCCGGGCCATGGCCCTTTTGGTCCTAGGGTAAATACGCCACTGATCATAGCCCATAATCTGAATATAGGTGTGGAGCATTGGGCATAGTCTTGTATCTACACTATCAAAACATCTTCCAGTCATTGAACTCGCTACGTCAAAAATTTTGTTCACAGGGTCGTAAAATCCAAGTAAAAGTTACTTGAAAGTTTAAAATTTTGCGATTTTTTTTTTGAACTGTAGAGTATATCCCAACTTTTTTTTTTTATGTAACGTAGCCACCTCCACTACGTTTGAGACAAAAACGGTGGGTTTTTGAGATGGGGCAGTAAGGGCAACTACCTTAACCGTTGTAGCTACAGGAAAACGGTCTTAGAAGACTGCCCATCAAACTACTAGGTATTTATTTTCAACATAGCCGTTAAGACGTTAAGCGTCGGCGCCGGCTGTCGTTGTAAACTAGCGCTGGGGCTCTGTCTCGCATAGGGTCGTGGATGTGATCATGTGACGCATATTTTCCCCAACTTGTTCTTTCTTTGCGTCATGTTTACCGCAAATAAACGTATTTTCTTTCTTTCTTTAGACAGTGGCAAAAATCGTTCGACCGCGCACGGTAGCACGGTACCGGCTAATGCAACGCGACTCGCGACATTCGAAACTACTTTTGTCCATACCTGTATCAAACGCCGCCTGCGAGTGTGTTTTGTTTTTAAGTATTCGATACTATGGACAAAAGCAAGAACTCGCTGAAATGACGAACATGTCAGAAATCCAAATTTTTTCAGGTTTAAAATGCATTGCAAAGAGTTTTTTAAAGTTAGTTCAAGGCCAGATATTTTGAAGTCTGTTGTACACTCAAATGGAAAATATTAATTTAAAAAACTCCCGGATTTTGACTTGCAAGAGGGGGCAACCCTAGTTTGCACTGGCGAAACGGTTACAACAAAACATGTTGTAACCGTTATAAAGTTGGGACCTACCCACTGCGGGTAAAAAAAAAAACCGTCTAGGTAGTGTAAAATAGCGTTGCAATTTGAATTACGCGGTCTATAAGCAATATTCCACGATGCAGGGGTGAAGTAGTGCACGAGGTGGGCGGGGAGCCGCCGCTGCGGCGCGTGTCGGGCGCGCGAGGCGTTGAGCCGGCGCGGGGCCGCAGCGTGCTGGGCGCTCTGCAGCCGGCCGCGCAGCCGGCGCCCGCGCCTCCACCGCCGCGCCACGCGCGCCCTCTGCCCGGCGGCGCGGCGCACGCCTACCTCAGCGCAGCGCGCTACGTCACCGGTTCAAGAATAGACACCTCTCTTTTTCGGCCGCTGCCTCTACGGGCGCATCGAGGTAAGATTGGCGATTTCGTCCTGTGTCATGTCGCGGGAGCCCAAGTTCGTTGCGATAAGTTAAGGCTCGTTTTGTATTGTTTCAGAAACAGCGACTGTTGGCAGCGGGGCCGCGCGAGTTGATTGGGCTGCTAAGTATTTACGATGAACTCGTATCAGGAAACGACGAACCACTACCATCAAGATAGACGGTTGCTGATTAATAAAAGATAACTAGAACACTGGGTACCTACCTACCGATCATTCAAGAAACGTCTTTGTTTAAAAGAAGTGTGAAAGTGTATCTAATTGAACATAAAAATGTATGGTGTTGCGGTGTGTTTAATTATTATTTATTAGCTAGCAACCCGCCCCAGCTTCGTACGGGTAGCGGAGCTATAAGGTTGCCAACCCTACGGCTGCCCCATTTCAAAACCTAGTAAAGGACACTTTTTACAAAAATCGTTTTATTGCATTATCTTGCTAATCTAATTAGTCCCTACCAAATACAAAAACACCAGCGTTGAAAACTCACTAATAAGCAGATATATTTAAACATCGAAACTTAGTAAGTGCCCCATTCAATGCCCCGTGACTTTAATCATTTCAAAACCTAGTAAGTCTCTGAGACTTGCTAGGTTTTTAAATGGTCGATGCACCTTACTAGGTTTTTTAAATGGTCGATGCACCTTACTAGGTTTTTTAAATCTTGACCAAACACGAACGAAGAGAGGGGATAATGCGGGGGTTTCGCAGCAAGTCATAATACGTAGCGCGTTCTCGCTTCAATCGGTGTCGACCGAAAACCCCTCCAGAAATTGGATTTTCTAAAATAATAGATGAAAATTGACCATGTCCTCGCTAATCTCCGAAAACATAGAGCCTAAAATAAAAAAAACATTTTTTTTTTCTATTGGGCATCTCATGGCCATGACTATTTAACCGGGCAAACCTGTGGGTGCCTTAAGCTGCTACACTCAAAGCCTCCAGCCTACAAAGGGACTAACAAACTAAACTCAAACTTATAAACTAGGTGAACGCTCGCTAAGGGCACCCCCTGTGGGGTACGAACCTCGGCTTTTACCGGAGGAAGGACATCAAAGATGGGACGGGCTGGAATAAAAAAAAGAGAACAGTTCTATACTTATAAATGACAGAAAAACCTCTAACAAGTCCATGGTATTAAAATAACATGGTAACTCTCCCAATATTGTGCGTACAAACTTATATTTACAATTGAAATGCATGTGAGAAAATGTTTTTCAACTACAGTATTAAGTTTGTTCTTGGGATAAATTCATATCCACTACGGAACCCTTGATTGTAAGTGGTCCGACACGCACTTGGCCGGTTTTTATAAATGAATGAACTTATTCAATTAATCATTGGTGCCGATTCTCTTGTTCACAAACTAAACTAAATTTAAATTCAGTGCATCTTTTTCTTTCTAAATAGAAAGAAAAAGATGCACTGAACTTAAAGGAGACGTTTCATTTTTGTATGGGACTCCGGCCATAACATGTACACTTTAGAAAACCTGGGAAATTAACCCCTAAATACAATAAAGACTGTTTTTTTCCATAATATCTAATACTTTTTGGGCACAAAATAAAAACCGAAAATGTTTGACGTTTGTCAGGAGAAATACGACCATCGACAGGTAGCCATTTTCGTCCAGAAGTACCTACAAATCTACAATCCACAAAAGCAGTTTTTAGGGTTCCGTTGCCAAATGGCAAAAAACGGAACCCTTATAGATTCGTCATGTCTGTCTGTCTGTCTGTCTGTCTGTCTGTCTGTCTGTCTGTCTATCTGTCTGTCTGTCTGTCTGTCTGTCTGTCTGTCCGTCCGTATGTCACAGCCACTTTTTTCCGAAACTATAAGAGCTATGCTATTGAAACTTGGTAAGTAGATGTATTCTGTGAACCGCATTAAGATTTTCATACAAAAATAGAAAAAAAACAAATAATTTTGGAGTTCCCCATACTTAGAACTGAAACTCAAAAATTTTTTTTTCATCAATCCCATACGTGTGGGGTATCTATGGATAGGTCTTCAAAAATGATATTGAGGTTTCTAATATCATTTTTTTCTAAACTGAATAGTTTGCGCGAGAGACTCTTCCAAAGTGGTAAAATGTGTGTCCCCCCCCTGTAACTTCTAAAATAAGAGAATGATAAAACTAAAAAACATGTATGATGTACATTACCATGTAAACTTCCACCGAAAATTGGTTTGAACAAGATCTAGCAAGTAGTTTTTTTTTAATACGTCATAAATCGTAAACCGCAATTTACCTTTCATTCAATGTTACTTGCTGCTACGGAACCCTTCATGGGCGAGTACGACTCGCACTTGGCCGGTTTTTTTATTTTTATGATGAATCATGTTTTCTAATTAATCAAAAAAGTTGTATAAGATAGCTATCTTAATATAGTACAGAAATACATGCCTTTCATATTTATTTAAATGACGTCTACGTGATATTATTATGTTAAAATGTAACATGATTTCTGGACGAAAGCAGTATGCAAGTAAAACGACGCCATGATGAATA
Source organism: Agrochola lychnidis (assembly GCA_963680765.1). Taxonomy (NCBI): domain Eukaryota; kingdom Metazoa; phylum Arthropoda; class Insecta; order Lepidoptera; family Noctuidae; genus Agrochola; species Agrochola lychnidis. The sequence continues at coordinate 25,246,265 of OY796866.1, forward strand.
GAATATGGCAATAATTTGTTAAACTATTATTTTTTGTGCCGAAGTAATCAGGGGAATAAACAGGAAAGAATATTTTTCTTCAATTCGTGGAATTTTTTCCTTTTTTTATATTAACGTACACTTTATGGCCGAAAATGAAACATCTCCTTTTTGAAAAGGCCCGTGAAAATATTGTTATTCAAATTTCAAAATAATCGAGAAAAACTACTTCGCAAACTAATAATCGCATAAAGTGCGTGACAAACTAGCTTATACACTAGCATTTTGTAGGAAAATAAAATAAAATATAATACTTTCGTTTTTACGCGACTTTTATTATTTTTTGTAAAGTTTCTCTTTAGCTCACGGCGCCGGCGCCGCGGCGGTTTGTGATTACACTCTTATTAGGAGATCACAAAGAGGACTACAAGCGATATTACACTTAAAAAAAAATAGCATTAGTAAGAGGACTTTAAGGTTATTTGCCCTTAAAGCATGCCCTTGTAAGTCACTTGTAAGTTTGTTTTTCATTACAAAAGTATCAGCAAGAGTTTTGTAAGTGTGAAAATACACTTCGCGAGACCATTACAAGGCAATTGTATGGGGAATATACTTACAAAGTGCGCCCAAATCCAGTGTGATATAAGACTGAAGAAAATATGGTCTTGGGATATTTGTAAGATTAATTTTTGCTAGTTGGGGATCGTACGGTTAAGATGTTGGCTTACTGTCGACATCATAACCTTGTTCGTGTAGCACGAAAACAAAAAAAAATGTTTAAGAGTACGACTTAAATACTTAGGTCAAAGTAATCTTCACAACAATTTGTACAAGTTGATGGAGATACGAAGTCTCTTTTCATAATTTTACACCACTTTATGTCCGCACCTCTCAGGACAGAAAAAACCCTTTATCGGGTGCATTTCTCATTGTATTTCTGCAATTAGGCACGATGCAGTACTTGTATGTCGGTTTTTTGCATTGTTCTATTGAGGAATAAGGTGGTTCCATGATGATGTATTAGTCGACAATAGAAAACACTAGAATTGCAGCAGAGCATTGTTTGTTTCCCTGCATTCCAAAATTTGATAAAAGTGATAATATAGCGAATCCGACCAAATTTAATTAATAGTCATAATTGTTTTATTAAGATAGAAACAAGCATATTTAATATAATCACTTTATTTTCTCAAAACCCTCATTACTACGCCGAAGCGCCAAAACCACTACTTGACATTTCGAACTGTCATTCCGTTCAGAAACCATGTTACAACAATAATTATTACTCAATAGCCCTTATATTTTGTGACTATTAAATTTGGTCGGATTCGCGATATTACCACTTTTAGCGCATTTCGCAACGCAGGGTTTGTTGTCATAGACTTAGACGTCATCACACCAAGCGCGCCAAAATGGAGGGCGTTTAAATAGCCCGAATCGGTCGGCAATTTTTAATTTTTTTTTAACTACTTTAAATTGCTTTTTTGGCGTTGATTTTTTTTTTTTTTACTATTGTTTGGCGATGTAAACTATCGAAAAAAATAATTAAAAAAAATACATGCATATTGGTGCCGATTCCCTTGTTCACAAACTAAACTAAAGGAGATGTTTCATTTTCGGCCATAAAGTGTACGTTAATGTAAAAAAAGGAAAAAATTCCACGAATTGAGGAAAAATATTCTTTCCTGTTTATTCCTCTGATTACTTCGGCACAGAAAATAATAGTTTAACAAATTATTGCCATATTCTATTCATCATGGCGTCGTTTTACTTGCATACTGCTTTCGTCTAGAAATCATGTTACATTTTAACATAATAATATCACGTAGACGTCATTTAAATAAATATGAAAGGCATGTATTTCTGTACTATAGCTATCTTATACAACTTTTTTGATTAATTAGAAAGTGTGATTCATCATAAAAATAAAAAACTGCTTTTGTGGATTGTAGATTTGTAGGTACTTCTGAACGAAAATGGCTAGCTGTCGATGGTCGTATTTCTCCTGACAAACGTCAAACATTTTCTGTTTTTATTTTGTGCCCAAAAAGTATTAGATATTATGGAAAAAAACAGTCTTTATTGTATTTAGGGGTTCGTTTCCCAGGTTTTCTAAAGTGTACATGTTATGGCCAGAGTCCCATACAAAAATGAAACGTCTCCTTTGTCTTTTACTATTTTAAACGGCCCTCCACCTATCTTTACTTATACAAGACGCTTGTACGTTCACAGCTCGAATATGCGGTCCCAATCTGGAACCCGTTTTATAAGAAATATATGGATATGATCGAGAAGGTTCAGCGTAAATTTCTTCGCGCCATGTACTATAGGTGCTATAAAAGGTGTTTGTCGTATTCACAATTACTAAGTAAATACAATATGTTAACATTAGAGTCTAGACGTAAGTTTCTAGAAGCCAACATACTACACGGTATTGTTCATAATCACTTCGATTCCATTGATCTCACCAGTAAGTTATGCTATGTGGTGCCCCGCACTGTAAATAAGCGTAGTGTCCGTGCAGGTACATTGTTCGCTGTAAATACCTGTCGGACTAATTCAGGATTGCGTTGCCCTGCAGCCTAATTGCGTAACATATTTTATTTTTGATTGCGATTCTGAATCGAAAGCAAGTCCAATCTTAATCGCATGCCATAATTGGAATTGCGATGTACATTTTTTACCATACGACTGAAATTGTATAGGGATGTTCAATACAATTGTCTATAATTGTTAAATTTATATGTTTAGTTACAGCATCTATGAATGGTTAATATTCAAATTATTGTGCTATAATGTAATTTTGTTTTAATTACAACTGATGATCTACTAGTGCTTATAAATAAAAATGTACAATGATTACCGAAAAATGAAAAACCAATTTTTAAAATACTTTCTACCAAAAACTACCATAATTGAACTACGTAATAAAACGTTTTTCTTTTCACGTCTTTGCTATCTGTGGCCTATGACAAAATCGTAGAAAAGCAGTGTTGTCAACTTAGAGGGATTTCCACTAAACCTGGGAGTTTTTATCCCAAAAACAAACAACTTTGTAGTTGAAAAACATCTCCCCTATATTGATATATGTCACGGTCAATTCTCCAACTGCAAATGTAAGTTTGTAATGGTTTTTTCTTTTTGTATGTGATAAAACTGAAAATTTACAATTTTCTGTCATTTTCCTTTACTTGTGCAATGAGACGGGCTTTGTGCCAAATTTTATGAGTCTAGGTCAACGGGAAGTACCCTGTAGTTTTTGATTTATTTGCGAGTACCAAAATATGTCGCTTAAATAGCCGTAATTTTTTATTGTGTTGACTTAGAAGCTTGATTTTTTAGAGCTCTAAGGGACCACAGACGTATTTGATATTAATTTCAACTTGATACCTCCGTACGTTCCTGAGAAAAAGGGTCTTGACAGACTGATAACGAAGTGATCCTGTAAGGGTTCCGTTGTTCCTTTTGAGGTACGGAACCCTAAAAATACTATGATTACATATGTTTTATTTTCATACTCAAATCTTCAAATGGACTCCCAAAACAGCGACCGAATGTCGGTAACAGAAAACCGATTTCAGGAGAGGCTCCGGCTCGCAGTTTCGATCGTCTCTAGTAATATTATTCGGTTGTAAGTGCATCGATCAAAACTATTCAAATATAAACAAAAACTTGCTTAGGCAAAACCACACTTCCGTGGTTTTGTGAAATCGGTTTGTCTAGTTCGGATTATCGATACGATTCCGTTTCTGATTGAAATCGGATTTTTGATTCGTTTCGATGTATCTAGACGCAAGTCTATAGTGGACTTAGGGGAAAAAAATTGCAACACTGAGAGTAAAAGTTGAATGATCTGCCCTCATTGCGTTATGCGTTGACGATTTAATGCAAACTACTGCCTGTCTAAAGTATACCTTTGCTGCTCTAACTTTATCAGAGTGTAGGGAAAAGAAAAGGAAAGGCATATGACATCACATGTTAAACCTTTGACAATAATTTGGGCTGGAATGAATATTCTTTGAAGTCTGTGGAGAATACGATATCAATCATGGCGACGTATCTGTTTATATTTTATTTTTGTTGATTTCGGTAAAGTTTTTGTTTTAAATTAATAGTTGTTTTATATTTTTCAACATACAAAATTATATTTACTATTCACGTACAGAAACATGGGCCTGTAATAAGCAGTTTTGGAACATTATTCTTGTGGCTTGTGGAAGTCGGAAGAACTTTGGAAAATTCTCTCGTTCGAGACACCGCCTTCGTTTTGTACTAGCTTCACCAAGATCACAGACTACAATTAAGTACATGGACTAAGACTTAGGCTGTTTTGCTCCATAGCGAAAAGTATCTAAGTCGATATTATCACTACAAGTAAGTAAACCAATATATATAGGAATAACGTGTGTGAGAGTACCTTCGTATCTCATTAGATTATTGTAGCTGTAGGTACATTATTGGTGAGTCTACGTATACGGACAATCATTATTTTGTTGCGTAGACACAGGCATCTTACGCGAGGTTAACTATTTATTGTGGTTAAAATAATAGTTAAGTACTATGTCTCACATTCTAACTAAAATTGTTAATTGATATTTTTGTACATAAGTAGATGCTGAAATAAACTATAATATCCACTACCTAACCAAATAACAGATAACTACAAAACATATTCATAATATTTTCACAGACGTGCTGAAAACACAAGAATGGAACACTACCAAATATCAATATTGTTGACTTCCTAACAAAGAAGTTGGTGGCAAGGTGGCAAACATGGATTGGATTAAGAATCTTATGTATTAATCGTTGAAGGTAAGCTTTTTGACACATCATTAAGAATTAAGCATAGCAACTCAATTATGAATATATTTCCTTGGCTGTACTTTTGACAGACACATCATAATATATATTTTATGTTTATCCAATTACCATTATAATTTAGTATTATAAAATATCTGGAGACTGAAAAGTCAGCCCTAAATAAAGAAGAAATTATACAACCAGCATGACGATGATGATGACAGATGGCTTTCATCTAGCCATGGGCCTAGTTGATATGCCTACTTTGCCACATGAGTACTTTATTTGAGCAGAAAATAATATGACTTTGTTTTAAAATGTAGAGTTCCTGGGGAATTTCACCTACGAAGACATGAAGGCAGCATGAATGATACTGCCCCTGCTGTGCTGCACTGCTGCTCTGCTACTTCAGATTTCAAGCTTCTTAAGTACAAAAGTAGAAACTGAAGATCCTTCATGAAATATTTTTTTTAGAAAACTTGATTATAGTCTTGTACGACAGTGATATAAACTATTGTGTTAATTGATAACAGTGTAAACTTTAATAAAGTGTTTTAATTATGAACTATAGAGGGACAAATAAAAATAACTTTAAATGAAATAATTAAGAATGGCATACTATTTGTTTTATACAAACACAGACAATTTTATAATTATAATGATACTATTTAAAGGTGTTTACCTAAATTAACTGTCATTCATTAGATTTAAAGGAAATAGAGAGAAATAAATTATGGTAAACAAATAAAACTGTTTTATTAAATTGTTACAACCTTAACTCAACACTGGACAAGAGAATCGGCACCATTACCATCTATTCACATTAATATGAAATATTTGGACATAGAGCAAAAAGGAATTGGAACAAACATACTGTAAGGATTAGTGGAATTTGGAATCTAATGTCTTCCTGTGGAAATCATCATGGATTATGTATGTACTGCTTGTTGTAAGTGAATGAGAGACAGTTAAAAAAATCTTGAATAATGTAGTTGAGCCTGACACCTGAAAAAAAAAGGAATAGTAAATCTTCAATATATTCCACCATCCATTACATCCATCCACAGTCACTTTATAGAATAGCAATATTCTGCTATAAACAACAATTGGGTCAATTATAAGCAACAATTGACTTAAATATTCTTACCTACTAATAATATTAATAGGCTAAGTACTAACAGCCGCACGGGGCAATCCATCAGGTTAAGCTACGCTTGCAGGGGTTGGTCCGTGGATGGGTGACCATTTCTACATACCGAAACTCCTTCATGCCTCGGAAAGCATGTTAAACCGTTGGTCCCAGATGTCATTTGTGGATCTTTGACAGTCGTTATGGGTCATCAGAAGCCCGAAAGTGACAATTAGTCTTACCAAGGGGTATCGTATTACCTAGTTATTGGGTTGTGGAGGTTAGATAGGCAGTCACTCCATGTAAAATACTTGTATTCAGCTGCATCCGGTTAGACTGAAAGCCGACCCCAACATAGTTGGGTAAAGGCTGGGCAGATCGATTTTTTTAATAATATTAACAATAAGTGAAGATAGGTACTTAGATATATTTTCAGTTGCCTACCTACTTTCTTTACTTTGTTGTTATAATTGCTAAGTAAATATTCATATAAGTATTAGGTTAGGCAACTGAAAATATATGTATGGTATTTAAATGTATGGTAAGTTTACGTTTGATGGTGCATTTCGTATTCACCAATAAACAATATGGAGTTTATTTATAAACGTTGCATAAAGTTATGTAATGATTAGCAACTGTTTAATCATACATTTTTGAGGTTTTAACGTCACTTAACTATAAGCAATGTTTATAAATACATCCCTATGTGAGTAACATTGTTGCTGTACTTAACACACATTCAATGTTCAACACTTAGAAAGAAAATAATAAGTAAGTACATACCTTAAACAGACAATGATGTGGCAATAGTGGTATGTTCATCAATTTCCTTACATAATCCATTAATATAAAATGTTTCAAACTGCTTTTTTTTGTTCTTCCTCAATTATAAGTTTTTGCTTTTCCAATGTATTACAAGCTCGACTGGGTTGCTAAGCTTGTGGCTCAAGTTTGGTACGGTATGAGGTACGAATTTGTCTTTCGTTAAAATGCCACCAAAATACCTCGTTTCTGGAATATCATAATATTTGTTTTTAGTTTAGGTTGTAGGCACTAAACTCACAAGAAAACTTTCACAATTATTATTAAAGATCGACCTCGCTGCTTTGATATTTAACATACAAATAAAATTGATTTATCATTGAGGTTTTACATAAAAACACATTCACAATTTATCAGGAAGACTATTACTTAATTTTTTTCTTAATAATTATGGAGATTTCATGAGTTAATCCCAAAAAGATTGCTAAGTAAAATCTATTGCGACCACTACAGTGTCTTCTGTTTCATATGACAGACAAAACAAATTACTCTATAGTTTGAAACAAAGTTACAACTGTCAAAATGGTTACGCAATTCGATTAATAGCCTTTTTAGACGCATTTCGTTCACTCAATGGAGTATCAAACAGACCGCAGTTTGTTTAAAAAATATTGGAGTTTTGCAATTCCAAAGTCGTAAAATAAAAGCAATTCGATTCAAATTGAAATAAATTCTACTTGAATGGTAATCAAAATACGTTGCGCAATTAGGTAGCTGTTCGTCGTATAGTGGAATCTTATAATCGTAACTTCATTGATATTGATATTTTTGTATGTTCCAAATCGAAATTTAAGTCCAATGTTTTTAAAATTTTATCTAATGATATGAAATAGTGTGAGTATTAGTATTCTAAATTTAATTTAATTTATTTAACCGTTTTAATTATTTTTATTAATGAATTGTATTGTACGGTCGATTCCTTTATTTTTAAAAATTTTCAATAATCTCATTTCTTATTTGTAACAATAAGGAATTAACCCAATTATTATTTTTAAAATTGTATCCAAAATTTATTTATTTTTATTATTTTTTTTTTTAATAATTAATAAATTGTATTGTATTTTAATAATCAATTATTTTAAATATCTGAGTAATGCTAATCTAGTGGCACTTTTTTACCTTATCTTAATTTTGTTAACATGCGGATAATGTAGTGGGCTGCAATATTGTTAATACTACTTATGAGCCTATACTATTATTTGTAAACATTTTATATTGTAGCTGTTTATTGTCCCATAATAAATAAATAAATTATATTATTTTAATTATTTGTGAAATAATGTCGAAATGTCGCCATTACGACCAACCACGACTCATAAGTGCTTTATCAGAATAATATAAGTCCAGTATTCTTGTGTAAGGTTTATATCACACTCGTAAAAGTCAAATTAAACCTAAAACCATTGTCTACGCGGCCATACTGCTCATAGGGGAAGTACGTCCAAAATGACATATACGGACAAAATTACACACCGGCCGTTTTTCGAAATTGGCTGGCTACAATACTGAAGTTATCATATCATCATGTGATGTCGCCCATGTAGGCATACCTGTCAAGTTTTTAGCACCATTGGCTCAGTCATGCTGGTGTATCTAGTAAGAACGTGTTTTGTGCGCGTCAAAGTTTTTTGTTTTGATGTATTTCGTCCTGTTTTTGATCACTTTTACGTAGTTTTTATTACATATTATAGTAAATTGAAGTAGTGTAGCATTATACTGCTTTATTTATAAGTATTAAAATATGTATCTCGTGTTTATACAAATTATGACTTACTAGCTGCGCCCCGCGGTTTCACCCGCGTAAGTCTCGATCCTGTAGGAATATCGGGATAAAAAGTATTCTATGTATTAATCCAGGTTATATAGTATCTGTGTGCCAACTTTCATTTAAATTGGTTTAGCCGTTTGAGCGTGAAGAAGAGACAAACATACACACACTCTCAAACTTTCGCCTTTATACAGTATGTAACAAAAACCCTGTTGTTCCTTTTAGGAACGTATACGTTTACCTACAAGCACAACATTGATGAAATTATAATTTAAAAAAATTAACATTGGCTAGTAGAGAGATCAAAATCAAATAAACTATTCAAATCGACACATTCAAAAAAATGTTTAGAGTATCTGATTTTACAAGTACATCTTTATTTCGCTAAATAGCCTACGAGCTCGGCGGCTTTCTTTGATGCGACAGAAGATGCCGCCAAAAACTACCGCGGCCGCGTCGTCGGTACCACGTGCCTACCTAAGTACCCCGCCACTCGCCGCCCTGCGAATCACTTCCTTAGTCTCCCGCGCAACTTACTTTCGAACGGATGTTATTGTTGACCTACGTAGTGAGTGATTTGTGTTTTATTTACGTAAACGTTGACCATGTCTTATTCTAACGTAGAATATTTTAACATGTTGATGTGTCTTGGGAAATGTGACTACAATTATGCAGAAGCACGCAGACTCTACCAAGAACGTTTTACGAGTCTACCATTACCGTCGGCGATGGCATTCCAACGTTTGCACATACGTACGTACAATACTGGCAGTGTGCACGGACGAGACCAACATCGAGCTGACGCAGGCAGACCGAGGACTCGAGACAGGTTCCAACATGACGGCGCGCCGCCACACTTCTCCCGCCTTGTGAGAAGCTATTTAGAGGCTGAATACGGAGAGAGATGGATTGGTCGTGGTGGACCCATCAATTGGCCCGCAAGATCACCTGATCTGACGCCTTTAGATTTCTTCCTCTGGGGCACTGTTAAGCAACAGGTGTTCAAAAAATTGTGTGATACGGAGGTCGAAATTCATTCACGCATAGTAGCAGCATTTGACCACATCAAGTCCGATACCTCCGTTCTGCGAAGCGTACGTGAGAATATTATTAGGCGTTGCAACAAATGTGTCGAGGTACAAGGTGGTCATATTGAACACCATCTCCGTGGCCGTCAAGTAGACATCATAATAAATTAATGCATTAAAATGTAAGTAGGTACATAAGGATTTATGTGACAGACGTGGCGACTTAGTTTTTTTTAAATGTAAAAGTGTTAAATGTAGTTTTAACAATTAATATCAATTGTGCATAAAGATACAGTGTAAACCAATATTTTCAAAGATTAATTCGTTAAAGTGATGTAATGAATGAACTGATGAACAACAGCTGACAAGGTCGCGAACTTGTGTAGAAAAATAGGTAGATATGCGGCGGGGGTGCACCGGCGCAGCGGCACCGATCAAAGAGAGTGGCGGGAATGTTTTACCTATTTCTGGTTTCGCGTCATCGCTTCATGCAGAATTGCAGAGGTAACAAATCAGTTAAACATTACAAATATTAACAATTAAATATTTATTTTAATTATTTTTGTTGAACAGTTTATTATAAATGACTTGCTTTATTACGTATGTATACCGATTCTTAAAACGTAGGTAGAAGGAACAACAGGGTTTTTGTTACATATTGTAGTATTAGTGTGATTATGATTTATTGTTTTGACAACCTGTGGGGCAAAATGACATACATACATTCGTGGCAAAACAACATATGCTGATGGCTTAGACTACGATAATGATCCCAAAAAACAGACAGAAAAATGAAGCAGACAGGTACAGAAGACTCATTACGATGAGGACTCAGATGTAGAAGATTTTCCAGCTGCGTCGAACGGTGTCGGCGATGACCACACATGCATTTACTGTAACGACCTTTTTTCTCGTTCCAAGCTGGCCATGGTGCACGCTGGTTCTCTTTCAGCTCAGACATCATGTGCTGGATGTACCCAAGAAGACCAAAACTTCGTCTGTTTAATATGTATGTCATTTTATTCGTACTATAATGGACGAAGGTTACAACTAATGAACCAAAGATGATTATTCAAACTTAACAGTGATTGTATGAATGTTAAATAGAAATATATGATTAAAAAACAAAACCGTATGTCATTTTGAACTTCCCCTAATTTTACGGTTCCTTAATAAGTAAAAGCAATCCAAACAATAAAGTCATTATAAGTACAAGTAAATAGTTAATCCACAACGTGTTCAATATTAAAATGGTCTGTTACCTGATTTTATAACAATTTCTCGTGTCAGACACAACAAGGAAAATAAATAACACTTAATAGGGAATTGTTTAAGACACTTGTAGGGCTACTACTCTTTAATATGTCTTAGGTGAGATAAATCACACTTTTAAAACACTAGTTTTACAGAAGTCTAATAAAACACTTAGTATAGTCACTTCTAAGATTAATGTACTTATAAAATGTATTTATAAGTTTTAATTAAGAATCAAAGGCAATTAGACTTGTAAAAGGCGCTTATAATGCCACTGCTCTTATATACGTCTTATATAACGTTTTCTTATATACGTCTATAAGAATAATGTTACAGTATAAATGCTCTTAAAACTTAAATAGACTTGTAAAATAACACTATCAGAGTTTCTGGCTTAATCAGAACACATATAAACCTTATATGAAACCATAGCTCTTACAAGCTTTTGTTTATAAGGGTATTAAGGGTTTCTGGCTTAATCAGAACACGTATAAACCTTGTATGAAACCATAGCTCTTAGAAGTTTTGTTTGTAAGGGTATATTGCTAGTTGGGTCTTAAATTATGTAACCTAAAACCTTGTTTGTAAAACTCTTTTGTGGTTCTGTAGTGAGGATTTTGCTTCGATCATACAAAATTATCTATCAACCATAGAGGAAAGTAATATAGTACCTATCAACCTACCATATTTTATACCTACACAGTTTGAATTTCAAAAGACAATATTTGCATGTGTTAGGTACTATGCGTTCGCACCAGAAAACATTCAACATGTAGATGTTTCGAAACTTGTCACATGAAGCAAATCTCGTTACTTGTTTTGTTGAACTTGCGTTCGCACTGCACGAAACATGAGTAAGTCATAAGACAGATGTTAAGATTTGTTGTTATCTGCGTTCGCACTGTCTAGAAACATACACAACAGACATGTTTTGTATAGAGATTTGTCACGTTTGCGTTCGCACTGTTGTTTGTTTAGGTCAAATTATGTCTCGCAACTTGTCTATTGCTTGATGTTTTGTGTTATCCGAGTATGGTGGTAAACATCTCGTGTTTATATCGAAACATGGATTGGTTCAAAGTCCAAAGTAGACATGGTGAAGTTTTTTTAGAAAGTCGCGCATCCAGTATCTAGGTTTCTTCCTAGGTTTTTGCCGTTCCAGGTACTGGCAGCTACAAACAATAAATCGTCTTCATCGCTTGAATCATTTTATTAGGACCCTACTTTTGATATTGGTGCTGACTCTTTTGTACACCGAATTAAACTAACTAAACTATCACTAAAATTCCTTACTTTTTTGGCTGTGGGAATCTTAAAGCTATTCTGCAAAATAAATTCTTTATATTTAAAAATAATATTGACACAACTAAATCGAATTTGACGATCGCGACTCCACGTGGGAGGTACTTGTTTGTCGTACCCCGTGAATTTTTTTTAGAGCCAGAGGCGCTCAGGGGGCAGCCTCGACGTGTTTTTTTAAGGAATTTTTCACTTTATGTATGGAAAATATGAAAAATGATTACCTACATGTTGAGTTCTAGGGGTTTATGGGTTTTATAAAGGGGGTTGAACTTTTCATTATTTTTACGATAGGACACACCATTTTCGAGATATAAACAAAAGAAAAAACAAACTTTTTACAAAAAAAAACCGACTTCAAAGAAAACACTACAAAGTGTAAAATAACTTTAATTTCGGAAGTCGGTGTCTTTGGTTTTGAATTTTCGTTCTTTGTCACCGACTTCCGAAATTAAAGTTATTTTTCACTTTGTAGTGTTTTCTTTGAAGTCGGTTGTTTTTTTTTGTAAAACGTTTTTATTTTTCACTTTTTAGTTGTGATACCTACCCCACACAAATTCGAATACCACTACCTGCTATGTAAATAACAGTGATAGGAAGTTATCATAATATCGTCCACATACTAAGTGAGGTAAAAATACGTATTATTGAAGCTAACTCAAAAACTACCCAAGTAAAGTTAATAAAATGTATATGGGACCACCTCTGAAGTATGATCTACCAAACAAAAAAAGAATCATCAAAATCAATTCATAATTGACGGAGTAATCGTGTAACAAACATACAAAAAAAAAAACAACATACAGTCGAATTGAGAACCTCCTCCTTTTGGAAGTCGGTTAAAAAGATGCAGTACTGTTTTTGCAACTGAAGTCGAGGTGTTGGTGCTTTATTCCACACGTTTTTAATCGCGATTAGAAATAGTCAGATTTAGTTAAACAATCAAAATTTTAGGTGAAAAACGTCAAATTCAGAATAGCGAAATTGCCATTTTCACTAAATTAATCTCTCAGTGGTGCCGATTCTCTTGTACACCGAACTAAACTAACTAAACTATCACTAAAATTCCTTACTTTTGACTATGAGAATCTCAAAGCTATTCTGCAAAATAAATTCTCTAAATTTAAAAATAATTTTGACACATCTAAATCGAATTTGACAACCGCGACTCCACACGTGATACCTAACCACGTGAATCTTATTAGAGACGGAGGCGCGCAGGGGGGGCAGCCTCGACGTGTTTTATATGGATTTTTCACTTTTTGTGTGGAAAATAAGAAAAAATATTACTTACATGTTGAGTGTTAGGGGTTTAAGGGTTTTATAAAGGGTGTCGAAATTTTAATTATTTTTGCGATTGGACACACCGTTTTCGAGATATAAGCAAAAGAAAAAAAAAAATCAGTACTGTTTTTTCATCTGAAGTCGAGGTGTTGGTGTGAATTTTAGTTCATGACAACCAATTTTATTCCACATGTTTTTAGTCGCGATTAAAAATAGTCATATTTAGTTAGAAAATCTAAATTTTAGGTTAAAAACGTCAAATTCAGAATAGCAAAATTGCCATTTTCACTAAACTAATATCTCAGTGCCATCTTAGTGCTGTCAAACTAAAATATAGTTAAGTTGTGTCACTTTAGTCTATTTCAGAATAGGAAATCGTCGTTTGACAGGAATAAACTACATTTTGGTGATTTTTAGTTTAGTTTAGAGGCATTTGTGACAAGAGAATCGGCACCAGTGCCATCTTGGTGCTCTCAAACTAAAATATAGGCAAGTTGTGTCACTTTAGTCTATTTCAGAATGGGAAATCGTCGTTTGACTGGAATAAACGATATTTTGGTGATTTTTAGTCTAGTTAGAGGCATTTGTGACAAGAGAATCGGCACCATTACCCAGTTATTAAACGTTGCAATATTTTTGAATTTGTTTAGTATATTTATAAGTAATTTTGCCTTTGCTACGATTTGGCCACAAATAACATCATTAGGATTCACAGAACATAAAAGTCGGCATGAAATGTCAAAACAAATCTTACAACATGTTGCTAGATTCATACAGATACATTTTGATACGAAACTGGTTTGTAAAAACGTGTGGCGAAACATGTCAAATGATAAGAAACATCAAACATGTTTCGCGTCAACAAGTTAGGTGACAATGCGAACGCGAGTCGATACATTGACAGAAAACAGAGATGTCAACATGTTTTTATGTGAATGTTTCGCCAGTGCGCACGCATAGTTACACTGCTTTTTAACACATTCTGTTTACTATTAATTTTACATTTTAATTTATTATGTTTTCAGATAGAAGAAGATACAGATAAATAATATAATGATGTATAAGATACCTATTAAATTTGCAAGAAAAACAAAAACCACAAAGATTGAAGAAAGGTATCGTTCCTCACAAATTTAATTTTACATTTTAATTTATAATGTTTTCAGATAGAAGAAGATACAGATAAATAATATAATGATGTATAAGATACCTATTAAATTTGCAAGAAAAACAAAAACCACAAAGATTGAAGAAAGGTATCGTTCCTCACAAATTTAAATGTCAAAAGTATACAGAGTCGCAGCCACCATTAAAGAGAATACATTTAGAAGTAACAAAAAGCGCTTTATCTGCGCCTCCTGCTAAACTGGATTGTACACTTATAACTATGCGTTCGCACCAGAAAACATTCAACATGTAGATGTTTCGAAACTTGTCACATGAAGCAAATCTCATTACTTGTTTTGTTGAATTTGCGTTCGCACTGCACGAAACATGAGTAAGTCATAAGACAGATGTTAAGATCTGTTGTTATCTGCGTTCGCACTGTCTAGAAACATACACAACAGACATGTTTTGTATAGAGATTTGTCACGTTTGCGTTCGCACTGTTGTTTGTTTAGGTCAAATTATGTCTCGCAACTTGTCTATTGCTTGATGTTTTGCGTTATCCGAGTACGGTGGTAAACATCTCGTGTTTATATCCAAACATGGATTGGTCCAAAGTCCAAAGTAGACATAGTGAAGTTTTTTTAGAAAGTCGCGCATCCAGTATCTAGGTTTCTTCCTAGGTTTTTGCCGTTCCAGGTACTGGCAGCTACAAACAATAAATCGTCTTCATCGCTTGAATCATTTTATTAGGACCCTACTTTTGATATTGGTGCTGACTCTTTTGTACACTGAATTAAACTAACTAAACTATCATTAAAATTCCTTACTTTTTTGGCTGTGAGAATCTTAAAGCTATTCTGCAAAATAAATTCTTTATATTTAAAAATAATTTTGACAACTAAATCGAATTTGACGATCGCGACTCCACGTGGTAGGTATTTGTTTGCCGTACCCCGTGAATTTTTTTTAGAGCCAGAGGCGCTCAGGGAGCAGCCTCGACGTGTTTTTTTAAGGACTTTTTCACTTTTTGTATGGAAAATATGAAAAATGATTACCTACATGTTGAGTTCTAGGGGTTTATGGGTTTTATAAAGGGGGTTGAAATTTTCATTATATTTGCGATAGGACACACCATTTTCGAGATATAAACAAAAGAAAAAAAAGATGCAGTACTGTTTTTGCACCTGAAGTCGAGATGTTGGTGTTTTATTCCACACGTTTTTAATCGCGATTAGAAATGGTCAGATTTAGTTAAACAATTAAAATTTTAGGTAAAAAACGTCAAATTCAGAATAGCGAAATTGCCATTTTCACTAAATTAATCTCTCAGTGCCATCTTAGTGCTCTCAAACTAAAACATAGTCAAGTTGTGTCACTTTAGTCTATTTCAGAATGGGAAATCGTTTGACTGGAATAAACGATATTTTGGTGATTTTTAGTCTAGTAACTATGCGTTCGCACCAGAAAACATTCAACATGTAGATGTTTCGAAACTTGTCACATGAAGCAAATCTCATTACTTGTTTTGTTGAATTTGCGTTCGCACTGCACGAAACATGAGTAAGTCATAAGACAGATGTTAAGATCTGTTGTTATCTGCGTTCGCACTGTCTAGAAACATACACAACAGACATGTTTTGTATAGAGATTTGTCACGTTTGCGTTCGCACTGTTGTTTGTTTAGGTCAAATTATGTCTCGCAACTTGTCTATTGCTTGATGTTTTGCGTTATCCGAGTACGGTGGTAAACATCTCGTGTTTATATCCAAACATGGATTGGTCCAAAGTCCAAAGTAGACATAGTGAAGTTTTTTTAGAAAGTCGCGCATCCAGTATCTAGGTTTCTTCCTAGGTTTTTGCCGTTCCAGGTACTGGCAGCTACAAACAATAAATCGTCTTCATCGCTTGAATCATTTTATTAGGACCCTACTTTTGATATTGGTGCTGACTCTTTTGTACACTGAATTAAACTAACTAAACTATCACTAAAATTCCTTACTTTTTTGGCTGTGAGAATCTTAAAGCAGTTCTGCAAAATAAATTCTTTATATTTAAAAATAATTTTGACACAACTAAATCGAATTTGATGATCGTGACTCCACGTGGTAGGTACTTGTTTGCCGTACCCCGTGAATTTTTTTTAGAGCCGGAGGCGCGCAAGGGGCAGCCTCGACGTGTTTTTTTAAGGAATTTTTCCCTTTTTGTATGGAAAATATGAAAAATGATTACCTACATGTTGAGTTCTAGGGGTTTATGGGTATTATAGAGGGGGTTGAAATTTTCATCATTTTTGCGATAGGACACACCATTTTCGAGATATAAGCAAAAGAAAAAAAAGATACAGTACTGTTTTTGCACCTGAAGTCGAGGTGTTGGTGTTTTATTCCACACGTTTTTAATCGCGACTAGAAATAGTCAGATTTAGTTAGACAATCAAACATTTTAGGTGAAAAACGTCAAATTCAGAATAGCGAAATTGCCATTTTCACTAAATTAATCTCTCAGTGCCATCTTAGTGCTCTCAAACTAAAACATAGTCAAGTTGTGTCACTTTAGTCTATTTCAGAATGGGAAATCGTCGTTTGACTGGAATAAACGATATTTTGGTGATTTTTAGTCTAGTTAGAGGCATTTGTGACAAGAGAATCGGCACCATTACCCAGTTAATAAAAGTTGCAATATTTTTGACTTTGTTTAGTAAGTATATTTATAAGTAATTTTGCCTTCGCTACGATTTGGCCACAAATAAATCACTGTTAACATCATTAGGATTCACAGAACATAAAAGTCGGCATGAAATGTCAAAACAAATCTTACAACATGTTGCTAGATTCATACAGATACATTTTGATACGAAACTGGTTTGTAAAAACGTGTGGCGAAACATGTCAAATGATAAGAAACGTCAAACATGTTTCGCGTCAACAAGTTGAGTGACAATGCGAACGCGAGTCGATACATTGACAGAAAACAGAGATTTCAACATGTTTTTATGTGAATGTTTCGCCAGTGCGAACGCACAGTTAGAGGCATTTGTGACAAGAGAATCGGCACCATTACCCAGTTAATAAACGTTGCAATATTTTTGACTTTGTTTAGTACATTTATAAGTAATTTTGCCTTCGCTACGATTTGGCCACAAATAAATCACTGTTAACATAGGCCGCATTCCGACTTACGCTAAAAGTGATAATATCGCGAATCCGACCAAATTTAATAGTCACAAAATATAAGGGTTATTGAGTAATAATTGTGACTTAGGGCTTTGGTCGGATTCGCGATATTATCACTTTTGGCGTAACTCGGAATGCGGCCCTAATTAGGATTCACAGAACATAAAAGTCGGCATGAAATGTCAAAACAAATCTTACAACATGTTGCTAGATTCATACAGATACATTTTGATACGAAACTGGTTTGTAAAAACGTGTGGCGAAACATGTCAAATGATAAGAAACGTCAAACATGTTTCGCGTCAACAAGTTGGGTGACAATGCGAACGCGAGTCGATACATTGACAGAAAACAGAGATTTCAACATGTTTTTATGTGAATGTTTCGCCAGTGCGAACGCACAGTAAGACCCCCTTCTGTTTACAAGTCTACTCCTAGTTCTAAAGAAGATGTAAAACAGTCAAAGAGAATAGCAGCATAAAAAATCATGTAGAACGTGTTTTAAATAGACTAAGAGACTTTAACATGTTACTACCTCATGCTTGTGTTGGCCACAACTTAATACCTATTATAGATGATGTTATAGTTGTAGCTTGTGGTCTAATTAACATCCAGAATGTTTTAATAAAAAAAAGATTTATTAAATTTTGTTTTATTCATATTTATGTTTATTTATATAAAAGGGGAAAATCACACCAAAATAAGAAAAGTACATTTTTTTATAAGTGTTTCTCAATATTGTTTATCATAGTCTACATGATATTTTTTGATTCTTCAAAATCGCTGTGAGCTACACAGAAAAGTGCCTTCGTTTTGTTAGAGAAATGCATCTGTATTGCAAATGTCTTTTACTTGAATAAATTTGAGACTTGTGCCCACTGAAGACAACTTTGATTTTTTCCAATAATAATCCACACTAGTAGACGGTGGGTCTTCACTGTGCCAGGCCAAGAAGGGAGTGGCATGCTTACAGCCTCCTGTAAAATAAAAGGTAAAAAACATTGATGTAACTCGTTCACATATTTTGCACTTTCATTGGTGCCGATTCTCTTGTACACCGAACTAAACTAACTAAACTATCACTAAAATTCCCTACTTTTGACTATGAGAATCTCAAAGCTATTCTGTAAAATAAATAAAATTCTCTAAATTTAAAAATAATTTTGACACATCTAAATCGAATTTGACAATCGCAACTCCACACGTGATACCTAACTACGTGAATCTTTTTAGAGCCGGAGGCGCGCAGGGGGGGCAGCCTCGACGTGTTTTATATGGATTTTTCACTTTTTGTATGGAAAATAAGAAAAAATATTACCTACATGTAGAGTGTTAGGGGTTTAGGGGTCTCATAAAGGGTGTCGAAATTTTCATTATTTTTGCGATTGGACACACCGTTTTCGAGATATAAGCAAAAGAAAAAAAAAATCAGTAGGTACTTACTGTTTTTTCATCTGAAGTCGAGGTGTTGGTGTGAATTTTAGTTCATGACAACCAATTTTATTCCACATGTTTTTAGTCGCGATTAAAAATAGTCATATTTAGTTTGAAAATCTAAATTTTTGGTTAAAAACGTCAAATTCAGAATAGCAAAATTGCCATTTTCACTAAACTAATATCTCAGTACCATCTTAGTGCTGTCAAACTAAAATATAGTTAAGTTGTGTCATTTTAGTCTATTTCAGAATGGGAAATCGTCGTTTGACAGGAATTCACGTGGTTAGGTATCACGTGTGGAGTCGCGGTTGTCAAAATCGATTTAGATGTGTCAAAATTATTTTTAAATTTAGAGAATTTATTTTGCAGAATAGCTTTGAGATTCTCATAGTCAAAAGTAAGGAATTTTAGTGATAGTTTAGTTAGTTCGGTGTACAGACGCCAGCACATCAAGCTACTACAATCTGTCAAATTTATTTAATAGATTTTCAACTTTATCGCTGATGCTTAAGGTTCAAAGTTGATTGGAAAAAATTGACAGTTTCGGGTAGCTTGATGTGCTAGTGACTGTACAAGAGAATCGGCACCAATGTCTTACCTTTTATGTACTGCACAGTCTTCACATTGAACGGACAAGACAGTTTCTTCTGACTCATTACAAGTAAGGGTTACAGCCAGGGACTGAATTACCCAAAAATTAAGGTACCTTTAAATTTCAGTATGACGTCATACCGTTATATAAGGGTTACCGAAATATTTCGATACCGTTATTTTTTTCAGTAGCGGAATTTTGAGGTTGGTAATGCATACCGGTATATTTCGGTAGCAGTACCATTAACCTTTATAAATGTATCGGTAGCAGTACCTAACCTTAATAAATAGGGGTTTTCTTTGACGCACCGCCGCGCCGCCACACTCTGTCTGTCGTTCACTTGCTGATTGTAACTCAGTACCTATTGGTTTTTATTTCCGATCGGAAAGACACGACTGTGTAAGCACCCGCGCCGCGCCGTGTTCTTTCGCCGTTCTTCTTGTATAGATAATATTTTTTGTAGTTATGATAACTTACACAAACAAATTGTAAATAAGTTGCCATAACCCTCTTTGTGCTTGAAAGCCTAAATTATTCAAGGCGTAGCTTTTATGTAGGTACATTGGACAAACAATAACATTTTGCTTCTACATACCTTTACAAAAAATTCAAATAAGGTTTAGGCCAATTACATGTAAAAGTTTAGAGAAATTAAATTATTCGTATAAATAAATTATGTGTTCAGAGTTTTAATAATATAGGTGAAGTAAATGAGTTTTACACTGCGTTCTTTTTACTATTAAACACGCAATTTAATGACACTTTTCCACTATAGATTAAAAGTATTTACGGGCGACTCCAGGTATTCGTAAAAGCAGGGAAAAACTATTTGAACTTTATGGCCTAAAGCAACATATGAATAAAACAAGCTTTCATAAGTATGCTGCAAAATATTCAAAAACTTTTAAAAGTGTGCAAAATAGCCAAAGCTATTTAAATTAGTAATAAAACTACCTGGCAAATAATAAATAATGAAACAGGTAGGAAAAACCAGCGAAATACTGAATTCTAAATTAAATTCAGTATTTCGCTGGTTACGGCTAGACTGCACAAGGCCCCATTAACTCAGATATAGATATAACTCAAGAATTTGATAACTTTTTTGCTAATATTCCCCTTAAAATTACTGAAGCTTTAAATTCCTCACCCACGCTTTCTGCTGCCTTACTTAGACAGAATGTGAAAGCATGCCCTTTGGAATTTAGGTTTCGGCATACAAACCCCCAAGCTATTATCATCATCATCATCAGCCTATAAATGTTCCCACTGCTGGGACACAGGCCTCCTCTCTGTGAGAGGGAGTGGGCCGTAATCCACCACGCGGGCCCAGTGCGGGTTGGTAGATGTCACATGTCTTCGAATTTTCGGTTCTAGGACATGCCGGTTTCCTCACGATGTTTTCCTTCACCATTTTGAGAGCAGTGGTGATGAAATAATTTACACAAAGTAAAGCGCCTGTCTGGGTTCGAACCTACGACCTACAACTCGTAAGTCGCGGCCGTTACCACTGGGCCACCACTGCTCCCAGGCTATTATAAAAGCTTTTAAAGATCTTAAAATTAAATCAACAGACGATCTCTGGGAAATGTCTGTAAAAATCTGTAGATCTATTATCGAAACCATTGCGCCCTAATTATTAGCTTACATATTTAACACCAGTGTAGACCAAGGAGTCTTTCCGGATCTCATGAAACACCACAGTAAAGTAGTTCCATTGTTCGGTGACAGTAAAGAAACCAAAAATTATAATTTTAATTGACACAGGCCTATAGGCCTGTGCTCAATGGAGAAGTGGAGACCTGTAATTGGCTTTCAGATTAATGTACTGTCCTTGATCTGTTTGTTTTAGCTGTAAGTCTCCCATGTTATTTAAATAAATAAATAAATGTTACGTCACTTTAATAAAAATTCCATCTTTCATGAACAACAGTTCGGTTTCATCAAAGGGCGTTGTACCATTAACGCCGGTGTCACCCTAATAAAGAACATTTTTAATGCCTGGGAAGAAGCACAAGATGCCATTGGAATCTTTTGCGACCTCTCAAAAGCGTTCGATTGTGTAAACCATGAGACACTTCTGCTGAAACTAGAGCACTATGGGATTAGGAATACAGGTCTTGATTTACTTAGATCATACCTGAAAGATAGAAAGGTTAAAGTTCAGGTAAACGGCGTAAATTCATTAGTCTGAAATGGCAATGGGCGTTCCTGAAGGTTCGATATTGGGTCCATTCTTCTTTTTAGTTTACATGAATGATTTACGCCAATTACTTCAAAATTAACAGAAGGTGGTGTTATTTGCAGATGACACATCATTGATCTTTAAAATAAACCGACGGTCACAAAATCTTGACGACGTGAATAGCTCTATTCTACGGTTGAAGATTAGTTTACGGTAAATAATTTTGTATTTGGTTGACGACATGGTTGCGTTCTTTAATGACGTTGTAGTCAACCTGTATAACATCCATGCTGCCGTCAAAAAAGTTAAGATAGAACATCCACCTGCACCATGGATGACAAGAGGAATACAGATGGCAATGCGATGTAGGGACCGTGCGTTCCGTAAATTTAAAAGGGAGCGTACTGATGAGAACTGGACTTTGTTCAAAGATGCAAGGAATAGATACAATCAGATGATACGCAATGCTAAACGCCACCACATTCTGAATACTATCAATTCTTACTCTTTTGCCGATATTTGGAAATTTCTTGGAACTCTTGGTATCGGCAAATCACGATATTTAGACCTTTCTAACTCAATTGATTTAGACGATCTCTACCGACATTTCTCCACTGTTCCTACCATGGATCGTCTAACCAAGTAACAAACTCTCTCTCTAATATTTGGTCTAACGCGTCCTCATATTAATCCTTTCAGTTTAATTCCAGTTGTACCAGGACAAATCAGAAAGATCATTCTCTCCGTCAAATCAAAAGCGGTGGGATGTGACAATATCACCCGTGGTATGATCTTAACCATTCTTGATCATCTACTATCTGTGATTACCTACAAAATAATTTTTTCCCTTTACCACCTTCACCTTTACCTTTCCATGTGGCGTAAAGCCTATGTCTGTCCAGTACCTAAGGTATCTAATCCCTCTCTTCCAACCGACTTTCGTCCAATTTGTATCCTTCCCTTCCTATCCGAAGTGCTCGAGGCCTGTGTCCACAAACAATTCTCCAATTTTGTTTATTGTAATTTACTCATTAGCCCTCTTCAATCTGGGTTCAGGTCTGGCCACAGCACTGTTTCTGCCCTCTTGAAAGTAACTGGCGATATAAGGACAGGACTTGAAGATACCGAAGTTACTGCTCTAGTGTTGGTTGATTTCTCGAATGCCTTTAATACCGTCAGTCACGACATCCTTTTAGCCATTCTGTCATACGTTGTGGTCTCTCCCGAAGCACTGAAATGGTTCTCCTCTTATCTTCAGGAACGTTTGCAGTCCGTTCATGCTGGGGATTCTTCTTTATGCTGGTGTGATTTAGAAGCTGGCGTTCCTCAAGGCGGTATACTTTCTCCTCTTCTGTTTTCTATTTTCATAAATCTTATAACTTCTGAACTCCAGTGTGCGTATCATTTCTATGCAGATGACTTGCAGTTATACTGTGAGGGGAGGGTTGATAAATTACCTGACGCCATCGACAAATTAAACAGGGACTTGATAGCCATAAAAACTTGGTCTGATAGATTTTGGGTAACAGTAAACTCTAAAAAGTGTCAGGCGATCATCATTGGGAGTCCTCGTAGCATTAGTAAGATGGATGGTATAACCTTGCCACCAATCCTCTTCAATGGTACGATTGTTCCATTTAGCAATGACTTGAAAGATCTAGGCTTGCACATTGATACTACCCTGAACTGGCGTACTCACGTCGCTAGGGTCAGCCAAAAGGGAACGCTGCGGGCTCTGTACCGCTTGAAAAACTTATTATCATCGAGTACAAAGACAATGCTTGTGCAGTCCTTAATTTTCCCAATCATCGATTATGGTGATGTGTGCTATTATGACCTAAATGCAGATCTCCTCAACAAATTAGACCGTCTCCTCAATAATTGCATTCGATTCGTATTCAATCTGCGTAAATATGATCATGTCTCTGCGCATCGATTGCTTCTGAAGTGGTCGCCCATAAGCCAGCGCAGAGAGCAAAGGGCGCTGACCACCTTGTTTTCGTTTCTTGTCTCTCCCTCTTCCCCTAGTTATCTAGCTCCCCACTTTCAGTAGATTTGCGCAAACCACAATACAAATCTACGCTCATCACATAATCGTCTTCTTCATTGTCCCACTCACCGCGCTGACTTCATTCACTCTTCCTTCTTCGTTCAATCTATCTCTCTGTGGAATGCGCTTCCCCTGGAAATCAGTATGGCAACCAACCGATTATCCTTTAAAGTTAAAGTTCGCGAGTACATTCGCAAGAAGCTGGCAGTTTCATTACAACGTTAGTGTTTTCCCGTTGTTTGTCTTATTTGTTTTAGTATATTTATGTATTTATGTGTGCTAATTTTATATATGATCTTCATATTCATATTCATTTATTCATTGTTTGTCACAGGTGAAAACACAGTTCTTACAATTAACATTATTGTATCACTATAACATAACCAGGGGGTATACAATATTTATATGTATGTTCATGTTTTATGATTAGGTATATATATGATATTCATAGTTTTTAATAGATATATGTATATCCTTATATTTAAATAAATGTTTATTCCACAATTTTCGTTATTACACCTACCACTGTTTGTCTCTGCATCACCCAAAGGTTGACTGGTAGAAAATGCCTATGGCATTAAGTCCGCCTCTGTACATTTGTGTGCTTAAAGTATTAAATAAATAAATTGATTTTACATTCTGTGATTACCTACTTCCTCACACACTGACTTATTAATTATGAAATTTTAGGAAAATCGTCTACTTTTACAATGTTTGTAAATATGTGAGCACTATGTATCTATCACATAATTAAAATATCTGTCGTTGCTTCATTTTTAGGGGTCCGTACCCAAAGGGTAAAAACGGGACCCTATTACTAAGACTTCGCTGTCTGTCCGTCTGTCTGTCTATCACCAGGCTGTATCTTAAGAACCGCGATAGCTAGACAGTTGAAATTTTCACAAATTATGTATTTCTGTTGCCGCTATAACAACAAAAACAAAATAAAATAAATATTTAAGGGGGCTCCCATACAACAAACGTGATTTTTTTGCCGTATTTATAGATTCATTACCATTCGTACCATTGTACGGAACCCTTCGTGCGCGAGTCCGACTCGCACTTGGCCGGTTTTTTTTTTTACTTATTGTGGTATAGTAATTTTATTTTAGATGCATCGTCTTTACATATAATTATTTAACTAATGTAGGTACCTTTACAAAATATTGTAAAACATTTTAAAAGAGTAACGGTGGAGTTTCTTGCTCATTCTTCTCCATACGAAAACTACCTTTTGGAAGGGGCGACTAGAATCAATTCTATTATTTTGTAAATTTTGACGTTCAAAAGTGCCTTACAAGGGCCTATTTGAAATAAATGATTTGACTTTGATTTTGTCTCGCATGTGTTTCGGTACCGAAATCGTATAAAGGTTAAATAACTATTTAGCTCAACCCTTTTTCATGAAGAAATCGGTATAGCTCAACCTTTATTTCAAACCGGTACCGATATATTTTTGAGGTATCTTCACCTTTAACCGTAACCGCTTTCAGTCCCTGGTTACAGCATAATACTTGTGACAAACATTCTGTTCAGGTGCTAACCGAGCTTTCACTATACATATATCCCCCTCTCGTTTATCTTGAACATATCAGACTGCTGAATCGCCATATTATGATTTAATAATTATAACTAAAAAGCATCTCATTTCGTTGTGCTCAAGATTTTCATCTCATAAAATAATTCCCAAATGTTTTCAATATCCTAGTTTTGTGGCAACATTTTAGACCACAATGTAGATTTCGATCTTGTTACTTGTTTTAGGTTATGTTGCTTTAAATAACAAAAAAAACCAGAAAAGGTGTGCAAAATAAAATAAGCATTTTATGTAATACGTAATTATCTTAAAGCTTTCACTCCTTTGATTTCAACATACATGAAATCAGTATTTGATGTAAAAAATGTGTTCATCATGAACACATCAACTTTCAGCAAATTATTCGATTGGGCCTTCACAAAACCGCTTTCAGTCATTTCCCAAAGAGTCTCGTGTTATTTCTTACGAAACAAATGTAACTTTACTTCTAAATGTGTAATAAAATCACAATAAAACTAACGGAACCGCAAACACTCCTACAAACCACAATGACATTTTCTTAGATGAATGATTGGTCTATTTGGTCTCGTTGCGCTCGACCGCAGCGAGACCAATCATTAATCTAAGGACATTTTATTGTTGTCATAGACTTTGACATCACATTCGCTCTGACCAATAGCGTCGCGTTTCAATTATTTGAATTTCCCGCAATTTATTAGCACTTTTTAAAAATTAATTTCTTGCTCAAAAAGAAATTATTATCAAAAATATTTATGGAGGCATAATTATGAAGTAAGTAATACAGTTTATTAAAAAAAAATTGACCCTTATTTGAATTACATGCATATTCCCTATTATGTATAATTTAATTACTATAAAATAATAACTAGAGTACCTATAAAAGTGCTTTGTGCGAGATGTTTGTGTCTCACGCTGTCACTGCACGCTCGGGGCACCCCACACTCACTGAGTGTTTGCTATATCCAGCGGTCAAGCGTTTGTGTTCCTACAGCACGCGTAGCATGACCACCGTAGAAACGAGTTTTGTCGACTGAAGAATAGACAAAATGACAGATAAACAATCACAATTTGTCATTTTGTCTATTCTTCCGTCGACAAAACTCGTTTCTACGGTGGTCATGCTACGCGTGCTGATGTATGAGGTTTCGTAACTGTGCGTTCGCACTGGCGAAACATTTACAACGAAACATGTTGGAATCTCTATTTTCTGTCAATTTTCCATACAAAGTTTGATAGGCACTAGAGATTTCAATATGTTTTGTTGTGATGTTTCGCCAGTGCGAACGCATAGTAATTCCAATAAATAAATCGTCAATAATGTTCCTAAGGTTGCGTTCTCTATAACACAGTAATTTTGTGGCTGGGCATATTTATATGGCTGTTTTTTTTCTTTTGATAAAATATGTAAATTAAAAATAGGTTGTTGAAATTTCTGTCTAGAAGTCAGAGATATAGATAATTATCAGAGATTTTAAATGTGATACACTAATGCCCGTTTTCACCGACATCCCTTAAGTTTAAAGGATCCCTTAGCATGGTTAGGGGGCTGTTAGAAGGTGGCAGGTGGTTTACCAACAGTAAGGGGTCAGTTAAAACGTTAACTTTTAACTGACCCCTCACTGTTGGTGAAACAGAAACCACCTTCAAACAGCCTCCTAACCATGCTAAGGGATCCTTTAAACTTAGGGGATGTCGGTGAAAACGGGCATGAGAAAGGTTTTGAACATTGCTTACTTTTATCTTTGAGAGTTTGAACTCTGTGTGCGATCGACAGAGCCAGTAAAACAATGGTTTTATTTGCAAGCTTATCTAAGGGTAATTCTTCATTAGGATGCTATGAACTCAATTGATCAGAAATTGGTATCAAAGGTAACGTCATATTTGGGTCTTTGTGGTTTTAGTCTAAAAACACCTTTTGAGGAATCTTTTTACTTTATCGTCACTAACTAGTAGGTACTGGGCTCGGCACCCT
This sequence comes from Agrochola lychnidis, assembly GCA_963680765.1. NCBI lineage: Eukaryota > Metazoa > Arthropoda > Insecta > Lepidoptera > Noctuidae > Agrochola > Agrochola lychnidis. The sequence continues at coordinate 25,273,705 of OY796866.1, forward strand.
GGGGGCCTACCACCAGCTCTTATAGCAGGATTATTATAATCTTACTTTGCCTTTTCGTACCATGACGTCCATAAAATGATTAATTTGACAGGACTAAACTAAAATTTATCTTCTGTCCTTTTCTTAATGAAATAGAAAGAAAAAGATGCACTGAACTTAAATTTAGTTTAGTTTGTGCACAAGAGAATCGGCACCATTATCACTTTTAATCGGAATGCGGCCTCAATTCGTACCACGACGTGTTTTTTGACAACTAGCAATATTGTTTTAATGTCAAATAAAGTTCCTCGGACTTGACGGAAATAATATTGTTTTGCAATTTATATTAAGAAAAAACATTTTCGTGTCATGTAAAGTTAGTAAAATGTATTTAATTACGTAAACTTGCCGAATGAATTGTGTATCTATAGATTTTAGTACATGTGCAATTAATTTCTTGTTTGATGCGAATGCATACGAAACATTTGAGTTTTTGGAAGCGGATAACGCAGAAAAATAAAAATTCCCAGAGTACCTCTAGCTGCCGCCCGGAAACCCGACTGCAAAATTAATAAATAATAACAAAACACTAATCACTGAGTCTGACCACAATATATTGTTTCGAACTATCTTCGTCAAAACATTACACATTTCTCTGTTTTAAAACTTATTCACTGAGTAACCTTAACCTGCCCTTGATTCCATGTCGACTTTGTAGCCAGTTAGATCATAAATTCATTAGCAAATATGTTAAGGCGCCTCCCTGACCAAAACGCCGCGCTAGCCGTTTTTTGTGCAGTTTTTAGGAGCTATCTACCTGTTATTCAAAAAGTAATATCAACTTAATAAAAATACATTAAATTTCTACATATTCTTGATTCCAAAACTGTACAATTTTTTTTTTTTTAATTGCTTGTATATTTCATTAAATCTCCTTCCAACGAAACCATAAAAATGAGAAATAACGATTGATAACATGCGTCTCCTCGTAAAGTAAACATTATTTAATTTTGCTACTAACACTAATGGATAGACAATTTAAAAACGAACATTTTGTAACAAATTTTTTTTTGAAAAGGCCAAATTCTGATTTTATTCAGATTTTATCCTAAAATATGGGCATATTTACCAGTGTAACTCATACATCCCGAACCGAGATTCAGTATGCCGCAAGGTCTCGAGGAGGAAACACGTATCGTTCGTTACCGCGTCGGTCACGTGATCGAACAAGTGCACACAGTCACATTATCAGATGTGAAACATCTATAGCGGTGGGTCAGACCAAATGTTGGCTGTTGGCGCCCCATATTTATTGCCTGTCGTAAACTATCCTTTTTTTTGTTAGTTTATTTACTGCGAAAGGAAATGTTTGTATTTAGAACTACAGAGTTTTGCGAAAAGATGCTACTGTTTTGTAAACACACAAATGCAAGAAAATTGAATAAATTTGGTCAAAATCAAAATCCAAGATGGCGGCTGCATTTTTATTTATTTTTGTCATTTTTTTTTCATGTCATAGTCAAATGGTCGTCTACGCGAACTAGTGCGCTTTCGACTCTAGACATGGGTAGTACTTGCAAAATCGAACACCAGGGCTTCCAAGTACGTCCACCTTTAAACACCAGCGCCAAAACCCAGAGCTCGAAATACTTTTAAGTATTTTCTTTCTGAATCGAAAATAGATTCGTAAATTCATACAAATAAGGATACTTCCAACTTCCAAGCCTTGGTAGAAGAAAAATACTTGTATAGAATATTGGTCTCTAATGTTATATAAATAAAGAGCACAATCGCGTTTACGAAAAAAACTTCCAAAACCTATAAAGTAAAAATACTTGCATAGAACATTGATCCGTAACGTAATATAAATAAGGAGCACAATCGCGTTTACAAAAAAACACACATGTTCCCTTTCAAAATATATCCGATCGTGACATTTGTGAATGCCGTGTTGTGCAGTGGTTTCTTATCTCATTATCTGTTACGATGCCTCATTGAAGTGGATAACAATTAAAATTCTATTGTGTCTCGATAATGACAGTTGAAAGGTAATAAAAATCGAAGCCAAACTAGAAATTTTATAAACAGAACCGCTTATCATGTATCAGCACAAGTAGTTACTATATTTGTGTTGAAAACCAAAAACAAAAAATCGTATAATATTTCTTGCCTTTACTACGTTATTTTTGTTTTCTATATCACAGCGACTATACTATTTTTGCAGAAAATAGGTACATTGCTTCTTAACCACTACCTATACTCCATTTGAAATAAGATTAGACATTTAACTAAACCTTTTTTACAGTTCGTTCAACCAATTTTGACTTCTATTGCGTTGGTAGCATGACAAATGGCAGCTGCAGTAAACATTGGTATTGTAACCACTTTTTTGCTTTTAATGCCATCCTTATGCCTACGGTATAGAAGTCAAAATCGGTTGAACGGACTATAAAAAAGGTTTGTTTAAATGTCTAATCATCATCGCGTAGTACGGCCGCTGTATCTTGTGACGAGATAGTGATGTGGTTGTGCAGATCCACTAACGTAGGCTATCGATAAGAATGTCGATTGTCGTATGAATATAAATTGCTGTTAAAGTTTATTGTTCAATTTGTCAACCGTAGCCCGGTTGGAAGACTAATGTGAAATCTTGTTTTAGTAATTTTGATTTCCTCATTTTGTTTAAATTTTTAACTTACTTATTATATTTTTTTTTGTTACGTATATTGTTTATTTATATCACGTTATTATAATGTTTATCGTTTTTATATATTGTATTTTCAGGAACTCCCAAAATTTTTAATACTATAATTATTGGGAGAATCGATAACTTTCCGATTTAGTCAATCACTAGCGTAGTAAAATAAATCGTTTCTGCAAAGCTAAACAATAGTGAATGATGTTTTAGTGTGAGTAAGTTGTGCGGTGCATGGTAAATGTACGCTGTGATTCATGGAATAAGGTTTATAATTGACTAAACTGAGTGAAGTGATTCGTAAGTTGTTCGCCAGATGGCGCTAGTAATATTTTACGAAGTATTGTAGAGGTGAGGTGCGGCAAAGAGGGGCCGATTGCTCAAGGTCTCTTGGTCAGGGCCCAGCCTTAAAATAAGTTCAACCTCGTAGTAGTTATCCACTTGTAAACAAAAATATCGCTACATCCAGGCTGTGTTCAGAGTTACGCTGCAATCGATTAGAGCGTGCTAACACCCATACCGAATTAGTGTCAGCGCGATAACAACGTGCTGTGAATCGTCATAGATGACGTCATAGCATGCGCCATTCAGCGATAACGCTGACCAATCTGACCATGCCCTAAATTAATATCACCGTGAGCGCTGTCAAAATGACAGTTGTGCTGTTTTGTTTTGAGTTATCTTTAAACTAACGTGGCATTTTGGAAATTTTGCTTCTGGCTACAGTTGTCACCTAATCAAAGAAGAAGAACTTTGTTGTGTATACTCAAAGAAATACTGTAATCCAACCATCTTGTGCAAGCATATCTAAATCGGTACGCAAATATTGATGTGAGCAATTGAGGTGTAACTCCGAATGAGGCACGAGTTTCAAATTTCGTTCTGTTCCGATTTATATCATGTAACAGTTTAGCCGTAGCTTATTTTTAGTTTTTTCAATTGTTTTTCTTATTTTTCAAAGCTAAATCTTTTAATATTTGTGTCAATTTCATGGAAATGACTCATAAAAAGTAGATTCTAATGCAAAGTAATATTTTAAGTAAAAGAAAATAATATTTTGCTTCCAAGACCAATACTTCGTAGTAGCGATTCGGACCAACGTGTGAAAGGGACAGCGCTATACAGTTCATATAGCGTTGTTTCTTTTCTACTATAGCAGGCAATAGACAAATCTTACAAATAGTTCGTTCTTTCGCAGCACTAAACAAGAATAAAACATTCTTGAACGATGAAGATCGTGGTACGAATATGAGTTATGTTATTGTAAGCTTGAAACAAAACTCTCCTGAAATAAGATTGTTTCGTAAAAGATTGTGGTCGGCCCCCAGGGAAAGGGCAGATCTGTATGAATTGACGGTACCATATTAGTAACCGTCCTAAAAGATTTGGGTTAAAACGGTAATTACTGTGGGTACTAGGGCGTAATGAACATTTAACGAATACATTTTACAGAAGTTCCACCACTTCTTCAAGTGAACATCGTATTGGTACAGACGCCAGCACTTCAAGCTACTACAATCTGTCAAATTTATTTAATAGATTTTCAACATTATCGCTGAAGCTTAAGGTTTAAAGTTGATTGGGAAAATTTGACAGTTTCGGGTAGCTTGATGTGCTGGCGTCTGTACATGATGGAGTTAGGCGCTAATGATGCTAGCATTCTATCAATTGATGATTAAATATAAACACGGGGTACTATGGCCGTGTTGCCTAGAAGGGTACGAGCATAATAGATAATAGCCCGTGCCTTGTCTGATAATAATTTCCTAATAGTTTTAAGTATGACTGAAAATGGTGGGAAATCATAGAAATCCTAATTTGGCCATGAACTGTAAACGAGTCTATCGCGAATGTATCTGGGTCTCGGTGCCTATGTATGTAGCACATTTTCTTTTTGGAACTTGCGAAAAAAAAAAAACACACTCACTCCTATCTATTCCACCTGTATTTAATGTAACCTACATTCATTGCAAATAAATGATTGATTGATTGACCGAATGTGCGGGTGAGGTTGCCAATGGTTCAATGAGACAGCTCCTGTTTTATGTCCGGTAGGTTCTTCGTGATACGTAATCTGCAATCATATTATCACTAGATTTTATGTAGGAAACAAAGAAGAAAGGCTTTTTGGTTTACCTAATTAAATATTACCTTTACCAGTTAAATTATTTCAAGAGTTATTTTTGTGAGATGAGATGAGGGTATTCTTTACACCAGCGGCGAGGTGTCAATTTTTGTGAGAGGGAAGCCGAAGCAGAGCCGATCTTACTTTTACTTGTAAATAAAGTCAAAATATTATTTATTCACTAAAAATAAAAGTCTTTCCTTAACTGAATTTAACACCATCTATCGCCAAATAGCAAAACTAAAAATTAACATTACTTTAAATTTTCTACAGAAATAAACTCAACCATATTAGTTACTTATTAAAGGAATTTATAGAATCGAATAAAGTACACTTGAACAGGTGAAAACTAAATAAAATGTGCAATATTCCTCCATCTCATTCTCGCTGACGCATTTTTTCTATATCTCTCTGTCGTAACCCGTTGTAGCCGGCTTGCTCTCGTCCTTTATCAAGCGGTGCCACGTGACCTAAAGTGACGCCATGACGGGTTCGCTATTGTATGAATTTTTAGTTCCTGATTATGACGTTTTGGCGCCGGTTTATTTTAGGACATTTTTTTTTGGTATAAGCTTTTTTGTTGTTTGAATGTTATGGTGAATTAAATTACCCGTAGTGTAACTGTATTTTAGGCAACAGTAGTCACTATTGACTTTGCTATTTTTCAATAGCGGTAGATTTGCTGATGCGAACCTCCGAAGGGAAGCCGGTAGGAATCGTGTTATATGGTGCTTTCGCCACTGCTTTACACCCATTTTATTTATGTATGCCACTACTGTTGAATTGTCAACGTGTAGTAATATTTAACAATTTAAAAAAGATATTAGCAGAAACTTTTAAGGCTATAAATGCGGCAAGCAGTTCTAAATAATTTATGTATTGTTCTCGTTCAGTATTCAACCACAGGCGGCAACCCATCGTTGAGGCGTCAGGAAATATATTTCAACTTTGTAAACACCAATTTTTATTTGATGGTCAGAGCGTTCTAATATTTTATTTAGCCACCAGTCAAACTCAGGTTTATATGGTTCAGGTAAATTCATAGATTTCATATAAATATCGAGACCTTTCGAGTTGACATATTTATATCTTTCCATTTCTTTATTGTGCCGCTATTCGTATTCGATCACTGGTCAAGAAGAAACTAATAATCCTAGTTTTGAAAATATTACAATTTCCATTTGAATTCTTAACTTTTATCTGTTGTTAAACTAGTCTGAAATTCATATGAATCTTTAATCATAACTTTTTTTTTTTGGGTGGGAAATTATCAAATTACTTCTACCGCTCTGGGTGGAGCGGGAGGGCGTGTCACTCTTACTGACTAAAACCCACCCGTGTTCCTTCGGTTGCCCTGTTGCCGGGGGCCACGATTTTCCTTTCGGCCCATATTCGCAGCCCCGGCAGGCATTGGCCCTAGCGGACCCCGTCAATTCTGCTGACATCTCTTTGAGGCGCACGTAAAACACAACGCGCCGTCGACCCGGGCTTGGTCCTTATCGCACGGCGAGCTACCCATTGCTCACCGTCCGCAAGCCCGCGCCTACGGTGGTGTCCGGAAATCAACTCGCGATTCCCGCCCCGGGCGTCTCCTCCTGCGGCGCGGGCGGTTAGGGTCGTGAGGGCGCGAAATTTGCCTCTCCCTCACGCGTTCCGCCTCCTCCTTCGCCGGCCTGCCGTTTCCTCTCGCTCCGTACCATGGCCTGAACCAGGGCCGGACGCGAGAGATCACCGCCGCCGATCGCTTCCACGAGGACACGAGGACACGGCGATGCTCCGCCCAAGGCGGACAGACCTCCACCGTATGCCCCACCGTGTCCTCCGGGCGATCCACACAATGGTGACAATACCGGGCGTTTCCTGCTGCCTTATCCTGAACAGGAACCTCCCGAAGCAGCCGTGTCCGGTGAGGACCTGCCTCAGGCGGAAGGTGAGGGCGCCGTGGCGCCTCTCAAGCCACTCATCAAAGAGGGTCGCCGTAATTGTGGCGTGCCCACTTTAATCATACCTGAATCTGCATTTAGACGAAGGAAAAAGTGCAAAGTGCTGTTATTGGTAATAAAAGAAAATTCATAATCTTTAGTTAGATCTATGTTACTAAGACATTTGAGACTATGGCTAATCGTATAAATAAACGTTGGAAAGGTAGCTAATTTAGCTAAGTAAATATAGTTGACAGCTGCCGTAGTACGGCGGCTGTCAGTTGAAAGGTTATGAGATCTTTACCAAAGACCATAGACTTTTTATAGGTTTTCCTGTAATCTATGAGTAAAGAACTTGTAATTTTTTCAAAATGTTAAGCTCCTTCTTTAGTTTCGGAGATAAGAGACGCGGGGGGGAATGGTCAATTGTTTTCTATTTTCTTAATTATCTCTAAAAGGATTTTTTCTAAGATAATAATTTTTTCATTGAAATCCTCACAACAAGCCCTTTCATTTGATATGTCACACGGTACAGTCAATTTTTTTTTTCCTATTTGCCCCGAAAAGTGACCCCCTTAATCAAAATTCATTTATTTACGTTACACGTCCGTGAGTGGGTCACAGAAATTCATATGTGTATCAAACAACTAAATTGGTCCAGTAGATTCGGAGCAAATTGGCTGTGACAGAGATACACGAGTGATCCTTTAAGGGCTTCGTTTTTTTCCTTTTGAGGTACGGAACCCTAATACAGGGTGGCAGGGTTATCGACGCAAAAACTTTTACCATGGATTCTGAAGCTCCCTTGCGTTGAAACTTCGTCGGTAAAAAACCGAGAGTGCCAACAGAAGTGAAAACTTGAACAAGATCGCCTTGGTGGAAGAAAAATACTTCTATAGAACATTGGTCCGTAACCTTATCTAAATAAAGAGCACAATCGCGTTTACAAAAATGAGGTGTAGGTAACGGTGTCGCGAGTTCAATTGTTTTTCCCATCTCAAAAATGCCCAACGCGCCTAAAGTTTTCACTTATAAAAACTGCTGTTTTATAGAAAAGTTCAAACCTACGCGGTCAATTGGATTGGTAACAGTTTTCGCGTCTATGTCCGGATGTCCCTGCCATGCCATCCTGTATAGTATTCTGCTATAATAGAGGCCTAAAAACTAATTTCCGCTTTCCAATCCTACTTTGTGAGTTATATTTAAGTGCCTCAACCATATTAGTATTTGACCCAAGTAGGTATTGCTGTCCAGAGCATTGGTGGGCCAGTGGTACGTCGTGGGTTCGAACCTAGGCAGCCACTTTGTGTAGTTTCATGAACTACATAGTAATTACCCCAGTAAAAGAACGCAAGTTCGAATCGTTGCTGAATACTGCAAAACAGTATTTTGTATTTTACATAAACATTTTATAATTAAATCAACAAGCAATTATACAGAAGAACATTAAACATTATTAGTATCTGTTTAGTAAGCTCGGAGGTTTTAAGATCACTTGAAGATATGATTGGAGGTTTAATTCCCAGAAATGAAGTCTAATTTATTTCATCACCACTGCTTTCAAAATGATGAAGAAAAACGTCACGAGGAAACCGGCATGTCATAGAACCAAAAATTTGAAGACATGAGGCATCCAACAACCTGCACTGGGCCTGGATTATGGCCGACCCCTCTCTTGGAAGGTCTGGCTCTCAGAAGTGAAAACGCTACAGGCTGATTGTGCTATTGCTGTCTACTTCAGAACTTGCTAGCCACCTTGCTTACCATAAACATTCAGTAAGACCCAGATTTATAGCAGGCATTACATTATCCAATTTGCAGAGCGCTAAACTGATGCCCTAGCTAGTGCACTAGATGAGCAAGCATGGCAGAGCCCGTACAATCGCAATAGATTGGATCACTAACTGCCTTTACACCATCCAATTTTAGCACACTAGCTCACCTAGCATTCTGCAAATTGGATAATGTAATGGTCGCTTTAGTTTGCTTGTCATAGCATCCTTTGTGGTGCAATATTAAAAATAAAATATCTATAGTACTAAACAAAGCTCATATTGTTATGAATCCTTTCCTTGTATCTTATATTATTAGCCTACAGAGATAATTGCAACAATTGTCAACAAAATTGTGTAACAATGCATTACATTTCTTTATCTATAAAGTTTTATTTTACTAAAGTAGAATTAATTGTTATTGCCACTTTTGGTCATCCAAAGGTGGATATTTCTTATTTAAAATAATCTAACTTCACTATGAAATAAAACTTACAACAATTTTTTGTTCTTCTACATTTTTACATAATACAATACAATATATGCATAAAAAGATTGACAGCCAGATCGACATCAGGCGACTTTAAAAGTTGCAAGTAACAATTGGAGGATTTTTTTTGTATGTATTGTACATAATAACAAAGTATAAACAGTAATTGAAACATCAGGACAACATCATACTATATTATAATATTATTTACACATTTCATATAAAATTTTACAGTGATCAACAAAGAGCATAGCAGGCATGAGCCAGGTCCGAGGGAGAGGTTATGTACACAGCGATGTCACTCATACTTGAGGTAGGGCTTGTCGAGCGGCGGCGCGGGCGGCGCCGGCGTGGCCTGCGGCGGCCACGCGTCGCCCGCCCAGTTAAACACGCGTCCGCCGCCCTCCACCAGCCCCCAGCCCAGGAGCTGCGAGCCGCGCGCGCCCCGCTCGCGCTTGGGCGACGCCGTTGAGATGTTCACCGACACGCCCTTGATGATATGGTCCTGCCCGCACAGCGACTGCGCTACCTCGGGCTCCAGGAACGTCACGAAGCTGAACGCGCGGAACGGGCGCGGCACGAACACATCAGTCACCTGGCCGAAAGCGCCGAAGTACTCGCGCAGGTCTTCGGCCGTCAGGCTCTCGGTGCAGCGGCCAACGAACACCTTGCGGTGCGCGCTGGCACCGCCGTCCTTGCCATTGGGAATGCGCACGTCGCACCAGCGCCCGTCGATCATATGGCGCCGGCCCAGCGCGCGCAATTGCGACTCGTACTCCGCGAACTTGATAAATCCGAACCCTTTGGACAGCCCTGTTTTTGCGTCGCGTTTCACCTGCACCATGAGAAGCTCCCCGAAGGCGGCGAAATAATCACGCACCGCATCCTCACCCGTTTTCCAAGGCAGGCCGAGTACGATGAGGTCGGAGCAGCGCGGGCGCGGCGTGGGCTCGGGCGAGGCGCGCGGGAAGGCGCACCAGTAGCGGTGCGCCCCCCAGCCCTCGGCCGGCGGCGACAGGCGCTCATCCACGAGCCGCAGGCCGCGGAGGCGCCCGGCGGCGCGATACTTGAGTCCACTGGCGCCCGCGAACTGCGCCGCTACAGTGCTCAGCAGCAGTGAGCCGTCCTCCTCGGTCGGCAGTTCGATGGGCTCGTCCTGCTCCCCCTCACTCACCGGCACGTACTCTATCGACATTTCGCTCACCGACCTATGCCGTCTCTAGCACTCCTCATGTCGTTTACATTATCGTCTATCGGCTTCGTCGATACAGTAGTGAGAGCATCTGATTTCTGAAATCGATGGTACAACAGTACAACAGGATAATATTTTGCCTGTTAAATCACCTTATGTCCGTTTCTCTTGGCGTAAGCGACAGCGACAAGCGTGACGTATGACGTGACGTTATATGTCAAAAATGTTGCAATGCTATTTTTACGAATACATCGGATACACACACCGCATTACCAATAAAAACTACATAAATGTAGTAGGTACGTAATGAGCTTGCTACACGGCTTTTTTCTTTTTTTGAGTGGGAAATTATTAAATAACTTCTCCCGCTCTGGGCGGAACGGGAGGGTGTCAGGCTCTTACTGACTAAAACTCACCCGTGTTCCTTCGTTTGCCCTGTCGCCGGGGGCCACGATCTTTCTTTCGGTTTTCTTCGTAACCCCAGCAGGCCTTGCTAAACGGCTGCCAACCGCGTCCCAACAGAGGTAACCTTGGTGGTTTACAACCGTGTGGTTGGTTTACGACCAAATTTCAAACAGCTCTGCCTGTCGCCAACAAAGCACAATTAATAAATTATTTTGACTTTAGGCCTAGCCAACGTAGTAAGCGTCATCATCGTATTTTTGTATTACCTACATCGACCTTGAATACTACGTTTAATAGCCCCCTTACACGTATGGCAAGGCAATATAATGAAAGGTCCAACTTGACGGATTACCCAATTGATATTTTCTCCATGACTTTTGCTTCATACAGACGCTCCCAATTTAAAAAGTGTAATGAGTGTCCGTCTATCTAGCTCAAATTGTTTTGTTTTGTAGTGTTGTAGATTGATGTCTACTAGACATACTTTTCCTTTGTCTCTAATTTTCATATGTTGAATGTCATGCATACCTGTCCTTTGCATGGTTACTGAAATGTAAATTTTAGATGTTATTTAATTTGAATTGTGACTGTGCTGTTGTTATGATAAATAAATAAATAAAGGTTATTTCTGTCCGGGACACGGTTGGCAGCCGTGTAGTAAGTCCTTAAGCGACAAGTACGCAGCGCAACACGACGCCGACACAGTCATCACTTCGTGTATAATAATTATTTGTTATAATAATTAAAAAAAAAAAACGTGTGCAATTCACACGTGGTAGAAGTGAAACCTTCAAAATTTTTGGCTTCAAGAAAATGAAAAAGTCCGCAACAGCATACATTTTTTTTTTTTTTGGGTGGGAAATTATCAAATAACTTCTCCCGCTCTGGGTGGAGCGGGAGGGCATGTCAGACTCTTACTGACTAAAACCCACCCGTGTTCCTTTGGTTGCCCTGTTGCCGGGAGCCAAACAGCATACATCACGCTTTTATCAGTAAAAGTGGAACTTTAAAACGTTAGGTAAAAGTACTGGGTCTTATAATCTTATTCCCCCTCATAACTTGCTTGCCTAGCCTTGCACATCATAAATGTGCGCGCAGTACTTGATCATTATTTTGCTGCGATGTTATTTTAAAACTGCGATATCTCCTAAGATATTCATTGAAATCGAATTATGTGAAGGGCAATTTTGTTTTAAATTAAATACTTGTGATGAATAATGTATTTATTAGGATAAGGATTAATATCATGTTTATAAAAACACCTTCGTAAATAATGCCTTATTTTAGAACAAATTTGGTTAGCATAAAAAAGGTTATAGTGAGCCAACCTTAGAAGGTAGACATATGCTGTGGCAAACTTTTTTTTAGAAAATTTAAAGGGGAACAATTCTGTCATACATGATTTTTGCAAAACTGTAACCGTTTACGCAGCGCATGCAGCGGAAGCTCTCAGAAGGAAAAATAAAACCCCCCGATTTTGAAACATTCTTCATGGTGCTCCGCTCCTATTAGTCTTAGCGTGATGATGTATAGCCTATAACCTTCCTCAATAAATGGGCTATCTAACACTCAAAGATTTGTTTAAATCGGACCAGTGGTTCCTTCATTAGCGCGTTCAAGCAAACAAACAAATTCTTCAGCTTCAGAGAACCACGAACATAAGAAACACTGTATAATGCTTTCTATCTCATTTTCTCCCACGTTAAATCTTATGAATTTATGTCTTTTTCTTTTTACTGTCGCTTTTTCGTTTCAACGACTTTCAAATCACAACGATGCTAAAGAAGTTTTCACATCAAAATATGTATGTTTAGTTTAAGGTATTTATTTATGGGCCTGCGTCGCCTGAATTAAATGGATTATTATACTTAAATGTCTTTGACAAATCTCGGGACCCTAGGGTCCCAGACCTTTGGAAGGCGTACGAGGGGCCGAAGCCAACTTGCAGAGGCCCCTTAGACATTTTTAAGTGTTGAGGCACCAACCGACGATTATTCCTGTTCGCACTATGCAAGGGCACCAGAGGACAACCTCCGGTTGGTGTGGGACTATTGCAGGAGATGGAAACAAAGATATTGGACTATGGGTTTGGTTGGCTAAAGTGGACTGGTTACCTGGAACTATGGAAGGACTATGGCCCCTGCCTGATCAATGTTCGTATGTACACGGACAAAATGGCAGGGGGTGACTTGCACACTCAATAATGGTCCCCCGAAAACGCTCGCTAGCACAAAGTGTCGTAGCGACAAGGGGGCTTGACATGCCGGACATGTCCTGAGGTGCTTGTGATGAGTGAAGAGGTATTCCACGGCTATCAGGACAATCCCAGAAGTACGCTCAAGATCCCTACCAGCATCTTACTGGAATACTTCCTTCCTCCGAGCACGTTTGCTCTTGCGAATCTCCACTCAAGCCAGCCAATAAAGGCAGGAATGAGGTAGGAGCTCCGTTCCTCGTCAGTGTTCACTCCAGCCGGCCAATTAAGGCAAGCCAGAGGTGAGAAACAAGATTTCTCCCAGGAAATAGGGTCCGTGGGGTCGCTACTGCCCAATAGCTCGCCCATGCTGCTCTGCGGTTTTTGTATCTCTCTTGGTCTGGCTCCTCATCCCAAACCTGTTGGGGCAAAGTAAACTCTACCGGCACAGACCTAGAGTTCGGAGCGCGCAAGCCCAACCACGACATCAACGTAGAGATACGGCGGTGGGGATATATTATTTTTCAAACGGCTTTGACACATCTCGGGACCCTGGGGTCCCGGACCTTTGGAACCTCTCATTTCGCTGGACCAGTTGGTCTGGACCGGCCTGGCTCGACTCACCACCCTCCTTGTTGGTGAGCCCTCTGCCCACACCTTTATCTTTTGGCCGGGCCCTACCCCGCCGACTGGTGTGCATTTTCCGCCTGCCGTCGGCGGAGGACCGATCACCATCATCCGATTTGGGGCGCTTCCGGAAGAATTTGCGGATTATTCCGTCAGCACCCACCACTTCGTGCTCCGAGCTCCGACTTGAGCCCTCCGAGGTCCGACTTGAGCCCTCCGCGCCTGATGCAGCGTCGGAATCCGACACCGCATCACTCCCCTCCTTTTGTGTTGTTTTGTTGTTGTTGTTTTTCTTTACCATATTTGTTCCCACGTGTATATAACTTTGTAACATCTCAAAAATAGTGGTTCGCACTAGTGACTAATTAAGCTATCCATTAGTCAAGCTAACAACCTCCCTCACGATGCGCCGCCGCTTGGAGGTTTGGGGTGATTTTTTATAGAGGTTGTCTACCTCGCGGCCCGGGCGGTTAAGCCAAGACCCTCGACCCCCGTCAAATGCCAGAGACATGACCTTGACACTCTTCGGGGCTACGAGACCAACTGTGACAAGAGAAAAGACTTCCTCCTGCCCGCCCGACGGCAGGGTTTGTGCACGCCGAGCCCGTTCCTACTCTAACGCTGCTCAACGAATGCTCTCTACAGAGTACCCGTTAGAGCGTTCCTTCGACAGGATATTGGCATACGGACAATGAGACCCCTAACTGGGGAGTCATTGTCCGCACCCCAGGGTGCACCGTCCCGGAGACGGGCCTTCCCCCCGGACGCATCCATAAGGGAACTCCAGCCCCCAGGCATGCGGGGAGGTTTCCTGTCCAAGCACCCCATAAAGCGCTACCTCATGTGACGAAAATGGCGCGGATTGCAAATATTATGATCAATAACTGAATGTAATAATTTAATACGAGGACTAAATAAGTTTCAATAATAGAAAACAAACGATAAAGTAATTCGATTATTTTTACACTGCAATTTACTAAAGATTAACTGTTGTTTGATTAATTCCTTGAATCACAGGAAGTGTTGTCAAAAAGTGTTGAAAGTAATGAAGCTTCTAATTTAAGTTTAATTCTAATAATCCTTTGTATTTGTGAATATTAGCATTGTTTAATTATAAAAGAATTAACTGGTAAGGATTTTAACATTGTTTGTGAGTTTCATTGACCACACTAAGTAATAAGAGTTTGTATTAAACAACACTGAGTTCTGCCCATTTAGGAAAAGGGTCGGACACAAAATGGCGGGCATGTGAGACCCGGCATAAACAACAACAGTAGTGTTAGAAAGGACTAATATTGTAATTGTCAAACAAGTAAACCCTGTAACAGAATGTTTTGATTTAAAAGAGTATCCCTGGAGTTTCTTGCCCATTCTTCTACAGCAGAGACCTACTCGCTTTGGAATGGGCGATTAGCGTCACAACTCAAACTGACAGACTCCTTGCTAAGTGACAAAATGATAATTCAAAAGTGCCTGTAAATGTTTAATGTTCTAATTGAAATAAACGCTTTGAGTTTGAGTTAACTGTTGTGTGTGATTGAAAACTACCTGTAGTAGTTACAGGTAGTTTTTACAATTATTGTATTACAATTACACCGGAGACTGGTCAGAAACGGCAAAGGAGGGTTTCCCCTCCGTGTGATATATAAAACACTTCAATTGTTACTATTTGATGAGGTAAAAACTAAAAATCCTTAAAATTATGTTATTTAATTATATTACTACTATTACTAGTGAGATCATATTTCGAACTTTGCTTACTTATAATTTAAGAACTCACTTATTGTATTGAATGTATTATTATAGAGCCATTCCTTCAGTTTCTTTTTAATGTAGTTTAGTGGTAGCTCTCTGATCTGTTTGGGTATTTGGTTATAGATTTTGACAGACATATTGTAAAAATTGTTCTGAAATAGTGTGCTTCTATATCTTGTGATAGCCAGTCGGGTTGGATCTCTTGAAAGGATTTTTTTATTTTCTATGGCTTTAGTATATTGCTCAGAGAGAGACTGACTGGACGTCGCAGCTGAAGGTCGTCTCGAGCACTCCGAGTTTTAATTTTACTGTACGTTTGCCATAGCTTGTGCCCGCCACATGTTACAAAGACGAGTTTTTTGCCATTCAACAAACTTGACCAGTGGTTCTTTTGTTTGAGGTGACTTTGGGTTTACGTGACGATAAATAAATACATTAATATAGTGCAAAAGTGAGGTGTGCAAGGCCTACGTGTGTTCTTAACCCCATGCCAGTAATCCAGGGCAAGCGAGGGTCTAATCGTCTGCCGAAGGTTCCAGGGCCACTGAACGACAGGCCAGGGTAATCCAGTGAGACCATTCCATGTTTTTCAGGGCGTTGCTCCCCTCTGCAATATACACATCTCGACCTGAGTAATATTATTATTTAGCTTGACCGGAGCTATAACCTCTTGCATGCTGATAATATTATAATTTAACTTCCAGAAACTACCCTAAAAAAATTGGCTATTTCTCTAGCCGCACAAAAGAGTCGCGTCCGAGGCAACACTTTTTTTTGCTTATACTTTTTGTTGAACAATTTACCCGAGTTTTTGTGACGAAAGGATGTGCCTTTCGTCACAAAAACTCGGGTGTTTAAACTTAAGTCCATTCAACAAAAGCAAAAACTCCGTAATAAGATAGAAAACAAAAGCTGTCTCGAAACTAAACCTAACACGTGCGCGGCCAAAGAGCGGCGCTGCGCAATATTCTGACTTTATATACAATCGTTTTACAATGGTAATAATAGCGCCCATGACAAAAGATGGGAATTCTCTGTTTAGAGCGATAGCCCATCAAATAAACAATATTATGGGACTAACTTTCGACCACATGTCTATCCGCCGAGACCTTGCTAGGGGACGGATGGGCAAGAAGGATATTCTAACTTTGGATAAAAAGAAAAACTAGTGTAACATAATTTATATTTATCAGTTACTTTTCGTCCTTTATTTCATTATTTACATATAAATTATATTTTTAAATATTAGAATAAAATAATATAAAAACATTTAAAAATATAAAAAATAGTGTCCCACCGGTATCGGGAACAGGGTCCAAGCTACCGGCGGTCAGGGCTCCAGAGAGAGGAACCTCCTAACGATGCGAGCCGTGTCCAGGAGTACCGCTTTCTGAATCAAGCCCTTAATCCAGCTGCCCAACGAGAGCCTCCTTAGGTGTTGGTCGAGGCTCTTGGCAATTAAGCCATTGGCTGATACGACTATCGGCACAATGATTGCTGAGTCCACATCCCACATGTCGACAACCTCGCGAGCCAAGTCAAGATACTTGATTTGTTTATCTTTCTCGGCTTTCACGAGGTTTCCGTCATGCGGGACCGTTATGTCAATAATCATTGCGCGCCGCTCTCCTCGATCCACCACCACTATATCAGGCTTATTGGCAACAATAGTCCTGTCAGTGATGATGGATCGATCCCAGTACAATGTGATATTTCCATTTTCGAGAACTGGGTCGGGCACATACCTGTAGTACGGCACTTCCGATACCACAAGGCTGTATTTCAGGGCAAGTTGCTGATGGATAATCCTGGCTACAAGGTTATGTCTATGCAAGTACTCTTCGTTAGCTAGACGAGAACACCCGGAGATAATATGTCGGATTGATTCTCCCGGACGGTGGCATGCCCGACAGATGTCAACCGTGCCGTCCTTCACAATAAATCTCCGATAATTGTTCGTCATCATAACTTCGTCCATAATTGCACAGACAAAACCTTCGGTTTCCCCAAAGAGGTCACCAAAGCGCAGCCAGGCTACGGACGCTAGTAAGTCTACATCGGGCCCATGCAGGGCCCGGTAGTAGCGCCCGTGAAGCTCCTTGCTCTGCCATATCTCCCTGCGGTCGTTAGTGTCAAGCACTATAGGCTTGCGCCAGTTCTCTTTAGCCAAGGAGAGCGGGGTAAGGCCCTTGTCTATCGCAACCACATCTCGATGCATCCCCACGTCGGTTTCTAGGAAATATTCCCTGAGACTGCATATCTCGCGATTGTGGAGTGTCTTAGCGTTTAAAAAGTGTCTCAGTTACTTATTATTATAATCTTTGGACATTTAGCTTTGTTATTTGAGATCAAACATAAGAAAAAAATAAGCCTTCTGCAACTCAGATCATTTAAAAAAAAAAACTGTCATAATCCGTTTTGCCCGACCAGGGCGGGCAAAATGGTTACATATTTACTTATTATATATTTACTTATTATAGGTATAATTAGAAAAGATGACGCAACCAACAAAAGGAAAGTACGGCATTGACACGTCTAATATTAACAGACTTTAGTGAAAATATCGTAATTTAGACATCCAAGAATGTAATAAAACAAACACGATGTTCTTACAGCTGTTTTTTACAAATTTGTTTTTTACAGCCGCACCGGCGCCCAGCTGCACCGGCGCCCAGCCGCCTTGCGCTAGCTCCCACTCGCGCATCCGCGTTCTCGGTTCCACCCCCGAATGGACACCATCTCGTGCCAGGGTCGCCGGCCGGCGCCCCGTGAGGACGCTTCACCGTCGCGAAACATCACCTAATTTATGTTATGTTAATTTATGTTTATTAGGTATTTTGTACCGACCTTTTTTTTCTCTTTTTTATGTAACGTGTTTATCAGTGGAAACTTGTAAATGGCCTTCAATTTTATATAATTTAAGAACACTGTGTAAGTTAGCTATAAGTTTCCCGAATACAATAAAATAAAATAAATAAAATTCCTGTTCTTCTAAAACTTGATTCGTCAGACCACAAAATTTTATTGAAAAATTGGGGATCAGCTCTGTGACGTCTTAGCATTTCTCTGCAAAACTGCACTCTGTTTTCATAGTCAGCCGGCAGTAAAGCTTGTAATCTTTGTATGCGGTACGGATGCAATTGACAGCCAGTCGGATGCTGGAGTACGTGTTGCAAGCAGAGAACGGCGAGTGGAAGTTGTTGCACAACTACCCTCAGGCACATTAAAAAAAGGTGAGCTTTATTGTTTTGTTAATAATTCTGGTGTTGAATGCTCGTTAGTAAAGGAGAGTTGTGTAGCCAAATTGAGTCGCAAACGAGTTAATGACGTTGTTGCGTTGACTGGTTTTGGTCAAACACGTGTATTCAGCTCAGACCCAATCTTAAGTAGCGTAACGATTAACCAACACTACCCACACTACGCCCACAGTAGTTAAAATATCGCTGATAATAACGAAAGTAACTAATACTAAAGAAAGTACTAATTTATAACATTCAAAATTTACACTACTACGCCGTTGTAAATCCACACACAGTTAGAAATGATCGCTTCCAGCATCAGTACAGCGTCAACGTATGGGCTGGGATTATTGAAGGACAGCTTGTAACTTTTGAAATCCCACCAAGATTGAACGACGCTCAGTATTTACACTTTTTACAAAACAATTTACATGAAATCTTGCGCCAGGCTGAAATTTCAGATGAAGTTATTGAAAACATGTGGCTGCAACACGATGGCGCTGCAACACGATGGCGCTCCACCACACTATGCTCGAGTGGTCCGAGAACATTTAAACGCCCAGTACCCAAACCGTTGGATTGGTCGAGGTGGAACAGTCCAATGGCCACCAAGATCTCCGGATCTAAATCCGACAGATTTTTTTTGTGGGGATACTTAAAAGAGATGGTGTACGAAAAAGAGAACCAGACAGTGCAAGAATTAAGAAATAAAATCGAGATAGCGAAAGAAAGTGTTAAACGCAATAGAAACGCATTTCGTAGGTTGCAACGTAATTTTATTAGACGATGTCGTATGTGTATTGTCGCTAGAGGAAGGCATTTCGAGTAATTGCTGTAACTAGATTTATTACGTTATTATTAAATAAAATAAAATATGAATTCTAATAGTTGTTTTTGACTATCCTCTGATTTACTTTAATTTAGACTTTGCTATGAAAAAGTTAACATAAAAATAATAAAGCTACAGCTATGTGTTACACCTCGTTTTAATCGTCATTAAATAGGCAAGTTTTTTTAAATACAGGGTATATTTTTGGTAGTACATTTTTTTTATAAAGTAAGGTTAAGTAAGGTTTTTATAAGTAAGGTTAAAATAATTTTACGTGAGACTTAAAAGCCCATCAATCATGGTACCTGCTATCATAAAAGCACTTTTGTAGTGATAATACATTTCCTAGAAACTAATAAACACGATTTATTGTTTTAAATTAATAAACCCATTTCACTCTAATTGCCTATTTATCACAAATTCTGGTATTTTTTTTTTTTAAATCTCAAATAATCATAACTTTTAAGGAGATCAAGTGAATGCTCTGTGACAAAGATATTTTTTGCTGCAAATAACCCCAACTATCGCCCTGTTTCGTTTGATCCACGATTTTTTACCCACCCTGTATAAGCGTTTCTTTTCCAGCGTTTTGTTGCTTGCTTGTTTTTCCTGTAAAATAAATAAAGTACCTGCATACGTTTTAAAGGATGTTTTTTCCCCAGTCCAGTAAAGAAGGCACTGTACTTTGTTTTCTTCTTGGTGTTTAATCTTTTGAAGTATTCCCTGACATTCTTTTACACGATTATGTCTATTTGGGTTATCTAGTTGACTTCTTTGTAAGAATTTGGCCTTTCGGAGGTTAGCAAGAGCTATACGATGATCCCTAGAGTGACTCGGCTGAAAAATTAAGATTTCCTGGGCAGCCGCTTTTAATACTCCAGTTATGGTACACCATAGTATTTCGATGCTTTCATCCGTTGAGTCGATTCCTGTTTTCCAATTTTTTGATTATGCAAGCTTGGTATTTTGTATTAG
The DNA here is from genome assembly GCA_963680765.1 of Agrochola lychnidis. Classification (NCBI taxonomy): domain Eukaryota; kingdom Metazoa; phylum Arthropoda; class Insecta; order Lepidoptera; family Noctuidae; genus Agrochola; species Agrochola lychnidis. Next base: position 25,293,904 of record OY796866.1, read on the forward strand.
TGGATTTAAAGTTGAGCGCGGCATAGTAAAATTGTTTTTAATTGAAATCCTTGATCGCAATTGTTGTTTCATTATTTTGTGACTTGTGTTTGGTGCTATCATCTTTGTTTATAATTTGACTTGTTCTTAGCTGCCCCCAAATTATTTTATGGTCGGATGATGAAGATTTTGGTGAATCAGCCCTTTACGTTGGAAACTTATTGTATCTTGTCTGCCAATATGGGCATTAAAGTCGCCAAGGATTACTAAAGTAAGTACATTTCCTTGGTTTTTGTCTAATCAAGTTTAATACACCTGTGAAGGATCTGGTTGCTTTAGGGGTACAACTATCGATATAGGTTAGGTTAGGTTTTTTTTTTTTTTTTATATTGTTTGTTTCGCTTTGGGTTTTCCTTATGGGTGAGGTTTCATTTATTATTTGTTTTCACTTTCGGACAGTTCCTGCTATTTGATACAGTTGCTGTCTTTTTTAGGTGTTTTATTATTCGCAATGTGATGATGTTTTTATGATAAATAATGTCACAAATATTAACTTTGGTTAGATCTTTATAATTATTGTAATATAGATGGTGGTGCTCTATGTGCCATTGAAGTTCTTGAGCTGGCTCATAATTTTCGTCGCATATTTGATGAAGGCATCCAAGACTTCTTCTTTTCGCATTAGCGTCCCGATGTCATATGTCGTGAATGTCGTGATACCAAATTTCTCAGAGATTGCTTCATACTTCATGCGATCCATGGCGAATCTGGGGCAATCCCTGAGGAGGTGGTCGATACTTTGTACTGTATTGTCGTTGCAGGGACAACAATTGTCGGTAGTTATTTTAAAGCGGTGGAGGTATTGCTTATGGAATCCGTGACCCGTCAAAATTTGGGTGATGTAGAAATTCTGATCGAGTTTTTTGCGGAATTTGTAAATTTAAAGAAGTGTAGGAAAAATTGTTTTGGTGTGTTGTCCCTGCTCGCTTGATGAGTATCTGGCTTGCCAGTTAGCCAAATTGGATTGTCGCAGTTGGTGTTTGACATATGACATTGGGTATGCGCTGTAGTCCGGCGCTTTGTGAAGCTGACTGGCCGTTTTCGCAGCTGCGTCTGCAACTTCGTTACCCGCAACTCCACTGTGCCCTTTCACCCACGTGATTTCAATGTGTGGTGGAGTGTCTATGCGAGTGTGTGTGTGATTATAAATGGTTCTGTGAATTTTCGTGACCAGCGGATGTGTGTTGCTCCGATCTGCGATCGCCTGTATTGCCGACTGGGAGTCAGAGAAGATGGTAGTATTGGTTTGAGCCTTTGCATAAGCCCAATTGCAAGCTTTCAGGATGGCTAACAGTTCAGCCTGGAAGACTGTGCAGGTGCTGTGAAGTTTGAACTTTTTCGTAATGGTTGTTCCTCCCGGATCGTAACAGACGAAGGCTGCTCCGACGGCACCATCGTCCTGTTTGCTGCCGTCAGTGAATATATAGTGCTGTGTTTGGGATGTGGATTGGGCCGCCTCAATTTCAGTTTGTCTATGTGTCCGGGTGCACGTGACTGATTTGGGTAGTCTTATTGCTGGATGTAGTAGCTCACGTACAGGTGTGGGGCGTTCAGGAGTGATGTCCGCTGGCAAAAGGTTACTAGAACCTGTGAGACGAGTCGTCTCGACGTGGTGAACTTATTTGATTCTGAGATCGAGGGGCATGAGCTCTGCGAGTGCCAGAGCGGCAGTGGTAGAGACGGTCCGGAAGGCTCGGATGGCCTTCAGTGCGAATCCCCTCTGGAGGCTGGCGACTTGCTTTTTGACACTCTTCTTGCTTACTATGTGCCCCCATATACCAGCAGCGTAGGTAATAGTTGGTTCTATCACATGCAAATAAATTGTGCGGGCGTTTTCCGGGTGCGCGCCCCATGTACACTTGGTGTACATACGTAATTTATTAAATATGCGAGTGGCTTTGCCCAGCACGTATTTTAAGTGGCTATTGAATAGTAGTTTTTCGTCTAGGATGACGCCAAGCAGTTTAATTTCGGGCACAAACACTAAGTCGATGCCGTCCATTTGGAGCTTCGCGGTTTTTGCTTTGGGCGTGAAGGCGATGACTTGGGTTTTTGCCGGGCCAAAGGTCAGTTTGACGCGTTTGCCCCATTCGCTGATGTTGGCGAGAATGTTGTTTGTGAGTTGCTCCACTGTTTCGTGTTTATCCGCCGTAACTATCAGCAGGACGTCATCTGCGAAGGCTTGTATATGGCAGCCCGATGGCAGTTGCATGTCCAGGAGCTCGTCAAGGATCAGGTTCCATAAGACTGGACCACACGCGGAACCTTGGATGCAGCCCTTTGTCAGGGTTTTGCGCACTCGGACTCCTGCGTGATCCAGCGTAGCGGTTCTATCTTGCACGTAATTTTTAATTAGCCCATAGATGTTTTGCGGCGCTCCAATATGTTTTAGACGATGGAAGAGGGCAGGCCACCAAGCGTTATCAAATGCCGCTCTTATGTCTAACGATATTGCTATGGCAAGTTTGTTGTTTTGCTTGGCGTGGTGTACATGGTTTAGAGCTGTATGGATAGCTTGGGTGGTATTCTTTTGTTGGCGGAAGCCGAATTGTTGAGGGTTCAGTTTGTTTCCCACCTCAGCATGGTGGGCTACCCTTTTAATGAACAGCTTCTCCAGGAGTTTTCCGAACACTGGAATTAGACCTATGGGGCGGAAGGATTTGAGATCTGTTGGATCATCCTTTCCCGGTTTGGGAATGATTTTGACATAGGCCTCCTTCCATATTCGGGGGAAATGCTGTAGAGCAAGGCATCTGTTCATGATGTCGGTAATTAAGCTCGGGTAATGTGCTGCAAATTGAAGGCAAATATCGGAGGTGAGATTGTCAAGGCCAGGGGCTTTACTGGGGCTTATCTGTTTTAGTTGCTCCAGAACCTTTTCTTCGGTGAATGGGTGGTCGTCTACCGTGTTGGTCGTAGGGCTATGGTATTGGCGGCGGAGTTCTGCTTGTGTTGGCATATTGTCACAGGTATCGTCAGGGTAGAAGTGGTTCAAGAGGGCGGTGGCTGTCTCCTCTCCATCGGTGGTCAATTTGTCTCCTACTTTGAGGGTAATGGGTGGTCTTCTAGGCGCAGTCTCTTTGAGAAGTCGGTTGGTCAGCGACCAAACATTCTCTTTCTGCTGTAGTTCGCAGAACTTACGGAAGTTTTTGGTGGATTCTTTTTTGAGTTCTTCCGAGTAGGCCGCTTTCTTGTTCTGGCTCTCTTCCAGAAGGGCTTCGAGTGGTAAACCTTGCCGTTTCGCGGTGTGGATGCGTCTATGGAGATTAATGATGTCTGTTTTTTGGGTTTCAAGACTCTCGGTCCACCATGGAGCTTTGTACTTGCGGTTCTGTCCTTTAGTGGGCATGGTTTCACTGCAACTGTCGTGTATCAGATCAGTGATTTGGTGAACGAGGTGCTCAAGCTGATCGACATCGAGGTTGGACACATCCCTATCGAGCACGTCTGAGACCGTCATTCTGTGCAGCACAGCATCCTTAAACGCTGCCCAGTCTGCTCCTTTGGTATTGAATAAGAATGTGGAGTTATTGTTATTTCCTTTTGATATGGGTCTGCGGGTGGCGATGCAGAAATCGATGGCATTGTGCTGCGATGACGTGCAGCAGTCCAGATTGACCTTACAATCACGTCCCGACTCGTACACTGAAGAGGACGCCAGCGTTACGTCAATGATTGATAGACGATCGGTCGCGCCCATGCGTTACTGTCTCGAAAGTCGGGGTGGTTCCGGTGTTGCAAATGTACATGTCATTGGAGTAGGCGAGTTCCAGAAGGCTGATTCCTCTGGGGTTTGATTTAACGCTTCCCCAAGCAGGGTGCCAGCCATTGAAATCCCCCCCTAGGATACACCTGTGATGCGATGTGGCCTTGAGGAAGCAGTCTATTGCTTCAAGCGTGCAGGAGGTGTCATCTCTTGGCTCTACGTAAGCAGAGGCCAGGTACCATTTCTGGTGGTCGGTTTGCAGCTGAATTACGCTCAAGTTAGCTGAGGACATTCCTGACTCCCCCAACACCACACCACACCCAGGTTTGACGAGAATGCATGCCTTAACATTACATCCGTTCGAGTATTGAAAGATGTCGATACCCGATATAGGCTTGACCTCCTTGCCAGATCCTATATAGGGTTCGGATAACAAGGCGATATCATATTGGCCGTTATAAAAGTATGATAAAAATTCATGGAAACTATTTTTTGAGCGATCAATGTTACACTGTACTATTTTTATGAGTGACTTATCCATAATCAGTGCGGCAGGTAATTTTGAATTTAAGTGATTTCACTCTAGGACAATTATTTGCGGTGGCTTTGTGCCCGACGTTATAGCTGGTACTGAATTTTGTATTGTGCTGGTGACAGTTGAAGCATTTAGGCGTGCCTTTCTTCTCTCGAAGCGGGCAGCTTTCGATGTTATGGCCTTCTTCAGAGCAGTAGGCGCAGGGAAATTGTTTCGCTGTGCATTTTGTTTTGATGTGCCCGAACTGCAGACACTTGTTGCACTGGATGAATGGCGAGAAGTCTTCGGAATGGACGCGTTGGTGGTCGACGCAAACTCTTCCCATATCCACTATTTTACGCCATACAGTGGGGTGAGCGATTAGGATGGCGTTGTAAAGTTTTGGGTTCCTGTTGTTCCTTTTGAAGGCGAGTCGCAGATCGTCATTCTTCTCAATGAGAGGCGATAGCTCTTCGTTCTGGCCGCGAATGATATCGATTAACTCCTCCGATGGCGTGTCTGTTGAGATTCCCTTGAGAATGAGCATAGGTTGCAGTTTTCTTGCCGGTTCAGCGGTAAGCTCTGGAGAAGTTTCCAGTTTCTTGAGAATCTCGTCGCGCTGTTTTTCCGTTTCGAACTCGACCCTTAGTTTGTTGTTGGACACGGACTGAATTTTTGTGGGTGCATAGGTGGTGGTGCGGAAATTGACACTGTTCCTAAAGGACTCCACAACTTCCTGGCGCGTTTGTGTGTCGCATTTAGCCGAGACTATGAGGGCAGGTCTGTTCGGTGGGATCTCTTTTATTGGGCGCCGTGATGCTGCTCTCTCGCACGCAATTCGCAATCTCCTTTCCGAGCGCACCGTCGCCATCGTCGGCTTTGACGAGGTTTTTAATAGATTGGACCTCTGTCTTAAGGTTCGTGATTTCGTTTTTAAAATAAAATAAAAAAATAAAATTCATTTAATTCAGGCAAAACCCATATTACATCAAAATTTAACTATACTGCAACACACAATCTAACAAAACCAACATAATAAAAATAATGTCAATGCAATTAAAATAGGTACACATTATAAAGATCACAGAATTCAAATAAAAATAAAATGTCAAATTCAATTAAAATAAACGAATGAGTAATACAAATTATAGGGTCACAGAATTGAAATTAAAATGATATGTCAAATTACACAGAATTAATCACAGAATTAATATTAAATTAAAAATTATAGATTTAATCAAACAAGTCATTAATAATAATATAGGTCAGTGTCAATCAGCTTAAGTGCCCTGGCTATACATGTCTGTTACAGCATTGTCGTATGTAGGGGCAGTCAAATCGCTCAGCGATCATTTTCAGGACAGTATTGGAGCTGGCCCGCACCCTGCGCACTAAGGACGCGCACCGCTTGCGCATGGTGGCGTGAAAACAGTCGGTGCGCGCCTCCGCAAACATGCCCGAAGCGCTGCAGAACCGGGGGAGCCTCAACACTGCCCTGAATGCGTTGTTATACTGGACGCGGAGGGCGCTATAGCACGCTTGTGTGTAGCGAGCCCACAGGCTGCACGTGTACAGTGAGGTGCAATATGCCTTGAGGTTTTTGAGGTCGCCAATATACGATGGTGGTTGGCCTTCCTCGCCGATTTCATCGCGAGGAGAGCGAGCGAAGTTGGGGAGCTTTGATATAACGAAACGTATTTCGTCCGAGGCACGGGCGATCGTCTTTTTATTTCCCGTAGTGACGCTTTTGTTCTCATATACGGAGGTTTTGATGCATTCAGCAAGTCTAGTTATGACGGCGATGCATGATTCAATACTGGTTACCTCTGAAGAGTCAGCGGGGAAGGGCGGAACTTTGATCGGGGGTGGGGGGAGAACAGAGCGGGGGGGAGTATGAACCAGAGTCATTTTCAAAAAAATATTTAATTAATTCATTTTGTTGTGAAGCTATGTCTGTAATGGCAAATGGATGGGTGTTTTGATGTGCTTGTTACTAAAAACAGCTTTTAAAGCATCAGGGTAAACTAAAATCAAAATTAAATTTTTTGCAAAAGTCGTCACGTTTAACTACCCTGCCACTATAGGGCGGGTGGGAGAAATTTTAGTTTTTCCGAGGTAGCCGTGCGTGTGAGGTGTCAAAACACGCGTCTGCGCGCGGGCTGGTTAGGTTAGGTTTTTTTTTTTTTTTTATGTACACCCGTCATCACAGGGCGTTGCATGTTTAGTTCCGCCAACGTAATTGGCGCCTATTCTATATCTAATCCTTTTCCATACCAGTTCTCGCGTACATGCCTCTCGCACTTCCCTACTTCATACTTTGTCTTTCTATTATCAGGCACCATTTATTCTGTGGGTGGGATTCCCACTTATGAGCTATTTCTTAATCTTTTATTTTATTTATTCACCCTATTTCTTCTTATCTTTAGGGAAATTAATTTGAACAGGTTTGGCTTGATTAAACATGTTTTTTAACATAGCTAATTTATAATTTAACTAATTTTTAACTTAACTAATTTATAACATAACTCATTTATATCACTTATCTTTTTAAAATCTACCAGTCTATTTATAACAAGATGCCATTGCACTTAATCTACTGCTTATTCTATTTTACAATTTATTGCGCTAATGTCCTATGTTTACAGTAACTATATGTACAATATAATATGAAACATAGTTGTTTTATCTTGTTTTATTTTTCTCAATTATTTTTAGAGCTATATTCTCACAGTAGGCTATAAGTTTATTTCTCTTTTTCCCCAGCATTATTTCCGCCAAGCTTTCTGTCTGTAGTCTTTTGCCTATTTCCTGTTCCAAATTGTAGCGTTCCCTTGCGTAAATTGGGCAATCTAATACTAAGTGTGGAACTGATTCCGCTACAATGGGGTCACACGCGCACGATGGGCTCTCTTTACACTTGAAGCGGTTCAAATATTCCGAGAACCCACTGTGCCCCGTTAAAACTTGCGTGAGCACGCCTATTGGCCTCAACTTTTTTATAATACGGTAGGCTGCTACGGCATCCGGAAGGAATATTTTCGTCACGGAGGCCGTTTCTCCCGACACGTATCTCCCATTCCACACATCAAGCGAATTCAAACGTATTTGGCGCTTGATGTATGATACCGGACAACGGTCATAGTCTGGTTTCTTCCGTGACGACAACGCTGCCTCCTTTGCCAGCTCATCCGCACGCTCATTCCCCGGCAAACCCGCATGGCCTTTGACCCAGAAGAGAGACACAGCTTTGTTCTGGTTCAATGCCTCAGCCAAATTGGCTCGTGTGCAGACCTCTAGAGGGTGCAGAGAGCCATGGCTTGCAAGTGCCTGCAATGCTGACATTGAGTCACTGTACAAGCCATAGCTCGTCTCTTTGCGCTTGAGAATCACGTCCGTTGCCTTACAAATGGCCAGAAGTTCCGCTTGGTAGACAGTGCAGTACGCGGCAAGGCTGAGCTTGAGGTTCTGGACTTCACCTTCATTATCCCACAAGGATAATGCGGCTCCAACCTTCCCCTCAATCTTACTGCCGTCAGTGAATATTCGCACTGCCTGCACGTTATGGCTGTCCACAAGCTGTTGGTCTGCCAGGCACTTAAACTCCAAAGCCATCCGTTTGGCCGGGTGAGAAGTTTTTGCAAATCTCACCACACTCTCGATCTCCCTATCTCCCGGTACAAACTCGGATGACCCTCTCCTTGCCTCATACAGTGCGGCTGCCTCTTGTATGCGAAGGTCTAGAGGTGGTATCCCAGTCAGCACCATTGCCGAGTTTAGTGAGACTGTACGGTAAGACTTACAGATCTTCTGGGCGAATCCTCGTTGGAGAGAGCCCAGCTTCCTCCGTATACCCAGCTTTCGTAGCGGGAGCCCAGGCCCCAGCCGCGTACGTGACTATCGGTTCAATCGTGGCAGTGTAAATAATTTCTATAACCTCCCTATTGAGACCCCAGCTGACTATTGCCGCACGTGCCAGTCTTTTATAAATTTCCGCCACCTTCTTACAGACGTTCTTGGTGTGTTCGTTGAACGTCAAATTTTCGTCTATAGTCAGCCCTAGCAACTTCATGCTCCTGACCATACCAATGTCGACCCCGGCCATGCTCAGAATTGGAGTGTCGTACTTAAGCTTGTTAGTTATTAACATCGCACAGGTTTTGTGCGGGGCAAACTTAAGCTTATTTCTGACGCCCCAGCTCTGAACATGGGCGAGGGCTGCATTGGCAGTTCTGGAGACTTCAGCCGCTGTGTCACCGTCCACGGCCAAAACTATATCGTCTGCAAAAGCCTGAACAAAATACCCCTTTTTTTCCAGATCGTGCAGTAGCGGGTCCAGTAGAAGGTTCCACAGAATAGGACCACCAATTGACCCCTGAACACAGCCCTTGTTGGTCTCTCTCGTACATTCCTCCCCAGCATACCTTACCCTTACTTTTCTGCCGTCGAGGTAACTGTCAAGTAGCCTCCTGGTGTTCACCGGACACTTTTCCTCGGCCAGCCTGACCCTGATTGCTGGCCACCAGGCGCTATCGAAGGCGCCCTCTATATCCAACGACACCAGGACAATTAACTTCTTCAGCTTCAACTTGTCCTGCAGATGCTTTATTAGCGTATAGAGGGCGTCCTCGGTGCTCTTCTGTGGCATAAAGCCAAACTGTCGAGTACTAAACCGTGGCACAAGCTGCCACTTGATCCTCGCCACTACCATCCTCTCCAGGACTTTCCCCAACACCGGCAGGAGACCTATCGGTCTATATGACTTGGGGTTAGTGTAATTTTCCAAGCCCGGTTTTTTGAGGACCACCACCGTTGCCTCTTTCCAGATGTCCGGGAAGTGCGCCAGTTCTAGGCATTTGTTGTATAGAGCAAGGAAAACATCCGGGTCCTGGCAGATCGCTCGACCGCAGATGTCCGACGTAAATCCATCCACTCCAGGGGCTTTCTTAGGATTGAAGTGTCCCACGGCTATCTTTAGCTCCAGCGGTGTAAATGGTGGGTCATGGTATTAATCATGATGCCATTCATTTACCCGTGTGGCTGCCTCCCTGGTGAGCCTGTGGTCTGCGTTGTCCTCTTCCACTGTATCCTTTGGGTAGAAAGTGTCAGCGAGCAAGGCTGCCGATTCCTTCGGGTTCAAAAATGTACCATTGCTCGTCAGGGTTAGATCTTCTTGTCTCCTGGTGGTCCCTCTGATGACTCTATATATACCCTCCCATAAACCCTCCCCGTCTTGTTTTTCGCAAAACTTCTTCCAGCTGGACACTAGTGCTTTCTTGGTTTGACACTCATACTCTTCTTTGGCTTTCAGGTACTCGTCAACGACCATTGCTCTCCGGACCGGTGCGGCGTTACGGATGCGGTTCTTCTTTGTTACGACTTCCTTTTTCTTCACAGCGAGCACTTCGGACCACCACGGAATGGTAATTTTTACTTTGGTATTAATTTTAGGGATAGCTTCGTCACATGCTTTCTCAATTACATTTTTGTACCTTATTACCAATTCTTCCAGTTCACCCTTATTAACTATCTGATTTATACTGTCTAAACTTATATTATTTTCAATTCTGTATTCCCCCAATTTAATTTTAAAAGATTCCCAATTTGCTTTTTTAGTGTTGTACTTCCTTGTTGTCATAGTTATGCTCATCCCTTTTTCCCTTTTTACTTTTACATTAAATATAATGGTGTTGTGGTCCGAGCCCGTTACCCCTGTGTCGACCCGCCAGCCGTCTACCAGGTCAAATAAGTCGATCGAGCATGCTGTGACGTCCACGTGGCTCTTGTATACTACGCCACCTCTTACTGTGTAAAATGTCGGCGTATCTCCAGTGTTCAGTACCTGAAGCTCCAATTCTTCCAGGGTCCCGGTCATCTCTTCTCCCCTAAGATCTTCTATGGTGCTTCCCCACCAGGTACTCTTTGCATTTGCATCTCCTCCTATTAGAAGCCTTCCGGTGCCCAACTCCAGCTTTATTTTGGTCAGATGATCCAAGTAAGGCCCTATGGGTTGGTCTGGCTCAAAGTAATAGGAGACTACCGCGATTTCCCAGGCTTTGGTCCGGATCCCCACCACGACGATGTTGTTGGTGGTGAGTTTCGGGTAGGGAATGATATCCAATTCATCATTAAAGACGGCTATTGCCGCCTTTACCCTCCCACTTCCTTCGACCTCGCACTGGTAGATTCTAGCGCTGCGGTAGCTCTTCATACCCCTAGCCCCTCCCACGTACGGTTCCTGAATCAATGCCCACGCTATTGCTCGCTTATTGGCCTCCAAAAAGAGTTCGGCGGTTGCCAATTCCTTCCTTTGTAGGTTGGCTTGGGCCACCGCGTATCCTCTGGTTGAAGTGTACGCCCTGTCGCCCGTCTCAACTTTAGCAATATGCTACTCTGGCTCTGGCCAGAACCTCACATCTCTTTCTGACAGGGCATTCGTCACTGAATGCATTATGCTTAGTGTTTTCATGTTTTGCATGCACACAGTTACAGCATGATGGGGTTGTTCCAGCCATCCATTCTGCACATTTCGCCCTCATGTGAGGGCCCCCGCAGTGACTGCACTTTTCCACTTGTTCCTTACAGAGCCGTCGTCCATGCCCGAATCCTAGGCATAAAGAACACTGGACAAGTGGAGTCTGGTCGGACACTCGGATCCTTTGCAGGTCAATGTGAACAGCCTGTCGATCCTGTAGTCTATTCCACAGTTTTGGAGAGACCCTGAGGGCAACATGGTGCATATGGGGGTTCCTTGTTTTCTTTTTAAAAAGTACCTCTACCCGGTCTTCTTCTTTCGTTAAAACCGTGAACAAGTCCCTATTTTGGTTTCGAAGAGCCTTAAGGACGTCTTCGTCTGTGTTGTAGGTTAAGATATCCCTCAGGAGCACTAGAGGGTCCCTGTTCTTGACGTCCTCAACCTTCAACAATGCCCCCATGCTTGCCAATCTTTCCTTAATCCTTTCTCTTCCTTCTTCTGTTTTACAGCCCAGTACTATTTTTCTATCTTTTGCTTTCCGGATTCTGTCAACTGTGACCCATCCCTCCTTCGCATTTACTGCTTTTCTAATATGGTCAATGATTTCCTCCCCAGTTTCGGTTTCCGTGGTAGAGGTGACCACAATGGAGTGGAGTGCCGTCTGCTTTGGTGGCTGCTTGATAGGCCGACTTGCCGCTACACTAGCATAGGAGAATTTCTCCATATGCTCTTCGCTAGTTTTAAGTGCCTCTTTCTATCGAGTTTCTCGCTGTTCTCCCGCAAGTTTCGGCTGTGATCTTCCAGAGCCTTTTTGAGAGACTCCATCTCCACCTCCGTGTTGGAAACTACTTCTTTCTGTTCTTCTTCTACTTCCGCTTGCGATTGCGTCCCCTTTGTTTTTGTTATTATCTTTGGGGGTGGGGCTCGTCCTTTTTCCTGCTCAGATTCCTTAATGAGCAGGTAAAGCCAGTCTGCTTGGACCTTGACCTCTTCTTTGATCTCCCTTTTTGTTGTTTTGGAGTTTGTCATGTGGGCCTTTATTTTGCTAAGGCATATTCTGGCCTCCGCGACTCTAGTTTTTGTTGTCGGCGGACTCAAGCAGTCAATCTCGATGGGTGGTCGTCGTGACGTTTCCATTGTTAATTTGAGAGGTACCTTTTCTGCCGTTTTCTTCTCTGGGGTCTGGTTCCTTGCTGTCTTTCCGACCTCGCATTCGCCCATACTTTTTCTGACACTTTGTGAGGAGGATCCTGCCTCTTCTGTGGCATTTGGTGGGCTTTTGTTAGCCAGATTTGCCGGCTTCTTAACGGGTGTGCGAAAACCCAACATCTTGTCCTGTATGGATTCGGAGAGAATTTTGCGGGTATCACGGTAGGAGGTCGCGGGGGTTACAGAGGATAACGAGAAGTAGAGGGGGTCTCAGGGGTCACAATGATCCACGAGAAAAGGGGGCCCGGGGGGTTTTAGTACTATAAAGGGGGCTGTATAGATTCTAATGTACTATATAAAAATAGTGCAACACAATATTTGGGGTCAAAAAGAAGGGGTCAAAAGGGGGGTCTAGGGGGCTTATCTGAATGTAGGTATCAGTTGGGAGGAGGGTTGATGGGGGGGGGGAAAATTTACTCAGAATTTTGATATCCCCAGCCGTTTCCGAGATATTTGGGGGACAGTAAATTTCGGGTGAAGGGAAAAAGGGGTACCAAAGTGGGTGACCTGGGGACTGCTGTAGCATACACATAAATTGTGTATTATGCCGGCAAGCGGAGAGGGAAATGGTTAGGTTAGGTTAGGTTAGGTTAGGTTAGGTTGGGGGAACGGCCCTTCTCAGGGCCAATCCAACGGCTCTTCTCAGAGCCACGCAGGCGGCGCTTTGGCGTCGGTAGCTGACCGCGCACCATCTGCGGCCAGCTTTTTCAGTAGGCCAGGCGAGTTGTCGGACTCCGACGACTCCAATATGGACACGTCGGGGGCCGAAAGTGACCGCTTCAAGCGGAAGAGGTCCGAGGGCTCCTCGGAGTCGACTCGAGGTGGGGCGAAGAAGAAGTCGAAATCTAAAAAGGCTTCGACTTCTACTGCGCCTTCTACCCACGATGTGGGCTTGGTGGACGCCGAGCGCCAGCTTCACTTAGCAAAAAGGGCGCAACTCCAACTAGACTTGGAGGAGAGGGTTGCCGCCAAGGAGCAGCAGGCGCAAGTTGCCAGATCGAGAGCCGGCTATGGTGCATCCAATGTACTGTATGCTGACCACTCCCTGGCAGAACTAGAGCGAATGGCTCAAGAAGATAAGGAGGAGGTCTTGGAGGTCGCCTCAAAGTCTTCAAATTTGAAGGGGACTTTTCAGAAGGCCCTCAAATGCCGGGCCGCCAGCATGCACGGCATTGTTCTGGAGCTGGTGAAGCGGACGGCCACGGACGAGACACGGCAGCTGCAGGCCAAGGTGGATCGCCTGCAGGTGGAGGTCAGCCAGCTACACCAGAAGCTGGCAGAGGCCACGGCCACGCCTGCCCAATCTGCCCCAGGTCCGGTGGTAGGAGGCTGCTCCTCCTCCCCTGCCAGCCTTGAGGCAACAATCCGTGGGGTTGTCATGGAGGAGAGGGCCTTCATCAGAGCCTGCTTCGCAGGCATCGAGGACCGGCTCTTGCCGGAAAGGCGGCTCCGCCCGCCGCTAGCGGCGGACAAGAGTCCACCACCGAGGGAGCCGGAACCTGCGCCTCTAGCAGGCCCGGTATCCAAGGGCAAAGAAAAGGGCAAGAAGACTAAGGCGGCTTCTCATACACCCACCACAAGCGCGGAGGGAGCGTCTGGGTCGTCTGCTACTCCAGCAGCTGCTCCCAAGAACTCGCTGGAGGAAGACGCCCTTCTTCCCTCCACCACCCCGTCCAACCAGTCGTGGACGGAAGTGGCCAGGAGAGGAAAGGGAAAAAAGGGGAAAAAGTCGGGCTCCGAGCCCGCTGCGACTGGTCCTGCAGCCAAAAGGGCCCCAGCCGGCGGGAGAAAGCTGGTTCCTCCCAAAACCGCGGCCGTTGTGGTGACTATCACCCCGGAGGCCGTGGGGAAGGGCGAGACGTATGAGTCCGTCCTAAGACGGGCTCGTACCAATGCTGAACCCTCCCGGCTGGGGATCAGCAACATCACGTGCCGTCTAACCCTAACCGGGGCCCGAATTTTCGAGTTCTCGGGGGAACAGCGCGGCGCAAATGCGGACCTCTTCGCAACAAAGTTGCAAGAGGTCATTGCGGATGCGGCAACGGTAGTCAGGCCCGTTAAGACCGCAGCCTTGGAGGTGGCCGATCTGGATGATTCGGTCACCAAAGAGGATGTGGTAGCGGCCGTCGCGGCGGCTGGAGGCTGCGACGCTGGCGCGGTGAAGGGTGGAGCCATCAGGCTCGGCCGCCGCGGCATGGGCGTCATCCGCCTTGAGTGCCCAGTCGCCGCGGCTGGGGCCGTCCTTGCTGCGACCAAGGGACGGCTGCTTGTGGGGTTCAGCACGGCTGTGGTCCGGCCGCTTGAAGACCAGCCTGTTCGCTGCTTCAAGTGCTTCGCGTTCGGCCACACCCGAGCCACGTGTCCGTCCAAGTTCGACTGGGGAGACACGTGTTTCCAATGTGGACAGGAGGGACACAAGAGTGCCGCTTGCCACGCCGCCACCGCACCACACTGCGCGGCGTGTGCTGCCAGTGGCCGCCCCGCGGACCACAGGATGACGGGCAGGAGCTGCAAGCCCCCTGTGAAGAAAGGCATAGTGCGGGCGCAGGTTCGCCCTGTTGCTGCCACCGCCGCCGTCGTCGTCACCGCTGTAGCTCCAGCGGCAGTAGCTGAGGGGACCGGTACGATGTCGGAATAATGGTTTCTAACTACCGCATCCTCCAGACGAACACCAATCACTGCAGAGCGGCCCAGGACCTGGTGGTGCAGGTCATGGCCGAGTGGTTGGTGAACGTAGCGGTGGTCGCCGAGCCTTACTATATCCCCGGCAGCTGGCTGGGTGACGAGGACGACTCGGTGGCATTAGCGGCGCGGTCTTCCACAGACTCCCCTCCCCTCTCGCTATTAGAGAGGGGACCGGGATACGTGGCCGCCGCGTGGGGAGACATGGCCCTTGTGGGCGTCTATTTCTCCCCAAACCGCCCTCTTCAGGACTTTGAGAACTATCTCGGAGTCTTGGCCGCCGTGGTCGGCAGGGCGGCGCCGCGTCAGGTCTCCGTGCTGGGAGACCTGAATGCCAAGTCGGTGACCTGGGGCAACCCGGCCACCGACGCACGTGGGCGGGCAGTGGAGATGTGGGCAGCCTCCTCTGGACTCTCTCTCTTGAACAGAGGAAGCGTCCAGACATGCGTGCGGCGGCAGGGTGGCTCAATAGTGGACGTCACTTTCGCCACCCCTGCGTTGGCCGCGCGCGTGTTGAACTGGCGGGTGGACCTGGTGGAGACTATGTCAGACCACCGCTACGTGCGTTTCGACATCTCCACGAGTGGCCCTGAAGAGACGCAGCCCCTCTCGGTGCGATCACCGTTCCCACGATGGGCTCTCGCCCGCCTGGACAGGGAGGCAGCGGCGGAGGCGGCGTTCGTCCAGGACTGGCTTTCGCCGCCTTCCGCCGGCCTGGATGTGGACACCGTGGCGGGGCAACTGAGGGAGTCTCTGACCGAGGTATGCAACTCCAGCATGCCTCGGTCTCGCCGACCGCTGCTCAAACGCGCCGTGTACTGGTGGTCGGTGGAACTAGCGGGGCTTCGAGCAGCGTGTGTGGAGGCAAGAAGGACCTACACGCGGAGACGGCGGCGGCGTCAACGGGACCAGGCCGACGAGGACCACCTCTATGAGGTATACATGGAGGCAAAAATGGTCCTCGATCGGGCTATCACCGCCGCCAGAGACTCGTCGAGAGCGGAGCTGCTGGAGGGTCTCGACAACGACCCCTACGGGAGACCATATAAGGCGGCACGCAACAAACTGCGCCCCTTTGGTCCCCCGGTGGCCGAGACCCTGGAGCCCTCATTTCTGGATGGGGTGGTTCAGTCCCTTTTCCCGTGCAGGGACAACTTCACCCCACCAATGATGGGCCCACCGCGGGGCATGGATCCGCCAGCTGAGGAAGAAGAGGAGGCCCCTCCTGTCACGGAGTCGGAACTTGACACGGCGATTCTTCGTATCCGCGCCAAGAAGACAGCTCCGGGCCCCGACGGTGTTCCGGCAAGAGTGGTGGCGATCGCTGCCACTCAAATGGAGGAGAGGTTTCGGGACCTCTTCAGCGCATGCCTTGCGTCTGGAAAGTTCCCGAAACCGTGGAAGGAGGGGCAGTTGTGCCTCCTTCGTAAGGAGGGCCGCCCAGCAGATTCCCCCTCGGCATACCGGCCCATCGTTCTGCTCGATGAGGTCAGCAAAATGTTCGAGGGGATAATCGCTGCCCGCCTAAAGAGCCATCTGCGAAGTATCGGGCCGGACTTGTCGGACGCTCAGTTCGGTTTTCGGGCTGAGCGTTCCACGGTGGATGCGCTGGCCTGCCTTAAGGGCCAAGTGAAGGAGGCAATGGAAGCGGGGGATGGATTGTTGGCTGTGTCATTCGACATAGCGAATGCCTTCAACTCTGTTCCCCACTCCACCATCCTAGAGGCGCTCCGATACCACGGAGTGCCTCGATACATGCGCAGGCTGCTGGCCGACTACCTGGAGAATCGGGCGATCCTCCTGGTAAATAAGACTGGCCAAGTCCGGCGGTACGCCGTTGAGGCTGGCGTTCCACAGGGGTCAGTCTTAGGACCTCTCCTCTGGAACGTCGGCTATGATTGGCTCTTGCGGGGAACTCTCCTCCGAGGCACGAGTGTCGTCTGCTATGCGGATGACACTCTCCTCACCGCCCGTGGGGGGAGTTTCAGGGAGGCGGCCAACTTGGCCTCGGCGGGCGGATCCTTGGTCGCAGGGAGGATTCGCCGCCTAGGTTTAACGGTGGCGCTGCACAAGACCGAGGCCGTGTTCTTCCACGGCCCTCGCCAGCGCCCCCCACCTGACGCCCACATCTTCGTGGAGGGCGTCAGAATTGAGGTGAAGGCCCAGATGAAATATCTGGGTCTTGTACTCGACAGCAGGTGGCGCTTCGGTCCACATTTCAGCGGGCTGTCGTTGCGCCTGCTGAAGACCGCAGGCGCGCTCTCGTGGCTGCTTCCCAACTTGGGGGGGCCTAGCGCGCGATGCCGGCAACTTTACGCCGGCATCTTGAGGAGTATGGCCCTCTACGGGGCTCCTTCTGGGAGGAATCGCTCCAAAGGAGAGAGAACGCCGCCGCCTTGCGGGCGCCCCAAAGGGCCATAGCTCAGCGGGTGGCGCGGGCCCACCGCACCGTGGGCTTTGCGGCAGCATGTGCTCTGGCCAGCACCCCTCCTTGGGAACTTGAGGCGTGGGTGCTCGCCAGAGTATATGAATGGACGGCAGGGCGGAGGGCGAGAGGAGAACGCCCAGCCCCGGAAGAGCGGGAGGTGGTCCGACGGGAGGCGAGGGATGCCATCGTTGTCCATTGGACGGAGGACCTCGCCATCGCAGCCTTCGGGCGCCGAACTCTCGACGCGATTGGGCCAGTCCTGAGAGACTGGCTCGAGCGGTCGCACGGTTTCCTCTCCTTCCGTCTGGTGCAGGTGCTGTCCGGACACGGTTGTTTCGGATCATACCTGCACCGGATCGGACGAGAGGAGACGCCGTCGTGCCACCACTGTGGCGCGGCGGAGGACGCGGCGCAGCACACCCTCGAGGTATGCCCGTCGTGGTCCGAGCCGCGCTGTAGTCTCATCGCGGTGATCGGACCGGACCTCTCACTCCCCGGCTTGATTAACGCCATGCTGAGGGATGAGAGGTCCTGGGCGGCAGTCGCCTCCTTCTGCGAACACGTCATGTCCCAGAAGGAGGCGGCGGAGCGCATGCGGGAGGACGATCCTGACGCGGCGCCGCTCCGAAGGCGGAGGAGGGGTCGAAGAAGACGTCAGTTTGAAAGTCATCTCCGACTCCTCCCAGGTGGAGGCCAGCAGGCAATGGGTTCGGGGGCACCCTTGCCTGTATTGCACAGGCTTCCACCAGTGTCGGACGGGAATGGCCAGGTGTTCCCGGCCATTTCCGTAGCCTCCCAGCCTGGGGGGCATGCGGGGCTCGCCAGTTAGGCGGGCATGCGCCGGGAGGGTTGTGGAAGTAAAGGCTGAGCCGGATTCCCATGGCCCTCCCATCACGGCGATGTGGGAACACCGCTGAGTTTTAGTGGGTATACTGTCATTACCGACAGGAGTCCCACATACCCCAACTCGTCCCCCACGAGCGGGGATGCGTAATGCATTTCTCAGCGATAAAAAAAAAAAAAAAAAAAAAGGTTAGGTTGGGGGATCCCCCACAGTGCATACTTCCTCGCAGTTTCCCCCGGGCAACGCCGTGTCTGACCACCGTAACGGAGTGGCAGACCGGCGGCTAAAGTGCGCTGTGATTCGCAGACAAAAATGCGGTCGTCTGCGAATATGACGAGTAAACCCATGCGTTTTATGTCGAATCGCTCCTCTCAGGGCGATTCAAACGGCCCTTCTGAGGGCCAACCCAACGGCCCTTCTCAGGGCCAACCCAACGGCCCTTCTCAGGGCCAATCCAACGGCTCTTCTCAGAGCCACGCCGGCGGCGCTTTGGCGTCGGTAGCTGACCGCGCACCATCTGCGGCCAGCTTTTTCAGTAGGCCAGGCGAGTTGTCGGACTCCGACGACTCCAATATGGACACGTCGAGGGCCGAAAGTGACCGCTTCAAGCGGAAGAGGTCCGAGGGCTCCTCGGAGTCGACTCGAGGTGGGGCGAAGAAGAAGTCGAAATCTAAAAAGACTTCGACTTCTACTGCGCCTTCTACCCACGATGTGGGCTTGGTGGACGCCGAGCGCCAGCTACACTTAGCAAAAAGGGCGCAACTCCAACTAGACTTGGAGGAGAGGGTCGCCGCCAAGGAGCAGCAGGCGCAAGTTGCCAGATCGAGGGCCGGCTATGGTGCATCCAATGTACTGTATGCTGACCACTCCCTGGCAGAACTAGAGCGAATGGCTCAAGAAGATAAGGAGGAGGTCTTGGAGGTCGCCTCAAAGTCTTCAAATTTGAAGGGGACTTTTCAGAAGGCCCTCAAATGCCGGGCCGCCAGCATGCACGGCATTGTTCTGGAGCTGGTGAAGCGGACGGCCACGGACGAGACACGGATTGGAAGCACGTGTCTCCCCAGTCGAACTTGGACGGACACGTGGCTCGGGTGTGGCCGAACGCGAAGCACTTGAAGCAGCGAACAGTCTGGTCTTCAAGCGGTCGGACCACAGCCGTGCTGAACCCCACAAGCAGCCGTCCCTTGGTCGCAGCAAGGACGGCCCCAGCCGCGGCGACTGGGCACTCAAGGCGGATGACGCCCATGCCGCGGCGGCCGAGCCTGATGGCTCCACCCTTCACCGCGCCAGCGTCGCAGCCTCCAGCCGCCGCGACGGCCGCTACCACATCCTCTTTGGTGACCGAATCATCCAGATCGGCCACCTCCAAGGCTGCGGTCTTAACGGGCCTGACTACCGTTGTCGCATCCGCAATGACCTCTTGCAACTTTGTTGCGAAGAGGTCCGCATTTGCGCCGCGCTGTTCCCCCGAGAACTCGAAAATTCGGGCCCCGGTTAGGGTTAGACGGCACGTGATGTTGCTGATCCCCAGCCGGGAGGGATCGGCATTGGTACGAGCCCGTCTTAGGACGGACTCATACGTCTCGCCCTTCCCCACGGCCTCCGGGATGATAGTCACCACAACGGCCGCGGTTTTGGGAGGAACCAGCTTTCTCCCGCCGGCTGGGGCCCTTTTGGCTGCAGGACCAGTCGCAGCGGGCTCGGGGCCCGACTTTTTCCCCTTTTTTCCCTTTCCTCTCCT
The DNA here is from genome assembly GCA_963680765.1 of Agrochola lychnidis. Lineage (NCBI taxonomy): Eukaryota > Metazoa > Arthropoda > Insecta > Lepidoptera > Noctuidae > Agrochola > Agrochola lychnidis. The sequence goes on from OY796866.1 coordinate 25,313,539, forward strand.
GGCCACTTCGGTCCACGACTGGTTGGACGGGGTGGTGGAGGGAAGAAGGGCGTCTTCCTCCAGCGAGTTCTTGGGAGCAGCTGCTGGAGTAGCAGACGACCCAGAAGCTCCCTCCGCGCTTGTGGTGGGTGTATGAGAAACCGCCTTAGTCTTCTTGCCCTTTCCTTTGCCCTTGGATACCGGGCCTGCTTGAGGCGCAGGTTCCGGCTCCCTCGGTGGTGGACTCTTGTCCGCCGCTAGCGGCGGGTGGAGCCGCCTTTCCGGCAAGAGCCGGTCCTCGATGCCTGCGAAGCAGGCTCTGATGAAAGCCCTCTCCTCCATGACAACCCCACGGATTGTTGCCTCAAGGCTGGCAAGAGAGGAGGAGCAGCCTCCTACCACCGGACCTGGGGTAGATTGGGCAGGCGTGGCCGTGGCCTCAGCCAGCTTCTGGTGTAGCTGGCTGACCTCCGCCTGCAGGCGATCCACCTTGGCCTGGTTAGGTTAGGTTAGGTTTTTTTTTTTTTTTTTTTTAAATAGTGACACCCGTCATCACAGGGCGTTGCATGTTCCCTCTGACGTGATCAGAGACCTTTTTTTTTTCCAGGGTAGTATATTTATTTATTTATTTATATTTCTGCTAATTACCTTACCATTATTACATTTCTACATTTACTGGTTTCAAACTGAATTTTTATACTGATTCCTTATTTTCTACTTACTTATTTCTTAAGTTTTCGTATATATTAAACAATATAACAACTTAACTTATTTAACAATTTATTTTTTTTACTACATACATTTATCAATTTTGTCTTAATTCCTTAACTTACTTTACAAACATTACTTAATTTTATTTTCTGCTAACTTATTTTATATGTTTATGTTATATAATTTACCAAATATATATTAAACATAACTTGTTCATCTATTTCTCTTTACTGCTATCTTTACAATTTGCACACTGTAGTCTATTAATTTTGGTCTAAATTTTTTATCTGCAATTATTGTACTTATATTTTCGGGCTTTAAGTCACAGTCAAGAATTTGTTCGAATTCAAATTTAAGCCTCGCGTGGACTGGACAGCTGAACAGTAGGTGTGGGACAGACTCAGCCACCCCCGGCTCACAGATGCACGATGGGTCCCCCTTACACTTGAATCGGTGCAAGTATTCTGAGAACCCACCGTGCCCCGCCCAACTAGCAAAAAGTGGTTTTTAAACTGTCCTAGAACCATCATTTATCGAGGACCATATGAGACTTATATCCGCATATAAACCTCGAAAAGGGCCCACTTTATAAGTCTACTTTTACTCATAACGTATTTATATTAGACCGCTGAAATGCCATATACGCCTATATTGCTCCTGTAATTGAGTTACGTCAATGCAATTACTCCTGTAAATCTCAATATAAGTAAGTTATAGTCAAAAATGAGATTAATACGCACCTAAAAATGCTTCTATAATATATTGTGAACTGTCAAAGTGTCGCTGTTGTGCTCTGTAAAAAAATATTTTAATATCTTGAGGATAAGTATTTCTAACAATCAGAATTTATTAATGTCAACCTTAGTAGAAAAACAAAATCTTATTGTTGTTAAATTGTTAGTTTTATAGCTTATTCGTAGGGGAATGTGAATTTTCAGTGAAATCTATCATGGTTTTGATCAAAATTTTAAAGCGCCTCTTGAAATTTGCTTATTTACATTTTAGTATTAATTAATATTAAATAAATATTATGAAGGCAGCTGCCATTTTCTTAGTGAGCATTTCCAAGTATGACATAGTGCTAAAATAAGTATTTTTAGCATTTCCAAGTGTGATATAGTACCAATATAAGTATATTGGGTTATCTCAAAAACGAGAAAGATTCGCCATTATTACCGATTAGAGTTCCGCAATGCCCAGATGAAAATCGATTGATATTTATAGATAAGTAAGTTAAAGGAATATTTTAAGGGTTTGTTCTACGTGCTAGGTTAAACATCAGTTTAAACATTGTTTTTATTTGACTTAATTATATAACAAGTTGCCGACGATTTAAACAAGACCATGCCGATGTTCCTGGATATCGATCGATTTTTAACTAAAAAAAAAAGACGCATCTAAAAAAAAATCCAGATTTGAGTTATATACATTGCTGGAATCAGAAAAAAGGTGCATCTGCCTGATATATAATTCAAATCTGGGAAAAAATGTAAGATGCGTCTTTTTTTCTATCGGGGGCAGTATACCAAGATTGATTTTGGTGTGAGAATTGTTCTACTTACACAATTTATGATCACTTCCCAAGAGACGAATGCGAAATTTGTAACTAGTACCTAACTGTATATGTACTACGTAACACAATATTTATTATTACCTACTTCTATGTGAGTAAAAGTGAAAATCCCTATACTTACCTATATTTAAATTAACTTACAAAGATATCAGTTGAAAAGATTTAAGTATCTGATGTCTGGGCAATATTACACAAATGTTTATGGATCTCCTACAATAACACAATAGGTACGGACACAGCCTTCTCTATTTTCTTACAAGCCATGCTGTTAAATCTGGCAACGTCGTCAGTGAACCGATCGGGCAAACCTGCGAGTATTATGCTGTCGATTTGAGATGGTCAAAAAAGTACCATGAACTCCTAGTAAACGGCTTCTTTTTAATTTGTGGTAGTTGCTACCATAGACGTATAGCAACTACGAAAAATGCAAATTGAATTTAAAAAGAAGCCGTTGAAAACTGGTAATCTATCAACATTTATGTTTAGAGAAATCTCATCTGGTAAACAAGAAACATTGTTATAATTTTTTTCAAACATTTGATCAAACCGTTGTGCCTATAGTGTCCTGGGGCTGAAATACTGATGTATAGGTTTTCCCTATTGGTATCTAGTAATGTTTTTAGGCAAAACATTGATCTTATTTAAAATTTCAAGTAAGAGTTTAATGCAGCATGTGAAATATTGAAGTCCAGTTTTTAATAGAATAAAGCAGTTCTACATTTTTGTTATAATCCGAAAGTTCTTCCTGATTATCACTTTCAATATCGCTCAAAGATTTGGTACTTTCATAGCCCGAACCTCTTCCATATAAAGTAGTACTACAATTATCTTGTCCGGAACCCTCACTAGAATTCGCGATGCGGTCTTCACCAGTTAAATTTAAAAAATCGTTGCTCACTGCGGTTAACATTTCTTTGAATGTTTTTTTAACTTTTCTTTTATAAAATCCACTTTTTTAAACTGCTTCCAGTTATTTAAATCCATTTTCAATATTTGTAGACAAAAACAGTTGTAATCAAAATGGCTGATGTTAAATCCTACAATAGAATTTGCAAAACTATATGAAGCGTGTTTTCGCCTGTACTGGTCGTTACAAGCAAAAGTGGCTTTTTAATAGTTTTAACCAGGATTGTTTGAGATTACTTAGCCAATAACACTACTGTGGAATGCCTATATAAATATGTCTAGGTTTAAAACGGCATACGACAAATCGATATAGAAAACATCTATCCTACCGAGTGCTGTTATAATCTTGGTGATTAATTATTTTTAAAACGTGGATATGAAATTCATTTAACAATTACTTAGTTTATGTAAAACCAAAGCAGATACATAAATGATTTACAGTAATTTAACTTTAATTTACTTAAATTGGTCATAAAATATTAGCTTAAATGAAGTTATAAGTAAAAATAACAAGAGTAATTGCTCCTCAGTGGATATCTTCCTGGTACATGCTTATACAGGAGTATTAAGATTTAAATGGTCCGCAGATGTTATCTTATAGGCGCATATAAGTCATGAGTACAATTACTCTTGTTTCATGCATTTATAGGAGTCTTGATCCTATATTTGTCAGGAAATATGATCCTATATACTGATATAAGTACAAATTATAGTATTAAACGTACTTGAGTAAAAACAGCATGTATTTATGCTGTTAAAAGCGCAGTAGCAGCCACCAAAACTATCATCGGAGTTTTATAAGTCCATGTAGAATTACAAAATCGCACTCCAGGATTATTTTGCTTGTTGGGCGTCATCACCTGAGTCGTCAAGCCTGCCGGTCTTATTTTCCTCACCGTTTTAAATCCTTTCACTGCATCCGGGAAGAACATCTTGGTACCAAATTTCTATACAATAGTATATACGCCATGGCACCAAAACTTTACAACAAATTACCTGATGTAATTGTGTCAAGCAACAGCATGAATGAGTTCAAACGTAAGCTTTTTAAATTATTAACTAACAAGGCGTATTATTCTGTTAATGAATATCTCAATGACAAATTTAAATAATATTTTTTATAATTTTGCATGTCTGTTTAAAATGTTCCTATTTAACTTATTATTGTATACGAAATTGTGACTAAATACTACCTATTTGTTTATGTGACATCTTAATTTATTGACATTTTATTATTATTATTAGCCTAGCTTTTGGCATGAAATTGTGACATGTAATTTTCTTGACTTTATATTTTTATTTTATTAACGACATTATGATTACCACAACAATTTTGTATGCCTTCTGGCGGGACGTAGTACGGACCAATATTTCTTTGTAAAACATCTGTATAATTTTTACCCTATGTTCACAAAATTAATAAATGAATTGAATTGAATTGGTGACAGCCGCTGTTTGTCCCGCTTGGTAGCGTACATTCCACTCGTCAAGAGACCGTAAACGGATGTGTCTCTTGACGAATGAAATTGGGCAACCATCATAGTCGGGTTTCCTCTTGGAATGCAGTGCAGCCTCTTTTGCCAACTGGTCCGCGCGCTCGTTCCCCTCCAGTCCTGCATGTGCTTTAATCCAGAACAAGGAAATTTCCTTGTTCTGGAGTCTGCTGTCCTCGATGTTGCGTCTAGTTTCGACAGCCAAGGGATGGAGGGAATATGGGTTAGCGACCGTTTCCAAGGCAGAGCGCGAATCACTTAGAATAGCGAAACTGGGCTCGCCTCGTCGCAGGATAATTTTTGTGGCATGACATATAGCCAGGAGTTCGGCCTGGTAGACAGTGCAGTACGATGACAGCTTAAGTTTGAGTGTTTTGGTCTCGGCTGCATTGCTCCAAAGAGACAATGCTGCTCCGACCTTACCCTCAATTCTGCTGCCATCGGTGTAGATTGAGACTGCTTGGTGCACGTGAGAGTTCAACTCCTCCTGGTCCACCAGACAAACGAACTCGAGGCGCATATGTCTTGCCGGGTGCTGAGTTTCGGCAAAGGCCAGTCTGCGCTCCACCTCTCTATCTGCTAATTCTGGCTGGGGTACTCCCCTCTTAGCCTCATACAACGATGCCGCCTCCCGAATCCGGATGTCGAGAGGCAGTATGCCAGCCAGCATCAGCGCCGAGTTCAGCGAAACGGTTCTATACGCACCACACAACTTCTGCGCAAAGCCCCTCTGCACCGCGTTTAGCTGTCTTTTTACCCCGATCTTGTTTGTTGATTTAGCCCAGGCGCCGGCTGCGTAGGTTACGATGGGCTCCACCGTGGCCATATAGATAGTCCTGATGATTTCGGGGGGAGACCCCAACTGATCCTGGCGGCTCGTGAGAGCTGTTTATATATGTTTAACGCCTTCTTGCATGTATTAGCCACGTGGCTGTTAAACGTCAGCTTATTGTCGATGGTGAGCCCCAGGATCTTTATCTCGTTAGACAAACGAATGTCGATCCCGCCCATGCTCAGTCGTGGTGTGTCAAATTTCAACTTTCTGGTGAGCACCATTGCGTGAGTCTTGTGTGGCGCGAATTTCAGTTTGTTTTCGACACCCCAAGCCTGAACATACGCGAGTGCGGCATTGGCCTGTCTCTCCACCTCCAGCGCCGTATCCGCGGCAAACACCAACACTATGTCATCTGCGAAAGCCTGGCAATAGTCTCCCCGGCGTTCGAGTCCCTTGAGGAGTGGATCAAGGAGGAGATTCCAGAGAATCGGCCCGCCAATCGATCCCTGCACGCATCCCTTTTGAGTGTCTTTTATGTACTCTTCTCCGGCATACCTCACCCGGACCTTACGGTCCTGTAGGTAGCTGTCCATGAGTCGCCGGATGTTAACCGGACACTCTTCTTCGGCAAGTCTGATCTTGATTGCGGGCCACCAGGCACTATCGAAGGCTCCCTCTATGTCTAATGATATTACGGTTAAAAGTTTCTTATCATTGAGTTTTCCGAGCAGATGTTGTGTCATGTCATAGAGGGAGTCCTCAGTGCACCTTTGGGGTATGAAGCCGTATTGTCGGGGGCTCAATCTCGGGAGCAGATGCCACTTTAGTCTACCGACTATCATTTTCTCTAGAATCTTCCCCATGACCGGTAACAGGCCGATGGGCCTGTAGGACTTCGGGTTTGTATAATCATCCTTGCCAGGCTTTCGCAAGACCACCACCGTCGCCTCTTTCCAGGGAGTCGGGAAATGGCCAAGTTCTTGGCACTTGTTCATGAGCGCCAAGTTAAGTTCCAAGTTTTTGGTAACAACCTGGCTGCAAATATCTGCGGTAAGACCATCCATTCCCGGAGCCTTTTTTGGATTAAAACTCTCCGTTGCGGCCCGGAGTTCTTCGACTGTAAATGCTGGGTCATGTATCTCATCATGCCTCCAGTTATTTGCGTTTGCTGCAATGACTCTGGTCTGCCGGTGGTATGAGTTGTCATCACATTCAAGGTCCTCCGGGAAAAAGGTCTCCGCCAAAGTTCTGGCTGACTCCTTCTGGTCCAGTTGGTGGCCATCTTTCACCAAAGGGATGTCTTCATGGCGTTTAGTGGTGCTTTTTATAACGCGATATATGCTCTCCCAAAGGCTTTCCTTGTCCTGTTTACCACAGAAGCTTTTCCAACTGTCTACCTGTGCTCTTATCGCTGCTAGCTCATATGTCTCTTTTTCTTGCAGGTACTCGCTGACAACCTTCGACCTCCGGATCGGCGCTGCGCATCGGATCCTGCGCTTCCTAGTGGCGACTTTCCTTTTCATCTCCTCGAGCTCCTCGGTCCACCATGGCATGGTAAGTGTTTCGTTTGTTTTCTTTTTCTTTAACATCTCGTTACATGTTCTAATAATCTGTTGTATATATTTTTCTGTAAGTTTGTCTAATTCTGTTTGTGTTTGAGTTTGATCTATTTCTATTTTTTTTATGCTATTAGCCTTCATTAGCTGGGCCAGTTTCTCATGAAACCGGTCCCAGTTAACCCTTTTTGTGTTGAAAATCCTAGTTGTCCTGTTTATGTTGATTCCTTTTGATTTTTGTAATTTTATTTTAAATACCATACCATTGTGGTCCGAAGACGTCAGATCTTCGACTACGTTCCAGTCGTCCACCAGGTCGAGCATATCCTCTGAGCAGGCCGTAACGTCAACATGGCTGGTCAGTCTTCGTTCTCCTCTGACCGTGTCGAAGGTCGGTTTGTCTCCGTCGTTCAGCACTTGCAAGGACATCTCCTCTAGAGCACCAGAAAAATCTTCACCCCTCAGATCGACTCTGTCGCTCCCCCACCAGCTACTTTTGGCGTTGGCATCACCACCAATGATTATCCTCTGCGGTCCCAGCTTTTCTCGGATCTTCTTCATATGTTCCAGGTACGGCTCTATGGGTTGGTCGGGCTCAAAGTAGTATGATATCACGGTGATCTCCCAGGCCAGCGTCCGAATTCTCACCACAACGATGTTATTTGTGGTGAGAATCGGGTACTGTATGACATCAAAATCATGATTAAACACTGCAATGGCTGCTTTGACCTTTCCTTCCCCTGGGCTAGTATTCTGGAAGATCCTCACCCCTCTGTAGTTCTTCATACTACTTGAGCCCCCCACGTAGGGTTCTTGAAGCAGAGCTATGGCTGCTTTTCTACGATCCGCTTCTATCATCAGTTCATTGGTGGCGAGCTGCTTCCTCTGCAGGTTTGCCTGTACCATCAGGTATGAAGCTTCACTGGTGGGAGTGCTGTCTCCGAGTGCTCCCCTGCCCGTGACCACCTTAGCAATATGCCGTTGTGGCTCTCGCCAGGGTGTCCCACTTCCTCCTTATCGGGCAGTCCTGACTGAACGCATTGTGCTCTGCATTTGCGAGTTTGGCATGCGTGCAATTGCAGCATGTCGGCGCTGCACCAGCGAGCCAGTCAGGACAGTCCGACTTTTTATGGGGCCCGGTGCAATGGCTACATTTCTCGACTGTTTCTTTACAGAAACGCCTGCCATGGCCGTACCCCAGACAGGGAACATTGGACGAGGGGAGATTGGTCCGCGATTCGGATGCGCTGCAGGTCGATTTGCACGGTCTCTGCGTCCATAATCCTGGTCCATATTCTGGGGGACACTCTAACGACGACATGATTCATAAGAGGGTTCCTTGTTCTCTTTTTGTATCGGATCTCCACTCTATTGTCCTGTTTTTCGAGATCTCTGAGTATCCTCTCGTTCTGATTTCTCAGAGCGAGAAGGATATCGTCGTCACTGTTGTATGTCAAGACGTCTTTGAGGATTAAGAGTGGGTCTTTGTTCCTGATATCGTCGACGTTAAGGTGGTTACCCGCTTTCTGGATTCTGTCTTTCAATACCCGTCTTTCTGCCTCGCTCCGGCAACCCACGATGACCTTTCTGTCTTTGGCCTTTCTAATTTTGTCGATGGTCACTCCTCCTTCCTTAGCGTTCACCGCAGTCCGGATCCTGTGGAGCACCTCATCTCCAGTCTCTGTTTCATCCTTGGAGGTGACCACCACCGAGTGTAGGGTGGCTTGCTCCGGGAGTCTTCCCCTACCACTACCAGCCGCCACGCTCGCATAGGTGGTCCCCTCCAAGACTTTCTGATGGGACAGTAAAGTGTCTCTAAGACCCTCCATCTTTTCGGTGTTAGCTGTGATGAGTTTGAAGTGCTCCTCCATTTTCTTAAGCAGTTCGTTTTCCGCCTGGCATCCAGCAGGATGGGAAGAGAGTGAAGGGTGTAAAGGTTCCTCCTCTTCCTTCCCCTCCCGCCCCTTGCTCTTAGTTGTTTCTTTTCCTTTAACCATCTCCGACTCTTTCAGCAACTGATATAGTCGTTCCACGGCTGCAGTGACCCCTTCTTTGATTTCGGTCTTCGTGTTTCTTGAGTTGCCGAGGTGGAGCTTTGCCTTATTTAGGCAAGCCCTTCCCTCAGCGAGTCTGGTGGGATAGGTCGGTTTCGGGGGCGGACTACCCGAGGCGTCCAACGATGGTGTTTGTGATTTTGCCTTGGAGGGGCCCGCCACCTGCGCAGCCACCCTTTTGGGTAAGGTCTTTGTACTGGCTTCTGTCTCGTCAATGCTTGGTTGGACCACAAAAGTTCGGTCCTTGGTTTCCGACGAGGGACCTGCCTTCTCCGTCGATTTCACGGCCTGCTTGGGGGAGTTTGTTGTCATGTTTTTTATCGGGGTCCTCATTCCGAGCATGATTTCAACAGATAAAATAGTCTCTTTTTAGTAAGACGTGTAAATGGCGTCAATACCAATTAAGTCACTCGAAGCTTAAATTTGTTTAAAAGTCTTAGTCTAAGTCAAGTTTTTACTCTTTGTGGAGTATGTCTAAAATACACCAAATTACAATAATATAATTGTACGAAAAACTGTAATAAAAACAACAAAGCGACACAATATCGAAAAGGTTTTTTTTTTTTTTTTTGCAATTTGGTCAGAGCCAAAAGATAGGTCTTTTCCTCCTGATTTCAAAGAACCCAAACTTGGTGGGTCTATGACCTCTGGTTCCGTAGTTCGGCCCGGGGGGGTGAGGTAGCTCTGAAGGGGGAAGAGGGGGAGGGGGTCCCAGGGGTCAATTGGATCACAGGGGGTCACCAGAGGTAGTTTATCAGGTAGCTCTGAAGGGGAAGAGGGGAGGGGGCCCAGGGGGTCCTAGGGGGTCAATTGGGTCACAGAAGGTCGCCAGAGGTAGTTCCTGGGGGGATGTGTATAGGGGCTATCTACATATAAATAAATATATTGTATTACTAAATATTGGGGGTCAGAAAAGAGGGGGTCAAAAATGGGGTCTGAGGGGCTTATCTGAATATAGGTTTAAGCTGGGAGGGGGGGTATTAGGCGGGGGGGCAAATTTACTCAAAATTTTGATATTGCCAGCCGTTTCTGAGATAATTAGATTTTTAGGGGAGGGGATATTATTCGGGATACTGGATACTACTATATATATAATAATGTAAGTTTTGTTAGTGGCGGGGGGTTTTAGGGTTAAGGGGAGGGGAATGGGAATGGTTCGGGGGGGGGGGGGGGGGCTTGTGGCGGGGGAGTTATAATAATTACTAAGATACAAGGCCAGGACCAGTACAATGAGCCGATTGTTGGGGCGGGGGGGGGGAGCAGTTTAAAACTAAAATTTAAAATTTTAAAAACAAAACAAAAACAGTCAGTCTGGCATCAAAAACGGGCTATCTGTCACCCTCGAGCTTCAGGTGTTATATATTATTTTTTTTTTTTTTTTTTTAAGGTCCCGGGTTCGATTCTCGGTTGTGTCAATAATTCAAATCAACAATTTTTATCCATTCAAACTAGTGTGCAAATAGCTGACAGCAAACAGTTTTTATAATAGATAGTAACACCAAACTAAGACAAAATTTTTTGTTTATTTTCCTTTCCGACCGAACGAAAGGAAACAATTTATATGCGGCCAGAAATTTTTCCAATATTCGTAATAATGTATACAGTTCCTAAAGTTAAGATTCAAAAATTCTGGTTTTTGGCACACGTGTTGAGGAACGTTCCGGCTATCTTCTCTACAATTTTCAAGGTAGGCCGTCACTGAAAAACTTGATTTTCCGTAGCCGGAAAATTTTTATAGCAAATCACGGCCGCACGTCAACGTTGTACTCTTAATAAAATGGTGTTTCTCACTAGAATTTAAGTTTTTAAAGTACCTGCAGGGTCCTCTCCTTGTACTCCTTCTGGAGAAGTTGTCTATATGTCTGGAAAATAGTCGGGGATGATTTTATGACCTTAAAACGGGACCTAGTCCCGAAGAACGATGATTTTCCTTGTATTTCCGCGCGCCAACGCGGAAAAATTCTGGACTTTTTTCTTGATCGCAGGTCTCGAGGAGGCGGTCCTAATAGTGGTATAAAATCACAATGTTCACGATCTAAATTCAAAGTTATTCAACTTTATTGGAACAGCGTTCCCGAAAAATCACTATTTTTGTGATAACTTGCACAAACTTTCACTTTTTTCAAAAAAAAATTCACTGGCGTAATCGTCTCGCGATAGCATATGTATAAAACGTGTGTTTCGGAGAACTTTTTGTTATTTTTCGCGATTTTAAAGTGCGGAGCGCGGTTCAAATGTGGCGTTCGGGGCGGCGGTTGAAGCCAGACTGGTTAGGTTAGGTTTTTTTTTTTTTTTTTTTTTTTTTTTTTTATTATAAACACCCGTCATCACAGGGCGTTATACTTCTACCTCCAACATTATCGGAGCCTATGCCTGTCTGTTTGTTGTTTGTTCACTTATCATACCAAATCTCGCACTCATGCCTCTCGCAATTTCATTCCTCATACTTGGTCTTTCTATCATTCATCAACATTTGTTTCCTTTATGGGTTGGATTCCCATCTATAGTCTTCTTTCTGACTATCTATCTATATATCTTCTATGTATTCTATCTATTCTTATATATAGTTATTTATTCTTTTTAGGTGTTAGACAAAACAGGGAGACAGTTTTATTACATGACTTTCCTTACATTTTAACTTAGTTTAAGCTTATCTAGTCTTATATTTAAATTACACTTCGCGTATCTTTCCTTATTCTAGTTACACAGAGAAGGGGTTGCAATTGTTACGTTGCTCTTACATATTTAATCTATGCTTATTTCTATTTCCATATTTATATAAATTTCCTGTTTTACTTACTATATTTTACATATTAATTTCTATGCTAGTCTTTAATATAACATACTATATTATGACAGCATATTTTCTTATGCGGTTTTATTTCTATCTATGACTTTTTTAGCAATATATTTACAGTAGTCTAGGAATATGTCTCTATTTTTACTCATAATTATCTCATTAATATTGTTTAGGGTTATTTTTATATCCAATACGTTCTCGACGTTGAAGCGGTGCATTGCAAACTGCGGGCAGTCAAGTATTATGTGCGGGACCGTTTCGCTTGCTTCTGGGTCACAGATGCACGATGGACTCTCCTTGCACTTGAAGCGGTTCAAGTACTCGGAGAATCCACCGTGCCCCGTCATTATTTGCGTTAGTAGACCGTTAATTCCCATTTTGCGAATAACTCCGTAAGCCACCCTCACATCCGGGAAGAACAACTTGGTAACGGATGCTGTGTCACTGGTTCCGTATCTATGGTTCCATTCATCAAGCGTTTCCATACGTATGCTTCGCTTGATGAAAGAAATCGGACACTGATCGTAGTCAGGTTTTCTTTTAGAGTTCCCAGCGGCCTCTTTTGCTAACTGGTCAGCTCTTTCATTCCCCAGTAGTCCCACGTGAGCTTTAATCCAGAACAAGTTAACCACCTTGTTCTGGCGGGATGCTGATCTTATATGATCCCTAGCTTCTACAGCTAGAGGGTGGAGCGAACCGGGATTTGTTATCGTTTGGAGAGCCGCCATTGAGTCGCTGAAAATTCCGAACGAAGATGCCCTGAGCTTGATTATTTCCCTAGTCGCCCTTGCTATCGCTAGGAGTTCAGCCTGGTAAACCGTGCAGTAATTTGATAGAGCAAGTTTGAGGGCTCTGGTTTCCACCTCACCATTCCATATGGACAGTGAGGTGCCAACCCCTCCTCCGATCTTGCTCCCGTCTGTAAAAATGCGGACGTCTAAATTGGATTGGTTGTCGAGTTGCTCTTGGCTCGCCAGGCTGTCAAATTTCAGGATATCACGTGACGCAGGGTGGGGACCCTCGGTTGCAGCGGTCATTCGCTCGACCTCCCTGTCCCCCAATGATTTCAGGGGCGCTCCCCTCTTGGCTTCATACAATGACGCCGCCTCACGAACTCGGAGGTCAAGGGGGAGGACCCCAGATAGCACCAGTGCTGAGTTCAGGGAGACCGTGCGATATGCCTTGCACATTTTCTGGGCGATTCCGCGTTGGACGGTTCTAAGTTGCTTAATAATTCCCAGTTTTTTGGCAGCCGGTGCCCAGACGCTAGAAGCGTAAAGTATTATGGGTTCTACAGTTGCAACATAAATTATCCGTATAACCTCTGGGTGCAACCCCCAACTGACCTTAGCGGCTCTACACAGCTGTTTGTAGATCGCAATTGCCTTTCTACAAACGAGTGAGACGTGGGTGTTGAAGGTTAGCTTCTCGTCGATGGTTACACCCAAAAGCTTTATTTCTTTCGACATGCGAATATCGATCCCCCCCATGCTCAGGCGTGGAGTGTCATATTTTAACTTCTTTGTGATCACCATTGCGGTTGTCTTTTGCGGTGCAAATTTGAGTTTATTCTCGACACCCCACGCTAGAACATGATTGAGAGCGGCATTGGCACATTCTTCAATCTCCAATGCAGTCTCTCCGTCAAAGACCAAGAGAACATCGTCCGCAAACGCCTGAACATAACTACCCCTGTTCTCTGCTGCCTTAAGGAGGGGGTCTAGCAGCAAATTCCATAAGATCGGGCCCCCGATTGAGCCCTGGACGCAGCCCTTGTTTGTGTTCTTGCTAAATTCTTCTCCACCGTACCTTATTGAAACCTTTCGGTCTCTAAGGTAGCTGTCTATGACCCGCTTAAGATTTATTGGACACTTTTCCTCCGCCAGACGAACTCTTATCGCCGGCCACCAGGCGCTATCAAATGCTCCCTCTATGTCCAAGGATACGAGCGTTACAATTCGTTTCTCAACAAGTTTATTGTGAACGTGCTGCATGAGAGCATAGAGGGAGTCCTCGGTACTCCTTTGCGGCATGAATCCGTACTGACGGGTACTCATCCCTGGTAAAAGGTGGAATTTAAGACGGGCCACGAGCATCTTCTCAAAGATTTTTCCTAATATAGGCAACAGTCCGATCGGCCTGTATGATTTCGGAGTGGAATAATTCTCTTTTCCAGGCTTTCTCAGGATCACGACTGTTGCCTCCTTCCAGGCTGTGGGGAAGTGATGGTATTCTAGGCACTTATTTACAAATTTTAGGAATACCTCCGGGTCGTTACCGACGGCATGACAACAAATGTCAGCGGTAAAGCCGTCTGAACCCGGTGCCTTCTTCGGGTTGAAGGATTCCATCGAATTTTCCAACTCTGCCATCGTAAACGGTGGGTCACAAGGATCAATTTGTTCACCAGAGTTTACATTTTCGGCTTTAATTCGAGTGGATCGGTGATGAGCGTTGTCACATTCTATGGGGTCTTCCGGGTAAAAAGTTTCCGCTAATAACTTTACGGAGCCTTTCGCATCCAGCACATCACCATTCCTTTCCAATGGCAGGTCCTCCTCCCTACTCCGCGTCCTACCAATTACTCTGTAAATTCCCTCCCAAACCCCCTCCCTATCCTGTCTCCCACAGAATTCCTTCCAACTCTCGGTCTGAGCTTTGGCCGCTTCCAACTCATACTCTTCTTTCTTTTTCAGGTACTCTTCTATGACCTTCGGTTTCCGGATTTGGGCAGCACAGCGGATCCGGCGCTTCATAGTAGCGACGGTTCCCTTCATCTCAACGAGTCTCTCGGACCACCACGGCAAGGTAAGTACTTCTTTGGTTTTCTTAGTTGGTATTGTTTGCTTGCATGCTTCATCTATTGCTTTAGTGAGGTTATTTGTTATTGTATCAATTTGCTCTATGCTTTGAATTTGATCTATTTCTACTGCTGTGAATTTATAATCTATTTTCAATTGGCCAAACTTCTCATGAAATTTGGACCAATTGGCTTTTTTAGTGCTAAATTTTCTCGTTGTTCTCTCAATTTTAATGCCTTTTGATTTCTGTAAGAGGATTTTAAACATAATGCCATTGTGGTCCGAGCTCGTAAGTCCTTCGTCAACCCTCCAGTCGTCTATCAGATCCAAGATATCATTAGAGCAAGCAGGTTAGGTTAGGTTAGGTTTTTTTTTTTTTTTTTTTTTCGTCAGGAGTGGGAAATCCTCATGGACGCCCAGACTGCCTCACAGATGAGCCAGCCTGGGCAGTGCCGGACTCTTACCGGCTAAAACCACACTCCTGCCTTACAATTGTACCACAGACTTTGCGTCCGTGCCTTTTTTTAGTACTTTACGTTTTGCCTCATGAGCTCCACGTACAAGTGGTGACTCCAGAGTACAACATTCACATGCTTATTTATAAATGCTTATCAACTAGTGTGAGTCCATCACCTATTATATATATATTTTTTTTTTTTTTTTCCATTCTGCCTAACGTTTTTCCACCTTAAAAACTTTCCCTTGGTGCCCACCTGGCATCCCTAACCCGACGTATGTATTGAGTCCGCTCCACTCGACACCATTTTAGGGGATGGAGCGGTCCAACACACACGCCACCATCAAAGTGATGCCAGTCGTGCACCACGAATTCGTCTCATTGATAATTACACAATACAATTTTTACATGCATGATAAATCAACTGCGGGTCTCCCACCGCAATACCGAAAACTGCGGCCAGGCGTTTTTTTTTTTTTTTTTGTATCATCTTTCAGAGCTGTCATCCAGTCCACTGGGACCCATTGCGTCAAAAGCACCGTCAGTTATTGCTGTGGAAGGCGTATCAGTGCGTCAACGACTTCCATGTCCCGATGCCGCATGGCCATCTTTAGGTTACTATTGACGATGTCCATGGTAGACGCTTCCAGTGCTCGCCTCACAAAACGTCCAATGATGTCGTCGGCGTTATCGGCGTAGTACGTACAGCTGGCTGTGTGTCTGGATACGGCCACTACCGCATGGGGGACGCTGCTGTGAATCCTGGTGTTATAGGACCTTGCCTTGACGATTATTACTGACTCGCTGGTGAGACCCTGAGCTTCGTGTATCGTCAACACGCTCGACCCAGTACCCACTCCATATCCTTGGTCAATGAGGGTCTTTTTATCCTCCTGTGTGTGGACCAAGAAAAGTGTGTTGGGGAGGGTCCTGGGTATATTGGCGCCCGTGAACTTCTTCAGCTGCAGGGAGTGGATCTGCTTCCTTGACGAGTAGATGCCGGGATAAACTTCTCCGAGGGCGTACGCGACATCCATCGGGTTCCGGTGCGTACAGGACAACTCTTGGCAGATGGTCGCCACAGAGTTCGGACGGGCGTAAGAAAGGGGAAATAGGTTTTCCCTGTCCAGATAGGGCAGTTGGTTGATGTCGCCGATGAGAACCACCTCACTAGCACCTGACAACCGCACCAGCATCACTATAGCCCCAAAATGGTTCATTAGAGCCTCGTCCACAAGAATGCGCTGACATTTGTGAGGCCCTGTGAACCCATTCGATAGTGTTGAGGCCATAGTGCGCACCTTGGTTCTGTTGTCTTTACCAATTTGAGGCGCTAGCTTCTGCCGCAGATCTTTTGCGGCTTCGGTTGCAGTGGTTACGATGACATCGTTTTCCCTATTAAAGTTTTTAATAACCCATGTCGTCTTGCCGCATCCCGGAACGCCGTTTACCCAATTTATTTTTGGCAATGCCCAGCTACTGCTTCGACCTATGGTCCTCGAGATTGCTTCCGCTTGTTCGAGGATCTTGTCTACCAGCATAATTTTGGTACACCGGGCTATTACCACTATTGGGTCACATTCGGGTGTCACGAAGGTAATGCGGCCAGTCCGCGAAGTTTCTGACTCATTCAACGGTACGAAGCCATCCGTTGCATTGTATGCAGCCATGTACTGGCCAGTCATTTCTCCCTTGATGACCTGGGAGGTGGCGTTATTGTATATGGCTGCTTCGGCCTCCTCGAGTCTCACCCTAAGCAAACCTTCAATCTCTAATTGGTACGACTGCATAATTTTCTGGCAGGTCATGAGATTGACGGCTTTTGTTGCTTTTGTAATTGCTTGGAACTCAAGAAAGGCGTTCTCAACATGGTCTCCAGGTTCCGTTACCGTCCTGAGTTTTGGCGGGCTGACCTGCCCTCTGTCGGCCCTCGTTGGTATTGGTCGCTGCTCCTTTGGTGGATTTGGAGTGACCCTCGTAAACTCCCGTACTGCGGCCACCTGGCTACTTTGATGTGGCTTAACGGGCTTGTTTCTGTTTGCTCCCAGCAACTTACCGAGAAAACTTGAGACCGTCTTCAGTCTTTCCCTGGCCTTAATCTTCTCTTTTGAACGGCCGCTTTTTCCCTCTGAAGCGGCTTTCTCGGCGGTAAGCTTCTGTTGCAGTCGCTCTGAGCCGCAAGGCGTGGTCGGGGCTGAGATAGAGGATGCCTGATGATCAGACGTGGTCTGTTCCGGTTCCATAACCTTATGGGGAGGTTTGAGGAAGCTTAGATCTTCCCCCCTGTCCTCATAGACCACCACTTCGTGATTTTGTGCGGCCTTGATGCATCCGCACTTATCGGCAACCTCTCCCCTCTCGTAGCCAATCGCCATTGCATCCACGCTGATTATCCGGGGGTAACTGCTCGCAGACTGACCAGCGTCTCCGATTTCGGTAAGCAGTGAGCATGCCTGCGCGAACGGAGTTTCCCCATGCCACTCGAATAGTGCAATTGTCTTGTTTTGTAATCGCACTAGACGGTATCGGTGTTGGGCAAATTCCGCTACGGGTAACGCGTTAAAGTGGGTGCGTTCCATGCTCGCTTTTGAGGTGCTACCGTTGATCAAAGCTGCAAGGCCAGGTGATATGGCGACGTTATTCCCCCTTTCCTCACGGCAGAAGCTTACGCCGAGTCTCTCAGTGTTCTTGTTCATAAAGAGGGCCACGCCTCGCAGTCTGATGCCTGGTTGTCCGTTATCCCCGCATGAAAGTAACTGGCGTAAAGCCGAGGTGCAGGGGGTGGTCATCAGCTGGGGACTGCTGACGTCTGAGCTGTCCGTGGTGACGACTACTGTACCAACGGTCCGGATTGTTAGTGCTTGTGTAGGTGCAGGTGTGGGTGTAGAAGTACGTGCAAGTGGGATAAAAAGAGTTGAGCCATTAGCCCTCGCTACGATTTGCACGATCTTGCTCGCGAATGTCAAGAATGGTGTTCTGGTGGCCTTTTTCTCCATGATGGAATGGAGTGTGGACTGTGTTACTGATAGCTGGATTTCAGTTTCCAGGTCCATTCTTTCACGACCGAATCTTGGGCATTCTGTGAGCACGTGCCATACCGTCTCTTCGCAGTTGGGATCGCAGACACATGAGGGACTGTCCTTAAGATGGAAGCGATGGAGATAAGCCCCGAATCCTCCGTGTCCGGTAAATACTTGGACATGGGTAGGTAATAGTGCCATGCCCTTGAGGACCTTTCTAGCCGCTTGAACGGTGGGGAAGAACACCTTGGTCACTGAGCCTGTACTGGAGGATTCATAGCGTTGCTGCCATTTTTTAACAGTTTCCTCACGTATCTGCCTCCTTACGAATGATATTGGTACTTTGTCGTAGTCCGGAGCTGTCTTCTTGGTGAGTGCTGCTTTCTTTGCCAACTCATCAGCTCTTTCATTTCCAGGAGTACCAACGTGTGCTCTCAACCAGAACAGCCTCACGTCTCTGTCTTCCTCTCGGATCTCGCGGACCAGTCTCTTTATGCCGAGTGCTAAAGGGTGATTAACAGACGGGCTCCTCAACAAATCGAGCGAAGATCTTGAATCGCTTAATATGTTGACGGAGGCCATCCTAGATGTTCTCACCATCTTGACTGCTCGATAAAGTGCGTACATTTCCGACTGAAAGACAGTGTTGTGGGGCTCCAAGCGAAAGGTTGAGTATCTGGTCTCCTTGCCTTCGTTCCACCAAGTAAGGGCAGCTCCAACTTTTCCCTCTATTTTGCTGCCGTCTGTGTATATCTGGGGTCCAGTTACTTGGCGGTCACTCAGGGTTCCAGGGTCCAGGTTCTCGAGGCACTCATACTCCGTTATTAAGTGTAAGTCGTGCAGGACTATGTAAGTCGCGATGGATGCGGCATCCCCGACGGCCCAGCCTTGCGCTCAACCTCCCTTCCCGGTGGAAGATAATCCTCGGAATGACCCTTCTTGATTTTGAAGAGGGTGGCAGCCTCAGTTACCCGGAGGTCCAAGGGCAGTTGACTTGACAGAATCAGAGCCGATGTCAGAGACACCGTGCGGTATGCTTTGCCGATCTTCTGCGTGAATCCTCTCTGCAGCGAGTCTAACTGATTCCTCGTCATCAGTTTCTCTGCTGCCGGAGCCCATGCACTCGCTGCATACAGCACGATTGGCTCTATCACCGACACGTATATGGTTCTGATTATCTCGCTGTTCAGACCCCATGTCACCCTTGCTGCACACGCTAGTTGTTTGTAGATGTCTGCAGCTTTCCTACAGGTTGCAGTCACGTGCACATTAAAGGTGAGTTTGTGGTCTATGATGAGTCTCAGCAGCTTGATCTCTTCTACTAGATTCAGCCGAGTACCAGACATGTGAATAATCGGGGTGTCGTATTTAAGCCGCTTTGTTATCACCATTGCGTTGGTTTTATGAGCGGCAAAACGCAGCTTATTTTCTGCACCCCATTCTGAGACTGTCTGCAATGTACTGTCGGCTGTCTGCTGTAGGGAACTGACTTCGTGGGACGAGAAAACAAGGACCACATCATCCGCGAACGCCTGACAGTATATTCCCATTGCTGTCATTTTTTCGAGGAGTGAGTCTATGATAAGGTTCCAAAACGTCGGACCGGCTATTGAGCCCTGGACGCATCCTTTCGTGGTACCCTTTTCGCTAGACGCTCTGGCGTAATTTACCCTGATATATCGATCCTCCAGGTATGATGCTACGAGAGTATAGAGGTTCCTTGGGCAGTTTTTTCTTAACATCTGCTTTTTGAGGGCGGGCCACCACGCGTTGTCGAAGGCCCCCTCTATGTCCAATGATACTAAAAGCACTATCTTTTTGGCCTTTAGTTCAGCCCGTATGTGCTCCATTAAGACATAGAGGGCGTCCTCGGTTCCTTTCTGTGGCATGAACCCATATTGATTTGTGTTAAGAGTGGGGAGGAAGTGGTATTGCAGTCTGCCGACTATGAGCTTTTCGATGATCTTGCCCAAGACCGAGAGCAGTCCTATTGGTCTGTAAGACTTTGGGTGGGTGTAATCGTCCTTGCCCGGCTTACGGAGTATGCACACGTGAGCTACTTTCCATTGCCTTGGGAAGTGTGATAGTGATAGGCACTTGTTTGCCAGTGCCAGAAACACCTCCCTGTTGCAATTAATTGCTGCTGTGCAGATGTCGGCCGTCAACCTTTCTTTGGATTTTGTCCCTGAAGGACCATTTCCAGCTCTGCTGGTGTAAATGGTGGATCGTCGGCCGACAGACCTTGTATCTCAGCTGGATTACACCCCTCCGTAAGTCTCCGGACCGATGCGTGATGTTGTAGTTCGGCATCCACAGAGTCGTCGGGGTAGAACGTTTTTGCCAGAAGATCCGCTGATTGTTCCGGACTTAGCGTATTGCCCGCGGTATTCCTCAGGAGCGTGTCTTCCTGTCTTCTGGCAGTCTTCCTTAAGACCCTGTAGATGCCATCCCACATGCTCTCCCGGCCCTGCGTCGAACAGAACTGCTTCCAATTTTCTGTTGCTGCCTCCGCTGCTCTTGTCGAGTATTCTAATTTTACTTGTAGGTACTCGTTTATGGTGAAGTTTCTTCGACTCGGGGCCGCGTTTCGGATTCTTCGTTTCTTGGTCAGAACTTCTCTTTTTAATTGTTCTAGAGAAGCAGACCACCACGGGGGCCTCGAGTCGGTTTTTCTTTTGCCCAACTTGGGTATTGATTTTTTGCATGAACGATGAATCATGTCGACGTATGTTGAGACCAATGCCTCCAGTCCCTCAGGGTTCGGAACCTCCGTTACGCTGTCGGGAGTGATGGTGTTTTCTGACAGTTTTGCCTTGAAGTGTGTGCTGAAATCTGACCACTTAGCCTTCTTGGTGTTATATATGCGTGTAGAGATCGGTTTAAGTGGCTCTAACGCTTTTTCTAGGCGTAATGAAAACGTGATTGCGTTATGGTCAGACGTTGTTATGTTCCTATCCACACGCCATTCCTCGAGTCGGCCTAGTAGCGACACACTGCACGCGGTAACATCAACTATACTTTGGTATAGCCTTTCTCCCCTGTATACTTCGAAGGTCGGGGTTTGGCCTGTGTTGAGAATCTGAAGGTCCTGTTCGGAAAGGAAGGAGTTATACGCTGCCCCGCGATGGTCTTCGCTGTTGCTTCCCCACCACTGACTCCATGCGGTTACGTCACCCCCCACCACGATGTTAGACGTCTGTAATTTTGTAATTGCCTCTTTAGTTTTTACGAGGTAGGGGTCTAGATCTTGGTCCCCTTCAAAGTAGACGGATATCACTCCAAACTTTAGCTGACCCACCTTCAGTAAGACGGCTGCGACATTTTCGGTTACAATCTGGGGGTCGTGAATGACCTGCAGATTGTTTCCGAATACGACGATTGCTGCCTTTACTGGTTTTTGCCGGTTTAGGGTACACTGGATGACTTGTGTGCCGTGGTTTTGTTTCATTATTCCTGTCCTTCCTACATAAGGTTCCTGGACAAGCGCAATTGAGACTCCCATCTGTTCGGTGGTATGGTGGAGTTCAGCTGTCGCGAGTTTGGAGCGCTGCAGGTTAGCTTGGATGAATTTCAGCCTACCTACTGATACTCTTGCGCTTTGTGACGTGACTGACCCATTATCCCCATCGTTGCCCTTAGCAATAAGAAACGCGTGATCTAGCTATATTGTCCCATTTTTGTCTTTCTTGACACTCGGTGCTGAAGGCTGAGTGAACCTGGTCTTTTCCCTCTCTCCCTACCCTAACGCAGTTCACACAGGCGGGCGGTCCGGCAGAAGCTCTTACTGGGCAGTCTCTCCCAGTGTGTGTCCCACCGCAGTATCCGCAGCTTTCCTTCTCTGCCTTGCAGAGTGTTCTGCCGTGACCGTAACCTAGAATACGCGTCACTATAAAATTGCGATTTTTACGAATTTTTTACGTGGAGCTGATGCTGTTATGGCCGCGTATGGCAGTGTACTAGGTTAGGTTAGGTTAGGTTTTTTTTTTTTTTTTTTTTTTTTTTTTTTTTTTCGGCAGGAATGGGAAATCCTCATGGACGCCCAGACTGCCTCACAGGTGAGCCAGTTTGGGCAGTGCCGGACTCTTACCGGCTAAAACCACACTCCTGCCTCACAATTAATCCACAGACATGGAGGTCCGTGCCTTTGTTTGGGTACATGTTATTTGTTTACAGTTTTTATTGATATATGCAGTTATTGTGCTCCTTCATTGGACACATAGTAGCTTAAATACTAATCTTAAAAATCTACGTGAGTCCATCAATATATATATATATATATATTTTTTTTTTTTTTATCTACACAAGACAGGCATTACTTATTCTAATGTTACACATTTATTTTATACAAACATTTTACGACATTTATTGATTGATTGATTTAAACTTCATGGCAGTGCGAGCCGACCAGCCCCAGGCGACGGCTTCCGTTCACGGATATGACGTACACATCTGCGCCATTCAGCTCAACCATTTCAAAGGGAACCGATCGACCAGACGTGCAACGCCACCATTGGCGGGACATTTACGTAAGCATGACAGACTCGCTCTGCCATGAAGTTTCACATGATTTTGTTTTGATGGTACGTGGAGGGTTGGGATTGGTTAGTATTAGTGTGTTGGGAGTATGGATGAGGTCTGGTTTGTGGAGTCTTATTTGAGGCGGGGTGTCACGACCAGGGATTTTGCCAGCCCGAGCAGGTGTTCCACGACTGCTGCGTCTCGATGTTTCATGGCCATCTTAAGGTTGTAGTCGATGACCATTTTAGTCGGCGCATCCATCGCCCTCTTAATAAAGCGGCCTGTGGCGTCATCGGCGTCGTCGGAGTAGTAGACGCAACTGACAGTATGTCTCGACATTGCCACCACCGCGTGGGAGATGCTTTCGTGGACCTGGAGCCTCCTGGACTTCGTGTTGACGATGATTACGCTGTCGTAGGTCAACCCCTGAGCCTCGTGGATGGTTAACACGCGCGACCCTTCACCGGACCCATATCCCTGGCTTGCAAGAGAAGCTTTCTCCTCTTGCGTGTGAACCAAGAATAGGGTGTTTTGGGCAGTGCTCGGTATTTGCGCTCCTGTGTAACCCTCCACCCTCAGGGGGTGGACCCGCGACAGCGACGACTTGGAGGAGTATATACCGGAGTATATCTCACTCAGCGCAAACGCCACATCCATCGGGTTGCGGTGTGTGCAAAGCAGCTCCTGGGTGATTCCAGCCACCAGGTTTGGACGGGTATACCTTAACTCGAATAGGTTCTCTCTGTCCAAAAATGGAAGCTGGTTTACGTCTCCGATGAGGACAATCTCGCTTGCTCCAGACAACTTTACTGCCATAACTATGGCCCCAAAGTGGTTCATAAGAGCTTCGTCTACCGTGAGGCGGTAGCATTTCTCTTGTTCTTTGAACCCGTTGACTAAAATTGAGGCCATAGTGCGCACCTTTGTCTTTACTTGGTCTCCTAAGCGGCGCGCAAGCTTCTCCCTGAGATCTTTGGCAGCTTCGGTCGTCGTGGTGGCTACGACGTCCTTCTCCCCATCGAAGTGCTTCACCACCCAGGTTGTTTTGCCGCAACCCGGGACTCCGTTGACCCACCTGATATTGGGTACCGCCCAATTTTCCTGTGATGCTGGGGTGCCTGAAGTCCCCAAAATGGACTGTGCCATTTCGAGGATCTTATCGTCCAGCATGATCTTGGTACATTTGGCGGTAACCACTATCGGGTCGTCGTTAGGTGTTTTAAACTTCAGTTTGCCTGAGCGCTCCGTTTCCTCCTCGTCCAGGGTCACAAAACCACACTGCGCGCTGTAGGCTGCCATGTACGACCCCGTCATTTCCCCTTTGATGACTTGAGATGTGACGTTGTCGTACACTGCTGCCTCTGCTTCCTCGAGTAGTACCCTTAGCAGTCCTTCTGTGTCTCGAAGGAAGGTCTGCAGGATCTTCCTGCATGTCGTAAGATTGACCTCTCTGGTCGCTCTCACGATTGCTACGTACTCGAGGAACGCATTCTTTACGTGGTCCGTGGTGCCCGAATCAACTGCGAGGGTCGGCGGGCTGACTTGCCCCTTGTCGGCTCTTGTAGGCGTAGGCTTCTGAGGTGTTGGTTCTTTCCCCTTTCTTTTAAAGAACCTCTCCATCGCTGTTGGTGATGCGTGGCTGGTGCTTGGGAGCAGTGCGTTGAGGAAAGTGCCGAAGGCTTTCAGGCGACTCCTCGACCGGGCCCGGTCCTCCGGGCTAGCGGTTTTGCTCTGCTCCTTTGCAGCCTTTTCGGCGGCTGCCTTTTGCTGGGCCCTCTCTGATCCGCTTTGAGTGATCGAGCCTGACGTGGAGCTCGTCGCATCGGCTGTTTGGTGTCTGGGGACTTTGAGGAAACTCAGAGTTTCCCCTCTGTCCTCATACACTACTACCTCATGGTGTTCTGAGGCTTTTAGACAGCCGAAGCGATCTGCGACGTCTCCCCTTTCCCCCTCGATCATCATTGCATCGATGCTGATGGTACGGGCTGTGACTGCCATGTACTCTCCTACCTCCCTGATCTTTTGGAGCAGTGAGCTTGCTTGGGCAAATGGAGTCTCCTCTCCCCACTCGACTAGTGCGATCGTCTTCCCTTTGACTCGCACCAGGCGGCATCGGTGAGTGGCTACTTCCACATGCGGCAGCGCGGCGTACTTACTGCCTTTCATGCTCGTTTTGGTGGTGCTTCCGTTGATCAGGGCGGCAAGGCCTGGTGAGATATGTATACGGGCTCCAGCTCGGCTCGAGCCCACGCAGAAGCTTATGCCCAGCCTTTCTCCTTCTCTGTTCATGAAAAGGGCGACGCTTCGCAGTCTGATGCCAGGGGTTCCGTCTCCCCCGCACGCCAGAAACTCCGAGATGGACATGGAGTTGAGTGCTGGTTGTAGGCTGGCTTGTGCTATCGCTGCTGCTGGTGCTACCGCGGGTGCTGGCCGTTGAGTGATGTTTGTATGTGTGGTGGTTGTTGTTGTTGTTGCGGAGTTTGCTGTGGTTGTTGTTGTGGTCGTAGATGGTGGTCGGTTCCGACTACGCAAGGGTGCGTCCGTTTTGTTGGCCGCTGCTGCGACTATGGCGACTTTGCTCGCGAATACCAAGAATAGTTTTCTGGAAGCCGGTCTCCCCATGATGGTGTGGAGTATGGACTGGCTTAGCTGGGTTCCGATCTTTACTTCCAGCTCTATTCTGTCGTGACTGAATCGTGGGAATTCGAAGAGCAGGTGCCAGACTGTCTCTTCGCAAACGGGGTCACAGACGCACGAGGGACTATCTTTGAGATGGAAGCGGTGGAGATACGCTGAGAATCCTCCGTGTCCTGTTAGGACTTGTACGTGGACCGGTGTGAGAACTGCGTTTCTAAGTGTTCTTTTTGCCGCTAGGACGTCTGGGAAGAACACTTTTGTGACCGCTCCTGTACTCGAGGATTCGTATCGCGCTTGCCACTTCTTTATAGTCTCTTCCCGTATCTTCCTCCTCACGAACGATACGGGGACCTTGTTGTAGTCGGCTGTCGCATTATTAAGGGCTGCCTCCTTGGCCAGCTCGTCCGCTCTCTCATTCCCTTCAGTTCCCACGTGGGCCTTGAGCCAAAAGAACCTCACTTCTCTGCCCTCTTCTCTGGTCTCGCGGACGCTTCTCTTGATTTGAAGTGCCAGGTGGTGAGTGACAGACGGTCTCCGCAGCAGGTCAAGCGACGATCTTGAGTCACTTAAGATGCTTACGGAGGCCGCCCTGGATTCTCTTGCCATCCTGGCAGCTCTGAAGAGAGCGTACATTTCCGATTGGAAGACTGAGTTGTGGGGTTCAAGGCCAAAAGTGCTGAAAGTTGACTCCTTCCCGTTTTCCCACCAAGTTAGGGCAGCGCCAACTTTCCCCTCTATCTTGCTGCCGTCGGTGTATATTTGGGGACCGATTACTTGATGGGTTTCCAGGGTTTCGGGAGTCAAGTCCTCTAGGCGTGCGTACTCTGTTATCGTGAGTAGCGATGGGTGGGAATTTTGGGAGTGGGGCACGTTGCACTCCAGCTCGCGGCCCGGTGGTATGAACTCTTGGGAGTGACCCTTTTTGATCTTAAACAGGGTTGCTGCCTCGATTACCCGGAGATCTAGTGGGAGTTGACCTGACAGAATAAGTGCCGATGTTAGAGATACCGTGCGGTATGCTTTGCAGATCTTCTGCGCGAAGCCTCTCTGCAGTGAGTCAAACTGATTCCTTGTCATCAGTTTCTCAGCTGCGGGGGCCCACGCACTCGCTGCATACATCACGATGGGCTCTATCACTGACACATATATTGTCCTAATTATCTCTGTGTTGAGACCCCAAGTCACCTTTGCCGCGCATGCCAACTGCTTGTAGATGTCTGCGGCCTTTTTACAGATCGCCGACACGTGCGCGTTGAAGGTGAGTTTAGAGTCTATTGTGAGACCTAGCAGCTTTACCTCCTCGACCAGGTTCAGCCGCGTGCCCGACATGTAGAGTACCGGAACGTCGTACTTCAGCTTTCTCGTTAACACACACACAGGTCTTGTGTGCGGCGAAACGTAGCTTATTTTGGGCGCCCCATTCCGATACTGTGTCTAGCGCGTTGTTGGCTGATTGCTGCAGGGGACCGGCTGTGAGGTCCGAGAGAACTAGGACAACGTCATCTGCGAAGGCTTGACAATATACTCCCTTACTAGCCATCTTATGTAGGAGCGAATCTAGGATCAGGTTCCAAAACGTCGGACCGGCAATTGAGCCTTGGACGCATCCCTTTGTGGTACCTTTCTCACTAGTCGCTCTGGCGTAGTTGACCCTGATGTTCCGGTCTTCCAGGTATGAGGTGACGAGAGTGTAGATGTTTTTGGGACAGTTTTTGACCACCATCTGTCGCTTGAGTGCTGGCCACCACGCGTTATCGAAGGCCCCCTCTATGTCCAATGATATCAAAAGCACGATTTTTTTGGCTTTGATTTCGGCTCGTAAGTGGCCCATTAGGGTATAGAGGGCGTCCTCGGTTCCGCGCTGCGGCATGAATCCAAACTGGTTTGGGTGGAGTGTTGGGAGGAAATGCCATTGCATTCTGCCTACTAGGAGCTTCTCGACGATTTTTCCTAGGACCGAGAGCAGACCTATTGGCCTGTAAGACTTTGGGCTGGTGTAGTCATCCTTTCCTGGCTTTCGGAGGATGCACACATGGGCGACTTTCCACTGCTTCGGGAAGTGTGACAGCGACAGGCACCTATTAGCTATCGCTAAGAACACCTCCCGATCGCAGTTTATTGCTGCCGTGCAAATGTCTGCTGTTAATCCGTCGGGACCGGGGGCTTTTTTCGGATTCTGGTTCTGGAGAACCATTTCCAGCTCCGCAGTCGTGAAGGGAGGATCGTCGGCAGACAGTCCCAGGGGGTTCTTCTCCTCCGCCAGCTTCCTTAGGCTTCTGTGGTGGGGCTGTTCGGCATCCGTTGAGTCGTCGGGGTAAAAGGTTTTTGCCAGAAGATCCGCTGACTGTTCGGGGCTGAGCGTCTCGCCTGCGGTATTTCTCAGGAGGGCGTCGTCCTGTCTTCTGGCTGTCTTCCTTAGTACCCTGTAGATGCCGTCCCACATGCTCTCTCGGTCCTGCTTCGAGCAAAACTCCTTCCAGTTTGCTGTGGCTGCTTCCGTCGCTGCTGTGGTGTACGCAGCTTTAGCCAGGACGTATTCTTGGATAGTGAAGTGTCTCCGACTTGCGGCTGCGTTCCGGATCCTTCTCTTCTTCGTCATAGCGTCTTTTTTGAGACTGTCTAGAGAAGGAGTCCACCATGGGGGCTTTGCGTCGTGTTTGGGCGACCCCAGTTTTGGGATCGCTTTCCTGCATGAGCGGTGGATGTTCTGCGTGTATGACGTGATGATTGTCTCCAGATCCTTTGGGTTAGAGACGTCCGAGACTCTGACTGGTGTGATGTCACTGTCCGCTAGGCTGATCTTGAAGTGCGTGCTGAAGTCGGACCACTTTGCCTTCTTAGTGTTGTAGATGCGCGTCGAGATTGGCCTTAAGGGTTCCAAGGCCTTTTCTAAGCGCATCGAGAAGGTTATTGCATTGTGGTCTGACGTCGTTAGACTTCGTTCTACACGCCACTCCTCGACCTTACCCAGCAAGGACAGGCTGCATGTCGTCACATCGACGATGCTTGTGCACCATCTGTCACCTCTGTAGGTCTCGAACGTCGGTGTTTGGCCCGTATTTAGGATGTGGAGATCCCGCTCGTTGAGGAATGAGCTGTACGCTGCCCCGCGATGGTTTTCGGAAACACTTCCCCACCACTGGCTCCAGGCGTTAATGTCTCCTCCCACCAGGATGTTGATTGTGTGCAGTTTTTGTATAGTGCTGTGTGTTTCGAGAAGGTAGGGTTCGATTTCCTGGTCACCCTCAAAATAGACCGATAGCACTCCAAAGCTGAGCTGGCCAACTTTCAGCAAAACGGCAGCGATGTTCTCGGTCACAAGCTGGGGGTCGTGGATGACCTCCAGATTGTTCCCGAAAACAACGATAGCCGCCTTAACTGGTTTTTGGCGGTTGAGGCTGCACTGGATGACTTGCGTGCCGGGACATTGTTTCATTACACCTGTTCTACCTACATAGGGCTCTTGAACAAGTGCTACTGAAACTCCCTTTGCCTGAGCCGCCAAGTGGAATTCTTCTGTGGCCAGCTTGGAGCGCTGAAGATTAACTTGGATGAACCGCAATCTTGCCGTCGGTCTTGTCGTGTTTTGAGGGGTGACTGGTTGACTGGTGTGTGTATTACCTTGGCTGCCTTTAGCAATAAGAAACGCGCGACCTCGCTATGCCATCCCATTTTTGGCGTTCCTGGCAGTCTTCGCTGAACGCTGTGTGTGCCAGGTCGCTGCCCGTCCTGTGTGCCACCTTGCAGTTTGTGCAAGTGGGCTGTTTGCCATCAGCTCGAGTGAGGCAGTCCCTTATGTTGTGTGCTCCACTGCAGTAGCTGCAGACATCTTTTGCGGCCCTGCATATGGACCTGTTATGTCCATAACCTAGGCACTTTGAGCACTGGACTAGGGGGGACTGGTCCTCAATCGAGCATCGCTTGATGCCCACGTGAACTTTCTGCACCTGCGTGTAGCATTTCCAAAGCTCTGGCGAGATCTCCAGAACAGGGTGGCACTCATAGGGGTTTCTCGCGCGCTTCCTATAGCGCACCTTTATGGTCTGTCCATCGACAGCGACGTTCTGCAGAAGGTGTTTGTTCTGCGCCTTTAGGAGATCGACGATCTCCCCGTCGCTATAGCTGGACAGCACTCCCTTGATGCAGACGAGGGGATTTTGCGGTTTTGGCTCCTGGACCTTGAGCCCTGCGTTCGACTGGACTTGCTCCTTGATCTTAGTCAAGTCCGACTTGGTCGCGCACCTCATTACCACTTTCTGGTTCCGTGCTTTGCGTACCGTGTCCACTCGGGCTCCGCTTGTTTTGAGGTCCAGGGCAGTCCTGATCCTCTCGATCACGTTGTCCCCAGTGTGCTGGGGGTTCGTGGAGGAGACGATCAGAGTGTGATTGGCTTGTGTAGGCGGTTTGGGGGGCTTGGGTTTACTGGCGACCTGGGCGAAAGTTTCGGGACCCTGCTGTTGTTGTTGATGCGGTCTGTCCGCTTTTCCCAGGTTCGCTACCCCCTTCTCGATATTTTGGAGGGACTTCTTCACCTCCCCGACTGCGAGTTCTGCTTCCAGATTCAGCGCTGGGGGCACCTGGATTTGCGGCTCTTTGTCGCGCAGTACGCGGAGGTCTGCCGAGACGATCTCTAGCCTTTCCGAGATCGGTTTCAGATGCTGTAGAAGGTTTATTTGTGGCTGTGGTGGTGGGGGGGAGGCCAGAGGCCTATCGACGATGGCTTGTAACTGAAGCCGCAAGCTTCCTATCTCCTCGTTGAATATGGCGGTCGTGAGAGTGTCCGTCTCCCGGCTACTCGGGTCCGTCTCCGTGGTCTTTGGCTGGTCGAGGTCATATTTGAGTCTCTCCAGTGCCTTTCGGAGCACGTCCAGTTGGTTGGAGATGCTGGATACGTTTGTGTCGAGGCGTGACAGGCCGGCCCCCATCGAATCCCACTTGGGATCTCCTCCCGGGGCTCTTGCACTTTCCTGCCTAGTCCTCTCGTGCTCTTTCTGGTTTCGGAGACTCGCTGAAGTGACCTCGCCTTTTAGATCCTTGATGCCATTAAAGGCTTCGAGGGTTTCGTGGCCGAGCCATTCCCGGATTCCTTTCGCCTCTTTTTTGGTGTCGGAGACGTCAGTCCGCATGAGTGAGAGCTCCGTTTTCAAGGACATTAGTTCCCGAGTATGAGCTCTCTCGACCCGCACAAGCTCTTGTGCGTGTCGAGAGCGCTCCTTCTCGAGATTGCACTTGTGGCGTGCTCTCGAGTCCGCCAATGATAGGGCCGTCTCGTACAGACCCTGTAGGCACTCATGGGCTGTGGCCTTGCACTCCCTCTTCATATTTCCCGCTGCTTCCAGGGCGTCCTTCCCTTTCTGGAGGAGATCGTTGGCTTCCCTAGTGGCGAGGTCCATCTCATGTTCTGTAGAGAAGGCTCGGCCGTCCGCTCTGGGGACGGTCGGCTTGGCTCACTGTGGACGCCACCGAGCTTTCCTCGTCCGAGATCATCTGGCGGGGGGGAGAAATGCCACATTGCTCCCAGTTAATTACAATTTCGGAAATCCTAGCGCGATCCTCCGGAGTGTGTGTCTCAGTCGCCGACGGCAGTGGCGGTGTCCTGCTCGTCACGTCCGGCTCCGACGCTGCCCTCGGCACCTGTGGCTTCTGCGGTTGATGCGCCGACTTTTCCGAGACCACTGACTTTGCCGTGTTCTTAAGAACTTTTTCCCTTAGAGATTTTGGGACTCTTGCGGCATCCATGGTGGTTTTACGGGAGGTGGTAGATTGCTTGGAAGACATGTTTCAAGGGAGGAGGTTACTTAGTTACTTGTGAGAGGGGATGTTACAGTTATTGCAATAGTACTGGATTCGGATCCGTAGACGTAATACTAGTGATGTTGTTAGTTAGTTTTTTTTTTTTTTTTTTGTTTTTTTTTTTTTTTTTTTTTATTATATTTTCGTGGGGATACGTTTGAGGGGGGGTAAGGAAGTTGGGAGGGGTTACCCTTACTCAAGTCTGAGGTGGGGGTTAGGTGGTGGGAGAAGATCGGTAGTGAGGGGGGGTAGGGAGGGTGGTTGAGGTGGTGGGGGTAGAGGTTGGGGGGTAGGGGTGTTGAGACCCTTTGTGGCTCTGGCAAGGTCCTAAAGTACCGAGTCTGATGAGCCCAAACTCTGGGGGGGTGGGACTAAGGGTTGAGGAGTTCCCTCGGGGCTAACCTTGTGATAAACCGTGGAGTCGTCACGCTGGTGGCTGGTCTGCAGGCAGATTCCTCGGCCGACTTCGGAGTCTTCAGTAAGGGCTGAGATGCTGTTCGTACGTCACGCCTCGTGTCGCAGAAAACACGTGGAGCAAAAGTGAGGTTGTTTTTCACAAATTTTTCACTAAAAACCACGTGTTTTGGCGATATTCGTACCTTAATAAATCCCAAATCCCTGCTCCGAATTTTCTGATCCTGGTGTCACTGGATAGGCCTTTGCCGCGACTCTCTCGATTATTGTGGGTAGAACGACTCCACTGACCTTGGGTAAGTTATTCACCGCTGAAGTACCGGGGGCCCTGCTTCGCAACCCGTAAGGGTAGACACTTGCCCACACGAATCCTGGTAATTTGTCACCGCACAATTCCACTGTTAACTTTTTGCACTCGTAACTCAACGCGTCTAATTATAGCGAATTTTTTACGCGGAGCTGATGTTGATAGTGCGATGTATTATCGGTTACTGGGTTAGGTTAGGTTAGGTTAGGTTAGGTTAGGTTAGGTTAGGTTTTTTTTTTTTTTTTTTTTTAAAAACACCCGTCATCACACGGTGTTGCGTGTTCCTCTAACATAATTAGAGTCCTTTATTATTCTAATTGTTGGGATGTATCTACAGGTTTTCTTTATTTATTTCGATCTTTCTTATCTTTATTATACGATTTAGTTCTATATTGTCTCAATACATAACAGCTTATTTACTTATACTTATTGCTTATTTTATACTTATACATAAATTTTCTAAAATGGGATTACAGGCATATTCTTTATACTTATTTTTATACGTTTCTTATTATTTACTTAATTATATGGCTTAGTTCTATATCATCTTTATGTTTATATACATTTGTTTCTAATATGTTAGTATATATATTTTGTACTAATATATATATATATAACATAACTTTATTGTACTATTTATTTCTTTTTATAACTGTTTTTGCGATTTCGGTGAAGTATCGTATAAATTTTTCCCTACGCTTTTTATTCGACATAATTTCTGGGAATTTATCAACTATTAACCTGTGTTCCAACTCATTCTCGATCTCGAGTCTTTTTAGGGCGTATATTGGGCAGTCTGTTAAAATGTGTTCGACAGTTTCGGGAGTGCCGGGTTGGCAGATGCACGACGAATTCTCTTTGCACCTGAATCGGGTCAAATACTCCGAGAACCCACCGTGCCCCGTTAATATTTGGGTAGTTATATTAGTTGGAACCATTTGTCGGATTATCTTGTAACTGGTGGTAATGTCAGGAAAGAATAGTTTTGTTACTTTGGCTGTGCTGCCGCTCCTATACCTTGTGTCCCATTCCTCAATCGACCCTTTACGGATCTGTCGTTTGACGAATGAGACCGGGCACAGATCGTAGTCGGGTTTTGTTTTCATATTTAGAGCCGCGTCCTTCGCCAGTTCGTCCGCCCTCTCATTTCCCGCAAGGCCCGCATGTGCCTTGATCCAGAACAAAGACACAGTTTTGTTCTGGTTTTCAATGTCCTTTAGGTGCTCGCGGGTTTTCACAGCCAGCGGATGAGTTGTATTAGGGTTCGCTATGGTCTCCAGGGCTGATCTACAGTCACTGTAGATACCATAGCTGTAGTAAATACTCAAAGTATGCATTAAATACTTGTCTGTATTTATTATTCTTAATAATCTAATTTCGTATTGACATTGTGTTCTTTTGATTGTCACAAAAAATAAAAAACATGACGTTTACTACTTTGGCTCTTATTTAACTTAATTATTCAATATACAACATTCGTTATCAGCACGAGGTAAAAAAGTAGAAAAATGTCGTGTGGACCTGCTGGTATATCGATAAAACCGTTGTGCGAAAGAGCCGGCTATGGCATCTGGAAATTCAAAATGCGTATGTATTTGATGCATGAGGATTTATGGGAAACCATAGAAGGTTACTCAGGTGAGAAGCCCTCTGATGCAAATAAAAGGGATCAGAGAGCTTTAACCAAGATTTGTTTGACAATCGACGGAGGCGCAATCGCACATGTTCGGAGCGCTGAGACTGCCAGGCAAGCATGGGATGCTCTTAAAGATGCTTTTGAAGATAAGGGAATGGGCAGAAAATTGGCCCTGGAGCGCAGGCTGTATAGATATAACTTGTCAGACTTCGATAATGATGTTGAGCGTTATATTGGCGCAATCGTAGCTACTTCGCAAGATTTAGCAGACATCGGGAAGAAGATTGATGATGAAAGTTTGGCAGCGATTATGCTCGGAGGTTTAGGACCTCGCTACGATCCCTTAGTTATGGCTCTGGAAAACTCCAACTTAAAAATCACAAGTGAATTGGTGAAAAGTAAGCTATTGAATGAGTTCTCGAAAACCGTAGACGTTCAAGCTCCGGAGAACAAACCGACGACTTCCGCTCTGAAATCTTCTCAAGGTAAAATTTCTTCCAATAATAGTAAGAAGAAAAGAATTATCAAATGCTATGGATGCGGTGAACCAGGTCATAAAAGGCCCGATTGTCCTATAAGGAAGGACGAGAAGGACAAGCACGTAAAAAATGTTACTCTGAAGACAGCACTCAATGGTGTAGAAGGAGAGAGTACCACTTTTTTCATTGATACTGGAGCGACCAATCACATGTGCCATAATATTGATTACCTAGAGAACGTAAGGTTGAATAATGAAGCAGGTAGTAATGATACTGTAACGGTTGCAAATGGAGAGAAGATAAGTTAAAGTAAAGTAAAGTAAAGTAAAGTTTATTTATTTGCATAGATTGTAGGTACATAACATAAGGTATTAAAAAAAAATAAAGTGATCCATGTACAATCTACCTTAGATTAGGCATGCAAACATTAATTAATGAAGTAACGAGAAGACAATAAAAAAAAAAATTAAATTGTGTCGAAAATGTCAAACAAAATTACGAATTACAGTTCAAAACGGGTACAATTAAATAAGTTGGAATGTCTTTAAAATGCATAAGAATATTATAATTATTTTAGATTAGAAATTTTAGGATAAAATATCTAAGTCATTGTCATTTAGAAAATCGTTAACCGAGTAGTAGCATTTTTCAATCAATAATGCTGTTAACTTCTTTTTAAAATTACGTATTGTGTCATCTTTTATTATGTCAGGTATTTTGTTATAAATTGTAGGTCCCATACTAATAACATTTTTTTTATGTAATGCAGTATTGCAACTGTCCATTAGTAAAAGATTTTTGTACTGACTTCTGATTGGTCTCTTACTACTTTGTGATACTGTAGTAAAAAGATGCATGTTACGTTTAACAAAAATTGCCATTTCCAAAATATACATTGCCGGAAATGTTAACAGCTTTAGGGACTTAAACACTGGAAAACAACTATCAGTCGATTTCATATTTAACATCGACCTCAAACAACGTTTTTGGGCTTTGAATACCTGTTCCCGCAAGCAAGAATTTCCCCAGAAAATT
The DNA here is from genome assembly GCA_963680765.1 of Agrochola lychnidis. Taxonomy (NCBI): domain Eukaryota; kingdom Metazoa; phylum Arthropoda; class Insecta; order Lepidoptera; family Noctuidae; genus Agrochola; species Agrochola lychnidis. The sequence continues at coordinate 25,348,483 of OY796866.1, forward strand.
ATACCGTATCTTAGAATGGAAGCTACGAGACCATGGTATGCAATCAAACTTGTGGTGATGTTAACTTTCTTAGCTAAATTGAATAAGACATAAGCAGTTATGCTCAATTTTTTACATACTTCTTCTACTTGAGGTTTCCACGTCATTTGACTGTCAATTACTATGCCTAGAAATTTTGCTTTTTGTACTTGGTCTATTTTTGTTCTATTAAATTCAATTTTTAAATTTGGTATTGATGTCCGCTGATAAAAATGTATTATGTTAGTCTTTCCTAAATTAATTACTAATTTATTGTCGTCAAGCCAATTCACAATGTCCCTGAGTGTATTATTTATGTCCTGTTCATATTTATTTGCATCAGAACAACTGATTAATGCGGTACTGTCATCAGCAAACAAAATCATTGGGACTTTTATGTGCCGCGGTAAGTCGTTTATATAAAGCAGAAATAAAAGAGAACTCAGCACCCCACCCTGAGGTACGCCGTGTTTGACATCTCTGTATTCAGAAAAGTATTTCTTTTCACGTTTGCTTTTTATACATATCCTAGATATTTCCGTGTATTGTTCACGTTCACTCAGATATGATTCAACAAGATTGAGGACATTTCCTCTTATGCCATACATGTCAAGTTTAGTCAGCAAGGTTTTATGATGGACACAGTCGAAAGCCTTTGTCATATCAGTGAGAATTGCACATATTGGTACTCTTTTGTCAACATTTTTTAAAATTACCTTAAGCAAATCGTAAATAGCTAAATTAACACCTTTGTTTTTCCTAAAACCTTTTTGTTCATTACATAGAATATTATACTTACATAAAAAATTATTAATTGATCCATATAGGATTTTTTCGATGACTTTAGAAAAAATAGGAATTAAGGCAATGGGTCTGTAGTTGGCTAAGTTTTCCCTTTCGAGTTGTTTAAACAGTGGTTTTACGATAACTACTTTTAACGCTTTTGGAAACACTCCAGAGCTGATGCATAAATTTATAATGTGACTGAGGTGTGCGGCAACATTATCTGAAACAAATTTTACTACTCTTGTGGCTATGCCATCATGTCCGAAACTGTTCTTATTTTTTAAAGATTTTATTGCTCTCATGACATCTTGTGGTGAGACAGGAGACATAAACATTGAATGTGGATTGCTCCACATATTAGTAGCCACAGGTGTTATCTTAGTGTTTGTCTGTATTTGATCGATAAAGAAATTATTAAAGGCGTTTGCAATATCTTTGGGATTACTTATAATTGTATCTAGGGTTTTAATTTGAGAAATTTGCTCAATAGTGCGTGGATTATTATTTATAATTTGCCATGAAGCTTTAGATTTGTTACTTGAAGTATTTATGAAATAATTATTTTGCGCCTTTTGGGTTAATTTTATTATTTTCCTAAATTTCTGGGAATAATTTTTAAATTTATTTTTATTTTCATTTGAAGTTGCAGAGGTATAGGTAATATTTCTTTTTCTACTAAAGATTGTGAAGGAACAATGACTGGTGTTGTTGCCGTGCCTGACCTGAATTGTAATTTACTCTCTGTTAGGAAAGCTTGTGAAAACGGTTTACATGTAGTTTTTGATAAAAATGGTTGTATTTTTTATGAAAATTTTTCTTGTACTGGAAAGGCTCTTTTACGTGGTTCTGTAAGTAGTGGACTGTACACTTTAAATTGTACTGTAAATGTTCCTAAGAGAATTGCCTCTAATGCGCTCCTTGATACGTCAGATTGCAGACTTTGGCATAGGCGTTTAGGACACCTTTGCCGAATAGGTCTGGATAAACTTAGAAAAGGTGAGGCTATAGGTGTGTCTTATGATAAGGTGGACAATGAACCATGTATACATTGCTTGGAAGGCAAGCAGTCAAGAAAACCATTCAAAGCAATTCCATTTAAAAGAGGAACAGCTTTGTTGGAACTAATTCATGCGGACCTGTGTGGTCCGATGTCACACGATTCTTTTCAGGGAAACAAATATCTTTTGGTTTTTATTGATGATTTTTCGAGAGCGATTTTTCCTTTCTTTATCTCGTCGAAAACTCAAGTAAAAGATAAATTCTGTGAATTTCAGAATGCAGTTGAAAGGCAGAAGGAAGCAAAAATTAAAATTTTCAGAACAGATAACGGGACTGAGTTTGTGAACCAAGGTATGAGAGACTATTTGACTTCAAAAGGAATTAAGCATGAAACGACAGCTCCTTATAGCCCTCAATCTAATGGCGTAGCTGAACGTGTAAATCGCACACTGGTTGAAAAGGCGCGCTGTATGCTTACTGAAGGTAAACTTTCCAAAGTATATTGGCAAGATGCAGTTCAAACTGCTGCTTATTTGAAAAACAGGTCTCCTCATCGTGCACTCGAAAATAAAACTCCTTTTGAAATGTGGTATGGGAATAAACCAAACCTCTCACATTTAAGAGTTTTTGGCTGTCGAGCGATGGTTCATGTCCCCAATTGTCAAAGAAAGAAGCTTGATGTCAAATCTACGGAGCACATTTTTGTAGGATATGCTGATGATATCCACAGTTACTTCTTTCGTAGTTCTGAATGCCCACGTCGCTTAGTTAAAGCGAGGGACGCAGTATTTTTTGAAAATTCTTTTACAAGTTTAAAAGAAAATTCAGATTCTTCTAGAAGCCAAGAAGAAACAGTAGTTCCACTACGATTGAGCACTGATCCTTGCAATGCTGTTGAACAGATAGTTAATTTGGATGTTCCTACAGCAAGCACTTCCATGGATGTTCCGGACGTTTCCCCTGATCGTTTTCATGATGCTTCAGATGAAGAAGTAGAACAAAGCAACAGTGTTCTCGGTGAGTCAGTGGAAGAACGTCGCTATCCAATGAGAGAACGGAAGAAACCAGATTTCTTGTTATACAAGACCTGTACGGAAGAGGTAATAAATGAAGATCCATCTAGCTACTCAGAAGCCATGCACGCAGAAGATAAAGATAGTTGGATTGCTGCGATGCAAGACGAGTATGATTCCTTAATAGAAAGAAAAACTTGGATTTTAGTCAATAGACCTGAAAATAAGAAAGTTATTCCTTGTAAATGGGTCTACAAATTGAAACGAGATGCTTTAGGAAATTCTGTAAAGTATAAAGCAAGACTTGTAGCTAAAGGTTACAGTCAGGAGGCAGGAGTGGATTATTATGAAACATTCTCTCCTGTGGTGAGGAATTCATCCTTACGTATGCTGTTAGCTTTTGCCGTTGAGAACGAATATAAGCTAAAGCATTTGGACGTGGACACAGCATTTCTTAATGGCAATCTAGAGGAAGAAGTGTTCATGCTACAGCCTCCTGGATTTACACAAGAAGATGGAAAAGTTTGTCTTCTGAAGAAATCCATCTATGGGTTGAAGCAAGCTTCGCGAGCTTGGAATAAAAAGCTCGACGAAACTCTTAAAAGTTTGGGTTTCAGTAGGACCTCCTCAGAGTCATGTGTATATACGAAACTTTTTGGTTCGTCTGAACTAGTTATACTAGCTGTCTATGTCGATGACATTGTCTTGTTGCACAAAGATGACTTGACGTATGACAAAGTCAAACATGACTTGAGACAATTTTTCGGTATAAAAGATCTGGGAAACCTAAATTATTTCCTATCTCTAAATGTAAATTACTATAATGGGATAATTGAAATAAACCAAAAAACTTTTATACTCGATTTATTAAAACGTTTTAAAATGCAACAGTGTAAAACGTTTGATACACCTTTAGCGAGCAGTAAGTTGGAACCTGGAATTGGTGAGAAACCTGATTATCCTTATCAGAACTTGATTGGCTGCTTGATGTACCTCGCTGTTAATACTAGGCCAGGTATAGCGTTTGCTACCAGTTATTTGAGTCAGTTTAATACGACTTATGACAAAACGCACTGGACAGCAGCGAAGCGTGTACTTCAGTATCTTAAGGGTACTATAGATTATTCCATTGTCTACAGGAAGACTGGTGAATATATCTCTGCATACGCTGATGCCGATTGGGCTAACTGCACAATTGACCGCCGTTCGTATACAGGCTATTTTGTGAAATTGGCTGGAGGACCAATTTCTTGGGAGTCAAAGAAACAGCCAACGGTTGCATTATCTTCAACCGAGGCTGAGTATATGTCACTGAGTGCCGTAACCAGAGAAGTTGTCTTTTTGCGCAGACTCTTGCAAGAAATTAGTGGCAAGGTAGGACAAGTTATTATTTATAACGACTGTCAAGGGGCGCAAAAGCTGGCGTCAAACCCTATTCACCATAATAGGACTAAGCACATAGATACAAAACATCATTATATTAGAGAGATTGTATCTAAGAATATTGTGGACTTACGGTACATTCAGACGCATGATATGAGCGCTGACATTTTGACAAAAGCCCTAGGACGTGTATCACATTTAAGATGTGTTAAGGGTATGGGATTTAGTTAATTATAGGCTTCTTTAAATCTTAATGTCTCGCTTATAGATCTTAGATTATTTCGATTAAGTGGGGGTATGTAGTAAATACTCAAAGTATGCATTAAATACTTGTCTGTATTTATTATTCTTAATAATCTAATTTCGTATTGACATTGTGTTCTTTTGATTGTCACAAAAAATAAAAAACATGACGTTTACTACTTTGGCTCTTATTTAACTTAATTATTCAATATACAACAATAGCTTACCTCGCTTCTCCGTTTGATAACTTCGGTGGCTCTGCAGACTGCGAGGAGTTCCGCCTGGTATACCGTGCAGTATGAGGCCAGCTTGAGTTTTATGGTCTTCACTTCCGCGACTTTATCCCATAGGGTTAGTGCTGCTCTGACCTTACCCTCAATCCGGCTGCCGTCGGTAAAAATCCGGATAGCCTGGTTATTATTGCTATCTACCGACTCTTGGTCTACCAGGCTCATGAACTCAATCGCTATACGCTTTCCCGGGTGAGGTATACAGGAATATGGCATCCTTCGCTCGATCTCTCTGTCTACTAGCTCAGGCCTGGGTGCACCTCTCCTCGCCTCATACAGGGCGGCTGCCTCGTGTATACGGAGGTCAAGCGGCAATATCCCAGCCAGAACTAGCGCTGAGTGGAGAGAGGCCGTACGGTACGCTCCACATAATTTTTGTGCAAAACCCCTTTGCACAGCGTTCAGATGTCGTTGAACTCCCAACTTTTTTGCTGCCGAGGACCAGGCGCCAGCCGCGTACGTGATAATGGGCTCTACCGTAGCGGTGTATATAATACGGATTATTTCCGGGTGGAGACCCCAACTGACCCTTGCGGCTCTAGACAGCTGTTTGTAGACGCCAAGTGCCTTCTTACAGACGTTAGCCGTATGGCTATTGAAGGTCAGCTTGGAGTCCACTGTGAGTCCCAAGATCTTGATCTCCGAGGACATTCCAATGTCGATCCCTCCCATGGTCAGTTGTGGCGTGTCATGTTTAAGTTTTCTAGTTATTACCATTGCATAAGTTTTGTGTGGTGCGAACCTGAGCTTATTCATGACACCCCACCTCCGTACATGTTCGAGAGCGGCATTGGCACGTCCCTGGACCTCAAGGGCTGTCTCCCCCGAAAACGCGAGCACCACATCATCCGCAAAGGCCTGGCAATAGTCGCCTCGTTGCGTGAGACTGTCCAGCAATGTGTTTAGCAGGAGGTTCCAAAAGATGGGGCCTCCTATCGATCCCTGGACACACCCTTTGTTTGTGCTTTTTGCATACTCATGGCCAGCATACCTTACCCGGACCTTGCGGTCACTTAGGTAGCTGGCTATCATCCTCCTGAGATTTGCGGGGCACTTTTCTTCCGCCAGTCTGACCTTTATGGCTGGCCACCACGCACTGTCGAAGGCTCCCTCTATATCCAGTGAGACCATCGTGACGAGCTTCTTCTCTTGAAGTTTACCCCTCACGTGGGTTATCAGGTCATAAAGGGAGTCTTCCGTGCTTCGCTGTGGCATGAAGCCATACTGACGGGGGCTTATTCGGGGTGCCAGGTACCAATCCAGCCTTCTGACCATCATCTTCTCCAGCACCTTACCCATCACCGATAACAGTCCAATAGGTCTGTAGGACTTGGGACTGGTGTAGTTGTCCTTGCCCGGTTTCCTCAGCACTACCACGGTAGCTTCTTTCCACTCTGTGGGGAAGTGGGTCAAATGCCAGCACTTATTGAAAAGTGCCAGGTGCAGTTCCATGTCCCGCAGTATTACCCGTTGGCAGATGTCGGCTGTGAATCCGTCTACCCCGGGTGCCTTTTTTGGGTTGAAGCTTTCCGTCGCGGATCTGAGCTCCTCCGTCGTAAACTCTGGGTCATGGGTCTCATGATGGCTCCAGTCGTTTATCCGGTCAGCAAGAGCTCTGATCCGACGATGGTCTAAGCTGTCCTCCTCCACTGCATCCTCCGGGTAGAACGTATCCGCCAGTAATCTCGCAGATCCTTCCTGCCCTGCTTCCCTGCCGTTCCATACCAGCGGCAGATCTTCTTGCCTTTTTGTAGTATTCTTAATGACCCTATAAATCCCCTCCCAAACCCCTTCCCTGTCTTGTTTCTCACAAAATCCCTTCCAACTCTCAGTTGTGCACTTTTTAACTTCTAATTCATATTTCTCCTTCTCTTTCAGGTACAGAGCAACAACACCTTCTCTACGTGACGCCGCAGCACATCGGATTCTCCTCTTTCTAGTGGCGACATCGTGCTTCATCTTTTCGAGTTCTTCGGACCACCACGGCATGGTAAGTGTTTGTATTTCCTTTTTCTTTGGTATTGCTTCGTTGCATGCTTCAGTTATTACTACAGTATATTTTCGAATAATGCTATCTAAGAGTTCCTTGTTATTTATCTGGTCTATTTGTGTTTTATTGATTCTATTTTCTACTTTTAACTGGTTCATTTTATCATAAAATAATTCCCAGTTAGCTTTTTTGGTATGGTATAACCTAGTTGTTCTTTTAATACTGATACCTTTCCCTTTTTTTAATTTAATTTTTATAAGTATGCCGTTGTGGTCCGAGCTCGTCAAATCTTCAGCTACTGTCCATTCATCCACCAGGTCAAGCAAGTCCTCTGTGCATAAAGTGACGTCGACGTGGCTTGTTATCCTGCGCCCTCCTCTGATCGTATCGAAGGTGGGTTTGTCCCCGCAATTTAGTACCTGAAGATCCAGCTCACCAATCATTCCTATGAGTTCGTCCCCTCTGTCGTCGATGGCACTGCTTCCCCACCATGTACTTTTAGCGTTAGCGTCGCCTCCAACGATAGCTTTCTTGGGCTTTAGTTCGTTCATCATAACCGTTAACTGGTCCAGGTATGGCCCGATGGGTTGATCAGGCTCAAAGTAGTACGAGACGGCTAGCATCTCCCACACGCTTGTACGCAGCTTTACCACCACGATGTTATTGGTGGTAAATTTAGGGCACTGTATGACATCGATATCGTGGTTAAATACGACTATCGCCGCCTTTACAGTGCCCTCACTGTTACCCACGTTTTGGTAGACTCTAGCCCCCCCATACGACTTCATTGCCTTTATACTACCCACATACGGCTCCTGGACCAGCGCAACGGCTATTTTGCGTTTTGTAGCTTCGAGCATGAGCTCGTTAGTCGCCAGCTGCTTTCTTTGGAGGTTAGCTTGGGCTACGATATAGAAATGAGCAGTTGCCATGTGTAAGACCCCAGGGACCACCTTAGCAGTACGCTATTGCAGCTCGAGCTAAGGTATCCCATTTTTTTCGGACCGGGCATTCCTGGTTATAAACTGTATGGCCTGTATCGTCATGTTTTTCTCTGACACAGTTCTTGCACGTTGGTCTATCGCCGGTTGCCAGCACAGTACATTCGGTCTTCAGATGTGGACCGCCGCAATAGTTGCACAGGTCTGCTGGCTCCGTACACAATTTTCGGCCATGCCCATAAGCCAAACACTTTGTGCACTGTATGAGGGGCGTTTGGTCTTGCACTCTGACGCACTGCAGGTCGATGAAAATTCTGCCGGCCGCGATAAGTCTCTGCCACAATTTCGGTGTCACCTGTAGGACCACATGATTCTCTAGTGAGTTTCGTGCCCTCCTCCGGTATTTCACCGTGGCAGTCGCCTCCTCTGCCGTCAGGTCCTGCAGCAAACGGGCGTTCTGGATCTTTAAGGCAGTCGAGATATCCTCGTCGGTGTTATAGGACAAGAGGTCCTTGATTATAACAAGCGGGTTTCGATTTTTTGCCTCTTCCACTTTTAGGTTTTTATCCATTTTGAGTTGGGCTGTTGTTTTTGCCATCTCCTCTTTGCTATTGAAGCTTAGGATAACCCTCTTGTCCTTGACTTTTCGGAGTCTCTCGATCTGTAGGCCACTGTTTTTCGCGTCTAGTATCTGCTTGACCCTCCCTACTACCTCTGCGCTGGTGTCCATAATGACATCGGACGACACAATGACTGAGTGCTTCGGTTTTTGACCCCAGGTGTTTTGGGGTGTGATCACGGCCTCGGCATAGGTGGGAGCTCTCTCTTTAATCTCGTAGACCATTTTTCCCATTTCTCGGGTGGTCTCCTCGAGCGCTCGAATCTCCTGAAGGATTGCTGTGTCACTGTGTCGTTCTTTGTCACGTGACTCTTGTGTCTCCTTTTGTTTTTGCATTACTGCCTGCAGTTCTTTGATCATCCGGTTGCCCTCCTTCACGATCAGGGTTTGCTCTTCTAGAGCGGAACGCAACCAAGTGATACCCCCCAGGTTATTCCCATCTTCCTTGTCTTTATGACCTTCGACTCCCCTCTGTTGTTTTTGTCCATCCCTTCCCTTATCCGCCTCTTTTACCAGCTGGTACATTCGTTCTATTGAAGCGGTTACTTCTTTCTTTATCTCCGCCTTTAAATTGCGCGAGTTGTTGAGGTGGAGCTTCGCCTTGTTCAGACAGGCTCTCGCCTCCGCTGTGATGTTGGGGTAACTAGCCTCGGACTTTTTTGTTAAGCTTGCGGTATCCAGTACTCGCCGCGTCTCAAGAGTGCTGGCAGTATCCTGAGAGGTGGTTGGCGTAGCGTCACGCTGTAAGTTCGGGGACTTGGCCTTCGGCTCTACTTTCCCGGCTTCCCATTCTCCGATGCTACGTCTCACACAGGGAAGCGAAGGCCCAGCCTTCTCTGTCGAGCGCGGCGAGCACTTGGAGCCCGGTGAGCTCGCGTCCTTTTTAGCCGGTGTGCGGTACATTTTAGTAGTTTGGGTAAAGGTTAGGTTCATGAAAAGGCAATTAGAAAATACTGGCGGTACTTCTGTGTCCCTGTAAAGGGGGGAAAACACAGAAAGTATCCGAAAGATATGATTGAGTAAATTTACCGTACGGTCGCAAGACCGTTGAGTCAATATTGACAGTTAAATTTATGAAGTTCCGTCAGGGGATACTTAAAAGCGTTAAAACACGTTGTTTGAGTCCTGATTTTATATTATAAACAAAAATGGTACTTTAAAATAAGCTAATATTTTCGAATCTAAATCTAAAATCGAATGTTTACCTAGCCGATGTTAAAGGGGTGGGTGAACAAGAGGTTATTGAAGTTCTTGTACACCAGGCGTATGTGCGTGGTGTCAGAGGACGCGTTTCGACTTGGGCTAGTGGCCTATTGAGTTATTGAAATTAATGTAGATTCCCTGTAAAGGGGGGAAAGTATAAGAATGGTGGAAATTTCGATCACCGGATAGGACTCGGCCTCGCAGAATGCAAGCCGGAACACAGGTAGACTTAAGCTATGCTACTAACTTATACACTAACAAAAAGGGTCCCAGACCCTTAGTCTATATAATCTAAGTAGACCGAATTAAAATACGGTATTATCTGTTAAATCTGTAGGAGCCAAAAGAAAGCTCTTTTTCTCCCGATTCTAAAGACCCCAAACTCGGTAGGTCTACTAACCCTGGTTGCGGAGTTAGGGCTCGGGGGGGTGAGGTGATCCTGGAGGGGCAGTGGAGGGGGAATATATATATATAAATAAATAAAAACAGGGTATGGGTGATTTGGATATATACAAATGTACTACGGGAATAGTATTGGGGTCGAAAAGTGAGGGGGTCAAAATGGGGGTCTACCTGAATTATCTATATCTATGCTCTGGCCGGGAGGGGGGGTACTAGGGGGGGGGGAAAATTCGCTCAGAATTTTTGTATCTCCAGCGGTTTCCGAGATATGGATTTTTAGGAGGGACGTTCGCTGGTATTTACTGATGGTACTCGTATAGGTACTTATACATACATAATAGATATATTTTTGTAGTGACTGATATGAATATGGACTATGGAGATATTTGTAGGTGGAGGGGAGGTTGGTTAAATATATAAATAATATAAGGTGATGGGGGTAAATATTAGGGGGTGGCTTAGGGATACCCACAGCATATACTATACGTAGTATAGGATATGCAGGGTGGTGTCAAAAATGGGTTATTTCGCTCCGTTCCCGAGATATGCGCGTTTTTCGGATTTCAAAAGTGCCAGGTTCGGTTCTCAGTTGGCGATTTAAATTCTCTTGGCAAAGTTAATTTGACAATTCAAACCCAGCCCATACTCCTCCCCACGGGACGTAACTTGGATCCTATTTGTTGCGCGTGGGTTTTGTTGGTGTCTATTAAAAGCGGAAGAGTTGCACCCACTCCCACATGAATTCCGAACTCTCTGGTTTAGGGGTTCGCGCAAGGGGTAGCTGCAAAGTTGAGGGTTGCAGTGCCTCAGCCGCAAAAAGGGTGGTTTTTTATGATCCCCTGCCCCAAAAAATCCAAAATTCAGTTGTTGTGTTGGTTTTATTGGCTCTTGTGTTCTCCCGAAAATTTTGGGCACAAACCTCCCCTATTCAACCCTTAATCGCGCTAAGTTTACTCGAGAATTTAATTTTAATCATTTATTTCTCTTTTGCGTAGCAAGTATATAGTAAAAAATTATTTAAAATGTGGAGTCCTTATTAATATAGTATACCCCAGTATATAATGATTTTTAATCAGGTTTATCCGATTTATTTTTGTCTCTGGGGGAGGTTTATTGTTTATTATCTACGGTGCCTTGGCGTTATTTATGTTATAAATCTGTAATTAAATAATTCGGATAGATTTTATTTACAATGTTGGGTAGAGGAGGATATTCCCCATCCAGTGATACTAAATTTTGAGTTTTTACTTAATCCTGAAGGGTTGTAAATTTAATTTTAAAAAGATATTTGCTGACGGAAATATTTATATTACTATTTTTGGGCTTAAATATAAGGTGTAAAAATTTAAATACTATTCAGTTCTAAGGAGAGGCACCGAGTAATTATAATAAAAGTTTTTTCCAAATTTTTGGGGTGGAAACAAAGAACCCCCGAGTTTTTGAAAACTTAAAATCTAAATAACTTAAAAACTATAATTCCTTTAAAACCCAAATTTAAAATGTATACAGAAATGTATATGTCCAATTTTTTGCGTCTGTAAAATATATGTGTCAAGGATCTGGTTTTCCGGGAAATAATTTCCTAAGATAACAAAAAGTTTGGCCTGTTCTTTTCCAGGTGTTCCATGAGGATTTTTTCAGTGTCAGGTTGGTTTTTAGCTCCTCGTCTGCGTTGGTTTCTGGAACTATGTACAGGTTGGGTCGCAACCCTCGGGAACTATGACCACGTGCCACGTGGTTTTTAGTTTTTCGGTAATATCTCCGGAACCTTAAATCGGAAAATTCTGACTCAGGTGTCCAGAGGTAGGTCTTCACTCGTTGCACCTAACTGTATTAGCCGATACACAGGTGTCCACTTAAAATCGAGCAGCGTCGACCGCCAAAGCTTTTGATATATGGTTTTTCGTCAATATTTTGCACAATTTTCCACTTTTCACTTTTTTGAATGCACTATTAGCTGCGCCTTAGCAGCGCGCTTCTGGTGATATATCACACTTATCACTTTTCACGAAAAAACCTATTTTTTGGAATTTTTAAGCGCGGAGCGGCTCAAAACTGATCTGCTCACGGCGGCGTGCACCGTGTGACTGGTTAGGTTAGGTTAGGTTAGGTTAGGTTAGGTTAGGTTAGGTTAGGTTAGGTTAGGTTAGGTTTTTTTTTTTTTTTTTTTTTTTTTTTTTCCGTCAGGAGTGGGAAATCCTCATGGACGCCCAGACTGCCTCACAGATGAGCCAGCCTGGGCAGTGCCGGACTCTTACCGGCTAAAACCACACTCCTGCCTTACAATTGTACCACAGACTTTGCGTCCGTGCCTTTTTTTTGTACTTTACTTTTTGCCTCATGAGCTCCACGTACAAGTGGTGACTCCAGAGTACAACATTCACATGTTTATTTATAAATACTTAACAACTAGTGTGAGTCCATCACATATTATGTATATATATATATTTTTTTTTTTTTTTTTTTTTTTTTTTTTTTTTTTTTTTTTTTTTTCCCCTATTCTAACGTTACTTTAACCTAACGTTTTTCCACCTTAAAAACTTTCCCGTGGTGCCCACCTGGCATCCCTAACCCGACGTATGTATTGAGTCCGCTCCACTCGACACCATTTTAGGGGATGGAGCGGTCCAACACACACGCCACCATCAAAGTGATGCCAGTCGTGCACCACCAATTTGTCTCATTGATAATTACACAATACAATTTTTACATACATTATAAATCAACTGCGGGTTTCCCACCGCAATACCAAAAACTGCGACCAGGCGTTTTTTTTTTTTTTTTTTTTTTTTTGCCTCATCTTTCAGAGCTGTCGTCCAGTCCACTGGGACCCATTGCGTCAAAAGCACCGTCAGTTATTGTTGTGGAAGGCGTATCAGTGCGTCAACGACTTCCATGTCCCGATGCCGCATGGCCATCTTTAGGTTACTATTGACGATGTCCATGGTAGACGCTTCCAGTGCTCGCCTCACAAAACGTCCAATGATGTCGTCGGCGTTGTCGGCGTAGTACGTACAGCTGGCTGTGTGTCTAGATACGGCCACTACCGCATGGGGGACGCTGCTGTGAATCCTGGTGTTATAGGACCTTGCCTTGACGATTATTACTGACTCGCTGGTGAGACCCTGAGCTTCGTGTATCGTCAACACGCTCGACCCAGTACCCACTCCATATCCTTGGTCAATGAGGGTCTTTTTATCCTCCTGTGTGTGGACCAAGAAAAGTGTGTTGGGGAGGGTCCTGGGTATATTGGCGCCCGTGAACTTCTTCAGCTGCAGGGAGTGGATCTGCTTCCGTGACGAGTAGATGCCGGGATAAACTTCTCCGAGGGCGTACGCGACATCCATCGGGTTCCGGTGCGTACAGGACAACTCTTGGCAGATGGTCGCCACAGAGTTCGGACGGGCGTAAGAAAGGGGAAATAGGTTTTCCCTGTCCAGATAGGGCAGTTGGTTGATGTCGCCGATGAGAACCACCTCACTAGCACCTGACAACCGCACCAGCATCACTATAGCCCCAAAATGGTTCATTAGTGCCTCGTCCACAAGAATTCGCTGACATTTGTGAGGCCCTGTGAACCCATTCGATAGTGTTGAGGCCATAGTGCGCACCTTGGTTCTGTTGTCTTTACCAATTTGAGGCGCTAGCTTCTGCCGCAGATCTTTTGCGGCTTCGGTTGTAGTGGTTACGATGACATCGTTTTCCCTATTAAAGTTTTTAATAACCCATGTCGTCTTGCCGCATCCCGGAACGCCGTTTACCCAATTTATTTTTGGCAATGCCCAGCTACTGCTTCGACCTATGGTCCTCGAGATTGCTTCCGCTTGTTCGAGGATCTTGTCTACCAGCATAATTTTGGTACACCGGGCTATTACCACTATTGGGTCACATTCGGGTGTCACGAAGGTAATGCGGCCAGTCCGCGAAGTTTCTGACTCATTCAACGGTACGAAGCCATCCGTTGCATTGTATGCAGCCATGTACTGGCCCGTCATTTCTCCCTTGATGACTTGGGAGGTGGCGTTATTGTATATGGCTGCTTCGGCCTCCTCGAGTCTCACCCTAAGCAAACCTTCAATCTCTAATTGGTACGACTGCATAATTTTCTGGCAGGTCATGAGATTGACGGCTTTTGTTGCTTTTGTAATTGCTTGGAACTCAAGAAAGGCGTTCTCAACATGGTCTCCAGGCTCCGTTACCGTCCTGAGTTTTGGCGGGCTGACCTGCCCTCTGTCGGCCCTCGTTGGTATTGGTCGCTGCTCCTTTGTTGGATTTGGAGTGACCCTCGTAAACTCCCGTACTGCGGCCATCTGGCTACTTTGATGTGGCTTAACGAGCTTGTTTCTGTTTGCTCCCAGCAACTTACCGAGAAAACTTGAGACCGTCTTCAGTCTTTCCCTGGCCTTAATCTTCTCTTTTGAACGGCCGCTTTTTCCCTCTGAAGCGGCTTTCTCGGCGGTAAGCTTCTGTTGCAGTCGCTCTGAGCCGCAAGGCGTGGTCGGGGCTGAGATAGAGGATGCCTGATGATCAGACGTGGTCTGTTCCGGTTCCATAACCTTATGGGGAGGTTTGAGGAAGCTTAGATCTTCCCCCCTGTCCTCATAGACCACCACTTCGTGATTTTGTGCGGCCTTGATGCATCCGCACTTATCCGCAACCTCTCCCCTCTCGTAGCCAATCGCCATTGCATCCACGCTGATTATCCGGGGGTAACTGCTCGCAGACTGACCAGCGTCTCCGATTTCGGTAAGCAGTGAGCATGCCTGCGCGAACGGAGTTTCCCCATGCCACTCGAATAGTGCAATTGTCTTGTTTTGTAATCGCACTAGACGGTATCGGTGTTGGGCAAATTCCGCTACGGGTAACGCGTTAAAGTGGGTGCGTTCCATGCTCGCTTTTGAGGTGCTACCGTTGATCAAAGCTGCAAGGCCAGGTGATATGGCGACGTTATTCCCCCTTTCCTCACGGCAGAAGCTTATGCCGAGTCTCTCAGTGTTCTTGTTCATAAAGAGGGCCACGCCTCGCAGTCTGATGCCTGGTTGTCCGTTATCCCCGCATGAAAGTAACTGGCGTAAACCGAGGTGCAGGGGGTGGTCATCAGCTGGGGACTGCTGACGTCTGAGCTGTCCGTGGTGACGACTACTGTACCAACGGTCTGGATTGTTAGTGCTTGTGTTTGTGCAGCTGTGGGTGTAGCAGTACGTGCAAGTGGGATAAAAAGAGTTGAGCCATTAGCCCTCGCTACGATTTGCACGATCTTGCTCGCGAATGTCAAGAATGGTGTTCTGGTGGCCTTTTTCTCCATGATGGAATGGAGTGTGGACTGTGTTACTGATAGCTGGATTTCAGTTTCCAGGTCCATTCTTTCACGACCGAATCTTGGGCATTCTGTGAGCACGTGCCATACCGTCTCTTCGCAGTTGGGATCGCAGACACATGAGGGACTGTCCTTAAGATGGAAGCGATGGAGATAAGCCCCGAATCCTCCGTGTCCGGTAAATACTTGGACATGGGTAGGTGATAGTGCCATGCCCTTGAGGACCTTTCTTGCCCCTTGAACGGTGGGGAAGAACACCTTGGTCACTGAGCCTGTACTGGAGGATTCATAGCGTTGCTGCCATTTTTTAACAGTTTCCTCACGTATCTGCCTCCTTACGAATGATATTGGTACTTTGTCGTAGTCCGGAGCTGTCTTCTTGGTGAGTGCTGCTTTCTTTGCCAACTCATCAGCTCTTTCATTTCCAGGAGTACCAACGTGTGCTCTCAACCAGAACAGCCTCACGTCTCTGTCTTCCTCTCGGATCTCGCGGACCAGTCTCTTTATGCCGAGTGCTAAAGGGTGATTAACAGACGGGCTCCTCAACAAATCGAGCGAAGATCTTGAATCGCTTAATATGTTGACGGAGGCCATCCTAGATGTTCTCACCATCTTGACTGCTCGATAAAGTGCGTACATTTCCGACTGAAAGACAGTGTTGTGGGGCTCCAAGCGAAAGGTTGAGTATCTGGTCTCCTTGCCTTCGTTCCACCAAGTAAGGGCAGCTCCGACTTTTCCCTCTATTTTGCTGCCGTCTGTGTATATCTGGGGTCCAGTTACTTGGCGGTCACTCAGGGTTCCAGGGTCCAGGTTCTCGAGGCACTCGTACTCCGTTATTGTAAGTCGCGATGGATGCGGCATCCGCGACGGCCCAGCCTTGCGCTCAACCTCCCTTCCCGGTGGCAGATAATCCTCGGAATGACCCTTCTTGATTTTGAAGAGGGTGGCAGCCTCAGTTACCCGGAGGTCCAAGGGCAGTTGACTTGACAGAATCAGAGCCGATGTCAGAGACACCGTGCGGTATGCTTTGCAGATCTTCTGCGTGAATCCTCTCTGCAGCGAGTCTAACTGATTCCTCGTCATCAGTTTCTCTGCTGCCGGAGCCCATGCACTCGCTGCATACAGCACGATTGGCTCTATCACCGACACGTATATGGTTCTGATTATCTCGCTGTTCAGACCCCATGTCACCCTTAAAGGTGAGTTTGTGGTCTATGATGAGTCCCAGCAGCTTGATCTCTTCTACTAGATTCAGCCGAGTACCAGACATGTGAATAATCGGTGTGTCATATTTAAGCCGCTTTGTTATCACCATTGCGTTGGTTTTATGAGCGGCAAAACGCAGCTTATTTTCTGCACCCCATTCTGAGACTGTCTGCAATGTGCTGTCGGCTGTCTGCTGTAGGGAACTGACTTCGTGGGACGAGAAAACAAGGACCACATCATCCGCGAACGCCTGACAGTATATTCCCATTGCTGTCATTTTTTCGAGGAGTGAGTCTAGGATAAGGTTCCAAAACGTCGGACCGGCTATTGAGCCCTGGACGCATCCTTTCGTGGTACCCTTTTCGCTAGACGCTCTGGCGTAATTTACCCTGATATATCGATCCTCCAGGTATGATGCTACGAGAGTATAGAGGTTCCTTGGGCAGTTTTTTCTTAACATCTGCTTTTTGAGGGCGGGCCACCACGCGTTGTCGAAGGCCCCCTCTATGTCCAATGATACTAAAAGCACTATCTTTTTGGCGGTTAGGTTAGGTTAGGTTAGGTTAGGTTAGGTTAGGTTAGGTTAGGTTAGGTTAGGTTGGGGGATCCCCCACAGCGCATACTTCCTCGCAGTTTCCCCCGGGCAACGCCGTGTCTGACCACCGTAACGGAGTGGCAGACCGGCGGCTAAAGTGCGCTGTGATTCGCAGACAAAAATGCGGTCGTCTGCGAATATGACGAGCAAACCCACGCGTGACGCCTCTGGGCGTTTTATGTCGAATCGCTCCTCCCAGGGCGATTCAAACGGCCCTTCTCAGGGCCAACCCAACGGCCCTTCTCAGGACCAACCCAACGGCCCTTCTCAGGGCCAACCCAACGGCCCTTCTCAGGGCCAACCCAACAGCCCTTCTCAGGGCCAACCCAACGGCCCTTCTCAGGGCCAATCCAACGGCTCTTCTCAGAGCCACGCCGGCGGCGCTTTGGCGTCGGAAGCTGACCGCGCACCATCTGCGGCCAGCTTTTTCAGTAGGCCAGGCGAGTTGTCGGACTCCGATGACTCCATTATGGACACGTCGGGGGCCGAAAGCGACCGCTTCAAGCGGAAGAGGTCCGAGGGCTCCTCGGAGTCGACTCGAGGTGGGGCGAAGAAGAAGTCGAAATCTAAAAAGGCTTCGGCTTCTACTGCGCTTTCTACCCACAATGTGGGCTTGGTGGACGCCGAGCGCCAGCTACACCTAGCAAAAAGGGCGCAACTACAACTAGACCTGGAGGAGAGGGTCGCCGCCAAGGAGCAGCATGCGCAAGTTGCCAGATCGAGGGCCGGCTATGGTGCATCCAAGGTACTGTATGCCGACCACTCCCTGGCGGAATTGGAGCTCATGGCGCAAGAAGATAAGGAGGAGGTCCTGGAGGTCGCCTCAAAGTCTTCAAATTTGAAGGGGACTTTTCAGAAGGCCCTCAAATGCCGGGCCGCCAGCATGCACGGCATTGTTCTGGAGCTGGTGAAGCGGACGGCCACGGACGAGACACGTCAGCTTCAGGCCAAGGTGGATCGCCTGCAGGCGGAGGTCAGCCAGCTACACCAGAAGCTGGCTGAGGCCACGGCCACGCCTGCCCAATCTGCCCTTGGTCCGGTGGTAGGAGGCTGCTCCTCCTCCCCTGCCAGCCTTGAGGCAACAATCCGTGGGGTTGTCATGGAGGAGAGGGCCTTCATCAGAGCCTGCTTCGCAGGCATCGAGGACCGACTCTTGCCGGAAAGGCGGCTCCGCCCGCCGCTAGCGGCGGACAATAGTCCACCACCGAGGGAGCCGGAACCTGCGCCTCTAGCAGGCCCGGTATCCAAGGGCAAAGGAAAGGGCAAGAAGACTAAGGCGGCTTCTCATACACCCACCACAAGCGCGGAGGGAGCGCCTGGGTCGTCTGCTACTCCAGCAGCAGCTCCCGAGAACTCGCAGGAGGAAGACGCCCTTCTTCCCTCCACCACCCCGTCCAACCAGTCGTGGACGGAAGTGGCCAGGAGAGGAAAGGGAAAAAAGGGGAAAAGGTCGGGCCCCGAGCCCGCTGCGACTGGTCCTGCAGCCAAAAGGGCCCCAGCCGGCGGGAGAAAGCTGGTTCCTCCCAAAACCGCGGCCGTCGTGGTGACTATCACCCCGGAGGCCGTGGGGAAGGGCGAGACGTATGAGTCCGTCCTAAGACGGGCTCGTACCAATGCTGATCCCTCCCGGCTGGGGATCAGCAACATCACGTGCCGTCTAACCCTAACCGGGGCCCGAATTTTCGAGTTCTCGGGGGAACAGCGCGGTGCAAATGCGGACCTCTTCGCAACAAAGTTGCAAGAGGTCATTGCGGATGCGGCAACGGTCGTCAGGCCCGTTAAGACCGCAGCCTTGGAGGTGGCCGATCTGGATGATTCGGTCACCAAAGAGGATGTGGTAGCGGCCGTCGCGGCGGCTGGAGGCTGCGACGCTGGCGCAGTGAAGGGTGGAGCCATCAGGCTCGGCCGCCGCGGCATGGGCGTCATCCGCCTTGAGTGCCCAGTCGCCGCGGCTGGGGCCGTCCTTGCTGCGACCAAGGGACGGCTGCTTGTGGGGTTCAGCACGGCTGTGGTCCGGCCGCTTGAAGACCAGCCTGTTCGCTGCTTCAAGTGCTTCGCGTTTGGCCACACCCGAGCCACGTGTCCGTCCAAGTTCGACTGGGGAGACACATGCTTCCAATGTGGACAGGAGGGACACAAGAGTGCTGCATGCCACGCCGCAACCGCACCACACTGTGCGGCGTGTGCTGCCAGTGGCCGCCCCGCGGACCACAGGATGACGGGCAGGAGCTGCAAGCCCCCTGTGAAGAAAGGCATAGTGCGGGCGCAGGTTCGCCCTGTTGCTGCCACCGCCGCCGTCGTCGTCGCCGCTGTAGCTCCAGCGGCGGTAGCTGAGGGGACCGGTACGATGTCGGAATAATGGTTTCTAACTACCGCATCCTCCAGACGAACACCAATCACTGCAGAGCGGCCCAGGACCTGGTGGTGCAGGTCATGGCCGAGTGGTTGGTGAACGTAGCGGTGGTCGCCGAGCCTTACTATATCCCCGGCAGCTGGCTGGGTGACGAGGACGACTCGGTGGCATTAGCGGCGCGGTCTTCCACAGACTCCCCTCCCCTCTCGCTATTGGAGAGGGGACCGGGATACGTGGCCGCCGCGTGGGGAGACATGGCCATTGTGGGCGTCTATTTCTCCCCAAACCGCCCTCTTCAGGACTTTGAGAACTATCTCGGAGTCTTGGCCGCCGTGGTCGGCAGGGCGGCGCCGCGTCAGGTCTCCGTGCTGGGAGACCTGAATGCCAAGTCGGTGACCTGGGGCAACCCGGCCACCGACGCACGTGGGCGGGCAGTGGAGATGTGGGCAGCCTCCTCTGGACTCTCTCTTTTGAACAGAGGAAGCGTCCAGACATGCGTGCGGCGGCAGGGTGGCTCAATAGTGGACGTCACTTTCGCCACCCCTGCGTTGGCCGCGCGCGTGTTGAACTGGCGGGTGGACCTGGTGGAGACTATGTCGGACCACCGCTACGTGCGGTTCGACATCTCCACCAGTGGCCCCGGAGAGACGCAGCCCTTCTCGGTGCGATCACCGTTCCCACGGTGGGCTCTAGCCCGCCTCGACAGGGAGGCAGCTGTGGAGGCGGCTTTCGTCCAGGACTGGCTTTCGCCGCCTTCTGCCGGCCTGGATGTGGACACCGTAGCGGGGCACCTGAGGGAGTCTATGACCGAGGTATGCAACTCCAGCATGCCTCGGTCTCGCCGACCACTGCCCAAACGTGCCGTGTACTGGTGGTCGGTGGAGCTGGCGGGGCTTCGAGCAGCGTGTGTGGAGGCCAGGAGGACCTACACGCGGAGACGGCGGCGGCGTCAACGGGACCAGGCCGACGAGGACCACCTCTATGAGGTATACATGGAGGCAAAAATGGTCCTCGATCGGGCTATCACCGCCGCCAGAGACTCGTCGAGAGCGGAGCTGCTGGAGGGTCTCGACAACGACCCCTACGGGAGACCATATAAGGCGGCACGCAACAAACTGCGCCCCTTTGGTCCCCCGGTGGCCGAGACCCTGGAGCCCTCATTTCTGGATGGGGTGGTTCAGTCCCTTTTCCCGTGCAGGGACAACTTCACCCCACCAATGATGGGCCCACCGCGGGGGATAGATCCGCCAGCTGAGGAAGAAGAGGCGGCCCCTCCTGTCACGGAGTCGGAACTTGACACGGCTATTCTTCGTATCCGCGCCAAGAAGACAGCTCCGGGCCCCGACGGTGTTCCGGCAAGAGTGGTGGCAATCGCTGCCACTCAAATGGAGGAGAGGTTTCGGGACCTCTTTAGCGCATGCCTTGCGTCTGGAAGGTTCCCGAAACCGTGGAAGGAGGGGCAGTTGTGCCTCCTTCGCAAGGAAGGCCGCCCAGCAGACTCCCCCTCGGCATACCGGCCCATCGTTCTGCTCGATGAGGTCAGCAAAATGTTCGAGGGGATTATCGCTGCCCGCCTAAAGAGCCATCTGCGGAGTATCGGGCCGGACTTGTCGGACGCTCAGTTCGGTTTTCGGGCTGAGCGTTCCACGGTGGATGCGCTGGCCTGCCTTAAGGGCCAGGTGAAGGAGGCAATGGAAGCGGGGGACGGATTGTTGGCTGTGTCATTCGACATAGCGAATGCCTTCAACTCTGTTCCCCACTCCACCATCCTAGAGGCGCTCCGATACCACGGAGTGCCTCGATACATGCGCAGGCTGCTGGCCGACTACCTGGAGGATCGGGCGATCCTCCTGGTAAATAAGACTGGCCAAGTCCGGCGGTACGCCGTTGAGGCTGGCGTTCCACAGGGGTCAGTCTTAGGACCTCTCCTTTGGAATGTCGGCTATGATTGGCTCTTGCGGGGAACTCTCCTCCGAGGCACGAGTGTCGTCTGCTATGCGGATGACACTCTCCTCACCGCCCGTGGGGGGAGTTTCAGGGAGGCGGCCAACTTGGCCTCGGCGGGCGGATCCTTGGTCGCAGGGAGAATTCGCCGCCTAGGTTTAACGGTGGCGCTGCACAAGACCGAGGCCGTGTTCTTCCACGGCCCTCGCCAGCGCCCCCCACCTGACGCACACATCTTCGTGGAGGGCGTCAGAATTGAGGTGAAGGCCCAGATGAAATATCTGGGTCTTGTACTCGACAGCAGGTGGCGCTTCGGTCCACATTTTAGCGGGCTGTCGTCGCGCCTGCTGAAGACCGCGGGCGCGCTCTCGTGGCTGCTTCCCAACTTGGGGGGGCCTAGCGCGCGATGCCGGCAACTTTACGCCGGAATCTTGAGGAGTATGGCCCTCTACGGGGCTCCCATCTGGGAGGAATCGCTCCAAAGGAGAGAGAACGCCGCCGCCTTGCGGGCGCCCCAAAGGGCCATAGCTCAGCGGGTGGCGCGGGCCCACCGCACCGTGGGCTTTGCGGCAGCATGTGCTCTGGCCAGCACCCCTCCTTGGGAACTTGAGGCGTGGGTGCTCGCCAGAGTATATGAATGGATGGCAGGGCGGAGGGCGAGAGGAGAACGCCCAGCCCCGGAAGAGCGGGAGGCGGTCCGACGGGAGGCGAAGGACGCCATTGTTGTCCATTGGACGGAGGACCTCGCCATCGCAGCCTTCGGGCGCCGAACCCTCGACGCGATTGGGCCAGTCCTGCGAGACTGGCTCGAGCGGTCGCATGGGTTCCTCTCCTTCCGTCTGGTGCAGGTGCTGTCCGGACACGGTTGTTTCGGATCGTACCTGCACCGGATCGGACGAGAGGAGACGCCGTCGTGCCACCACTGTGGCGCGGCGGAGGACGCGGCGCAGCACACCCTCGAGGTGTGCCCGTCGTGGTCCGAGCCGCGCTGTAGTCTCATCGCGGTGATCGGACCGGACCTCTCACTCCCCGGCTTGGTTAACGCCATGCTGAGGGATGAGAGGTCCTGGGCGGCAGTCGCCTCCTTCTGCGAACACGTCATGTCCCAGAAGGAGGCGGCGGAGCGCGTGCGGGAAGACGATCCTGACGCGGCGCCGCTCCGAAGGCGGAGAAGGGGTCGAAGAAGACGTCAGTTTGAAAGTCATCTCCGACTCCTCCCAGGTGGAGGCCAGCAGGCAACGGGTGCGGGGGCACCCTTGTCTGTATTGCACAGGCTTCCACCAGTGTCGGACGGGAATGGCCAGGTGTTCCCGGCCATTTCCGTAGCCCCCCAGCCTGGGGGGCATGCGGGGCCCGCCAGCTAGGCAGGCATGCGCCGGGAGGGTTGTGGAAGTAAAGGCTGAGCCGGTTTCCCATGGCCCTCCCATCACGGCGATGTGGGAACACCGCTGAGTTTTAGTGGGTATACTGTCATTACCGACAGGAGTCCCACATACCCCGACTCGTCCCCCACGAGCGGGGATGCGTAATGCATTTCTCAGCGATAAAAAAAAAAAAAAAAAAAAAAAAAAAAAAGGTTAGGTTAGGTTAGGTTAGGTTAGGTTAGGTTAGGTTAGGTTAGGTTAGGTTAGGTTAGGTTAGGTTAGGTTAGGTTAGGTTAGGTTAGGTTAGGTTAGGTTAGGTTAGGTTAGGTTTTTTTTTTTTTTTTTTTTTTTTTGTTTTAGCAGGAGTGGGAAATCCTCTTGGACGCCCAGACTGACTCACTGGTGAGCCAGTCTGGGCAGTGCCGGACTCTTACCGGCTAAAACCCACTCCTGCCTTTGCTCAGTGTCCCTCTGACATGATCAGAGACCTTTTTTAGCAGTATTTCTTATTTGACTTCATTCATTTTGTTATATTGTTTTATAAATCAGTCCCGTTTTACGAAATGGAGAGTTCCGTGGAAGCTTTCGCGACCCTTCTTGCTGTTTTTCTAAGGAATGTCTTAATTCGAGCAGTTCTTATATTTCTTATTTTCTAACAATAAACATCTAAACATAGTCTACATCGTAAATCTTATCTTATAGTATACCTTATTATATTACCTTATAATACGCTTTAATTTTTCTTTATTATTTTTGTATTTTTCTGTTTTGTTTTAATTTGTTTTGTTTTTTTGAGTCTACCTATGCTAATGTATAATAAAATCTATGATGTTTTTTTTTTTTTTTTTTTATCTATATTTTCTCTACTATATTTATAGTAATGGCTATGCTAATATAATTCAATATATCATATAGACATTTTTCTTATTCTATACGTTTATTTTCTATTCTATCGATTTTTAATACTAATGTAATAACTAATTTTCCTTGTTTATATTTACTTAATTTTGGCAGACTCAGAGCTGCTATTCTCGACATAGTTTTTAGCTCTAATTTGTTATGTGCTTCTCTTTGTTTTAGGTACTCTTTGACAATCTGCGCACTCCGGACTGGTGCAGCGCTTCGGATGCGGCTTCCCAAGATGTCCTGCTTCTTCATAACAACGAGCACGTTTGACCACAACGGTAAAGTAAGTTTGTTTTGAATTTTGCATGAATTTAATTTGGTATCTGTTTTTAATTGGTCCAACTTCTCACGAAGTTGACTCCAATTTGCTTGTTTAATATTGTGATTTATTTTGTTTCTAAAACTGTTTGTTGTTTTGAGTATCTGCACTTTAATTTTGAACACAGTACCGTTGTGGTTTTTGATTCCGGGAATCGCTGGATGGACTTCAGCAATACGCCACCGACAGGCGCGCCAACGCGTCCCATTTAAGGCGTATTGGGCACTCACTCTCAAAGGCGTTGTGGTCACTCCTGTCTCCTTTGGCCAATACGCAATTGTGGCATTTTGGTGCCTCCGCTGCCTGCCGTGACGGACAGTCCACTCGCAAGTGAGGGTCGCCACAATGAGTGCAGAGGTCGGCGGGCTGCGTGCACAGTTTACGGCTATGGCCGTAGCGCAGACAGCGAGTGCACTGCACCAGTGGCGACTGGTCCTGCACTCGAACTCGCTGTAGGTCTATGTGCACGCGACCCGCAATCGTTAGCCTCTGCCATACCGTCGGAGACACCTGCAGAATGACATGGCACATGTGGGGGTTCCTCGTCCTACGACGGTACTTCACCCCCAACCTCAGATCCCCCGCAGGTATGTCTCCGATAAGGTGGGTGTTTTGGATTTGCAGCGCTTCGGTAATTTCCGCATCCGAGTGGCAGGAGAGGACATCCTTGATGATTATCAGCGGGTCTTTGTTCCTCATTTCTGCAACAACCAGGTTGCCCGCTTTCTTAATCCTTTCAGTCACTCTGGTCATCTCCTCTCTTGTTTTGAACCCAAGGACCACCTTTTGGTCCCTCGCTTTGCGCAGCCGTTCCACCCTGGTGCCCTCGTTTCTGGCATCGACCGCCGTTCTGAGCTTCTCAATTACCTCTTCACCGGTGTCTTGATCATTCACAGATGATACAACTACCGAGTGAAGAGGCTCTTGGATGTGCTGCTTCGGACCGGCGGCTATCTCCGCGAAAGTTGGACTTTGGCCTGCGACGTAGCGAGGGGCCTGCTGGAGATGCTCCGACAGAGCCTGGGTATGCTGTTGGCACTCTTGCAATGCATGTTTGTGCTCCCTGAGGCCCACTATAAGGTTCTGCATCAGCTCCGTTGATTCACCCGCTGTCGGTGTGGGCTCCTTTTGGGTTTCCAACTTGCCACCCTCTTCGGTTCCCCTTGTTTTTTCAGTTTCAGCCTCCTTTACCAGCTGGTAAAGTCTTTCCACTGCTTTTGTAATTTCGTCTTTTATCTCCTTTTTTAGGTTTCGGGAACTCAGAAGTTGGATTTTTGCTTTGGAGAGACATGCCTTTGCCTCCGTGGTTCGATTCAAGTACCTCACGGGTTGAGCTTTTTGCGGCGAGTTCTCCTCAGTTCTCTCCAGCTGGTTCGGTCCTTCCAATTTGTTCTGACTGGAGAACGTTGGTTTCGACTTAGCTTTAGGGGGGGTAGACAGCGGGGCCGTCTTCGGAGGTGTTGCTGTTTTGAGGGGCTGTCCAGAACTCGGTCTATCAGCCTCCCACTCTCCGATACTACGCCTCACCGACGGGCCAGCTTGTGCCGGTCGTGACCTCCCCGTGTCAGAGCTCTCCTCCGAGACCTTTGTCTTATTAACCGGTGTCCTAATTCCGAACATTTTAGAGCGATCGAAGGTTCGGGACTGTGGAACGACTAAATTGCCAGTGGACACGAGTGTCTGTACCGAATCCCTGTAAAGGGGGGATCGGCCAGTAGTAAAATAAAAGTGTAAATAATACGAGTCCTATAGCTAGGACTTTCGTCAGTCAGGTATTGTTAAGACAATAATTAATATGCGTTCAAGGTGACGATACTAGGCCTTGATACCGCCGAATTAATGTATTCCTATTGCCGAAAGGTGTGTAAGAGGCTTGGAGAGCTAAAAACTGAAAGTTATAATTTTGCTAAAACTGAAATGATTACCTGGCCAGTAAGGACAGGGTGGGTGGGAGGGCAATTTTTCACCTTTTTATATTAGCTAGGCGCACGTGCGAGGTGTCGAAAGACGCGTCTCCGCGCGGGCTAGCGACCTATGCAGCTTTTGGAATTATTTCAGAGCAAAAATTTTGAGTTTCAGTCAAAAAACGTGATTTTCGACTGAAAATTTCGTGAAAACCGGGAATTACAACTACCGAACGGGACTCGAGCACGCGGAACGCGCACCAGAATACAGGTAAGGCAGGTAAGTATATATTAAAATTAAATCTGAGTTGAATTTGGTGAGAAAATATTGAGATAAAAATTAAATTAGGTTTTCTTAAGGAAAATATTGAAATTTTTTCTAAGTCCCAGACGAAAAAAAAATTTTTTCGCGTAAATGTCAATTTAGAACAGTCAGATAGTAGGATGGAACCTATTTGAGATCGATTCAGCTGAAAACAGCTTCCGAATGCGTCACCTGGATGCAAAGTTATAACGATTTGATGAAATTGCTGTGTTCCTAAGGTGGATTTCGTCTGTTGGTGAATTTATTTGATTTAAAAAATGAAGCCTTTTTATATTAGCTAGGCGCACGTGCGAGGTGTCGAAAGACGCGTCTCCGCGCGGGCTAGCGACCTATGCAGCTTTTGGAATTATTTCAGAGCAAAAATTTTGAGTTTCAGTCAAAAAACGTGATTTTCGACTGAAAATTTCGTGAAAACCGGGAATTACAACTACCGAACGGGACTCGAGCACGCGGAACGCGCACCAGAATACAGGTAAGGCAGGTAAGTATATATTAAAATTAAATCTGAGTTGAATTTGGTGAGAAAATATTGAGATAAAAATTAAATTAGGTTTTCTTAAGGAAAATATTGAAATTTTTTCTAAGTCCCAGACGAAAAAAAATTTTTTCGCGTAAATGTCAATTTAGAACAGTCAGATAGTAGGATGGAACCTATTTGAGATCGATTCAGCTGAAAACAGCTTCCGAATGCGTCACCTTTTTTTTTTTTTTTCTGGGTGGGAAATCATCAAATAACTTCTCCCGCTCTGGGCGGAGCGGGAGGGCGTGTCAGACTCTTACTGACTAAAACCCACCCGTGTTCCTTCAGTTGCCGTGTTGCAAGGGGGCCACGATTTCCCTATCGGTTTTCTTCGAACCCCCGGCAGGCATTGGCCCTAGCGGACCCCGTCAATTCTGCTGACATCTCTTTGAGGCGCGCGTGGAACACAACGCGCCGTCGACCCGGGCTTGGTCCTTATCGGACGGCGAGCTACCCATTGCTCACCGTCCGCAAGCCCGCGCCTACGGTGGCCGGAAATCCTCTCGTGACTCCCGACGCCCAGGGCGTCTCCTGCTGCGGCCCGAATGCGTCACCTGGATGCAAAGTTATAACGATTTGATGAAATTGCTGTGTTCCTAAGGTGGATTTCGTCTGTTGGTGAATTTATTTGATTTAAAAAATGAAGCCTTTTTATATTAGCTAGGCGCACGTGCGAGGTGTCGAAAGACGCGTCTCCGCGCGGGCTAGCGACCTATGCAGCTTTTGGAATTATTTCAGAGCAAAAATTTTGAGTTTCAGTCAAAAAACGTGATTTTCGACTGAAAATTTCGTGAAAACCGGGAATTACAACTACCGAACGGGACTCGAGCACGCGGAACGCGCACCAGAATACAGGTAAGGCAGGTAAGTATATATTAAAATTAAATCTGAGTTGAATTTGGTGAGAAAATATTGAGATAAAAATTAAATTAGGTTTTCTTAAGGAAAATATTGAAATTTTTTCTAAGTCCCAGACGAAAAAAAAATTTTTTCGCGTAAATGTCAATTTAGAACAGTCAGATAGTAGGATGGAACCTATTTGAGATCGATTCAGCTGAAAACAGCTTCCGAATGCGTCACCTGGATGCAAAGTTATAACGATTTGATGAAATTGCTGTGTTCCTAAGGTGGATTTCGTCTGTTGGTGAATTTATTTGATTTAAAAAATGAAGCCTTTTTATATTAGCTAGGCGCACGTGCGAGGTGTCGAAAGACGCGTCTCCGCGCGGGCTAGCGACCTATGCAGCTTTTGGAATTATTTCAGAGCAAAAATTTTGAGTTTCAGTCAAAAAACGTGATTTTCGACTGAAAATTTCGTGAAAACCGGGAATTACAACTACCGAACGGGACTCGAGCACGCGGAACGCGCACCAGAATACAGGTAAGGCAGGTAAGTATATATTAAAATTAAATCTGAGTTGAATTTGGTGAGAAAATATTGAGATAAAAATTAAATTAGGTTTTCTTAAGGAAAATATTGAAATTTTTTCTAAGTCCCAGACGAAAAAAAATTTTTTCGCGTAAATGTCAATTTAGAACAGTCAGATAGTAGGATGGAACCTATTTGAGATCGATTCAGCTGAAAACAGCTTCCGAATGCGTCACCTTTTTTTTTTTTTTTCTGGGTGGGAAATCATCAAATAACTTCTCCCGCTCTGGGCGGAGCGGGAGGGCGTGTCAGACTCTTACTGACTAAAACCCACCCGTGTTCCTTCAGTTGCCGTGTTGCAAGGGGGCCACGATTTCCCTATCGGTTTTCTTCGAACCCCCGGCAGGCATTGGCCCTAGCGGACCCCGTCAATTCTGCTGACATCTCTTTGAGGCGCGCGTGGAACACAACGCGCCGTCGACCCGGGCTTGGTCCTTATCGGACGGCGAGCTACCCATTGCTCACCGTCCGCAAGCCCGCGCCTACGGTGGCCGGAAATCCTCTCGTGACTCCCGACGCCCAGGGCGTCTCCTGCTGCGGCCCGAATGCGTCACCTGGATGCAAAGTTATAACGATTTGATGAAATTGCTGTGTTCCTAAGGTGGATTTCGTCTGTTGGTGAATTTATTTGATTTAAAAAATGAAGCCTTTTTATATTAGCTAGGCGCACGTGCGAGGTGTCGAAAGACGCGTCTCCGCGCGGGCTAGCGACCTATGCAGCTTTTGGAATTATTTCAGAGCAAAAATTTTGAGTTTCAGTCAAAAAACGTGATTTTCGACTGAAAATTTCGTGAAAACCGGGAATTACAACTACCGAACGGGACTCGAGCACGCGGAACGCGCACCAGAATACAGGTAAGGCAGGTAAGTATATATTAAAATTAAATCTGAGTTGAATTTGGTGAGAAAATATTGAGATAAAAATTAAATTAGGTTTTCTTAAGGAAAATATTGAAATTTTTTCTAAGTCCCAGACGAAAAAAAAATTTTTTCGCGTAAATGTCAATTTAGAACAGTCAGATAGTAGGATGGAACCTATTTGAGATCGATTCAGCTGAAAACAGCTTCCGAATGCGTCACCTGGATGCAAAGTTATAACGATTTGATGAAATTGCTGTGTTCCTAAGGTGGATTTCGTCTGTTGGTGAATTTATTTGATTTAAAAAATGAAGCCTTTTTATATTAGCTAGGCGCACGTGCGAGGTGTCGAAAGACGCGTCTCCGCGCGGGCTAGCGACCTATGCAGCTTTTGGAATTATTTCAGAGCAAAAATTTTGAGTTTCAGTCAAAAAACGTGATTTTCGACTGAAAATTTCGTGAAAACCGGGAATTACAACTACCGAACGGGACTCGAGCACGCGGAACGCGCACCAGAATACAGGTAAGGCAGGTAAGTATATATTAAAATTAAATCTGAGTTGAATTTGGTGAGAAAATATTGAGATAAAAATTAAATTAGGTTTTCTTAAGGAAAATATTGAAATTTTTTCTAAGTCCCAGACGAAAAAAAATTTTTTCGCGTAAATGTCAATTTAGAACAGTCAGATAGTAGGATGGAACCTATTTGAGATCGATTCAGCTGAAAACAGCTTCCGAATGCGTCACCTGGATGCAAAGTTATAACGATTTGATGAAATTGCTGTGTTCCTAAGGTGGATTTCGTCTGTTGGTGAATTTATTTGATTTAAAAAATGAAGCCTTTTTATATTAGCTAGGCGCACGTGCGAGGTGTCGAAAGACGCGTCTCCGCGCGGGCTAGCGACCTATGCAGCTTTTGGAATTATTTCAGAGCAAAAATTTTGAGTTTCAGTCAAAAAACGTGATTTTCGACTGAAAATTTCGTGAAAACCGGGAATTACAACTACCGAACGGGACTCGAGCACGCGGAACGCGCACCAGAATACAGGTAAGGCAGGTAAGTATATATTAAAATTAAATCTGAGTTGAATTTGGTGAGAAAATATTGAGATAAAAATTAAATTAGGTTTTCTTAAGGAAAATATTGAAATTTTTTCTAAGTCCCAGACGAAAAAAAATTTTTTCGCGTAAATGTCAATTTAGAACAGTCAGATAGTAGGATGGAACCTATTTGAGATCGATTCAGCTGAAAACAGCTTCCGAATGCGTCACCTGGATGCAAAGTTATAACGATTTGATGAAATTGCTGTGTTCCTAAGGTGGATTTCGTCTGTTGGTGAATTTATTTGATTTAAAAAATGAAGCCTTTTTATATTAGCTAGGCGCACGTGCGAGGTGTCGAAAGACGCGTCTCCGCGCGGGCTAGCGACCTATGCAGCTTTTGGAATTATTTCAGAGCAAAAATTTTGAGTTTCAGTCAAAAAACGTGATTTTCGACTGAAAATTTCGTGAAAACCGGGAATTACAACTACCGAACGGGACTCGAGCACGCGGAACGCGCACCAGAATACAGGTAAGGCAGGTAAGTATATATTAAAATTAAATCTGAGTTGAATTTGGTGAGAAAATATTGAGATAAAAATTAAATTAGGTTTTCTTAAGGAAAATATTGAAATTTTTTCTAAGTCCCAGACGAAAAAAAAATTTTTTCGCGTAAATGTCAATTTAGAACAGTCAGATAGTAGGATGGAACCTATTTGAGATCGATTCAGCTGAAAACAGCTTCCGAATGCGTCACCTGGATGCAAAGTTATAACGATTTGATGAAATTGCTGTGTTCCTAAGGTGGATTTCGTCTGTTGGTGAATTTATTTGATTTAAAAAATGAAGCCTTTTTATATTAGCTAGGCGCACGTGCGAGGTGTCGAAAGACGCGTCTCCGCGCGGGCTAGCGACCTATGCAGCTTTTGGAATTATTTCAGAGCAAAAATTTTGAGTTTCAGTCAAAAAACGTGATTTTCGACTGAAAATTTCGTGAAAACCGGGAATTACAACTACCGAACGGGACTCGAGCACGCGGAACGCGCACCAGAATACAGGTAAGGCAGGTAAGTATATATTAAAATTAAATCTGAGTTGAATTTGGTGAGAAAATATTGAGATAAAAATTAAATTAGGTTTTCTTAAGGAAAATATTGAAATTTTTTCTAAGTCCCAGACGAAAAAAAATTTTTTCGCGTAAATGTCAATTTAGAACAGTCAGATAGTAGGATGGAACCTATTTGAGATCGATTCAGCTGAAAACAGCTTCCGAATGCGTCACCTGGATGCAAAGTTATAACGATTTGATGAAATTGCTGTGTTCCTAAGGTGGATTTCGTCTGTTGGTGAATTTATTTGATTTAAAAAATGAAGCCTTTTTATATTAGCTAGGCGCACGTGCGAGGTGTCGAAAGACGCGTCTCCGCGCGGGCTAGCGACCTATGCAGCTTTTGGAATTATTTCAGAGCAAAAATTTTGAGTTTCAGTCAAAAAACGTGATTTTCGACTGAAAATTTCGTGAAAACCGGGAATTACAACTACCGAACGGGACTCGAGCACGCGGAACGCGCACCAGAATACAGGTAAGGCAGGTAAGTATATATTAAAATTAAATCTGAGTTGAATTTGGTGAGAAAATATTGAGATAAAAATTAAATTAGGTTTTCTTAAGGAAAATATTGAAATTTTTTCTAAGTCCCAGACGAAAAAAAAATTTTTTCGCGTAAATGTCAATTTAGAACAGTCAGATAGTAGGATGGAACCTATTTGAGATCGATTCAGCTGAAAACAGCTTCCGAATGCGTCACCTGGATGCAAAGTTATAACGATTTGATGAAATTGCTGTGTTCCTAAGGTGGATTTCGTCTGTTGGTGAATTTATTTGATTTAAAAAATGAAGCCTTTTTATATTAGCTAGGCGCACGTGCGAGGTGTCGAAAGACGCGTCTCCGCGCGGGCTAGCGACCTATGCAGCTTTTGGAATTATTTCAGAGCAAAAATTTTGAGTTTCAGTCAAAAAACGTGATTTTCGACTGAAAATTTCGTGAAAACCGGGAATTACAACTACCGAACGGGACTCGAGCACGCGGAACGCGCACCAGAATACAGGTAAGGCAGGTAAGTATATATTAAAATTAAATCTGAGTTGAATTTGGTGAGAAAATATTGAGATAAAAATTAAATTAGGTTTTCTTAAGGAAAATATTGAAATTTTTTCTAAGTCCCAGACGAAAAAAAAATTTTTTCGCGTAAATGTCAATTTAGAACAGTCAGATAGTAGGATGGAACCTATTTGAGATCGATTCAGCTGAAAACAGCTTCCGAATGCGTCACCTGGATGCAAAGTTATAACGATTTGATGAAATTGCTGTGTTCCTAAGGTGGATTTCGTCTGTTGGTGAATTTATTTGATTTAAAAAATGAAGCCTTTTTATATTAGCTAGGCGCACGTGCGAGGTGTCGAAAGACGCGTCTCCGCGCGGGCTAGCGACCTATGCAGCTTTTGGAATTATTTCAGAGCAAAAATTTTGAGTTTCAGTCAAAAAACGTGATTTTCGACTGAAAATTTCGTGAAAACCGGGAATTACAACTACCGAACGGGACTCGAGCACGCGGAACGCGCACCAGAATACAGGTAAGGCAGGTAAGTATATATTAAAATTAAATCTGAGTTGAATTTGGTGAGAAAATATTGAGATAAAAATTAAATTAGGTTTTCTTAAGGAAAATATTGAAATTTTTTCTAAGTCCCAGACGAAAAAAAATTTTTTCGCGTAAATGTCAATTTAGAACAGTCAGATAGTAGGATGGAACCTATTTGAGATCGATTCAGCTGAAAACAGCTTCCGAATGCGTCACCTTTTTTTTTTTTTTTCTGGGTGGGAAATCATCAAATAACTTCTCCCGCTCTGGGCGGAGCGGGAGGGCGTGTCAGACTCTTACTGACTAAAACCCACCCGTGTTCCTTCAGTTGCCGTGTTGCAAGGGGGCCACGATTTCCCTATCGGTTTTCTTCGAACCCCCGGCAGGCATTGGCCCTAGCGGACCCCGTCAATTCTGCTGACATCTCTTTGAGGCGCGCGTGGAACACAACGCGCCGTCGACCCGGGCTTGGTCCTTATCGGACGGCGAGCTACCCATTGCTCACCGTCCGCAAGCCCGCGCCTACGGTGGCCGGAAATCCTCTCGTGACTCCCGACGCCCAGGGCGTCTCCTGCTGCGGCCCGAATGCGTCACCTGGATGCAAAGTTATAACGATTTGATGAAATTGCTGTGTTCCTAAGGTGGATTTCGTCTGTTGGTGAATTTATTTGATTTAAAAAATGAAGCCTTTTTATATTAGCTAGGCGCACGTGCGAGGTGTCGAAAGACGCGTCTCCGCGCGGGCTAGCGACCTATGCAGCTTTTGGAATTATTTCAGAGCAAAAATTTTGAGTTTCAGTCAAAAAACGTGATTTTCGACTGAAAATTTCGTGAAAACCGGGAATTACAACTACCGAACGGGACTCGAGCACGCGGAACGCGCACCAGAATACAGGTAAGGCAGGTAAGTATATATTAAAATTAAATCTGAGTTGAATTTGGTGAGAAAATATTGAGATAAAAATTAAATTAGGTTTTCTTAAGGAAAATATTGAAATTTTTTCTAAGTCCCAGACGAAAAAAAAATTTTTTCGCGTAAATGTCAATTTAGAACAGTCAGATAGTAGGATGGAACCTATTTGAGATCGATTCAGCTGAAAACAGCTTCCGAATGCGTCACCTGGATGCAAAGTTATAACGATTTGATGAAATTGCTGTGTTCCTAAGGTGGATTTCGTCTGTTGGTGAATTTATTTGATTTAAAAAATGAAGCCTTTTTATATTAGCTAGGCGCACGTGCGAGGTGTCGAAAGACGCGTCTCCGCGCGGGCTAGCGACCTATGCAGCTTTTGGAATTATTTCAGAGCAAAAATTTTGAGTTTCAGTCAAAAAACGTGATTTTCGACTGAAAATTTCGTGAAAACCGGGAATTACAACTACCGAACGGGACTCGAGCACGCGGAACGCGCACCAGAATACAGGTAAGGCAGGTAAGTATATATTAAAATTAAATCTGAGTTGAATTTGGTGAGAAAATATTGAGATAAAAATTAAATTAGGTTTTCTTAAGGAAAATATTGAAATTTTTTCTAAGTCCCAGACGAAAAAAAATTTTTTCGCGTAAATGTCAATTTAGAACAGTCAGATAGTAGGATGGAACCTATTTGAGATCGATTCAGCTGAAAACAGCTTCCGAATGCGTCACCTTTTTTTTTTTTTTTCTGGGTGGGAAATCATCAAATAACTTCTCCCGCTCTGGGCGGAGCGGGAGGGCGTGTCAGACTCTTACTGACTAAAACCCACCCGTGTTCCTTCAGTTGCCGTGTTGCAAGGGGGCCACGATTTCCCTATCGGTTTTCTTCGAACCCCCGGCAGGCATTGGCCCTAGCGGACCCCGTCAATTCTGCTGACATCTCTTTGAGGCGCGCGTGGAACACAACGCGCCGTCGACCCGGGCTTGGTCCTTATCGGACGGCGAGCTACCCATTGCTCACCGTCCGCAAGCCCGCGCCTACGGTGGCCGGAAATCCTCTCGTGACTCCCGACGCCCAGGGCGTCTCCTGCTGCGGCCCGAATGCGTCACCTGGATGCAAAGTTATAACGATTTGATGAAATTGCTGTGTTCCTAAGGTGGATTTCGTCTGTTGGTGAATTTATTTGATTTAAAAAATGAAGCCTTTTTATATTAGCTAGGCGCACGTGCGAGGTGTCGAAAGACGCGTCTCCGCGCGGGCTAGCGACCTATGCAGCTTTTGGAATTATTTCAGAGCAAAAATTTTGAGTTTCAGTCAAAAAACGTGATTTTCGACTGAAAATTTCGTGAAAACCGGGAATTACAACTACCGAACGGGACTCGAGCACGCGGAACGCGCACCAGAATACAGGTAAGGCAGGTAAGTATATATTAAAATTAAATCTGAGTTGAATTTGGTGAGAAAATATTGAGATAAAAATTAAATTAGGTTTTCTTAAGGAAAATATTGAAATTTTTTCTAAGTCCCAGACGAAAAAAAAATTTTTTCGCGTAAATGTCAATTTAGAACAGTCAGATAGTAGGATGGAACCTATTTGAGATCGATTCAGCTGAAAACAGCTTCCGAATGCGTCACCTGGATGCAAAGTTATAACGATTTGATGAAATTGCTGTGTTCCTAAGGTGGATTTCGTCTGTTGGTGAATTTATTTGATTTAAAAAATGAAGCCTTTTTATATTAGCTAGGCGCACGTGCGAGGTGTCGAAAGACGCGTCTCCGCGCGGGCTAGCGACCTATGCAGCTTTTGGAATTATTTCAGAGCAAAAATTTTGAGTTTCAGTCAAAAAACGTGATTTTCGACTGAAAATTTCGTGAAAACCGGGAATTACAACTACCGAACGGGACTCGAGCACGCGGAACGCGCACCAGAATACAGGTAAGGCAGGTAAGTATATATTAAAATTAAATCTGAGTTGAATTTGGTGAGAAAATATTGAGATAAAAATTAAATTAGGTTTTCTTAAGGAAAATATTGAAATTTTTTCTAAGTCCCAGACGAAAAAAAATTTTTTCGCGTAAATGTCAATTTAGAACAGTCAGATAGTAGGATGGAACCTATTTGAGATCGATTCAGCTGAAAACAGCTTCCGAATGCGTCACCTGGATGCAAAGTTATAACGATTTGATGAAATTGCTGTGTTCCTAAGGTGGATTTCGTCTGTTGGTGAATTTATTTGATTTAAAAAATGAAGCCTTTTTATATTAGCTAGGCGCACGTGCGAGGTGTCGAAAGACGCGTCTCCGCGCGGGCTAGCGACCTATGCAGCTTTTGGAATTATTTCAGAGCAAAAATTTTGAGTTTCAGTCAAAAAACGTGATTTTCGACTGAAAATTTCGTGAAAACCGGGAATTACAACTACCGAACGGGACTCGAGCACGCGGAACGCGCACCAGAATACAGGTAAGGCAGGTAAGTATATATTAAAATTAAATCTGAGTTGAATTTGGTGAGAAAATATTGAGATAAAAATTAAATTAGGTTTTCTTAAGGAAAATATTGAAATTTTTTCTAAGTCCCAGACGAAAAAAAATTTTTTCGCGTAAATGTCAATTTAGAACAGTCAGATAGTAGGATGGAACCTATTTGAGATCGATTCAGCTGAAAACAGCTTCCGAATGCGTCACCTGGATGCAAAGTTATAACGATTTGATGAAATTGCTGTGTTCCTAAGGTGGATTTCGTCTGTTGGTGAATTTATTTGATTTAAAAAATGAAGCCTTTTTATATTAGCTAGGCGCACGTGCGAGGTGTCGAAAGACGCGTCTCCGCGCGGGCTAGCGACCTATGCAGCTTTTGGAATTATTTCAGAGCAAAAATTTTGAGTTTCAGTCAAAAAACGTGATTTTCGACTGAAAATTTCGTGAAAACCGGGAATTACAACTACCGAACGGGACTCGAGCACGCGGAACGCGCACCAGAATACAGGTAAGGCAGGTAAGTATATATTAAAATTAAATCTGAGTTGAATTTGGTGAGAAAATATTGAGATAAAAATTAAATTAGGTTTTCTTAAGGAAAATATTGAAATTTTTTCTAAGTCCCAGACGAAAAAAAAATTTTTTCGCGTAAATGTCAATTTAGAACAGTCAGATAGTAGGATGGAACCTATTTGAGATCGATTCAGCTGAAAACAGCTTCCGAATGCGTCACCTGGATGCAAAGTTATAACGATTTGATGAAATTGCTGTGTTCCTAAGGTGGATTTCGTCTGTTGGTGAATTTATTTGATTTAAAAAATGAAGCCTTTTTATATTAGCTAGGCGCACGTGCGAGGTGTCGAAAGACGCGTCTCCGCGCGGGCTAGCGACCTATGCAGCTTTTGGAATTATTTCAGAGCAAAAATTTTGAGTTTCAGTCAAAAAACGTGATTTTCGACTGAAAATTTCGTGAAAACCGGGAATTACAACTACCGAACGGGACTCGAGCACGCGGAACGCGCACCAGAATACAGGTAAGGCAGGTAAGTATATATTAAAATTAAATCTGAGTTGAATTTGGTGAGAAAATATTGAGATAAAAATTAAATTAGGTTTTCTTAAGGAAAATATTGAAATTTTTTCTAAGTCCCAGACGAAAAAAAATTTTTTCGCGTAAATGTCAATTTAGAACAGTCAGATAGTAGGATGGAACCTATTTGAGATCGATTCAGCTGAAAACAGCTTCCGAATGCGTCACCTGGATGCAAAGTTATAACGATTTGATGAAATTGCTGTGTTCCTAAGGTGGATTTCGTCTGTTGGTGAATTTATTTGATTTAAAAAATGAAGCCTTTTTATATTAGCTAGGCGCACGTGCGAGGTGTCGAAAGACGCGTCTCCGCGCGGGCTAGCGACCTATGCAGCTTTTGGAATTATTTCAGAGCAAAAATTTTGAGTTTCAGTCAAAAAACGTGATTTTCGACTGAAAATTTCGTGAAAACCGGGAATTACAACTACCGAACGGGACTCGAGCACGCGGAACGCGCACCAGAATACAGGTAAGGCAGGTAAGTATATATTAAAATTAAATCTGAGTTGAATTTGGTGAGAAAATATTGAGATAAAAATTAAATTAGGTTTTCTTAAGGAAAATATTGAAATTTTTTCTAAGTCCCAGACGAAAAAAAAATTTTTTCGCGTAAATGTCAATTTAGAACAGTCAGATAGTAGGATGGAACCTATTTGAGATCGATTCAGCTGAAAACAGCTTCCGAATGCGTCACCTGGATGCAAAGTTATAACGATTTGATGAAATTGCTGTGTTCCTAAGGTGGATTTCGTCTGTTGGTGAATTTATTTGATTTAAAAAATGAAGCCTTTTTATATTAGCTAGGCGCACGTGCGAGGTGTCGAAAGACGCGTCTCCGCGCGGGCTAGCGACCTATGCAGCTTTTGGAATTATTTCAGAGCAAAAATTTTGAGTTTCAGTCAAAAAACGTGATTTTCGACTGAAAATTTCGTGAAAACCGGGAATTACAACTACCGAACGGGACTCGAGCACGCGGAACGCGCACCAGAATACAGGTAAGGCAGGTAAGTATATATTAAAATTAAATCTGAGTTGAATTTGGTGAGAAAATATTGAGATAAAAATTAAATTAGGTTTTCTTAAGGAAAATATTGAAATTTTTTCTAAGTCCCAGACGAAAAAAAATTTTTTCGCGTAAATGTCAATTTAGAACAGTCAGATAGTAGGATGGAACCTATTTGAGATCGATTCAGCTGAAAACAGCTTCCGAATGCGTCACCTGGATGCAAAGTTATAACGATTTGATGAAATTGCTGTGTTCCTAAGGTGGATTTCGTCTGTTGGTGAATTTATTTGATTTAAAAAATGAAGCCTTTTTATATTAGCTAGGCGCACGTGCGAGGTGTCGAAAGACGCGTCTCCGCGCGGGCTAGCGACCTATGCAGCTTTTGGAATTATTTCAGAGCAAAAATTTTGAGTTTCAGTCAAAAAACGTGATTTTCGACTGAAAATTTCGTGAAAACCGGGAATTACAACTACCGAACGGGACTCGAGCACGCGGAACGCGCACCAGAATACAGGTAAGGCAGGTAAGTATATATTAAAATTAAATCTGAGTTGAATTTGGTGAGAAAATATTGAGATAAAAATTAAATTAGGTTTTCTTAAGGAAAATATTGAAATTTTTTCTAAGTCCCAGACGAAAAAAAAATTTTTTCGCGTAAATGTCAATTTAGAACAGTCAGATAGTAGGATGGAACCTATTTGAGATCGATTCAGCTGAAAACAGCTTCCGAATGCGTCACCTGGATGCAAAGTTATAACGATTTGATGAAATTGCTGTGTTCCTAAGGTGGATTTCGTCTGTTGGTGAATTTATTTGATTTAAAAAATGAAGCCTTTTTATATTAGCTAGGCGCACGTGCGAGGTGTCGAAAGACGCGTCTCCGCGCGGGCTAGCGACCTATGCAGCTTTTGGAATTATTTCAGAGCAAAAATTTTGAGTTTCAGTCAAAAAACGTGATTTTCGACTGAAAATTTCGTGAAAACCGGGAATTACAACTACCGAACGGGACTCGAGCACGCGGAACGCGCACCAGAATACAGGTAAGGCAGGTAAGTATATATTAAAATTAAATCTGAGTTGAATTTGGTGAGAAAATATTGAGATAAAAATTAAATTAGGTTTTCTTAAGGAAAATATTGAAATTTTTTCTAAGTCCCAGACGAAAAAAAATTTTTTCGCGTAAATGTCAATTTAGAACAGTCAGATAGTAGGATGGAACCTATTTGAGATCGATTCAGCTGAAAACAGCTTCCGAATGCGTCACCTGGATGCAAAGTTATAACGATTTGATGAAATTGCTGTGTTCCTAAGGTGGATTTCGTCTGTTGGTGAATTTATTTGATTTAAAAAATGAAGCCTTTTTATATTAGCTAGGCGCACGTGCGAGGTGTCGAAAGACGCGTCTCCGCGCGGGCTAGCGACCTATGCAGCTTTTGGAATTATTTCAGAGCAAAAATTTTGAGTTTCAGTCAAAAAACGTGATTTTCGACTGAAAATTTCGTGAAAACCGGGAATTACAACTACCGAACGGGACTCGAGCACGCGGAACGCGCACCAGAATACAGGTAAGGCAGGTAAGTATATATTAAAATTAAATCTGAGTTGAATTTGGTGAGAAAATATTGAGATAAAAATTAAATTAGGTTTTCTTAAGGAAAATATTGAAATTTTTTCTAAGTCCCAGACGAAAAAAAAATTTTTTCGCGTAAATGTCAATTTAGAACAGTCAGATAGTAGGATGGAACCTATTTGAGATCGATTCAGCTGAAAACAGCTTCCGAATGCGTCACCTGGATGCAAAGTTATAACGATTTGATGAAATTGCTGTGTTCCTAAGGTGGATTTCGTCTGTTGGTGAATTTATTTGATTTAAAAAATGAAGCCTTTTTATATTAGCTAGGCGCACGTGCGAGGTGTCGAAAGACGCGTCTCCGCGCGGGCTAGCGACCTATGCAGCTTTTGGAATTATTTCAGAGCAAAAATTTTGAGTTTCAGTCAAAAAACGTGATTTTCGACTGAAAATTTCGTGAAAACCGGGAATTACAACTACCGAACGGGACTCGAGCACGCGGAACGCGCACCAGAATACAGGTAAGGCAGGTAAGTATATATTAAAATTAAATCTGAGTTGAATTTGGTGAGAAAATATTGAGATAAAAATTAAATTAGGTTTTCTTAAGGAAAATATTGAAATTTTTTCTAAGTCCCAGACGAAAAAAAATTTTTTCGCGTAAATGTCAATTTAGAACAGTCAGATAGTAGGATGGAACCTATTTGAGATCGATTCAGCTGAAAACAGCTTCCGAATGCGTCACCTGGATGCAAAGTTATAACGATTTGATGAAATTGCTGTGTTCCTAAGGTGGATTTCGTCTGTTGGTGAATTTATTTGATTTAAAAAATGAAGCCTTTTTATATTAGCTAGGCGCACGTGCGAGGTGTCGAAAGACGCGTCTCCGCGCGGGCTAGCGACCTATGCAGCTTTTGGAATTATTTCAGAGCAAAAATTTTGAGTTTCAGTCAAAAAACGTGATTTTCGACTGAAAATTTCGTGAAAACCGGGAATTACAACTACCGAACGGGACTCGAGCACGCGGAACGCGCACCAGAATACAGGTAAGGCAGGTAAGTATATATTAAAATTAAATCTGAGTTGAATTTGGTGAGAAAATATTGAGATAAAAATTAAATTAGGTTTTCTTAAGGAAAATATTGAAATTTTTTCTAAGTCCCAGACGAAAAAAAAATTTTTTCGCGTAAATGTCAATTTAGAACAGTCAGATAGTAGGATGGAACCTATTTGAGATCGATTCAGCTGAAAACAGCTTCCGAATGCGTCACCTGGATGCAAAGTTATAACGATTTGATGAAATTGCTGTGTTCCTAAGGTGGATTTCGTCTGTTGGTGAATTTATTTGATTTAAAAAATGAAGCCTTTTTATATTAGCTAGGCGCACGTGCGAGGTGTCGAAAGACGCGTCTCCGCGCGGGCTAGCGACCTATGCAGCTTTTGGAATTATTTCAGAGCAAAAATTTTGAGTTTCAGTCAAAAAACGTGATTTTCGACTGAAAATTTCGTGAAAACCGGGAATTACAACTACCGAACGGGACTCGAGCACGCGGAACGCGCACCAGAATACAGGTAAGGCAGGTAAGTATATATTAAAATTAAATCTGAGTTGAATTTGGTGAGAAAATATTGAGATAAAAATTAAATTAGGTTTTCTTAAGGAAAATATTGAAATTTTTTCTAAGTCCCAGACGAAAAAAAATTTTTTCGCGTAAATGTCAATTTAGAACAGTCAGATAGTAGGATGGAACCTATTTGAGATCGATTCAGCTGAAAACAGCTTCCGAATGCGTCACCTGGATGCAAAGTTATAACGATTTGATGAAATTGCTGTGTTCCTAAGGTGGATTTCGTCTGTTGGTGAATTTATTTGATTTAAAAAATGAAGCCTTTTTATATTAGCTAGGCGCACGTGCGAGGTGTCGAAAGACGCGTCTCCGCGCGGGCTAGCGACCTATGCAGCTTTTGGAATTATTTCAGAGCAAAAATTTTGAGTTTCAGTCAAAAAACGTGATTTTCGACTGAAAATTTCGTGAAAACCGGGAATTACAACTACCGAACGGGACTCGAGCACGCGGAACGCGCACCAGAATACAGGTAAGGCAGGTAAGTATATATTAAAATTAAATCTGAGTTGAATTTGGTGAGAAAATATTGAGATAAAAATTAAATTAGGTTTTCTTAAGGAAAATATTGAAATTTTTTCTAAGTCCCAGACGAAAAAAAAATTTTTTCGCGTAAATGTCAATTTAGAACAGTCAGATAGTAGGATGGAACCTATTTGAGATCGATTCAGCTGAAAACAGCTTCCGAATGCGTCACCTGGATGCAAAGTTATAACGATTTGATGAAATTGCTGTGTTCCTAAGGTGGATTTCGTCTGTTGGTGAATTTATTTGATTTAAAAAATGAAGCCTTTTTATATTAGCTAGGCGCACGTGCGAGGTGTCGAAAGACGCGTCTCCGCGCGGGCTAGCGACCTATGCAGCTTTTGGAATTATTTCAGAGCAAAAATTTTGAGTTTCAGTCAAAAAACGTGATTTTCGACTGAAAATTTCGTGAAAACCGGGAATTACAACTACCGAACGGGACTCGAGCACGCGGAACGCGCACCAGAATACAGGTAAGGCAGGTAAGTATATATTAAAATTAAATCTGAGTTGAATTTGGTGAGAAAATATTGAGATAAAAATTAAATTAGGTTTTCTTAAGGAAAATATTGAAATTTTTTCTAAGTCCCAGACGAAAAAAAATTTTTTCGCGTAAATGTCAATTTAGAACAGTCAGATAGTAGGATGGAACCTATTTGAGATCGATTCAGCTGAAAACAGCTTCCGAATGCGTCACCTGGATGCAAAGTTATAACGATTTGATGAAATTGCTGTGTTCCTAAGGTGGATTTCGTCTGTTGGTGAATTTATTTGATTTAAAAAATGAAGCCTTTTTATATTAGCTAGGCGCACGTGCGAGGTGTCGAAAGACGCGTCTCCGCGCGGGCTAGCGACCTATGCAGCTTTTGGAATTATTTCAGAGCAAAAATTTTGAGTTTCAGTCAAAAAACGTGATTTTCGACTGAAAATTTCGTGAAAACCGGGAATTACAACTACCGAACGGGACTCGAGCACGCGGAACGCGCACCAGAATACAGGTAAGGCAGGTAAGTATATATTAAAATTAAATCTGAGTTGAATTTGGTGAGAAAATATTGAGATAAAAATTAAATTAGGTTTTCTTAAGGAAAATATTGAAATTTTTTCTAAGTCCCAGACGAAAAAAAAATTTTTTCGCGTAAATGTCAATTTAGAACAGTCAGATAGTAGGATGGAACCTATTTGAGATCGATTCAGCTGAAAACAGCTTCCGAATGCGTCACCTGGATGCAAAGTTATAACGATTTGATGAAATTGCTGTGTTCCTAAGGTGGATTTCGTCTGTTGGTGAATTTATTTGATTTAAAAAATGAAGCCTTTTTATATTAGCTAGGCGCACGTGCGAGGTGTCGAAAGACGCGTCTCCGCGCGGGCTAGCGACCTATGCAGCTTTTGGAATTATTTCAGAGCAAAAATTTTGAGTTTCAGTCAAAAAACGTGATTTTCGACTGAAAATTTCGTGAAAACCGGGAATTACAACTACCGAACGGGACTCGAGCACGCGGAACGCGCACCAGAATACAGGTAAGGCAGGTAAGTATATATTAAAATTAAATCTGAGTTGAATTTGGTGAGAAAATATTGAGATAAAAATTAAATTAGGTTTTCTTAAGGAAAATATTGAAATTTTTTCTAAGTCCCAGACGAAAAAAAATTTTTTCGCGTAAATGTCAATTTAGAACAGTCAGATAGTAGGATGGAACCTATTTGAGATCGATTCAGCTGAAAACAGCTTCCGAATGCGTCACCTGGATGCAAAGTTATAACGATTTGATGAAATTGCTGTGTTCCTAAGGTGGATTTCGTCTGTTGGTGAATTTATTTGATTTAAAAAATGAAGCCTTTTTATATTAGCTAGGCGCACGTGCAAGGTGTCGAAAGACGCGTCTCCGCGCGGGCTAGCGACCTATGCAGCTTTTGGAATTATTTCAGAGCAAAAATTTTGAGTTTCAGTCAAAAAACGTGATTTTCGACTGAAAATTTCGTGAAAACCGGGAATTACAACTACCGAACGGGACTCGAGCACGCGGAACGCGCACCAGAATACAGGTAAGGCAGGTAAGTATATATTAAAATTAAATCTGAGTTGAATTTGGTGAGAAAATATTGAGATAAAAATTAAATTAGGTTTTCTTAAGGAAAATATTGAAATTTTTTCTAAGTCCCAGACGAAAAAAAAATTTTTTCGCGTAAATGTCAATTTAGAACAGTCAGATAGTAGGATGGAACCTATTTGAGATCGATTCAGCTGAAAACAGCTTCCGAATGCGTCACCTGGATGCAAAGTTATAACGATTTGATGAAATTGCTGTGTTCCTAAGGTGGATTTCGTCTGTTGGTGAATTTATTTGATTTAAAAAATGAAGCCTTTTTATATTAGCTAGGCGCACGTGCGAGGTGTCGAAAGACGCGTCTCCGCGCGGGCTAGCGACCTATGCAGCTTTTGGAATTATTTCAGAGCAAAAATTTTGAGTTTCAGTCAAAAAACGTGATTTTCGACTGAAAATTTCGTGAAAACCGGGAATTACAACTACCGAACGGGACTCGAGCACGCGGAACGCGCACCAGAATACAGGTAAGGCAGGTAAGTATATATTAAAATTAAATCTGAGTTGAATTTGGTGAGAAAATATTGAGATAAAAATTAAATTAGGTTTTCTTAAGGAAAATATTGAAATTTTTTCTAAGTCCCAGACGAAAAAAAAATTTTTTCGCGTAAATGTCAATTTAGAACAGTCAGATAGTAGGATGGAACCTATTTGAGATCGATTCAGCTGAAAACAGCTTCCGAATGCGTCACCTGGATGCAAAGTTATAACGATTTGATGAAATTGCTGTGTTCCTAAGGTGG
Source organism: Agrochola lychnidis (assembly GCA_963680765.1). Taxonomy (NCBI): domain Eukaryota; kingdom Metazoa; phylum Arthropoda; class Insecta; order Lepidoptera; family Noctuidae; genus Agrochola; species Agrochola lychnidis. Next base: position 25,393,153 of record OY796866.1, read on the forward strand.
ATTTCGTCTGTTGGTGAATTTATTTGATTTAAAAAATGAAGCCTTTTTATATTAGCTAGGCGCACGTGCGAGGTGTCGAAAGACGCGTCTCCGCGCGGGCTAGCGACCTATGCAGCTTTTGGAATTATTTCAGAGCAAAAATTTTGAGTTTCAGTCAAAAAACGTGATTTTCGACTGAAAATTTCGTGAAAACCGGGAATTACAACTACCGAACGGGACTCGAGCACGCGGAACGCGCACCAGAATACAGGTAAGGCAGGTAAGTATATATTAAAATTAAATCTGAGTTGAATTTGGTGAGAAAATATTGAGATAAAAATTAAATTAGGTTTTCTTAAGGAAAATATTGAAATTTTTTCTAAGTCCCAGACGAAAAAAAATTTTTTCGCGTAAATGTCAATTTAGAACAGTCAGATAGTAGGATGGAACCTATTTGAGATCGATTCAGCTGAAAACAGCTTCCGAATGCGTCACCTGGATGCAAAGTTATAACGATTTGATGAAATTGCTGTGTTCCTAAGGTGGATTTCGTCTGTTGGTGAATTTATTTGATTTAAAAAATGAAGCCTTTTTATATTAGCTAGGCGCACGTGCGAGGTGTCGAAAGACGCGTCTCCGCGCGGGCTAGCGACCTATGCAGCTTTTGGAATTATTTCAGAGCAAAAATTTTGAGTTTCAGTCAAAAAACGTGATTTTCGACTGAAAATTTCGTGAAAACCGGGAATTACAACTACCGAACGGGACTCGAGCACGCGGAACGCGCACCAGAATACAGGTAAGGCAGGTAAGTATATATTAAAATTAAATCTGAGTTGAATTTGGTGAGAAAATATTGAGATAAAAATTAAATTAGGTTTTCTTAAGGAAAATATTGAAATTTTTTCTAAGTCCCAGACGAAAAAAAAATTTTTTCGCGTAAATGTCAATTTAGAACAGTCAGATAGTAGGATGGAACCTATTTGAGATCGATTCAGCTGAAAACAGCTTCCGAATGCGTCACCTGGATGCAAAGTTATAACGATTTGATGAAATTGCTGTGTTCCTAAGGTGGATTTCGTCTGTTGGTGAATTTATTTGATTTAAAAAATGAAGCCTTTTTATATTAGCTAGGCGCACGTGCGAGGTGTCGAAAGACGCGTCTCCGCGCGGGCTAGCGACCTATGCAGCTTTTGGAATTATTTCAGAGCAAAAATTTTGAGTTTCAGTCAAAAAACGTGATTTTCGACTGAAAATTTCGTGAAAACCGGGAATTACAACTACCGAACGGGACTCGAGCACGCGGAACGCGCACCAGAATACAGGTAAGGCAGGTAAGTATATATTAAAATTAAATCTGAGTTGAATTTGGTGAGAAAATATTGAGATAAAAATTAAATTAGGTTTTCTTAAGGAAAATATTGAAATTTTTTCTAAGTCCCAGACGAAAAAAAATTTTTTCGCGTAAATGTCAATTTAGAACAGTCAGATAGTAGGATGGAACCTATTTGAGATCGATTCAGCTGAAAACAGCTTCCGAATGCGTCACCTGGATGCAAAGTTATAACGATTTGATGAAATTGCTGTGTTCCTAAGGTGGATTTCGTCTGTTGGTGAATTTATTTGATTTAAAAAATGAAGCCTTTTTATATTAGCTAGGCGCACGTGCGAGGTGTCGAAAGACGCGTCTCCGCGCGGGCTAGCGACCTATGCAGCTTTTGGAATTATTTCAGAGCAAAAATTTTGAGTTTCAGTCAAAAAACGTGATTTTCGACTGAAAATTTCGTGAAAACCGGGAATTACAACTACCGAACGGGACTCGAGCACGCGGAACGCGCACCAGAATACAGGTAAGGCAGGTAAGTATATATTAAAATTAAATCTGAGTTGAATTTGGTGAGAAAATATTGAGATAAAAATTAAATTAGGTTTTCTTAAGGAAAATATTGAAATTTTTTCTAAGTCCCAGACGAAAAAAAATTTTTTCGCGTAAATGTCAATTTAGAACAGTCAGATAGTAGGATGGAACCTATTTGAGATCGATTCAGCTGAAAACAGCTTCCGAATGCGTCACCTGGATGCAAAGTTATAACGGTTAGGTTAGGTTAGGTTAGGTTAGGTTAGGTTAGGTTAGGTTAGGTTAGGTTAGGTTAGGTTAGGTTAGGTTAGGTTAGGTTAGGTTAGGTTAGGTTAGGTTAGGTTAGGTTAGGTTAGGTTAGGTTAGGTTAGGTTAGGTTAGGTTAGGTTAGGTTAGGTTAGGTTAGGTTAGGTTAGGTTAGGTTAGGTTAGGTTAGGTTAGGTTAGGTTAGGTTAGGTTAGGTTAGGTTAGGTTAGGTTAGGTTAGGTTAGGTTAGGTTAGGTTAGGTTAGGTTAGGTTAGGTTAGGTTAGGTTAGGTTAGGTTAGGTTAGGTTAGGTTAGGTTAGGTTAGGTTAGGTTAGGTTAGGTTAGGTTAGGTTAGGTTAGGTTAGGTTAGGTTAGGTTAGGTTAGGTTAGGTTAGGTTAGGTTAGGTTAGGTTAGGTTAGGTTAGGTTAGGTTAGGTTAGGTTAGGTTAGGTTAGGTTAGGTTAGGTTAGGTTAGGTTAGGTTAGGTTAGGTTAGGTTAGGTTAGGTTAGGTTAGGTTAGGTTAGGTTAGGTTAGGTTAGGTTAGGTTAGGTTAGGTTAGGTTAGGTTAGGTTAGGTTAGGTTAGGTTAGGTTAGGTTAGGTTAGGTTAGGTTAGGTTAGGTTAGGTTAGGTTAGGTTAGGTTAGGTTAGGTTAGGTTGGGGGATCCCCCACAGCGCATACTTCCTCGCAGTTTCCCCCGGGCAACGCCGTGTCTGACCACCGTAACGGAGTGGCAGACCGGCGGCTAAAGTGCGCTGTGATTCGCAGACAAAAATGCGGTCGTCTGCGAATATGACGAGCAAACCCACGCGTGACGCCTCTGGGCGTTTTATGTCGAATCGCTCCTCCCAGGACGATTCAAACGGCCCTTCTCAGGGCCAACCCAACGGCCCTTCTCAGGGCCAACCCAACGGCCCTTCTCAGGGCCAACCCAACGGCCCTTCTCAGGGCCAACCCAACGGCCCTTCTCAGGGCCAACCCAACGGCCCTTCTCAGGGCCAATCCAACGGCTCTTCTCAGAGCCACGCCGGCGGCGCTTTGGCGTCGGAAGCTGACCGCACACCATCTGCGGCCAGCTTTTTCAGTAGGCCAGGCGAGTTGTCGGACTCCGATGACTCCATTATGGACACGTCGGGGGCCGAAAGCGACCGCTTCAAGCGGAAGAGGTCCGAGGGCTCCTCGGAGTCGACTCGAGGTGGGGCGAAGAAGAAGTCGAAATCTAAAAAGGCTTCGGCTTCTACTGCGCCTTCTACCCACGATGTGGGCTTGGTGGACGCCGAGCGCCAGCTACACCTAGCAAAAAGGGCGCAACTCCAACTAGACCTGGAGGAGAGGGTCGCCGCCAAGGAGCAGCAGGCGCAAGTTGCCAGATCGAGGGCCGGCTATGGTGCATCCAAGGTACTGTATGCTGACCACTCCCTGGCAGAACTAGAGCGAATGGCGCAAGAGGATAAGGAGGAGGTCCTGGAGGTCGCCTCAAAGTCTTCGAATTTGAAGGGGACCTTCCAGAAGGCCCTCAAATGCCGGGCCGCCAGCATGCACGGCATCGTTTTGGAACTGGTGAAGCGGACGGCCACGGACGAGACACGGCAGCTGCAGGCAAAAGTGGATCGCCTGCAGACAGAGGTCAGCCAGCTACACCAGAAGCTAGCTGAGGCCACGGCCACCCCTGCCCAATCTGCCCCAGGTCCGGTGGAAGGAGGCTGCTTCTCCTCCCCTGCCAGCCTTGAGGCAACAATCCGCGGGGTTGTCATGGAGGAGAGGGCCTTCATCAGAGCCTGCTTCGCAGGCATTGAGGACCGGCTCTTGCCGGAAAGGCGGCTCCGCCCGCCGCTAGCGGCGGACAAGAGTCCACCACCGAGGGAGCCGGAACCTGCGCCTCTAGCAGGCCCAGTATCAAAGGGCAAAGGAAAGGGCAAGAAGTCATTGGCGGCTCCTTATACACCCACCACAAGCGCGGAGAGAGCGTCTGGGTCGTCTGCTACTCCAGCAGCAGCTCCCCAGAACTCGCAGGAGGAAGACGCCCTTCTTCCCTCCACCACCCCGTCCAACCAGTCGTGGACGGAAGTGGCCAGGAGAGGAAAGGGAAAAAAGGAGAAAAAGTCGGCCCCCAAGACCGCTGCGACTAGTCCTGCAGCCAAAGGGGCCCCAACCGGCGGGAGAAAGCTGGTTCCTCCCAAAACCGCGGCCGTCGTGGTGACCATCACCCCGGAGGCCGTGGGAAAGGGTGAGACGTATGAGTCCGTCCTAAGACGGGCTCGTACCAATGCTGATCCTTCTCGGCTGGGGATCAGCAACATCACGTGCCGCCTAACCCTAACCGGGGCCCGAATTTTCGAGTTCTCGGGGGATCAGCGCGGCGCAAATGCGGACCTCTTCGCAACAAAGTTGAAAGAGGTCATTGCGGATGCGGCAACGGTCATCAGGCCCGTTAAGACCGCAGCGTTGGAGGTGGCCGATCTGGATGATTCGGTCACCAAAGAGGATGTGGTGGCGGCCGTCGCGGCGGCTGGAGGCTGCGACGCTGGCGCGGTGAAGGGTGGAGCCATCAGGCCCGGCCGCCGCGGCATGGGCGTCATCCGCGTTGAGTGCCCAGTCGCCGCGGCTGGGGCCGTCCTTGCTGCAACCAAGGGACGGCTGCTTGTAGGGTTCAGCACGGCTGTGGTCCGGCCGCTTGAAGACCAGCCTGTTCGCTGCTTCAAGTGCTTCGCGTTCGGCCACACCCGAGCCACGTGTCCGTCCAAGTTCGACTGGGGAGACACGTGCTTCCAATGTGGACAGGAGGGACACAAGAGTGCCGCTTGCCACGCCGCCACCGCACCACACTGCGCGGCGTGTGCTGCCAGTGGCCGCCCCGCGGACCACAGGATGACGGGCAGGAGCTGCAAGCCCCCTGTGAAGAAAGGCATAGTGCCGGCGCAGGTTCGCCCTGCCACCGCCGCCGTTGTCGTCGCCGCTGTAGCTCCAGCGGCGGTAGCTGAGGGGACAGGTACGATGTCGGAATAATGGTTGCCAACTACCGCATCCTCCAGACGAACACCAATCACTGCAGAGCGGCCCAGGACCTGGTGGTGCAGGTCATGGCCGAGTGGTTGGTGAACGTAGCGGTGGTCGCCGAGCCTTACTATATCCCCGGCAGCTGGCTGGGTGACGAGGACGACTCGGTGGCATTAGCGGCGCGGTCTTCCACAGACTCCCCTCCCCTCTCGCTATTAGAGAGGGGACCGGGATACGTGGCCGCCGCGTGGGGAGACATGGCCCTTGTGGGCGTCTATTTCTCCCCAAACCGCCCTCTTCAGGACTTTGAGAACTATCTCGGAGTCTTGGCCGCCGTGGTCGGCAGGGCGGCGCCGCGTCAGGTCTCCGTGCTGGGAGACCTGAATGCCAAGTCGGTGACCTGGGGCAACCCGGCCACCGATCCACGTGGGCGGGCAGTGGAGATGTGGGCAGCCTCCTCTGGACTCTCTCTCTTGAACAGAGGAAGCGTCCAGACATGCGTGCGGCGGCAGGGTGGCTCAATAGTGGACGTCACTTTCGCCACCCCTGCGTTGGCCGCGCGCGTGTTGAACTGGCGGGTGGACCTGGTGGAGACTATGTCAGACCACCGCTACGTGCGTTTCGACATCTCCACGAGTGGCCCCGAAGAGACGCAGCCCCTCTCGGTGCGATCACCGTTCCCACGATGGGCTCTCGCCCGCCTGGACAGGGAGGCAGCGGCTGAGGCGGCGTTCGTCCAGGACTGGCTTTCACCGCCTTCCACCGGCCTGGATGTGGACACCGTGGCGGGGCAACTGAGGGAGTCTCTGACCGAGGTCTGCAACTCCAGCATGCCTCGGTCTCGCCGACCGCTGCCCAAACGCGCCGTGTACTGGTGGTCGGTGGAACTAGCGGGGCTTCGTGCAGCGTGTGTGGAGGCAAGAAGAACCTACACGCGGAGGCGGCGGCGGCGTCAACGGGACCAGGCCGACGAGGACCACCTCTATGAGGTATACATGGAGGCAAAAATGGTCCTCGATCGGGCTATCACCGCCGCCAGAGACTCGTCGAGAGCGGAGCTGCTGGAGGGTCTCGACAACGACCCCTACGGGAGACCATATAAGGCGGCACGCAACAAACTGCGCCCCTTTGGTCCCCCGGTGGCCGAGACCCTGGAGCCCTCATTTCTGGATGGGGTGGTTCAGTCCCTTTTCCCGTGCAGGGACAACTTCACCCCACCAATGATGGGCCCACCGCGGGGCATGGATCCGCCAGCTGAGGAAGAAGAGGAGGCCCCTCCTGTCACGGAGTCGGAACTTGACACGGCGATTCTTCGTATCCGCGCCAAGAAGACAGCTCCGGGCCCCGACGGTGTTCCGGCAAGAGTGGTGGCGATCGCTGCCACTCAAATGGAGGAGAGGTTTCGGGACCTCTTCAGCGCATGCCTTGCGTCTGGAAGGTTCCCGAAACCGTGGAAGGAGGGGCAGTTGTGCCTCCTTCGCAAGGAGGGCCGCCCAGCAGACTCCCCCTCGGCATACCGGCCCATCGTTCTGCTCGATGAGGTCAGCAAAATGTTCGAGGGGATAATCGCTGCCCGCCTAAAGAGCCATCTGCGGAGTGTCGGGCCGGACTTGTCGGACGCTCAGTTCGGTTTTCGGGCTGAGCGTTCCACGGTGGATGCGCTGGCCTGCCTTAAGGGCCAGGTGAAGGAGGCAATGGAAGCGGGGGACGGATTGTTGGCTGTGTCATTCGACATAGCGAATGCCTTCAACTCTGTTCCCCACTCCACCATCCTAGAGGCGCTCCGATACCACGGAGTGCCTCGATACATGCGCAGGCTGCTGGCCGACTACCTGGAGGATCGGGCAATCCTCCTGGTAAATAGGACTGGCCAAGTCCGGCGGTACGCCGTTGAGGCTGGCGTTCCACAGGGGTCAGTCTTAGGACCTCTACTCTGGAACGTCGGCTATGATTGGCTCTTGCGGGGAACTCCCCTCCGAGGCACGAGTGTCGTCTGCTATGCGGATGACACTCTCCTCACCGCCCGTGGGGAGAGTTTTAGGGAGGCGGCCAACTTGGCCTCGGCGGGCGGATCCTTGGTCGCAGGGAGGATTCGCCGCCTAG